>OU342466.1:5752652-6952652 GCA_910589355.1 Parapoynx stratiotata
AATGCAACTAGCACCGGAGAAATTTATTACAAATTAGTTGCTGACCATATGCCGACAATAAATAAAAGGTTTATGTTTTGTCGCAATGAATACTTTCCTACTTCTAGTGGGCAATATGTAAAGTTTGGTTGTACTATGCGAGCCACAATAAAACTTGTGAACGTTAAAACATTATGGACGTTATTTTTAAAATTATGGACGTAACTTTGTAAGTTTCATTGCATTTAATGTATCCAAGATTGGTGAGTTTTGTTGGGTTGTGTTTCATAAGGTATGTAAGAGGGACACTATTTTTACCACATTTAAGTCGCGTTTACATCAAGGTTTTACATAAATTTTAGGGCGATGTCCAGCAATGCATGTAAGCATTCTGCCTTTGCATAAGATCGCTTTTTTTTCAATTTCTTCTTCTTCTACTTGCCCTTTTCCCACTCTTAGGTGGGGTCGGCACAACATGGTCTTCTTCGTCCATTCTCCTCTGTCACGCGTCAGCTCAGCATCCACTTCTTTTATTCTCATATCATTCTTCACGCATTCAAACCATCGCTTTTTTGGTCTTCCTTTCATTCTAGGTCCGTCCACATCCATGCTCAGCATCCTTCTTGTAATGTGACATTCATCCCTCCTCATCACATGTCCATACCACGCAAACCTATTGCTCCTATTCTTTTCTGCCACTGGCGCTACTTTCAAACTTCCTCTTATATACTCATTCCTGATATTGTCCATTCTTGTTACTCCACACATCCATCGCAACTGCTGAGTGCAGTTTTCTTTCATCCATCGCTTTCGTTCCCCAATATTCAGATCCATACATTACGACAGGTTTAATGATGGATTTATAGATCTTTCCTTAAGCTTAACGGTTCATCATTTTCCACAAGACGTAATCGCTTTTTGAAATTGTCGGGAAAATTAAATACTTTACATAGGTCTTCAAATTCAGTGACAATTTTCGTGTAAGGTGTAGTGTAAGTACCTAGGATAAGTATAACTATAAATGTATCGCGGGTGAGTCGGCTGCCGCCGCTGCTCGGCAGTCCGGAATAAACGGTCAAGCTGTATAGACGTGTCTCTTATTGCGCTCCTCACACAGAACACTACAGTGGCGACGAGGATAAAAATTGGTTATTTTTCGGTGCGTGTGTACAAAATGTCTATTGGGAAGCTAAACGAATTTGACGTGAAGTGCGGGCAGTGGTCTTCCTATGTAGATAGATTGGACATGTATTTTAAAGTAAATAAAGTGGCGGATGACTTGAAACTACCTACACTAATCGCGCTTATGGGCGATGAGGCCTACGAGCTTCTTGTCAACCTTGCGAGTCCGAAGAAACCGTCAGATTTGACTTACGGTGAAGCAGACAGTTTAATGCGCCAACACCTGCAGCCAACTCCATCTTCGTTGGCGGAGAGATATCGCTTTCGACAAAAAAGGCAAGAGCCTGGAGAAGACGTGGCAGCCTATGTCGCGGAATTAAAAAGATTAGCACGCAATTGTAAGTTCGCTACGAGTTTAAATGAGAACTTAAGGGACCAGTTTATATGTGGACTCAGGAGTGATGTCATCAGACAGCGCCTGTTCGCGGAGGATGACGCGGTGACATTCATACAAGCCGTCATGTTAGCGACCTCCTTGGAAGCGGCAGAGAGAGACGCGGCTGCAGTGGAGAGGGTTCCTGTATCAAGCCCAACGTTGGAGGTACATGCCGTTACGAACGCGAAAGAAACTAGTGTAAGCTACGGAGACAACAGCCGCCGGGCACGGGGGAGAGGTTCGCCAGGCGTTGGTAGCAGAGGACGTGGGGTGAAGGCATACGAGGCCAGCGTTGCGAACGGATCGCGACGCAGCACAGCAACACAGCTCAACTGCACAGCTTGCGGAGCGACCAATCACGGTTATGCAAGTTGTCGGTATCGTGATTTCGTATGCAGCAAATGTCAGCGTACGGGACATCTACGTCGAGTGTGTCCGGGGAATAGCGGGCAAACTTCAAGAGGACCCCCTACTTACCATCGCGGTGGGAAGAATCAAAACATGTACTTCGGAGACGCCGCCGCCGCGAGCGAGTCGGACGGGGAGAACGAGGAGGAGTGTTTAAATGCCATTGGACTCAATAACTATAAACCAGTAAGTTTACCTATATGTGTGGAGAATATAATGTTAAATATGGAAGTAGACACTGGGACAGCGATATCATGTATTAATAATTTTACATACGAAACATATTTTCAACATTTGTCATTAGAAGAGGACGATACAACTTTAAAATTTTATGACGGTACTAAAATAAAACCATTGGGTATTATCCGTCCTCAGGTACAATTTGGTAAACAAAGTAAGCAATTAGAATTATTTGTAATAAGGAATGGCACTACATCTTTGATAGGTAGGCAGTGGTTAGCGGAATTACAAATAAAGATACCAAAATTAACATGTAAAATTAATTTCTTGTATAATACGGAAGATGTAACAAATATCCTCGACAGGTATAAGGAGCTATTCAGCGGCGGGCTGGGTCGGTACACGGGCAGCAAGGCGACGCTGAGGGTGCGCGCGGGCGCGGCGCCGGTGTTCCACCGCGCGCGGCCGCTGCCGTACGTGCTGCGCGAGCGCGTCGACGCCGAGCTCGACGCGATGCTGCGCGCCGGCGTCATCGAGCCCGTCGACTGCTCCGACTGGGCTTCACCTCTGGTCCCGGTGACCAAGGCAGATGGTACGTTGCGAATTTGTGCGGATTACAAGGCTACTCTTAACCCTGTATTGCTGATCGATCGTTACCCACTACCGAGGATTGAAGACGTCCTAGTAGGTCTTAATGGGGCACTATTTTTTAGTAAAATCGATCTTTCCCAGGCCTATAATCAAGTCGAGTTAGACGAGTCCAAGAAATATACGGTGATAAATACACACCGGGGATTATTCCAGTACAATAGGTTGGTCTATGGGTTATCTTCTAGTGTAGGTATTTTCCAACGCATTATGTCGAATTTACTAGGGGATATTCCTAATGTGCAAGTGTTCCTCGATGACGTAATAATCGGTGGGAAAAATAAAACTATACATTTAAATACACTTCAACTAGTTTTACAGCGATTATCTCAATATGGCCTAAAGCTTAAGAAGGAAAAGTGTGTTTTTTTGGCTGATGAAGTGACCTATTTAGGGTATGTAGTTTCTAAAGACGGTGTCAAAGCAGATAAAAATAAGATAAACGCTATAAGTAAAATGCAAACACCGAGTAATACGAGTGAATTATGTTCATTTATCGGGATGGTTAATTTTTACTCGAAATTTATAAAAAACTTTAGTTCCATGTTAGTACCGTTATATAATTTATTGCGTAAAGGGGTACAATGGAGCTGGGATGAAAGTTGTGATCGCGCGTTTGTGCAGATCAAAAGTGCTCTAATGAGTACGGACGTATTAGCCCATTACGATCCCAGCAAGCCGCTGATAGTGACGTGCGACGCGAGCCCGCGGGGAGTGGGGGGCGTGCTCGCGCAGCCCGGCGCGGCCGGCGCCGGCGACCGACCTGTGGCGTTTGCCTCGCGGTCGCTTACTGCGGCGGAAAAGAATTACTCGCAAATACACCGCGAGGCCCTTGCTATTGTTTTCTGTATGCAAAAGTTTCATCAATATATTTATGGAAGGAGGTTTAAATTGAGAACGGATCACAAGCCCCTAGTTTCGATACTGGGTCCCCATACTGGTATACCGACGATGACGGCGAGTAGGATGCAACGGTGGGCTGTAATATTATCGGCATATAATTATGAAATAGAGTATATTCGTAGTCATGACAATTGTGCCGATGGATTATCACGTCTGCCACGGAAGGACAGCCTGCAAAGGAAGGAGGTGTCGATTCCAGAGCAGACATACCTCCATTATGCTCAAGACGGGTTACTGCTTGACTATAATGAGCTAAAAAAAATACGGGGAAAGATCCGTTGTTAAGTCGTATATTGCATTACATTCGTAACGGTTGGCCGGATAAGTGCGAGGTAGTCAACTTGCAACCTTATTTTAATAGGAAAACGGAATTGTACGATGAATTGGGCTGTGTAATATGGGGTCACCGGATCGTGGTGCCGGAACGGTGTCGAGATTCCGTATTAAATTTGATTCACGAACCCCATATGGGCATTGTGAAATCAAAGGCTTTAGCCCGGAACTATGTGTGGTGGGCGGGCATCGACGAAGCGGTGGAGCGCCTGTGCCGCGCGTGCGCCGTGTGCGCCGCGCACGCTGACGACCCGCCGCGCGCCGCGCCGCGGCCCTGGCCCTGGCCCGCCCGGCCCTGGACCAGGTTACACTTAGACTTCATGGGGCCCATAGCTGGGAAAACTTATTTGGTAGTAGTGGATGCTACTAGCAAGTGGCTAGAGGTGTTCCAAGTTCCGAGCACGGCAGCGAGCTGTACGACGACCAGGTTAGGTGAGCTCTGGAGTAGGTGGGGAGTACCTAAGCAGATAGTCACAGACAATGGTCCACCATTTACTAGCAGCGAGTTCTCAAAATTCGTACGAAGTGACGGCATTCACCATCTGTTTACGGCACCGTATCACCCGGCATCGAACGGAGCGGCTGAAAATGCCGTTAAAACTTTGAAAAGGGTAATAAAGAAAGCTTGTTCAGAGGGGGTAAACATAGGAACGGCCTTAAATACGTTTTTGTTGTATTATAGAAACACGGAACACTGCACAACAGGAATAGCCCCGTCAGTGGCATTGATAGGGAGGCGGTTACGAACAAAATTAGATATTCTGAGACCGGACGTGGAGGGTAGGGTCCGGCAAGCACAACAGAACCAGGTTAAAGGCGGAGGGGGAACGGAAAGAAGGGTAAACGTAGGAGACGACGTATGGTATCGCCAATACCTTAAGGGGGATAAATGGTTACCGGGTAAAGTAGTCGATTCGACTGGGCCAAGCGATTACAAAGTTTTAGATGATAAAGGAAAACCAGCACACAAACACATCGATCAGCTAAGAAACAGGGTGAGGAGTTCCCTTGTGGTTCCCACAGAATTGTCGCAACGACCAGAGCCTTCAGCTCCTAAACTGCTTTCACCGCGGTCCCCCGGGGAACAGCCGGAGTGGTCGGGTGTCTCGGGGACGCCATCGCGAGCCGAGGCTCCGCCAGCGGAGGAGTCGCCGAGTCGGGCCGAGTTTCTTGACATTGGAGAGGATTTCTTAACACCGCCCTCCGTCCCTGTACCGACCCAGTCGCGCCCCGTTAGGAACTGTCGCCTCAATAAGAATGTTGATTATAAAATGTGATTAAGTTTTGATTTACGGTATGTTGAGATGTGTAAATCTTTAGTGTTAGTTATAGTTAGGTTAAGTACTGGCTTGATTGTTATATACACATTATGTATTGTTAATTAGTGGTGGAGGGATGTAGTGTAAGTACCTAGGATAAGTATAACTATAAATGTATCGCGGGTGAGTCGGCTGCCGCCGCTGCTCGGCAGTCCGGAATAAACGGTCAAGCTGTATAGACGTGTCTCTTATTGCGCTCCTCACACAGAAAACTACATAAGGCATTTAATGAAACGTGACAATAAATTAACTGTACACTAATTATAGTTATTTGATTGTTAAAATTAAGCATTTTATTTGACCTAAGGGACTGGAAAAATAAATACGTTTTAATGCACATAATAACATTTAGATAGAAATGAATAGAAAAATACAGGCTTTTTGCTAGTTCACATTTCTATCTAATACAGGATTTTGGCTAGTTCAGGAACTGCAGTAAGCGAACAATAGAAAAAGCTAGACGACTACATTTGGTATGGTAAATGTGTTTCAGTAGTTAAAACTCGCCACCGCAACCGCTTTACCGTACATTTGGCAGATTACCGCAAGTACGTAACTATCGCAACTTCCGAATTATTCAGGACACATCCACAAAACAGATACGCACAGAAGGTTATCTCTGTGTACTTCAGAGTTCCTGCCTACGCGCGGCGGTCAATTTTGATTTATTATTGAGGATGTTACAAAAAAAACGGGAGGAATAAAATAAAAATCTAAGTGGAACTAATTAATATTGATAATGTCGTTTGTCCGAAATACGGCTAGAGCTGTGGGTAAGAGACTGAGTGGGAGTCTGCCTGTCTGTCTGTCTGAGTCTGCTTACTGTTGCTGCGGGAGAGAGAAGGAAGCCAGACATACGTGCGCCATAACGCGTAACATTACGTAACCATGCGATTTACCTCGCCATAAGAAGCTCCACTTCAACAATATTATTTAAACTCGCGCTCGCAGTCACAGAGTATCTCGCAGTGGTCTGAACTGGTTCGAGATATTGTGTCCGTGAGCGGTTATTCGAGTCTCCCGGACATGGGATTCTGATTAGCGTTGACACATTCGAACTCACACTGTATAGAGATTGTCTTCTGTACGTATCTATTTAATGGTATATCCCACACAGCATAACCAAACAATAATAGGAAAAACGGAAACGGCGCGTGCTTTTAACAAATGCAACATTATTTTCGTCTAGCGGTCCAGTTTAAAAAGTTTAAAAACTTTATGGGAGAGAATGTTTTTTGCGAATGTGACGCGGTATTCCGTGCTATGATTTATGTGTGATTATGGGGGTAATTTTAAGCTTTTTAAAGCAAAGAAAAACGTATGCGATAAACCTTGAAAAGAGATTTTAGTGTAAATTTTGAGAATTTAATTTTACAAAGGGAGCGGTAGCCGTGTTGGGACGGACGGGGCACTACTCGTTCGAGAGGCCACAGGAAACGAGGGTGCGATCCCACCGCCTGTACCACTGCGTTTGAATCTAATGTATGTACAGTTCATTGTGAATACTGTTTGCTTCACCTTGTGCCCGGTGCATGGCAACAGGCTTGCCACCTGTTTCATGGGGACATAACATCTGGCGAAATGTTAACACCTCTGCCTACCTACTGTGGGTTGTGTGTATGTAAATTTTACATACCTAGTTACATATTTTAAGCACGTTGGAACAATGTTTTAAAAGCAAATAATCATTGTAGTTACTCATGTTTAAAACAGAAGGCATCCGCGAAAAACCTTTAATGGAAAAAATATCACCGTTTCGAAGAATTTTAGTTTCCCAATGTAAAAATATTAAAAAGAGGAAAATAAAATATAACTTTTTATGTTTGCTTAAAACTATTTATTCATTAGTTTTAGTCCAATCAATATAATAAATAAATATCTTTAAACCCTCATATCAAATGATATCTTTAATATTCATGCATTTAGAACATCTTAAATAGCCTTAAATATGGAAATATTAGCATGCCGAGTAGTTCTATCCGTCATTAAATTTCTCAGTGGGTTATAGTGAGATTGATTGAAATATTTGCAAGCTTAGACTATGTTGCAATGGGGAATGAGCACAGTGAGACTCACACGCAAATGTATAGCGAGCTCGAAATATAATGCCCATTAATTATCGTTGTTTCTTGACGGAACATCTATAACAATTAATAAAGTTATAAAATCAAGATTTTGATTGAAAAATTGTTTAGTCATGTATTCTACCTTGAGGCGATCTGTGCGCTCAGAACCATACAGAATTGTGTACCAAATTGTGCACCAAATTGTCGGGATCGATTAATGAAATACGGAGAAATACGTGAAATTATTATATTTAAACGGAAAATTGTAAAATTGTTACAACATCACATTACAAGTTATATTTGACAACCCCCGAAAACAAAAGCAAGCATGGCCTACTCGATTAACAATAATGTTTTTTATTTTAATATGGCCACCATGAAGGCCGAATCACTACAGTATTGTCCAATTTTGAGTTTATTAAAAATGTCTTGTATTGCCGTATGTCATGTTTTCAATTAACGACATGATGCAATGGCTTAACGAAACATATCAAGCGACAATTTTATAAACTTTGCTTGTTATTTTTATTATTTCATGAACAGTCATGAAATATTTTACTTTAAATTATACATTTATAGTACTGTTGGATCTAATGGAATTTTAGTAAAACGAAAACAACAAATGTAGGTTTCATTATATACATATACATTTTCGTATTTTTGCACAGTCATATTTAGGAAAGCGGTGACGGACTCACCACCTGTCACGCTGAGTACAGTCACTGCTGGTGACGCGCGGACTATGGCAATGGACTGCCTTTGCGGTGCTTTTGCCTAGTCTTTGACTAACCCTTAGGGGATAACAGTATGTATGTTTAGAAAAACAAGAGGAGTACAGGCCTTAACGCCACCACGATGGTCCAATGTGGATTGGTGTGTACTTTATAACATTACCAAACATAACGTACTTAATGCAAAACTATTGATATTCAGAACAAACTGGGTTATAATATTTTTCGTATCAATTTTGTAGTTTATACGGAGTTATTTTACATATTTATAGTTTGTTATGATTACCTGTGATAATTAGTTGTTAGTATGTTTTGGCTCTCGATTGAAAACAAAGATACCTTCACCAAGGTCAGGCCGTGGATGGGTGACCAAAACTATGTGATCTTGAGCTCCTCCGTGCTTCGGAAGGCACGTTAAGCCGTTGGTCGCTATTGCGACTGTTTCTACCCACCAACCCGCATTGGGCCAGTTTGGTGGTGTTACGGCCCATACTCCTCATGTGCTTCTCCAGGAGGAAGACCTGTGCCCTGCAGTGGGACGCATATAGGCTGAGGACAATCTAAGCCTTAATAACGCGAATAATGTTTTGTTTGTCTCAGGATTCTATCTAAAACGATGTACAGTATAATTATCACAGTACAAAATTTTAATATTAGGGGTTAAAGTATGAAATTGCCGTTTTGTATGGAGATTTTGGGAAAATCTCCACTTTCCATACTAACATATTTTCAGATTTCTTCACAAAGACAAATTCCGACAAAATAATTATTGGCATGTATCATTAGACAAGCTTTAGCAATATGTGTGATATCACTCTACAAAAATTATTCATCGTTTTTAAGTGAATACAAATCAAATGATGTATTCGGGAACACTTAAAAAGAGTCCAATTTCAACACAATTAAACTTACAAAAAAGTATCAAAACAAATCAAAAGAGCCCAAAAATAGGGTCTATTTAAGACGACGTAATTATTTAAAAAAAATACTCTGAAACTTAATAGTAGCAGACAAAATACTAAGAGAGAAAATAAAACGGCAATTTCATACTTTAATCCCTATTACAAAGTGAATTTGTTACTATGTTGCTAATAGTTTCAGCCAAAGATAGGCGCTTAAGATTCATTTGGCATTAATTATCTGCTGCCGAGTTGTAAACAAGGCAATAAAATTATACCCTGAGTTTATTCGAAGCTTCGTAATGTAAAGGAATTTACTAAACATTAGCCCAATGATAACTCGACTGAATTACATCTTGATCAAATTAAGTTTCAAATTAGTTTTTTTAAGTAGGATACTTATCGAGAAGCTTAAAATTTCTATCCATTAAAAACCACTTATAGTATAAAGTGAGTATTTCTAATTCCTATTTTTCTTTTATCCACTGCAGTGTTCTCCATGAAGATGATGATTTTATGGGTATGTGGGTGGACCTACTCGTACTGGTAACTGCTGATTAGTTGTCCACACAGGTTAAATCAACTTCAAGTATCTCAGCTCAAAATTCATATATTAGGTCCTTACCTATGAAATTGGTGTTTTGTATGGAGATTTTGAGGAATTCTGCATTTTCCATACTAATTTTTTTTTTAGTTTTCTTCACAACGACAAATCCAAAGATAATAATATTTGGCATCTATCATTAGACAAGCTTTAGTAATATGTGTAATATCACACTTCATAAAAATTATTTATCATTTTTTAGTGAATGCAAATAAAATGATGTATTCGGGAGGCACTTAGAAAGAGTTGTCTCCGAGTCCAATTTTAACACAATTAAACATACAACAAATTATCAAAACAAATCAAAAGAGCTCAAAAATATAGTCTATTTTTAGACAAGGTAATTATTTTTTAGGAATACTCTGAATCTTAATAGTTACAGACAAAATACTAAGAGAGAAAAAAAACACCAATTTCATAGTTAATGACCCAATATTATGGCGGTAGGCTCGCCTCTTGTTATAAGATGAGGGACTGCAGGACTTATATCTTATAAAAGTATGGAATTTAACACTTCTTTCAATTACATTACATGAACAACACCTAAAAGTTATTTTCTCACATTGTTCTATATTATAATGCACAAAAAATTCATGAATGAATGTTTCTAAACAATCCAGTCTGAGTAGTATGAAGGACAAAAGACAAATAGTTTTTAAGCATTCTTAAAATTCATGCTAAAATTTTTAAATGCTGAACGAAGTTGCTTTCTGGGTATTCGTAATATGCTTTTGAGCCAAATGTTGGACTCAAATTTCTTTCTTCGTGAAAACAAAAAAAGCTATTTACAGCTTAAATACTGCGCTTGTTCAGCAGAAGTGGAACATTTTCTTAATAACGGTATAAGTATAATTTTTCACGTGGTGTTTTACTGACAAAAGCTTAATTCTCCTATTCTTCGTCTGAGCAATGCCCGGTGAAACTAAATTGCTTCTTTCATTATTTTCCTTTAATCGCTTGGCTTGGCAATTAAGCTGACCTTTTTGATGAAATTTGAATTGTAAATACAGTTTGTAGAGTTGATTGTTTGGTGCGTTGTTCTTAGCAATATTTTTCTAAGATATGAATATAATATTCCAGCGGTTTCTCATCAGTAGTACCATGTTTGTCCTGTGCATTGGTTATACGAGAACTGTAGATTTATTATGATGTAGTAACAATAGACGATTTGCACGTTCATCAGTGACTGATCTTATTACCAACATAATATGTCTTTGTTGTCATACATATACATACATATAATCACGAATATTATCCCGTAAGGGTTAGTCAGAGACTAAGCAAAAGCACCGCAAAAGCAGTCCATTGCCATAATCCACGCTTCACCAAGCAGTGACTGTATTCAGCGTGACAGGTGGTGAGCCCGTCGCCGCTATAGCTATTGGAGGGTTGTGCAGTTCTAAGTCCATTAGTCGGCTTTCACGACACCCAAGAGAAGAGATGGGTTGGTAGTATTCTTTTAATGAGCCGCTAACACACTGCTCTATCTTCGTTGTCTGTGATTATTAACAACTTATGTTTGAGAAATTTTATAATTTTTTTGATTATTACATTCTGCTTTTAGGTCTTTTAGGCTTTTAGATAATCAGAAATGATGACGTAATGATAATTTATCCTTGTTTATATTATAATAAAAATTCAAGCAAAAAAATTATCTATATTAAAATATCAGAAGCAATTATTGTACCTGAAACTCTATAATCCATTAATTTATAAATCCAACACGGTGCGTAGGAGGCATCGGTTAAAAGGAAAGTTAGGAAAACTTTCGCTGAGTAAACTGACATTTACAGAACGACGTCGTCAAAAGTTTCGCAAGAAAACAGGGTTGAATTACCACATCACTTCTAATTTCCTTACGCGTTTATCAAATAAAAAATACGGGATTTTTTTTTACAAAAAAAACTTGTAAGCAACCAGAAACCCGTTCTGGTTTCACATGGGTTCAACTATGCACGTGGTACGAGTATATTATTATTACATATAAACCTTTCTCTTGAATCACTCTAATAAACCCAAAGATTTTTTTTTGTGTAGTTTAAATATCTGAGATTATATAGCATATTATATAAGCACAGAATAATAAATAAATAATATAGTAAATACGTCAGAATTCATTTAAGTACTACATGACGTTTATCTATTTAATATTTTTATACCACAAAGGTCTCAAACAACTATCCCATCGTTAAGCGAAAACGTAAGCGTTGCCATCATTGAATATACGAGTGCTCTGATAGAATTTTAAGTGAATTCTACTGCAAAATTATTTAGATCATCCAAAACTAAGTTAATTAAAACGTCACACTGTTAGGTCACAGTAAATTAATTGCTTTCACTAGAATATTCATGTGTACGTTAGTTAATTAAACTATTGGGCTTTAACTTTGTACTGTTAAAGGCAATCGGGTTAGAAGCCGAAGTTCCGGGTTCCTGTCATTTTAATATATTGACAAATAGCTCTTATGGACTTTGTAATAGAAACTGTTTCACCATGCTGATGGCTTCAAATTACTATTAACTATTATTGAGTGTTGATTCTCAAAACGAAAAGAATTATGACTCTCAGCATAATTTTGACTCTCAGTTACCTCCGGTATAAATTGCAAAGATCTTGGTCTCGATTTTACAAGATTTTTAGGCCTAAATTATTTATGGTCTTGCACCGGCCTGTCTAAAGCAAGCAATATATAACATATTGTTTTAAAGTTTTCTTACAATAGTACCTCAAACACACGCTGAGCACATGAGCAGTCACTGCTTGGTGAAGTGCGGACTATGGCAGTAGTCTACTTTTGCGGTCCTTTTGCCTAGTCTCTGACTAACCCTGTAACCCTGTGTCAGTTGTGCCTTAATTCCTTAATATACAATATACAATACCTAATAAGTGACGACCCAACTGTATTTTCACTATCCCCGGCTTCACCCCGTCACAACCCTTAGGGGATAATAGTCGTGATTATATGTATGTAAAACCGTGTATATATATATAATAAAACTGTAGAGATCGAATGTCTGTGCAATGAAATAAAATGCTTAAAATCAAGTCACAGGGATGTAAAAAGAGGGAAAATACCATAAAAAATTTTCTTTTTTCTATGTTCGTCTGTTTATACGGGCTAATCTCCGAAATGGCTGGACTGATTTCAATAAAATTTTGCATGGTGATAGGTATCTTATATCCTTTGTCAACTTAATAGATACCAACGTTTTATTCCAGACCGGAATGGATCCCGAGGGATAGTTAAAAAACCAGTAACCACGGTCGAAGTTGCGGGCAAAAGCTAGTTCAAAATTAATTTAATTTTCGGTGCCCTTGACTTTACTTAGTAAACAGCCTGGACTGCCCCAGAATATCCTTCTTAATTAGCAACAGCGATTCATCCTAAATTAAGAAACTAGACAAAGTTTCTTACAACTTAACTGAATGAATTGAGCAAGTCGTTCTCAAAAATAATATAAATGTACTCGAGCCAAGGGATTTATCAATTTTATAACTGCGCTCCGGGTTTCCTGGAGCGGCGCATTATTCATAGCAATCTCGTCTACCCAACGCTCCACAGCAAAGGATTTAGAATGAAATCCTGAAATTTTATATAACTTGTATTTTGGGAAATAACTTTTATTTCGTCAATGGGAGAAATAAATAGTGTGCGACCGAATATTCGGTTTCTGTTGACTTCGTTTTCGGTTTTTTTTTCGGTTTCAGTGGAAAACCTGCTAGAACTACGAACAAAACCGAAACTGTATTCGGGAGTTCTCGTGCTGTGATCGGCCATTTACGGCGCGTTGAATTTCATCCGATTAGCGACAAAAGCAAATCGCGTAACGTTGTTAATCATGTCGTGGGTGGCTTGTGTTTACAGTTAGTTCGTTTATTATGACTTTTCGCGTTATTTATTTTAAATTCCGAATTTAGGTACTCGTAGCATAAGAGAGTAAGTAATAAACATAAAAAAATAATAATATAATAAACTAATATATTGCCGTGGCCATACGTAGCCGTGTGGTAGCGGCTCATTAAAAGAATACCACCAACCCATCTCTTTCCTTGGGTGTCGTTAAAGAAGACTTAGAAATGCACAATCATCTAATAGCTTATAGCGGCGACGGGCTCACCACCTGTCACGCTGAGTGCAGTCACTGCTTGGTGAAGCGCGAACAATGGCAATGTACTGCTTTTGCGGTTCTTTTGCCTAGTCTCTGACTAACCCTCCGTGGATAATAGTCGTGATCATATGTATATATGTATGTATGTGTGTATAATAAACTATGTAATAATAATAATATCTTGAAACATTCACACCTATCTGGTGAAACATAATGACACAACTTCTATGTAACATCTTCTATACTTATGTTTGACAAATAAAGATAATTATATACATCACGAGTAATCCTCAACAAATTCCTAAAAAAACACCGAAAACCACAAAGACCAACCAAGAATTTATGGAATCCCTTTGTCTAATGTAAAACAAACAAGATTCCTGCAAGTAGGTAG
This sequence comes from Parapoynx stratiotata, assembly GCA_910589355.1. NCBI lineage: Eukaryota > Metazoa > Arthropoda > Insecta > Lepidoptera > Crambidae > Parapoynx > Parapoynx stratiotata. Next base: position 5,766,785 of record OU342466.1, read on the forward strand.
GTACTAATAATCTTCATTAAAGGAAACAAATGAATTCAAAACTAATCCTTGTATCAATGTTTTATGATGAATAAATGTGTAGAGCGAGAGTAGACGTATTTTTATACTAGATTAAAAGTAAAAAAAAATTCCTGTTCCTTAAAATTACACCCCCATTAAAATCTCCAAAATATACTCAATATATGATGTGTGATTATGATGTATCAGGATACATACAGTTAACGCATGAGATGGTTTAATATCTTCAAACATCACACCTATCAACTAGCCCCATTTTAAGCAACAAATGCTGCTTGTATTTCGGACACTAGATGACGGATAAATATATTTAATAGATAAATAAATAAACATGTCCTGAATATATATAAATATAAGACTGGAGAACAAATGCATGAAAATTCATCACCCAAACATTTGCCCCCACAGGGGATCGAACCCAGAACCTCTCGAGATGGCGACGCCTTGAGACCGGCATACAGACCACTTGACCACGGAGGTCGTCGTAATATTATGCTTAATAATAAAATCATGAATTGAAAACATTATAAAAGTTTTCATTTTTATAGTTTCGCTGGCACAATGGAGCTACCATTCAATTGCGTTAAATCTGTACACTGCCACTAAGCCTTCAAAAGCTGAAAGCTATTAACTAAATTGGCAATCAGCAGGAAATTGGGCCTTAAATAATTAAAGAGATTCCTAAAATATGAATATTAATTTATTAATAGATCGCTTTATTTGAGAACAATACGTTCACAAAAGTGTTTCAGGAATATTTACGTTTGGGTTTTTTTATATAGCTGATTTAAGCATTGAGTTATGAAGGATACAGAACTTATAAATCTTAGACTGCAGTTTTACTTAAATTCTATAAAAAAAAATTCCCAGAACATTACGTTTGAAGACGGTGGACAAGCAAAATCGAATCAAATCAAAATCAAAAATAGTTTTATTTCTTATCTATTAGCACTTAAAATATTCAATATGATTCATAGTCACATTCTTATAAAGTAAATTTTAATTAAAAAAAGTCATAAAAACTAATAAAATTCACTGCCGCGAGCGCTTGTAGCAAGTACATCCACATAGCGCTTAGACTGTGGTTGTAATAGATACAAGCCACCGGATACCGAGAGTAAGACTTTTCATGAGAAGAACCCGGCAAGAAACTCATGAGCTATTTTTTTTTAAACAGCCAATTATACAACCTATTTGTCACAGCAAGCTGATGGTAAGAAGTTACTGAAGCTATCTCAGTTACTACGACTTACTACAGTTATGACCGAGTCACCACAACTCGTAGAGCCTGGGATTACCGAAGTTATCCCAGGCTCGATTGTGGTGACTACTAATTGGCACAAATTTGCTTGGACTGCAGAGATTCTGGTGGTATATAACATGTGACGTGGCTATTTGAATTTTGATCTGAATTACAGAGTAGATTAGCAATTTCTGAAGTATCCGGTACAAGTGTACACCTCTGCTTACCCCTTAGGGGAATATGTTACGATATGCAAGAAAAAACCTTTCTCCAAAAATAGATAAGATTATCAAATAAGTATCAGGACAAATTGATTTATGTTTACGCAAAAATTCTTCAATGGAACCTTATGGGAACTATAATTTAATAGAACATTACCCAAAGCCAACGACCTCGATATTGTAAGCGTATTTGGCAAAGACAGAGAGACCTCTGCTACTAACCCCTCGGAAGGAAAATGGCTATGAAAATGCAAAATATGAGATGAGCTTTAATGGATCGGCAAATGCGTTTCACCGCGTCAAAATGGTAGCTGTCATCTTTACCCGCAGAAAATTTATATAAATTATTTTTCAAATGACTTTGACCGCGGCTTTTTGTAGAGTAAATTTTGTAGTAGAGCTTTAGTAATAAATGCATGAATAGACAGACAGATATAATAAAAAAACAGTTGTTTTGGCTTCTGTCGGAATTGTCAACTATAAAACATAAGCGAAGTTTGTTACTTGTAGCTGTAAAGTCGTTTAAAAAACAAGGGACGAAAGCGCAGAAATTTTCACCACAAAACGCAACGAGGAAAAAATAATTAATTATACGAAATTGCGGCCACTATCATCGTAGGCTACTCATAAAAGTATGTCTTTCCAAAAAAACAGAGAGAACACTTAATATTTTTTAACAAGCATTATTTCAAAAACTATTCCCATGTAAACGTTCGAATTCAGTTTATTTTCTTAGCTTTAATAGACTTAAAAAGCTACTTGATACGATTTCGAAGAAAAGTAAGACAAACAAATATATTTGATACAGTTCAAGGTTAATCAAAAGCCACTTAGTCTTTTTTTCAATTTGCTGATAGAATCACTGCCATCCCGCACTGGGCCAACGTGGTGTGAGATGGCCCAAACCCCCCCAATGAACATACACAACTATGGATGGCTCCAAGTGCCCGGCGGTACGCGCGTACTTGCGCGCAGGTCGGGTCTGCGCCTCCCGAACTTCCAGCCTCCCGAACAAGATGGATTCTGAAAAGGTTTCAGTACCATAGACACATACATACGCTGCGGCAGGTCATACAGAAGACCTTGGAGTATTACCTGCCACTGTTTAGTGTTAGTGAACCCTTGAAGCCTTCGATTCTGTCGAAACCTAGGCTGTGCTACAGTCGCTCCAGAGGTGCCGAATAGACTGTATCGATTGTCTTTTCGGTGTTGTAGTCATTGTACGAAAACGCCCCTATGTCTGTTCTTTAGGACCAGAACTCCAGACCTCCATCGAGGTGTGAGACAGGGCGACGTCATATCGCCAAAACTGTTCACAACTGCGTTGGAGGACGTGTTTAAACTTCTGGACTGGGAAGGACTTTGGGACTTATATATACTAGAATTAATATAAACGGCGAGTACATCGACGACTCACCTTCGTTTTGCTGATGTATCGTGGTTATGGCTGAAATGAAATGAAATAAAATTCTTTATTTAATCATTTAGGTAACAACAAGTAGTTACACTTATGACGCGTCAAAAACAATAAAACTTAACAAAAAAATTATATACTTCTTCTTGTCTACATCTACATTTTTTTCTTCCTGTTCACTACCGGGAGGCCTGAGCCCTTGAAAAACCTTGGCACAACGCTCGACGAGCTATGTAGAGCTTCTCAACAAGTAGGCGTGAAAATGAATGGACAAGACAAAGATGTCGAAATTCCCATGTTGGTCCCACTCCTGTGAAGGTTGGAAGCTCTACACTGGAAATTATTGACGAGTATGTATACCTGGGACAAGTAGTTCCAGGTAAGTCCAATTTCCAGAAAGAGGGTAATCGACGAATCCCACTTTTCAACTCGTGCGAGTTACCAGTGATGACTTACGGCATTGAGACGTGGTTCCGTACAATGGGCCCTATTAGAAGGCTCAAGGTCACTCAAGGGGCAATGGAGAGAGCTATGCTTGGAGTTTCCCTGCGTGATCGAATCAGAAACGCGGAGATTTGCAGGAAAACTAAAGTCACCGACATATCCCACAGAATTGCTAACCATAAGCTGTAGTGGGCAGGACACATTGCTCGTAAAAATGACAGCTATTGGGACGGAAAGGTTCTTGAGTGGCAACCACGTACTAGGAGGTGCAGCGTAGGCAGGCCCCCAAAGAGGCGAACCTACGATCTGCTGAAGGTCGCAGGAAGTCGCTGGATGCAAGCTGCGCAGGACCGGTCGTTGTGGAGATCATTGAGGAAAGTCTATGTCCAGCAGTGAACGAAAATAGGCCGATAGATATATATAGACGGTTAAGAGAATTACATAATTAGATACAGGCTGTAAAGGAGTCAAGAAAAAACGAACTAGTTCCACTTCGCCAAACAACAAAAATCCAATAGAACGAATACTTTTTTACCTGAAGAGCAAACACATTTATATAATTTATTTATTTATTTTATGGATAAGGATGGCATTTGATACGACTGATGGTAAGTTTGTCATGGAAGATGGAATCAATAATTTTCACAAACTGCGAATAACTTTCGAACTTTGCCACTTGAATTGACGACGATATTCAGACATGGCTGTGGTCATACTTCGAAGACAAAATGGATGAATAGATAGATTTAAAAGAGGATCCAGATTATCCACAACCTTCCAAAAAGTCACTCTAGCTAGCGCGTATTTGCATAATCCAATAATGGAAGGAAGCCTGTACCAAGGATATCTTAGTCTATCTGACTTTTGAATTCTTCGGCTAAGGTAAACGGTGTGTAATGTGAAAGTTGGGGAACATTCTATAAAAATACCTAAATTCTTGATTTAGTCAGTCGTCAGTCTTATAATATTAGGTTATTTTGTGTCAACCCAAACGTTAGTAGTTTTGGTCCTTCGAACCAGGTTATAAAGATTTTTTCATTTCTGTTATTTTGAATTGTTGAAAATCGTCGTCTATTGTTGAGATTTTTATATACATCATTATGATCCAAAATAATTGCAGTAAATTAAATATTCACGCCCAAGAAAATAAGGAAAAACCAGCTGCATTTGTTCACAAATGTTCTATCCCCAGAAGGTATTTTTCAACGTCCAAATCCCCTAAATGGTCACGTACACATTCCCTATCGGAGTACTCTATCTAGTTACCGTGTTTACCCCGGGGCAACGAAGCCCCAAGTCAAATAGTCGTGCGTCAAACACCATAACTCGAAGAATTCAGGCTTTGTATCGGTCCTTTGAAGAATGTTTTTCCGTGTCAGTGTACACAGATTTATTAATAGGAGATTGTCGTATCAAACGTTAACGTAGAATCCTTTTGTAGAATAGAATGTATTTCCATTTCCCCTATTCATGTTCTTGGTATTACTACATTTATGTTGTGATGTGTTATTTCAAATTACTATACAAATATTTTCAGACTTGGCTATACCAGATATAAACTTAAGTATTTCTTTACTATTGTAATTCAGTTTTGATCTTGACGTACTAGAAAAATAATTTGTAGTTTTGTTTGGGTTGTTAAGTAAAGTAAATTATTCTGAATAATAATTGATTATTTGATCATATTGATTGAAACTTAACTTTGAAGAAGCAATATTCAAAATACTGATCATAAAATGAGATTTCTGTGAATTTATTACTGGCAGTTAGTTACCTAAGAGACTCAAATAGATTTCCACAAAAGGATTGAGAGGCGTGTAAGCTTTCTAAATAATATGTTTGCAATAAACAAAAACAAAGACAGTCACGCCACAAAGCCAAAGTTATACTGCATTATAACAATCCGGCCGCCAATGCAATGTCTCGAATGGATTTTCCTTGAGTATGTTGAACACCGCGTCGTTGTTTTCGAACTGAGAAATTTCTAGTAGGTTATTGTAAATTGAAAATTTTTAGTTTTGAGATACTAGGTACCAAGTATCTCAAGTTTTTCAATGTTTCATCATGATAATATTGGTTGCAGAATAAATAGGCGTTTTGGATAATTAAAGTAATTTATTTTCAGAAAGCGTTGCACATTAGTGCAACTCAGGAGACAAAAGGGCAGAATATTGCGATAGGACAAAATAAAATAAAATTTAATATATTAAAAAGTACTAATGTCGTACTGAACAATATTTCATTGTAATCTAAATAAATTATTATTTTTTCATTACTGATATTTATTATTTTAGCTTGTTTTTGTTAATGATATTTATTTAGGTAACTATATATGTTTTCTTGTACAAAATCATTCTATTCACTAACATTTGTAGTTACATTAAAGTTTTATCGATTTTGATTCAAATTTAAGTAGCTGTGCGGAAGCGAATAACTAAATTTGTGTCTGTCCACACCCCAAATAACTGTGCGGGTTACAGGAGTTCACTTCGTATTCCGAGTTCCACCTCGAGAGTTAAATTTCACTCATTACGCGGACTTGTGTTCACATATCACATGATACATTTGTATGTGACTGCTGTGTAGGATTCAAATGTCGGATAATATTATTTCAGGCGAAAATTGTGTGTTTCGGTTATATTCAAAATTTTGTTAATCAAAACAGCAAACCGTGGCATTATTTTTTACATTTAAAGAGTAAAAAATTAACCGGTTGTGTTATTATACAAAATTTGTTCATTCTTCCGTCAACCTACTTAATATCTACCTATAGGAATCTAACCAGAACATTTTTTTTAAATTATTTATACAATTACTGCTACTATCATATAGATATTGAATTTTATATATCTTGCACGTCTTATGGATTAACTAACATTTACCTTCCATATCTATAAGAGAAGAAAAACCAGGTACACGCTCAATAATATATTTTTTATTTTTTTATTATTGTCAGAAATCACACTCATTAATGCCGCATCCAGACTCACGGTGACAACATCCTCATATCGTGAATGTGAGGAGTTTCTCGCCGATTCATTCTCGCGCTTGCCTGTTCTCCTATCGAAATGAAAAATAAACTTTATTGTACACCATTTAAAGTAACAATTTACAATTTGAAAAGATGTCGCGGTGAAGTATCTCGCCGAGTCTTCTCAACGTGAGTCTGAGTGAGCTTTAATAATACAACTATAATTTCTTCTACAAGACAGATGTATAACAAGCAATTAAATTAGAAAATCATAAATTATACAAAAGTTTTAACAATAGAGGAGCAAGAAAATTTTATATAAAACTGAAAGGACAAAAAAAGAAAGGGAAGTAATTAATTGGGCAGCTATTCAATGATTTGGGCAGAAAACAAATATTTTATCAGCAAAATAATTATTTGGTCAGCAGAGTAATTAGTTAGTCAGCAAAATAAGGCAAAAGGAGGATATGAAATCTGGCAAAAGGATTAAGGAAGGATCAAGGATCAATTTCTAGGAATTGTATTCTGATAGATATAAGTTTAAGGTTATTTTTTTATGGCCCTTTAAACAATATTTGTTCATCAAAACATACTCGTATATTGTACAATTTGGAAGCATAGAAAATTATTTAGCTTACTAATTGTATTTTTTTGCTTACCAAAATTCAAATATTTTGCTCACCGTTTGAATAACACCAAAAAATAAATACACTAGTACTTGCTTTTACATAATATGCTATTAGATTTTTCTATTTCACTCACTTGTTCATATGTAAACTATAAATATAGGAAATAAACACTCTATTATCTAGTTACTTAACCCCTAGGCGGGCATCGCGTACACTGGTGTTCGCAAAACAATAGATGTTTGTTGACTATTGTGTCTAGTTTTGTACCCGTTGACTAGTTAACCACTCGAGGGCCACACGAACGCCATTCGCGAACAAAATGTGTTTCTGTTTTGTCTCGGTTTTGTAGCCATTGAGAGGTTAATACAGAATATGTATATATCAGATTTAGAAGCCACAGTATTTTACATGCAAATGTACGGTTTAACAAGTTACGCTTAACGAACGAAACTTTTTAACTGGATGCGGGAACGAATGTCACATGCACGCTCAGTCCCAATGGATGAGACATTCGAGTTTTACTACTGTTAGCAGTTCCTTGAACAATAATATGCTATTTTACAAGTTTTAGAAAAGCATCTAGCTATAGCTATAGCATTTGCTATAGCAAAATACTAACAATTTAAATATTTTTTTTAAATATCTCTATTTTCTATGAAAATGAACATTATAGTTTAGATGAACAAAAAATCCATCAAAACGTTACATCACGTGATCATGACGTCATCTGCTTGTAATTTTTTTAGGTAAAAATCTACTAATTGGGGATCAAAGGGAACTAAGGTCATACAGCCATTGGACTAAATTTGAGGTTATTGTTTATAATTTTCACTGTGACAACTTTTTTGCCGAATACGCGCTTTCAGCAGGTAGGAAACGGTAGAAAACGCAAAATAAATTAAAAACAACGATAAAACTAACTAGATAAAACGATAGCACTGGCTGTCTACTTATTTTTACAAGCTAAACTAGCATTTATGTAAGTATGTTTCTTCGGGCAAAATCTTGCAACAAAATTTTTAAGCAGATATCTTTAATCGATTGAGCTAATATTTTGCATGCATGTGTAAATCGGATGACAATGTAATATTATCATAGATGGAGCTGGAAGGTGGTCATAGGAACTCTGTAATTAAAGGATACAATGACATTCAGTTTGGGCTCGTTTGAATCGCCTTAACGACTTTGGCTTAAACACTAAAGAGTTCAAAATAAAATAAAAAATCTTTTTAAAAAACAAGCTTTTATTACTTTGTAAAATAAGGGTGTTGCAATTTGATGGAATCTTGAAGAACATCTTTTGCATTTACAATGTAACACGCTTTTATTTAACAAAGTACTAAAAGCTTGTTTTTCAAAAAGATTTTTTATTTTATTCTGCCTGTCTTTCTCGTAATTTTGTTAACTTAGTTAACGTTGTTTTATTGTGAAAGAGAAATTGAGAGAACAGCGGTTATCGTGGTAAAGACATATTTTGAGAAAAGTGAATGAGCATGTAACGAGTTGAGTTATGAATATGTAGGGATAGGAAGACCGAAAAAAAGATGGATAGATAGTGTGAATGAAGACATGGCTAGGGTGGGAGCGAATGTTGATATGGCGTGTGATAGAGAATGCAGGAGAAAGTCTCTTTGCGCTGACCCCAAATGAAGTTAGGAAAAGGGCAGGCAAATGATGATGAGTTAGCATTGTTTTAATGGCGAATTGTGTATGTAGAGAAATTGTATTTCTATAGCATCATTTATTGTACATACATGCATATAATTACGACTATTATCCCACAAGGGTTAGTCAGATATTAGGCAACAGCAGTCCACTGCCATAGTCCGCGCTTCACCGAGAAGTGACTGCACTCAGCGTGACAGGTGGTGGGCCCCTCCCCGCTATAAGCTATTGGATGGTTGTGCAGTTCTAAGTCCATTAGTCGCCTTTTACGACACTCAAGTCTGGAAGATGGGCTGGAAAATGTATGGGAAAGGGAAATGGGAATGGAATTTTGTGGTATGCAAAATAAAGCCAGCAAAACTTATTATAATAGGTTGGGGAAAAAGTTTCTTCGCATTTTTTAAGAAAATTCAAAACATTTTTTAATATAGTTTATTTACATTCAACTAAAGTATGTAGGTATGTAGGTAGGTTTTTGCCATCTTGTAGGTAGGGACATGATCCCATTGCTATAGAAATTTTGGGACTTCTGGTCAAAATACCGCGACAAGTGGTTTTGGCAGTCCTCTCGTGATGTTAACCTGACACTGCCTAAAGAATTCTGAAGAGACCGAAACAGGTGGAAATCTGCAGGTGCAAGGTCAGGACTATACGGCGGATGCATTAACACCTCCCAGCCAAACTCTCTTAATTTTTGCTGAGTGGCTAAAGATAAGATGTGTGAGGTCTAGCGTTATCATGATGAAAAACCACACCCTTCTGTAGATTAATTCCGGCCGCTTTCTCTCAACTTCTTGCTTTAATCTCATCAGTTGTTCGCAGTAGAGTTCAGAATCGATGGTCCTGCCTGGTGGTAACAGCTCATAATGAATAATGCCCTTCCAATCCCACCACACACACAGCATCACCTTGTTGCGAGTTAACCCGGGTTTCGCCACAGTCTGTGAAGCCTGACCGGCCTTTGACCACGACCTTTTTCTCACGTTCTTGTCGTACGTGATCCACTTTTCATCACCAGTTATCAGCTTCTTCAAAAATGGTTCGGTTTCATTACGTCGTAATAAAGAATCACAAATGAGTACACGGTTCATTAGGTTTCTTTCAGTGAGCTCGTGAGGTACCCAAATGTCGAGCTTTTTTGTGTACCCAGTTTTTTTCAAATGCGCCAAAACTGTTTTGTGGTCAATTCCCAGTTCTTCAGCTACGTCGTAACTACTGACATGCCGATCTTGCTCCACTTTTTCAAAAATGGCATCCATTTTATCTGTAATAGGGCGACCAGAGCGACGTGCATCTTTGACATCAAAATTTCCGGATTGAAAACGCTTAAACCAAATGTATGCTACTCTCACAGACACTGCACTAGGTCCATAAACATCGCAAATTTTTTTAGCGGCTTGCGTTGCATTTTTACCTTTTTTGTTGTAAAATTTTAAAATGTATCGAATTTCTTCATTAGATTCACTCATCTTGGCGGTACGAAAAACAAATGAAAATCACACATTTTCCTAATTTGAATTTGGAATTATGTTCTTTAAAATTTAAACTTTCAATGATACCAAAACCAGCCAGATACAAATAGTATAGCCAAAGAGATTTCATTACAAGTTTATACATACTATAATGCGAAAAGACTTTTTCCCCAACCTAATATATCACATGCAAAATCGTCTCTTCCTTCGACTTCTTGACCTCTCAATGGCCACAAAACGACAGACAATAGAAACATAATATTGCTCGAGAACGCCGGCGTTCGCAAGGCCTTCAACGAGTAAAATAAAACAAGTTCAAAAAGGGGGAACTCTTTTCGTGTGCAGATAAATAATAATATCAATAAAAAAGACATTTAGTATGGGTTCCGCTCGAACCTTTATAGTTTTATGGGAAAAGTTTCCGATGTTACTCTTAGTATTTTCGGCAATCGGACGGCGAGTAGCAGTATATTGAGCGTCGATACAGAAACAAAATACCCACGGCTGAAACCTTTTTTCGCCGATACTGTGATAAATGACCTTAAACTTTGAGGACCAACAATTAAAGTTCTACAGAAATCTAGTTTTTATCGCACACGCGTTAAAGATTTTTTAAATTGTTGGCACCCCGGGATCTAAATGTAGAAGCTTATTTTTGGGTCATACTTTGTATACTTCATGTGACACGTCTAAACAAAAATATGTAGAACTAGCTGTTGCCCGCGACTTCGTCCGCGGTTACTATGGTTTTTTAACTATCCCACTAACCCTTTAATTTTCCGTAATAAAAAGTATTTAAGATGTTGACCAGAGATATAAGGTATTATCATGCAAAATTTCATTGAAATCGGTCCAGCCATTTCGGAGATTAGCCCGTACAAACAGACGAATAGTTAGAGAAAGAAAAAAATTATATAAAACTTGTTTGGTATTTTCCTTCTTTTTACATCCCCCCCCCTGACTTGATTTTAAGCATGTACAGACATCCGACCTCTAAAGTTTTATTATAAGTATGTATAGATTTAAGTTTGTAAAATTAGAAATGTAAAAGTAAATAAAAGCGTTTGGACGTTGAAAGAGGATCAAGCTAATCTTCCATATTCAGTTTTACGAGAAACACAAGGTCATGCAAACATTTTCATTTGCTCTTTCACTTTCACCTCGGAATGAAGAAAAAGCGTACTGTAGGTAGTTTTCTAGGGAGACGTTGGCCTGCGGTAACGTCATCGTCAGGAAAAGTCTTATATTAAGTGCTTACCTATGAAATTGGTGTTTTGTATGGAGATTTTGGGGAATTCTGCATTTTCCATACTAAAATTTTTTCAGTTTTATTCACAACGACAAATCCAAAGATAATAATATTTGGCATCTATCATTAGACAAGCTTTAATAATATGTGTAATATCACTCTTCAAAAAAATTATTTATCGTTTTAAAGTGAATGCAAATAAAATGATGTATTCGGGAGGCACTTAAAAAGAGTTGTCCCCGTGTCCAATTTTACCACAATTAAACTTACAACAAATTATCAAAACAAATCAAAAGAGCTCAAAAATATAGTCTATTTTTAGACGAGGTAATTATTTTTTAGGAATACTCTGAATCTTAATAGTTACAGACAAAATACTAAGAGAGAAAAAAAAACACCAATTTCATATGTAAGGACCCAATAGTTGAAAACAATAAATTTGTTTTTCCAAGAACAAATAAAATGGACCCCGCAACGTGATCCAACAGCTTGACCTCACAAGGCTTGGTACCGTGATACAAAAAAAATGAGTATAGAGAAATAACAACACTAGATGATTTGAAAAGCCCAACCGGGTCTCAAATACTTGACCTTTACGACGACCTCCGTGGCCGAGTGGTCTGTGTACGCCGGTCTCAAGGCGTCACCATCTCGAGAGAGCTGGGTTCGATCCCCAGTGGAGGCAAGTGTTTGGGTGATGAATTTTCAAACATTTGTTCTCCAGTCTCGGATATATCGGTTCATTATATATGTATTATATTATTATGTTATTTCTCAATAATTATGTGCATTTATCTATTAAATATGTTTGTCCGTCATCTAGTATCCGTAACACAAGCAGCATTTAGTTGCTTAAAATGGGACTAGTTGATAGGTGTGAATGTCTGAGGATATATATTTTTTTTTATCGCAAATTGATACTTGTAGGTTGCAATGCTATGAAAATTTATGCCGAACCTATACAGGTGTCCCACGGCCATGCCACATGGAGGGAAAGTATATTATATATTGAAGGAAGGATGTTTTACTGAAAGAAGACATCATTTTATTTTTTTAAATAAGTGGAACTGCATTCAAAGATTTATTAAAAATCGCCTGCCTCTACCGGGAATCAAACTCGCGAAATGTGAAAAATAAAAACACCATGTATTTTATGATAACCGTCGAAAGGGTTAATCATAAGGATTATTTAATTCTAATGAACATAGCATCTTCAATGAAAGGAAGATCATGAAATTTAAAATTTTGGTCTGACTTGCCGTGTGTACTTGCCGTGGTTCCTATAACTTTTTGAGCACGCAATTACAATGCGGCTGGCTGAAATCAGTTCAAAAAAAGAAATGCTCAAAAAAAAGCATAAAAGTCTACAAATCTTACAAACGGTATGTGTATCGTTTTGTTATTTTTATCACATACTTATAATAATGATATTGTAATCTTAAGTGAGTATGTAGTAAATACTTTGAAATGATCATGTTAGTTATAAGAAACACGGCAAAGTAAGACGAAGTTTTCCTGACAAAATTTTTAATAAATCTTCCTTTCATTGAAGATTCTATGTTCCTCAGGAAAAAATAATCCTTATGATTAACCCTTTCAACGGTTATCATAAAATACGTGGAGTTTTTTTTTTCACATTTCGCGAGTTCGAATTCCGGTAGAAGCCGGCGATTTTTAATAAATCTTTGATTGCAGTTCCACTTATTATAAAAAATAAAATGATGTCTTCTTTCATTAAAACATCCTACCTTCAATATTTAATATACTTTCCCTCCATGTGGCATGGCCGTGGGACACCCGGTATACCGCGTTGTAGAATACTACTAGCGCCTTCTCTTGACTGTCGTAGGAACCAATAATGGAATGTTTGTTACAGTACTTGTTTTAAAGCATAAAAAGAAACATATTAAGCCTCCATCACCAAAAGCATAGCCAGAGGTGTTAACATCCAAGTTTTACCAGATATATTTAAGTCCCATGAACTATTTTGTAATGATTATTATCTTTAGCCTTCACATTAAAATTTCCGCTAGTTCAGAAAAGTATGTATACTTAAAAAAAAAATTCTTGCAATTCCAATTGGCCATGTCCAAAAAACTATAATAAAAATAAATAACATACAAAAAATAAATAACATCACATTTATATCGCGTGATTAGAGTCCAAGGCATAACTAGGATCCATAGAATAATGAAACTGCGTACCATCATGATGGACTCATGATTGTTGTTTTACAAAATAGAAACAAAATAAAAGGAAGCTAAGAATAGCTGTAGACGTAGAACAACATGCTATAAGCAAGAATGTAAAGAACATTAAGGGAGATATATTGAATAAGTTAGAGCGCTTAGATGTTTGCATAAGGTTTATGTTTGATCTTGAGAAATATGAGCGCACCTAATACTCAAGTGGCTCAGTAGCCAACTCAAGTGGCTTTAAATCCTTACCTTTATAATATCCTATACTTTGTCCGCTTTATAAAGACCTTTTCCTTCCTAAACTTAAGTGCTTCTTGTATACGTATGTACTCCCAAAGCGCTTGGCATTCATTAAAAGTATACAAGCATAAGCTCAAATTCACACCACGTGTATCATCAATAAAGTAAGGTTGAAATTCGTTGCAACTGCTTAATGATTCCAATGTCTTATCGATTCGACACTCTTCACATTACCTACCTGTTCTTATAATCTTGTTCTTATAAATATTTGACCAAATTTACTATAGTAGACTGGGTCTCGCAAAGAAAAGCAAACTTTAAATATGGGATCGTCTCGGACCGTGATGCTATATCATTAGGAGAAATAAAATAACATCAGTGCTGTCTAACTTACATCTTATTACGATAGTATAACGTGTGCTTTTGTTTGTCTCAACATGAATGGCTGAAAGGGATAAAAAATAGAAATTAATTTTAAAATAGAAATTAATTTTAAAATAAAAATTCATTTCACTGGCTATTCCTTCTAAATTCAACTATATGACGTAAGAAATATGTTATGTAATAAATGGAAAGAATTTTTCAAAAGTATTTAAATCTAGAAGCTCATGACTCGCTTTACTTAGGGAGAAGCATTGGGCATAGTTGGCGCGTAGGTTGGAATCTTAACCATAGAAGTGTAATTTAATTGAAATTTTGTTAATTGTTTGCCATCAATAATTTTTAATATCAAATGCGATATTAAGCGAAATTACAATATTCCTACCAAATTTATATTTTAAAATAAATTATTTCCTTTTTTTATGACACTTTGCAATCATTGTGGTACGTCAGCATGTTGGCGCAATCGAAAGCGAACTCAAAATCATATAAAGAACGCGGTCCTCATATTTTGCCAATTAAAATCCTAGCGCCTACTCCATCATGTAAAAACAAGAATTATATCTCGCCGTCCAATACGATAAATAAAACCTCCTTTCAAATATGTATAGTATTAGAAATAAAGAAAAAATCAAAAGTATTGTTTTGTATTTACTACTTACGTCTATACCTTTGTATTTGTGCTTACTGTAGCATGTTTGTACACATTGTAGCAGCTTTTTTTATGCTTTTCTGTGGCTTGGCTTCCGGAAAAGATTTTATTTAAAGATAAGCAAGTCCTGTACTCGTATTTTATCCTTGCAACTGTGTCTAATACTATTATTTGTATATGTATTTTCCATTTACAAGTTTTGCTTACCAAATTAACTAGTAGTTTATTACAAAATATTTCATAAATTGAACCTAATTTCAAGGTTTATTTCTCTTATTGTGTAAGTTTTACACAAGTTTTAAACAATCCTCTCATCTGCAGAATTATTAGCTACATGCAGAGTACACAGAATAATTTATTATTAAGATCAACGAAAATAATGTCATACACCTATTAACTATTTCGAATAAAGTAGCTTTCAAGTCAATATTACTAGTATTATGAGAACCTATCTTAAATAAAATAAAATGAATAATCAGCATGAAAAAAATAAAGATGTACGTATGTACACTTATATACAAATATTGGAATTCCTCATAACAAGTCCCTCCAAGACTCGAATTCGGGACCTCTTGAATTGATAAAAAAAAACACACACACACACACTAACACAAAAAATCACCCATGTAGAATTTATTGTTTTTAAGATAGACGTGCTATAAGTTTAAAACCTTTTTTTTAAATAAGCTCCAATAAAATTTTGGGGAAAAATATTTTTTTTTTATTGCATTCTTATTTCTGATCAATAATTAAAATAAATTTCATTGTAGGAATTAATGTGATTTTTTCGAACAAACAAATTTTCCTTGCCTAGACTATAATCAGAGTCACTGACTATTGGGGTTTAAAATGGTGTTAGTTATCATTGTAAAAAAAAATATTTTTAGTTGCTTTATGAGGATCAATCTTTATGGGAAACGTGATTTCTGGCGCTTATCATATTTCCCATACAAAATGGCATTCATAACGTAACTAAAAAAGTTAAGTTACACTTACACTTACACTGAAAACTTACACTAGGGATGCTGAATGAAGTAGGCCATAAATCACCACTAAAATAGTATTTCCAAAATAGAACCAGCTGGCTAAAAACACTACTCGTTAAATTGCATGTACTCGACCAAAAATAACAATCTATCATTGCAATCGACTGTCTCCAAATCAATAAGTATTTCGTCCCAAGTCTATTGATTCGTAACCTTCCTTAAAAATACCATTCATTCGCTGATCCCCTCAGTTCTCATTCAATGTCGTGCAAGCTTTAGCCTCGGCTATGTGTAATGGAGTGCGACATATTCATGAGTGAGTATTTTAACATCCCTTTTAGTGACAATGGATTGACTTCCTTTAGGGTTGGTGATTCGAACTCGATTTTAACACTCCATCACGCTTTATGAAGAACTAGGCGACACCATTCAAAGAGCTTACCAAATCTAATGACATCGTTTTTCATAGAACCCTTTCTTGCAGCTTCGCTTGCGAATTAGTCTTTTCAATTTTCAACTTAGGTATAGACTGGCGATAGCTTAGCAACCGAATTAATAATATAATAATATTTTTATTATCAAGTTTAGTTCACAAATATTTACCTAAATCTATATATTACTAAGAACTAAATAATTTTGACGAAAATAGACATTGAAAAACAACCTTAACAAATTCATCACCGTCATCATCATAGTAAAGATATCTTTATTAATGATCAATAATTTCTCCGTATCAAGACAGTGCCAACACTTGCGACAAAGAATCTGCGTCAAAGTGCGAAATATTGGGTCCTTACCTATGAAATTGGTGTTTTTATTCTGTCTTAGCAATTTGTCCGTAACTATTAAGTTTCAGAACATTCTAATAAAATAATTGCCTCTTCTAAAAATAGACCATATATTTGAGCTCGTATTATTTAATTTGATAATTTTTTGTAAGTTTAATTGTGTTAAAATTAGACACAAAGACAATAATTTTTAACTGCCTTCCGAATACATCATTTGATTTGCATTAACATAAAAACGATGAATAATTTTTATCAAGCGTGTTCACACACATATTGCTAAAGCTTGTCTAATGATACATGCCAAATATTTTTATCTCTGGATTTGTCGTTGTGAAGAAAACTGATAAAATGTTAGTATGTAAAATGCAGACATCCCCAAAATCTCCATACAAAACACCAATTTCATAGGTAAAAACCTAATATTAAGTTAACGTTAGTAGGACATTTCGCCATGTCATATTTTTTAACAACACGCATGGCTTGAAATTAGTCTAAACCACCTAGCTTTCTAATTGCTATTTGTGTAGTTATATAGTATTCTATAAGAATAAATATTTAGCCTTTGACTATCCACTGAATGTTTTAGCGGGCTGACTTGTTTCTATGGTCATCCAGGGTGACCGTAACGAATACTTTTAAAGGTGACATCAGACCAGAAGGTAGGAGTTACCTTATCTACTGTTTATACAAACTGTTTTATATCCTGAGTTTAAAAAAGTCGTTCTTTTACTTTTTATTTTAAGAATTTATTTGCCATAATAACACAAACAAATGAACAACAAAATGTGCAATAGTGTTCATACAAATGAACTTATTACTAGCGAATTCTGCACTAAGCTTAGCTTGTACCGCAGAGTCCAGACTAAGATTATCTAAACAAGTATTTGTAACACAGCTCAAGCAGTTATTATGTAACTTTCTTTTGACACAATGTTTTAATGAATAACAATAAAGTAATTAGTAAGTAATTTTATTATGAGAATATGAGCGTTTGTGTGAATGTGTGTGTGTGAGAGAGAGAGTGTGTATTTGTATTACTTGCTATTGCTACCAAAAAAAAAAAAACAAAATAAAAACAGCTATTAAATTAAGTTATATTTTACTTAATATAATAGCTGTTTTTATTTTGTAACTTTATGAGATTACTTTACCAGAAACATATTTGAGGCTTCATTTTTGGGCGTTTGCGATCTCCGGTCGAGAAAATTAATGAAAATTATAAATTAATTTAAAACGCCATAGTGAAGTTAGGTAAAATTTTTTCGAAAATGTTGTGAGAAAGAAAAATATGTTTATTGAGCAAATGGAGATTTTTACACCAGGTACACACAAAACATGAGGTTAAATGTTATAGCTATATACTAATTATGAATAGAAAGTCATTTAAAAACTGCATAAGACGTAACAGATAAATCTAGATTAACCTATAAAGGGTGTCAATAAAACGATTAGCAAAATATTCTAATTTTGGTCAGCCGAAAAATATAAATGATCAGCAAATATTTCTAAATTGGTCAGCAAAATAAATATTGGGTCCTTACCTATGAAATTGGTGTTTTTTTTTCTCTCTTAGTATTTTGTCTGAAACTATTAAGATTCAGAGTATTCCTAAAAAATAATTAGCTCGTACAAAATAAAGACTATATTTTTGAGCTCTTTTGATTTGTTTTGATAATTTGTTGTAAGTTTAGTTGTGTTAAAATTGGACACGGAGACAATTCTTTTTAAGTGCCTCCCGAATACATCATTTTATTTGCATTCACTTAAAAACGATAAAAAAAAATTATGAAGTGTGATATTGCACATATTACTAAAGCTTGTCTAATGATAGATGCCAAATATTATTATCTTTGGATTTGTCGTTGTGAAGAAAACTGAAAAAAATTTAGTATGGAAAATGCAGAATTCCCCAAAATCTCCATACAAAACACCAATTTCATAGGTAAGGACCTAATATATGGCACAAAACTGTTACAGTAAGAATTTTGGTCAACTGGCCAAAATATTGTAATTTATTAATTAACGGAGAAAACAAAAGCTTTCATGTACATGCCACTAGCTAGGTTGAAGTGGGTTTTCTTTAAAATACAACAAGCATGAGGTGTGACCACGTCAACTAATTTTCATATTTGGCGATATTTGTTTCATCTAGTATTCAAAAACGCAATCCTAATGCCATCTGCACTAACAACTCAGTAACATAACAAAATCGTGTGGGGTGAAATACGGTGTTTCCTTCGACTCAACTTCGAACCAAGGCGCTGAATTGCTGTGTGAAAATAATCATAGATGGCGTTGTAGGACAATGAAAGCTTCAGGCATTTCCAGACTTCCAGACAGGCGCGGCCTGCGGTGGCGGCCAGGTGTCTAATATGAATGTCTGGGTATCTTTCACACACACGCGGCTTGCTGCGCGGCCAGAAGGCGCCCGGCCGCGCGTCCGTATCACTCTGACATCCATCTATCGCAATAATAATAAATAAGTTTTTATGCTCGGCGATCTCTCAATTTTTATCCAGGCATAAAACTATTTTTAGAACGAAATAGCAAGAACTTAAATTGAAAATATTAATAGATAATTTATTATTTCAATATTATTAGTAAAAAAGTAGCTTTTTGTTCAATATCACAAGCCAAAACGTATGAAACACTACGCTATCGCCACCAAGCTCCAGTGCAAATTCTATTTGATTTTATTCAATTTGATATGGATAACTTTAATTAAATGAATAAGTCTCGGTGGAATTTTATAAACTCTTTATTGCATATAAAAAGAATATACAAAATTTGTTAAAAGGCAATAAATAGTTTGCAAGGGCGGACTTATCCCTAATATCAGCTAGTCAAACCATGAAAGTTTATGATAGAATTACATTAATGGTACAAATAACTATTTGTTAAAATAAAATAAAGGGAAAAATAATATTATTATTCCCTTAATTTGAAAACAATTTTGGTCTAATTCCGTCACTCCTCACAAAGCGAGTCAAATACGCCCAATGACCTTTTTTCCGATTCTTTCTTAATTCGAAATTTATGCAATCACCTTTGCGATTTAGGAATTTAGCGCCTTCGGCAGCTAAAAATGTAATGTCCCTGTGATAAGACGATTTTTAGTCTGTCTTACTTAAAATCTCGTACAAATGTATACGAGAGAATATCGTTAATCTGGAATTTTGTACAGAAACTGAAAATCTAGTATTTGCTTGGAAATCCTGCAGCCGCTGGACCGCGCGGTCTTACCGCGCCTGTGTGAAATAACTGGAGGCTGGAGCTGCGGTCACTGGCCGCCACCGCAGGCCACGTCTCAATCTCAATCTTTGTTGTCACGGTGGCATTAGTTGTTCCACTTCACTTTTATATTCTCAACACGTTAACTATGATTTTTTACTTGATACAATAGGTCTTTACCTATGGAATTGCCGTTTTATATGGAGCATTTTCCATACTAACACTTTTTCAGTTTTCTTCACAACGACAAATCCAAGGATATTAATATTCAGAATGTATCATGTATCCCGTGTTTTTCCGGGACACGAAAATAATGGACCAACTGCTTTTCTTGCCTAGCATGTCGTAAAAGTCGACTTAGGGCGTATTGGGTACTGGGTCTGTGATTGTGTAGGCGATGAGCTAGCCACTTGTTACAACTCTTTCAGGATCTTTCATCTAACCAAACCCAATTTTTAAATGGCTTAATGTGGTCTCAAGGAACACAGTGCTCCTTGAACTCACAATCACGCCTGCCTACCCCTTCGGGGTTAGCAGGCGTGATTGTATGTATGTATGTATCATAAGACAAGTTTTAGCAATGAAATCACACTTTATAAAAAATATTTATCCTTTTTAAGTGAATGCAAATCAAATGATGTATTCGGGAGGCACCTTAAAAGAGTTGCCTCCGTGTTCAATTATAACACATTTTAACTTACAACAAATTATCAAAACAAATCAAAAGAGGCTAAAAATATGATCTATTTTTAGAAGAGGTAATTCTTTTTAAGAATACTCTGAAACTTTATAGTTACAGACAAAATACTAAGAGAAAAATAACGGCAATTTCAGAGGTCTTTAAGATCTTTTATTGAGGTGAGCACAAGCTATGTAACATATTGTAACCTTGTTATTCAACATTGTAACATAAAGCAATACTGTACAATGCAATATAACAATGTTATATGTATATATATATATATATATATATCAATGTTGTACATATAAATTACATGTTATTATAACATTCGGTGTCCACATTATCTGAAATATGTTATATAGCAATGTTTTATAACATCATTAGTTTAAAGTAATAGGGTAAACAAATATAATTGATTAATTAATTTTATTTATAAACATGGTAATGGAAATATACCTCAGCTAAAACATAGTTCTTGGAGCTCTATATAAATACTCTGGTCTTCCTTCCAAACGTCCCGAATATGGAAATCTATGATTGGTAGTCGTTTTGTACTTCCACGAATTAAAATATCGCTAAGCCGCCATTCTGTTCTTGGTGCCCCCTCCTGGAAAAATATAGTTTATTGGGTAGGAACTGTAATGTTTTTTTTATTTATTACATTAAACGAAAGGGTATTATTTAATTGGTTAGCAAAATATTCGAATTTTGATCAAGCAAAATAAACAATGGATCAGATAAAATAAGTAATTGGTCAGCAACTTGTGGGCAGCAGATATTTCTAATTTGTCAGGCAGATAACTAATCGGGCAGCAACCTAAATTGTTTCTGTGTTGCCAAATTGTTTAATATAACGTTTTGTACATTTCCTAGAAATTGACCTTTGATCCTTCGTTGATCCTCTTCCTAGATTTTATACATTTCCGGTAACATATTATAATGCTGTCCAAGTAATTATTTTGCTGCGTAATTAATTACTCCGCTGACCAAATAATTATTTTGCCTGTGTCACATGCATTAATGTATATTGACAAAAAATATTTCTCAATAAGAGGAATTTAAAATCGTAAATAAAAATTTTGAAAATGCTGGTTTATTTTAATCTATTACTTCAGGACTATTTATGCCACCGAATTTTTTACTATTTTGCTATTTCGAAAGATTTTCAAGTATTATGGACAGTCGTCCAACGATAAATTAATCATTAACATACTGGGAACTATAGCGGCCGTCGAAATTCAATATTCTTATTCTTTATATGAAAAAAATAACCAATTCCATTAAATACCTTACATCCGTGAGTCTCTTCGGGTACCGTATAAAACATAGGAGTAGCATCGGTAGGGTAAGGTCCGATAGGTAATTCGTTCCAGGAAAACAAATGCAACGCCGTTTCAGGGCTATCTATAATATAGGAGTTCTTGCAATGGTATCTGATCTTCTGTGTTACCATTTTCGTGTTGCTTTGAAGCCACGCTATTTGCTTCGGTGTTACCTGACAACATAGGAAGATTGAAAAACCTTTTTTTTTTATTATTGAAGATATAGCAAAAATAAGATTGATATTTGATTTATTTACATTACCTAATCTTTTTTTATTTATTGGATAGTACAAGCTACAACACAATAACAACTTAATGTTTCATAGTAAATTTTAATCTTTCCATAGTCCTCAGCCTATATACGTCCCACTGCTGGGCATAGGTCTTTCTCATGGAGAACCACATGAGGAGTATGGGCCGTAACACCACCTCGCTGTGCCAATGCGGGTTGGTGGGTAGAAACGGTTGCAATAGCGACTGGGACCAACCGGTAACGTGCCTTCCGAAGCACGGAGGAGTTCGAGAGTACAAAGTTTTGGTCACCCACCAGGGCCTGACTATGGCGAAAGTAGCTAGTTTGTTTTCGATATCGAAAGCCAAAGCGAACTAATAACTACCTTACCGAGGCTCCTCACTTCCATAGTGAATTTTGAAAATAAGCCGTTCATGACATAAGTTCGAATCTGGCTACAAATATGAGAAGGTTGAGTCTGTTTATAATATTTTGTGCCATTATTTCAAGAAAAGTTTGTTATTTTGTTGATTGAAAAAACTCCCCAAACGAATACTTTAAACAAATTATTTTCTTTTCCAGTGTGATTTTCATTAAAAGGATAAGTACTAATCAAGTTCCAATTCTTTGTTTCCAAAATACATTCACACGACTAAGGTTTACGCCCCTCTCCTCGAAAGAACACCAGTAATTTAACTCCCTTAATAGAGTTAGTCTCAACCACTCATAAGACGAAAGAGGATGAATGAAAGCATGTGACGAGACAAGGTTTACAGATGGCCAGGTCAAAAGCCCTTTCAACCGATAGACATGCATAAAGTCTCGATTGAAAATAGATGAAGCGAAAGGTGTTTGGATAGTATCATGTGAATGGCTGTAATCTCTGTCTACTCTAATAGGATCAAGGCAAGAAGACTTAAAAGCTTTCTCTCTAGTACACGGAGAGATTCTAAACATACTGGTTCTATCTCTGGTTCAGGGAAAATTTTTCAGAACTTTTGTCCATAAAAAAGTATTTTTAAATAATGTGCAAAACACACTTGACTGTGACAATGTAGATTACAAGTTATCTTTTTTTTTTTTTTTACATATGACAGGCTAGCTCTTGGCCTGCATCTCACCTGATGGTGAGTGACGATAAGGCCGAAGTTGGAAGCGAGCTTCACCTGTAATCCTCAACAACTGGGGAACTGGCTATCTTACCTCTGATTGCCGAAACACAACAATGCTGAAAACATTGTTGGCAACAAATTTGGGAAAGATGGTGGTAGCTAGCCAGGCGAGCTTATAAGCCCTGCCACTAACAAAACCGGGAATCGAACCCGGACCTCCCGATCAACACCACCAGACCAGAGAGGTGGTTAAAATCTGATCTGATCTTACAGCCTTATGTATCATCATTATTTTATGGACACGCGGTGCAGCGGGTGGCGCGTGCGGCGTGGCTTCCCGCGGCGCGTCAAGCGGCGCGTGAAGCGGCTCGAGAAAACACAAACATATAGACTGTCACTCTGTCACACACACTGTCACTGTCACAAAAGCAATCAATCCTTCTTGCTTGCCGCGGTATCACCCGCCGCTTCAGCTGCCGCGTCCGACGCGGCATCATTCGCCGTATGTGTCGCTTCAACTCAAACAAAAGCTTGTGAAAACGCGTCTCCTTGAACGCAGCAATATCTCGCCGTATGTTTGATCTTATGGCGGCCCGCTTCGCGTGCCGTGCCGCCTGACGCCCCGCGACTCCTTAAACGAGCTCTTATACGCGTATGTCTGTTTATTAAATTTTCTTCTTTTTCGTGTCGATGGCACAAAATATA
The DNA here is from genome assembly GCA_910589355.1 of Parapoynx stratiotata. NCBI lineage: Eukaryota > Metazoa > Arthropoda > Insecta > Lepidoptera > Crambidae > Parapoynx > Parapoynx stratiotata. The sequence continues at coordinate 5,790,640 of OU342466.1, forward strand.
TGCCGCCAGTATTCGGCAACGGCTACAGCTCGAGATGTTGCCGTATTTAGCTTCTCCATAGTACAGGTGTAGGGCAGCATTGGGCACGAGGTTAAGTGTGTCATGGTTTGGAACGGGGCTCCACAGTCACACCTAGTGTTGGGGGCTAGGACCAACGAACCCCCATCTTGCCAGTGCCCGAGCTAGGTTCGTAGTCGATTTAGAGACTTCACTTCACTTAATAATTTTTGTAGTAAGTGTAACTGTATTTAATTTTCATGTTGATTCCAATTAAACTGCCACCATATCTCCGCTATAGTGGTTATTATCTGTATTTAGAAACGACCATTACAGTTTAAAAAACATATTTGTCAGTTGCCTTGAATTGTACTCATTCTACGATTTTATATTGAATGATTATACAAAACCACCTTCCACTAACTATACCGGAGAAGTAACCTTATATATGTAAATGTGAGTATACATAATAATAAGATAACACTTACTTTATTATAGAAATTTGTAAGGTTGAACCGCTCCATTTTAGTAGCGTTACTGTGGTAATTACTGAGCCAAAAAGGGGTATGTTGTGTTTCTGGTGAGAAAAACGCATGTTCCTCTATGTATAGTGCGTTTTCAGGCTTAATAATAAGACAAGTCATTCCTGATTCTTCTTTGCAGTGTACTTTAAATTTATTTATGGGATTAACCCAAATGTCTCCTAGAAATAAATGAAGGTAATTATTTATTAGAAATTCATAATCATAGAAATATTGCAATTGATAAGGTTATTACTAATTCTATTGTTAATAACGAATACAAAGTATACACATACACTCATATGAGAATAATGCAGCTTTTCCTTTATTTCATAATATTTTATTCGAAAGGTACGTCAAAGATGTCTGAATTCATGATTAATAAAATATAAACATAGCGATACTAAATATCTAAACCAATCTAACTTTGTCCCATATATATTTTTTACACATACAATACCTTTGAACTTTTCGTCATTCCGAATAACATTACAAGGTGCGTCGGAAGGTCTGTCTATTGTGCCAAATATTTCCAATCCTTCTGGAGCTTCCACTTCTTCGGCTAAATAAATTAAAAAATAGTCATTTACTTTTTTGTTATGTTGACGTATTTTTTTAAGTTGAGTAGAAGATGACATGCTAATTTGATGTACAGTAACATAAAAACATTAATACTAAAAACTATAAATATGTTAGGATTTACCGGAGTTGTACCGTTCAGGACACGTTTGGTAACAAACTCCCTCAAGACCTGGTTGCCCACTAGGTCCTATGATGCCCTGGAAATTTTACTTACATTGTGTTATTTGAAAAAAAAAAAAACAAAAAATGCACAATAATCCTAACTAGAAAATCAAAATCTATTTGGTACGTAAAACACGTAACTATAGGTTATACTTATATTATGACCTTCAACTAAAATCCGACCATACTACATAATGCACGTAAGAAAGAAATAAAGAAATTAACTTTATTGCACACACAAAAAAACACAAAAGCAATACAAAAAAAAGAAAAGGTAATTATTACCAAAAAAAATTAATTATTAATTATTAACTTTATTAAGAATCATGATACATTTATGAATCTAATAATAGATACGACATGTTGCACATCACGATGCTAAATAGCTTTCTTCTTAGAATAGTCGATGCATCTTAATAATGCTCGTGCATCTTAAGCGCCTCGTAGTACCTAGCCCAGTAATTTTGGTTGGTGAAAAGTGAATGCAGTGCGAAGAACAAAATAAGCATTCCAGAGGTTCAGGTTATATTATCTTTGTTCATTTTCCTGGCTCTCTGGATGCTTTTCCACTGCGAAATAGCTAAGCGATGTGCGAGGAAAAAGGGCCAAAAATTTATTTTATTTTTCTTTTTTCCTTATTATTGAAATATGAATTTGATTTCGATTTTTTGATTTTGATTACTTACCCGATCTCCTTTTGCACCTGTGGTACCAGGATATCCCTGCAACAGAATCCCGTTATATAATTCTTACCATAAACAATAAAATAAAATAATATAAAGCGCCTGATTTTTGTAAATGTAACAAAATATTTACAATGATAGAAACATACTACAATGTTTCAATTTAAGCTCAGAGGGCAAACTTAGGTATTAATGTAACAGTATGTGAACAAACGCATCGTAGAAACTGGGAAATAAATGTAACTCACAAATAATATTTTGTAATGCACTTACTCTGTCACCTTTAGGCCCATATAGACCAGTCAACCCCTGAAAGAAAACGGAGATTCAATAAATATAATATATGTCGCATCCGGTCATGAGTACGGACACTAAACTAAACGTAGTCACCTCGCCTAGGTGGCGTGACAACGTTAACTCCTTTACCCCACCTATAACGAATGGTCCGATCGGGTGAGATAAATAAGACATTCATGTCTAAAGTCAATCATGTCTGTCGGCTTTTCCACGCATGCGTATTGAATTGTTTACAATAATCGTGACTTTACGGTACAGATAGACGTGACATAGACCATCAGGACCGAAGGCGTTTTTGACATTTAAGCCTAAACGTAATTTATAATTTAAAATTTATTGTAATAAAGGCTTATTTAAAAAAATATGCCATTTTTTATTGCGACGGCTATCAGTAATTAATAATTTGGGGCCCAATAAAAAAAGGGTCAACAAGCCTATTCCTCATATATGTTTGTTTAGTTGTTAAGTCTTATTTCTTTTAAATAAAGAAATCATACGTACTCTTTCTCCTGGAAATCCGATTGCGTCTTTGCCAGGAGGTCCCTCGGGGCCAGACTCACCCTAAAAAAAATATTATACGAAATTTCAAGTTCTTAAAGTGTATAAATAGTACTCTTCTTTCTCACTCTAGAGCTTGATGAAAACAGGACTTGCAGATTTTGTCACAAAAAGGAGTAAACGCCTATTTATGCGAATATACAATATAGACTATTGAAACGCCATTTTAATGTAAGCTACTTTTGCTGAACTTTCTACGGTGTAATATACCTGACCATTTACTGAATTTTAATTTTGAACCTTATTAGCATGGAATTTAAGATCATACATATATTCGTATATCTTCCATACTCCTAGTAATGCAGACCAGTTTCCATCTATTAAAATGTAGTCAAGCATATTTCAATGAATTGGTATTGCATTTTTGTCATTTCGAACAGTGTATTTTACGCTTCATAATCATAATAAAAATTGTAGATTATTGTAATAATTAGTCAAAAGAGTTCTAAAGGGTCGACCTTTAGAAATCTTGAACACTATTGACATGACATTTGACGTGGCATAAAATAAATATTGATTGTCAAAATTACGTTACAGAGTAGCAGATCTAAATAAATCAAGGTATTATAATAATCATCAATTTTTAATATGACTATGAAGCGTAAAATACACTTAATTCTAAATTAAGATAACTCTGTATATCCATTTAATGACATTAAGGAATATTTACAATTAAATTGCAAGTCAATAATTAAACAAATAAAATCTTCTTAATAAATTTATATGATAAGGGACTAATTAACATAATATTTAAAAAATAAATTTAACGTAAGTTTCTAATCTTATTCTTAAAAGTTTTTTGTACGAGCAAATTGTATTAAATGAAGCGAGTTACCTCATTTAACTTATTAGGGAAAAAAAAATTTGTCCCATAAATCACTTTTTTTGTTGAAGTACGTTCTACGTTACGAAAAAAAATGTACTTTGAGGAACATTTTTTTAATGATATCAAAATTTTAAATATACCAGTCGATACAGCGCAAAATTCTGAGTTCAACTATGTATATAACTCATTTTGGTCTAAATGTCCCTTACGTTAATTGATACTTCTGGTATCGATATATGTCCCACTGCTGGGTCTGCAGGCCTTTCAACATGGAGAAATGTGACAAAAAGCCTTAAATAATACTTAGATACATACTTTTTCACCCTTTGCACCAGGCCTACCCGGTTCACCATGTTCGCCCACAGGACCCTGTAATATATTTTTTTAATTACATCACATAAACAGTAATAAAATTAAACAGTAACACAGTAACAAAAAAAAAGACACATTACATGTAGGTAATATATTTTTTCATTGTTCTTTATTTAAGAAGACAATTCGCATCATAAAAAGTACATACATACTTAAACATATTATCACGTCTATATCCCCAGAGGGGTAGGAAAGCCAAAAGAATGCACCAACTGCTTTTCTTGTCTAATATGTCGTAAAAGGCGACTAAGAGCGCATTGGGTACTGCGTTTGTGATTGTGTAGGCGATGAGCTAGTCACTTGGTACTAGTCTTTCACGATTTTTCACGATCTGACGAAACCCAATTTTTGTATGGCTAAATGTGGTCTTAAAGAACAGTGCTCCTCGACTATGCCTCTGATTACAGGCGTGATTGTATGTATGAATGTGGGTAGGCAGGGGCGCATTAATCACCTGCACCTTGCTAGTAATTTCGATAGTCCCACGTAATAAGGGGCATGCCTATTACCGTTACCTGGAGCTATAGAGAATCTATGACCAATCAGACTCTAACTCAAACCGAAATTCCAACAGCCAGGATAGATGAGATGGTTCATACCAATAAATAGAAGTCTCTGCAGTCCGAGCATCAAAAACTTGTATTACAAAAAAAAAAAAAATAGTACAAACATAGCAGACCGCGCTTCACCAAGCAGTGGCACATGTGCTCTACCTGACAGGTGGTGAGCCCGTCGCCGCTATAAGCTATTGGATGGTTGTGCAGTTCTAAGTCCTTAAGATGGGTTGGTAGCATTCTTTTAATGAACCGCTCATAATTTACTTTTAAATTAAATAATTGTAAGTGGCCAGTAGCCGTAGACCCGGTATATTTTAACTTTTTACAGTCACAAGCAGAAGCAAATTTGACTTAAAATATACAGTATGTCTTTAGCAATAAGTATTAAATTTATGGATACATATTATTGCTCGTGTTTGTACATGATTAAAATGCCAATCTTCAATGAAGCTTTAAAAACAAATAATATATGTACCGGTATTCCAGGAAGTCCAAAAAAACCCATTTCACCCTTGCTGCCACGGTCGCCCTAAAATGACCAGAAAAAAATATTATCACTGTATGTACACTGTATATAAGTAACAACAATCAAATGCCATCAATTTAAAAAAAGACGCAAGACGTCTTCGCCGTCTCAAAGATGGGGAAAAATGTTTTAGTAATGAAAACAGGTACATGTTTTGGTCATATAAACATAATCTAAATCTAAATATCTTCAGACACTCACACCTATCAACTAGTCCCATTTTAAGCAACTAATGCTGCTTGTGTTACGGACACTAGATGACGGATAAATATATTATATTTAATAGATAATAATGTGTGTATTAAGATTATTTAGTAAACACTGCACGATTATTGTATGGGTTTATTATATTATATCTCTACTATCAATGTACAAAGTATTTTAAAATAAAAGAACAAAAGAAAACAAAAACACGATGATTTACAAAAAAAGTTTTTGTTTTGAATAAAGAGGACCGCTTAAAATACTAAACTAATGAAAAGCACAAAATAACTTTTATATTTGCTCCTTAGATATTGAAGTCGGTGTCATTATTTTTATTTCATACTTTTTAGTGGTGGGTATTTTATATACTTAAATAACAAATACTTTTATGAAAACCGCATCAAAATCGGTTCAGCGAATCGCGAGATAATCGTGAACAAACATTTTTTTTAAGGTCAGATAAAAAAACAAACTTTTAAAAGCGTAAATTAGAACATACCCTATCTCCCTTTGTGCCAGGCATCCCCTGTAATAAATATTGAAAATTAATTACATTATAGGTAATACATTTTATATTAGCTTAATCATGTATGTCCTAAAAATTAATTTTAACAAATATAAATACCTGTAGTCCTGGTAAACCCCTATTTCCAGTCTCGCCCTGTAAAGGAAATAATTATCCATAAATAATGAAATTAAAAATGCTAATATTTTCCAATGGTTAACGGACCTATTTTTTTTACATTCTACCAACACGACTCCATGGCTTTTATTTGGTTTTATTATAATATCTACATATTACATACATCAGTTTATCATTATAATGGGATAGATTACATACATTTATTACATTATTCTGCATTTCGGTGTTAAAATAAATAATTAACATGCTTACTTTTGCACCGACACATGGCTTTGCAGGACACGAAGCAGGTGTAGGAAAGCGACTGTCCTGGAAAAAAATGTTTACCACAAATTATCACACTGTATAGAAGTAATTAATTTTTTTTTTCTTTTAGACTTTACACAATCATATCTTATTATGCTTGGGACATTTCTCATTAAAATTTTATTTACTATGAAAATTTGATGAATTTTATTATTACATATTTGACATTATATAAATTATTATCAATTTTATTATACCATTTATTAAAAGTATTTAATTGATTATTAATAGTACATTTCACAATAATTTTCTTTAATATTGCATTTGAAATTATTTATCATGTAATTATTTAAAAATGAGATAAATAAATCTAAATCATTTATACTTAAACATAGGTATAACTTAATTATCTTTTAAGCGCTGAAAATGTTGCGCCAACCCCAAATAGAATTGGGAGCCGGGCAGGAGTAAGATAAAGTGGCCCTTGAAATATTTTTTATGTACTAAAACCAGACTTAAACGAACATTACATTTGAGTTGTATGAATATCATTATCAGGTCTCTCTGAAAAGTAGCCATACATGTTAGGGTGTACTTGACAGGTACGCATGTACAGTTATAATACCTGTCAGAAGGCCTAGCACGGGCCAGAGAGAAAAAGTCCCCAGATACAAAAATCGTCATTGCCTCTCGCTTCTTCGTTCGCTGGGAAGGTTAGCGAGGACTTTTTCTCTCCGGCCCGTGCTAGGCCTACAGGTATGCTTGAGCTGAGTCCTCATACTCAAATTCAGCTGAAGCCATGGCTCCGGCAGCAGATCTCGATGCTGTAGTGCTTGCTGGACTATCATTTGTTTTATTGTAGAAAATAAAATTAAACGAAGATACCTACCGTGAGAAGTGGTGTAAAGTATGGTTAATGCAACGGAATCAATACACTCATGTCAATTTATTGAAATAATTAAAATTTGAACCGAAAGACTACTGCAATTATCTGCGAATGGATGAAAGGAAGTATCCCAGACTGTTGATTTAAAAGCAGAATACTTTAATGAGAAAAGCAATATCGCCTCATGAAAGATTGACAGCAGCTGAGAGGTAGCGGGAAGAGGATAGTCTAGCCGCTCTGCCCACCCCGGCAGGAGAAGGCGGGTGCCATATGTCCGTCCACCTATATGTATCGGCGCCTAACAAGGTCCAGATGCCTTAAGATAGGTCTATAAGAATCACTTTGGCAGTACCCGACCCGTTTACGTGGTAGGATTCGAATTGGTACATCGGGGACCTTTTGTAAGTATTTTCACAGGCAGTTGAGACTTCTACTACCTTCCCCGAGTAATGGTTTCCACTCTTAAGGACTCCAACGAGCATTAGTTCTAGAGCTAATGTAGATAGCTCCCTGCAATTTTAGTTAAAAAGTATCTAAGTAGTAAGTTTGCGTGACTTTATGTAATTTAAAACCTTCTTAACTGTAAAGAATTAAAATGAACTTACCATTTTTAATTCACATGCATCTGTAAAAGAAAAACGTACTTAAATAAGTGAAAATACTTAAAGTTACAAATATTTGAAGTTATTCACATGAAAAGGCATGAAATCATTTTACTTTATCCATTGAAATAACTTTGAAAATGCACTTAGGTTGCAGATCAAGAGCTAAGCTATGTTGGTTTAGCTTAGATCGGATATCTGACGCAGTTTTTAATATAAATAGTTCGCATAGTTTGCGGTATACACACAAGTATGGAAAACTGCGTGAGCTAAGCTAAGCTACTGAGCTTAGCTTAGCTTACATACATACATATAATCACGACTATTATCCCCTAAGGATTAGTCAGAGACTAGGCAAAAGCACCGCAAATGCAGGCCACTGCCAAACTCGGTTGCGATCAGTATTTCATATTTTTTTGATTTCTTCGCATTCTTATATTGACATTCAGTAACTTTATTATTTATTATGAAACAAATGTTTAAGTAAAAGAATATCATTTTATTTTTCAAATACTTAGAACTAACGTAGACTATACTTTTTACAATATCACGACAATATTTCTAAAATTATGGCTCATTCCAATAAAATTTTAATTTAGTTCATAAATAGTCAATTCATTCTTTTAAAACATACTCTATACTTACTGAGTTTCAACGTACACTTCTTGCTTTCATCTGAAGTTTTCTAATGAACAAAGAATAAAGAGACATATATTGTATTATAATATATACAAAAAACATATAATATCTATAGAATCTTCCTAAGACTGCGAAATTCAGCCTTATCATACTATTCGTTTGATATTGTTCGTATGCTAAATAAGAATAAACAATATTAAATTCTTAGATAAGTCACGTAAATGATAAAATATAATTTATATATATATATATATAGAATTTTAGTAAGGGCAAATAATACGCGTATTTAATTGTTAATATGTTTCTTTTAATCACACTGATTATTTCAATATTCTAATTTATTATTTGAAATCAAAATCAGTTTATCAAAATAACAGGTTATATTTCGTGAGTTTTTGCTCCATTCTAAATAAAATTCAAAATAAATTCTATCTTAAATATAAATAAATAATAGAAAACTTACAACTTCTATGGGTTTTTCTATGTTTAATGCACTCCATATGTTGATATCTGAAATAAATATAATATTTAATTATACATTAAGGGGATAAAGCAGTATTTTATCCATCGGTTTTTACAATTTTTTTCACGTATCAAGCGAGTAATAAACGCTGCAACAGTTGAAATAGAAAATATTTTAAAGAATTAATACTAATATGTTAATAAACTATTTGATTTGATTTGAATAAAAAACGTTACTTACCAAGTAAAAAGAAAACCACTAGATACAATTTAAAACCCATTGTTCTTCTTTACTTGACGTTTAGAATAGCTATGAATACCAGTCGAATCACCACCGACAAGTTTCCTTAAACTTTATCAACATTTTTGTTGCTATTTATATTCGTTGACCTTGTACACATTTATTTAATTTATCCTGCTGAGAACATATTTTATTTTATTTAATGACATAAGCGTTATGGTTTAATTAAAATTCGTAATCACGAGAAGACAGTTATGATATTATCAGTTGTGCTGCCCTGTATTAAAAACATTAATACATATAATAAAGACTTACGAATTAAATAAAATCACCATAAAATTCAAATAACAACACACGTAACATATCATCAGGCCTCTTATCCCGAAGGGGTAGGCAGACGTGTTAAACACCCACATTTCGCCAGTTATGTTAGGCCCCCATTTTGCCATGCACCGACACGAAAATTCAAATGATTCTTCTTTTAAAGTTTTTCTATACATTTCTATCGACTAGTTAACACATCAAAGTCAAAGAAATGTTTAGAGAAATTATGGCAGAAATGTATCGATGAAATAAGACGGAACATTGAACAACTTATGATGGGGAGAACTTAGCCGGGGAAACTTCACGATGATAATGTTTTTGTTGACGGAATAAGGTTTCAGAGGCTCAGCTTAATATAAGCCGTAAAATATGTAATGTGCGTCCCAACGCGATTCTTTAACACTCTTCAATATCGCACTGACTTACTTTGTCAGATCACGTACAAAAGCCAAATTTGTTTGCGGTCTTCTTAATGTTCCCTTTTCAGTATCTTTCGCAGTACGCGTCATAATATGGATTTTTATTTTGTTAAGACAGAAATGTTATATTTGTGCAACAAAGAAGAAAATATGTAAAATTGTGCGAAAAAATCTTCATTTATTAGTCTCACATAATTTTAATCCACGATTTTGAGGGACTTGACATTTGTACGCCAAACTAAATGTAAGCTAAGTTTTTTTGTAATATTCACAAAACAAATCAAACCGTTTAATTTTATAGATGATTTAGTTATGGATGTTATATTATGTGACTGTACTGTACATGTAGGAATAATAGGAATTTTAAGGAAACTCCACAGCTCATCAGCTATTCAAACTGATATATAATTTGAATTGATATCTATTGTATTCAGCAAAGTATTAAATACATACATACATATAATAACGACTATTATTCGTTAAGGGTTAGTGCAAAATCACGGCAAAATCAGTTCACTGCCATAGTCCGCGCTTCATCAAGCAGTGACTGTACGTGTGCTCAGCGTGACAGGTAGTGAGCGCGTCGCCGCTATAAGCTATTGCATGGTTGTGCAGTTCTAAGTTCATTATTATTATAATATTATTATTATTATATTAGTCGCCTTTTACGACACCCAAGGGAAGAGATGGGTTGGTAGTATTCTACTAATGAGCCGCTACCACACTACTCTACACACGACAGGTATTTAATACATGAATAAAAGTAGTAAAGACAATATCAGATGGTAATTAAACAAACTGCCCATCACATTACATAAGGTCGCTACCACTATTTCATGTGATAAGTTAAATAAAAAATATTTTTATTTTATTAAAAAATACGCTACATTTTCCGGGATATCCCATCATACTTTAAAGGAAAGCCTCTGTTTGTCCTACTCTTTGTGTCGAAATATAGTAATGCCGGCACTGCTGCTTTCATCAGGCAATGATAGTGGTAGATAATTGCCAGGTCTTTTTTTTGGATACCATCGATCTTTGACGTTGTTTTTAAATATTAATATAAAACGGTATTTTAGGCATTCGACATGGCTACAATAATACTTCTTTGTTTTTAAAACGTAAATAAGATAAGTAAAAATTAAGTTGCTCACTTCTGAGGCTTAATGCATCAAATTATAGGCCATTAATAAGGATAAATTTTAATTAGCTTAAAAAAGAACAATAGCGGCCTACTGTGGAGTTTAATTGAATAACGACTTGACACAAAAGGCTGTACGGGCAATTCATCTCGTGAAAGCAAAACAGCTAATGAAAACTGATTGATATCGCACGTCTACTGAAATAATTAGGGAAGCATTCTTTTGTTATAAAATACGTAATGACGAACGTTAAAACGTTAACGGAATACCTATGTATGTTTAATGTAATAGTAATTAATAATATGTTAATCTTTTTTCGTTAATTATTTATGTTCTTGACTGCTAGCCACGTACTTATTAGGTGGAACATTCTAAGCCAAATTAAGATGAACCGACGAACAATCACTGTGGAGAACCTTGGGAAAAACGTAAGTCGCGCAACCTATTTGTTGTAATATAGAAGGATGGCTTGAAGAATAATACTACCAACCCATCTCTTCCCTTGGATGTCGTAATGGACTAAGAACTGCCCAATCATCCAACAGCATATAGCGGCGACGGGCTCACCACCTGTGACGCTAATTAGATGTGCAGCCACAGCTTGGTGAAGCGCGGATATTGGTTTTGGACTGCTTTCGCAATGCTTTTGCCTAGTCTTCAAGTGGATCTTCAGAGCCAAATCCTCAACTATAAAGAATATCGAAAAATATCATAGAAATCACGATCCCGATTATGGCAACAACAAAAACTGCATCTTTGGATTTTTGAAAAATCAATAATCCTATGTAGGAATCGAACCCAATGATTAAAAAAAAAACCTGTACTATTACACCATTCGATAGTGTTGTTTATTAGGATCTATATCTGCGATTGATATACGGGAAACTTAAGTAAAGAGCGATTTTTTTTGCAAAATGTTTTTTTTACCTATTTACTAAACCTTAGATGTACAAAATGACTCTGGTACAAGATACAATATATGAGCTATTTTTGATATTCTTATAATCAAGGATTTGGCCCTAAAGGCCCACTTCAAAAATTCACTCCATTTAATAAAATAATATAATAAATACACACATGTAGTTATAACACCAAGACTGAAGAGTAAAATGCTGTAAATTTACACCGCGAATGGAAATCAGAACCTCTCAAAATGGTGAACGCCTTGAAACCGGTGTACAAAAGACCAAGTAGGTCGTTAAGTTATGAAGTAAAATCTTTAGAAAGACAATTTCACACAGAGGTCACAATCACCTCGCAGTGCAGCGAGAATCTTCGGACACAAATCATAACAAATTATATAATTCATCGTCATAATAGCCAGCCCTTCTCACCCCCGAGAAAAATCGACGCAATCACTCACAGACCGCGTTAGCCAGCATTTATTACTATTATTCATATTTCTAGATAATAAATGCTTAAGGTCTGCACTGTGATATGATTTTATTAGCTGCGTCATTTGTTAATTTGATTTTATGGCAAAAAAATTGTAATCTCGGCATATAAGATAAAAGAAAATGAGAAATCATAGAAATGAAGTCTTTTACAAAGCTTAAAGTATATGGAAGTTGCATTTATTTATGTCTAAATAGTTTAAAAAATTGACGTGAGTTATAAAGTAGAATAATTCACATTACATATGAATAAAGCTTATCTATACATAATATAATAAAATTGTAGAGGTCGAATGTCTGTACACAGAAAAAAATTTCTTAAAACCAAGCCAAGGGATGTGAAAAGTGGGAAAATAGCAAAAAGAAATATTTTATTTTTTTTGTTTTTCTGTCTATTGTCTTTTTATCTGTTTGTCTTTTTGTATAGGCTAATCTTCGAAATGGCTGGACCGATTTTAATAAAAATTTGCATTCTGATACCTTATGTCCCTGGTCAACATCTTAGATACTTATTATTCCGGAAAATTAAGGGGTTCCCGTGGGATAGTTATTTTATTTAAAACTACACCACTTGTCTCACACCGGTTATCGGCGGAGACTGTAAGTACATTTGTTTAGTACTTATACAGGCTGTTGCTTTTGCAGCATAATATGATGCTACAATAACATGATATTGAAGTAGACAAAAAGTACATTAAAAACCTAGAAAAAATAAAAAATTGTGTTAGTAATACTAACACAATTTATAATAAATAATATAAAACTTATACAAAAATATATATTTGAGTTATAGAATACTTTTATAAATCCGATAAATATATTGTTTACATAACATTGATTATGATATAAGACCATTAATAAAGTTAAAAATAAAAAAAAAGACCATTAAAAAAAAGGTGTTTTTTGAGTACTAAGCTTACATTTTTCCCATTAATTTTGTTTTTGATATTTTTAGGTAACGTGTCTAACAAGAATGGCATCTTGAACTCCCGCATATTTTTGCCGTAAATTAGTTGAGACTCGTGTCCCCGTCGTGTTCTGCCGTCAGAGGGGTACGATGGCTGCAAAATTTCATTGAAATAGTGCTGTGTTAGAAGACTAAACTTCACTTTATTAAATATTGGTAGCAATGGTGAAATAGACACTCATTGCTGACGTTAAATTTATTTTTTATTTGAAGAGGCAATATTATTTGGCAGACGGCCACGTGACAAATGTCGAAGACTATTTTACTTTTTTTCTATTTTTTTTATTCTACACGTAGGTTGTATACATACGACCTCTGTGGAATGACGTACTTTTAAGTTATAAAGAACAGGGTATCCAAAATTAAAAAAATGTGTTATTTTTTGCATTCCATATTTTAGCAAAATAAAAAACTTTTAATATTCTTTTAATATTCGTAGTTGTAACTCATATATCTTATTTAAATTGGTTTTCGGGGTAAGACTATGGTCTTTCCTCCAAAACCAAGGCTGCTCAGCCCGTAGGATACGATTGATTCACAAATTTTTGGACAACATTACCAACGTAGAATATGGCAATTTATACTGAATCACAGCAAATTTAGCTAGCAACGCTCGCAGCTTGTCACATACGCAATAAACGTGTTCTGTCCACTTAAGCCTATTAAAGGAATATAGGCCGTAACACAACCACCCGGGCTCAATACGGTTTGGTGGTCAAAAATGGTAGCAATAGCGACCGGGACCAACGGCTTAAGGTGCTTTCCTAAGCACGGAGGAATTCGAGAACACAAAGATTTGGTCACCCATCCAAGTCCGGACCATGGCAAAGGTAGCTTTTTTTTTGATATCGAAAGCGAAAGCGAGCTAACCGCACCACTACCGAGCTCTATTTACTTAAACTTAATATTGTTGTGTTACGCTTGGACCTTCATAAAATTCACATGTGTTTACTGAGCGAATGGCATATAATAAATACAAAAAAAACTTGCCCATAACATTCATAATTCATAGCAATAGATAAAATTTCAAGACGAAATGGTATCGGCGCCACTTAGCACCATTATATTAAGAAATACGGAACTTACTTAAATCTCTCGTTGCAAATGGACAGAAATGTATTTTTTATTTGTTACGACCATTACTCGGATCTTGATTGACGAGAGCGATCAACGTGCTTTTTTACGCAAAAAACGACCATCAATGTGCACATTTCATTTGCGGAACAGATTTAGATTTAAGTGGCAATATCAAAATGCATTTTTTTTCTAGAAAACATTCTGGAAAAGTGAAGTGAAGAAAAGTGGTAGTTCAGGGCTCCTGTGGTTTGTAAATATCTAAGGACTTTTTATGGAAAGATTATTTTTGAGCCGTGTGGTAGCGGCTCATTATAAGAATATTACCAACCCATCTCTTCCCTTGGGTGTCGTAAAAGGCGACTAGTAAACTTAGAACTACACAACCATCCAATAGCTTATAGCGGCGACGGGCTGTCACGTCGAGTACTGCACTCACTGCTTACTGAAGCGCGGACTATGGCAATGGACTGCTTTTTTGGTGCTTTAGCCTAGTCTCTGACTAACCCTTAGACAATAACCGTCTTACGACAAAAAACTTAAAACATAAACAACTTTTAAGCATGTGTTTAAAAAAAACGTTACCACAAGACCGTGTTTTACGATTGTCTAGAGCTAGACGCGGCTTAAACATCGTCTAAACAAAAATTAAACAGGCGTTGAACGCGGACTTAAACTTTAAATAGTGTTTAGTTAAACAAGTGATAGACAACTGTTCTATTTGTCTTTTGTGATAAGACGGCTATAGTCGTGATTATTATGTATGTATGTATTATTTTTCAGAAAAGATTGTTAAATGCATGTGAGTAATTTCTAGTTTGTGCAAATAGAGAATATTTTCAACTATATATTATAAGAGGTAGGGGTTCAATTTGATATAATTATATTATAGTCGTGTCCAGTGGTGTGGTAGTGGCTCATTAAAATAATACTACCAACCCATTTCAGAACTCCACAACCATCCAACCGCTTATAGCGGCGACGGGCTCACCACATGAGCACATGTTTCTACATTGTCGCGAAACCTCTGTGGTTTATGTCAATGTATTATTTTCAAGTTTATGTATTATTTTGTAAACTATAATAAATGAAAAAAAAAAAAAAAATGTGTAGTCACTGCTTGGTGAAGCGCGGACTATGGAATTAGACTGCTTTGGCGCAGCTTTTGCCTAGTCTATGACCAACCCTTAGGGGATAATAGGCGTGATTATATGTATGTATATATATTATACCTTTGGACTAACTTTGTCAACCCAAATTCAGCAAAACCTATTTCTAAATTTCGGTACGTTTTCAAGTATTGAAAGCTCCTCATCTTTCCCAAGCTAACTTTGGTTTTTCTGTATTAATGTGGTGTAGAACAAAGCAACAGAAGTACTAGTTGCTAAAAGGTTCAAAAAGTAACTACAAAGTAGCTTTACACCTTTATCAAAATATCTCGCGATATAAACAACTTCACTTGTAAAGTAAAATCCCAGATAAGTTTATATGACACAGTACTACAATGTTACACTCGTTGCTGACACGAAAAGTAATTTAATCTACGAAAGATATAACGCGGCTATATTAAAAATTCAATACACTACACGGGCATCCAATATGCATCCCGTTTTTAATTTTGCGTGAAATACGAGCGTTCGGAACGCTATTTGTTAGTTATGGCGGCTGGCTAAGCGCCCATTAGAAGATCCGCCATCACGACAACATGTCGCTACCTGTCCGTGTGATATATAGCGACCCGCCTAATTGCTTGTCTTTTTGCGTAGACCACTTTGTGTTTTCCCATTATTTACTGCTTCAAAGATAATTATAATTGATTTTATTTAAGCCTTGTTATGGGGAACGAAATTACTATGAATATTGGAAACGTTGATACAGGAACCTATTAAAATTGAGTTAATAGAATATCGTCGTCCTTAGCCTATATAAGTCCCTCTGCTGGGCACAGGCCTTCCTCGTGGAGAAACATGAGTATGGACCGTATAAAGTACAAAATTCTTGTGTAACACCCACATTAAATTATTCAAAAACTATTTTAGCCAAATAGCCTTCTAATTTTTATTTGGGTGGATTACTTCTAGGAGAGACATGAAAGTGATCAGAATATCGCTGCATTGCAAATAAGCCAATAGGAACGTATTCTGCCGTCGTAAATCTAAGTTACGGCACTCAGACGTATATTGGAACTTACGGGAAAGAATTATTCATTGTGTGTTTTTCGTAGGACAGTAGTTGGACACTTTTATTTTAAATAATGATGTTGGTAGACATTATAAAGCTGCAATAATTTGTATATTGAAATTTCAGAATTATAATTCCTTTCATCGATATTTTCACCAGAACATTCTCGTTTAAATGAAGCACTCAAAATGCTCACACGCTCACGCTATGCTATAGCCTGTGAACAACATGAACTCAAAACTCCCAAACGGACCAATGAGCTATAGAGAGAGCTATGATTGGAGTATCTGTGGTGATCGAATCAGGAACGAGGAGAGCCAAGGTCTCTGATTTAGCTCAAAGTATTACAAGCCTTAAGTGGCGGTGGGCAGGGCACATTGCTCGCAGAACTGACGGCTGCAGGGGCGGAAAAGTTCTTGAGTGGCGACCACGCACACTCACTACGAGGTGGACCGACGATCTGGTGAAGGTCGCTGGAAGCCGATTGTTGTGGAAATCTATGGAGAAAGCCGACGTCTAGCAGTGAACATTATACGACTGATGATCATAAGTATACATGTAAAATACTTAACCTATGGTTAGTCTGTCCTCTGCCTGTATACGTTCCACTGTTGGGCACAGTCCTTCCTCCTGGAGAAACACATGAGGTGTATGGGCCGTAACACGCTGGCCCGATGCGGATTAGTGGGTAACTAAACCATAAGGAACGCAGTTTATTTTCTAAATAGAGATAAATATATCGTTTGTTTACTAAGAGGGATGAATGACTTTATTCATTGTTATAATAAAAAAATCAATATTGTTAATTAATTTTTGTTTTGTGTTGCATCTGGCGCTTTTGAGTATACTTCTAAAACGCCCCATATTTAGTGGAACGTACACACAGAATTGAATCGGACCTCGCAGTCGTTAGCGAACAGTTTAATGACTCTAATATCCCGGTGACATAATGACCTTTGTGCCTTTCAAACGCGCCAGGCAACGGTGATTTAGAAAAACAATTCTAAAGATAAGTCCTCAAAATTGTTTTTCCAATCCTTTCTTGTTTAACGACTCACTGAAACTTTTAATGTTATGTCTTTTTATTTAATCCGCTGTTTCCATATACAAGTGACTTTCAATCAAAGGTTTGCTATTTTATAACTGCATATATTAAAATTCATAATTTAATAGTATGATATTAGAAAATAGAAGTTATTTACAGCCTGAACATCTTAAGAAATTTAATCCTTATGACTGTATTTATACGCACGCTTTTGCAAAAACGAAATAAAAATACCTACCGAACAATTTGCTACGATTTATGCCCATTTGAAATACGGCGCACACAGCAATACAGCTTCTATGGATGTAAGGGGCGTTTCATATAACCAGTCACGAGCTTTAATTTGGTACTCACCTAAGGTGTAATATCGTATAGCAAACTGAAACTACTCAAAGCTGATTTTACTTAGTGTCATGTCTTTACCATCGACAATTTATGTTTTCGTTTGAAGGGCAACCACTCAGAGTAAACAGAACTGGAGTAGCCATTAGTCAATTTCTCAAACATTTTTTTCTGCCATTTCTTGCGGGGGGTGAGGTTACCACTACACTCAAAGCCAGCACACATAAACAATAACTATTACCATTTTTACAAATGCACACATGCATAATTCGACACAAAAATTTAAATTTCACGCACACACGCTTAAAATAGTCTTGCGTTTTGACAACGTCACAGCCGCACTCCCCACGAGACTAGCGTTCGAAATTTGAAATCGTAGAATTCTAAAACATGAAATAATAAAGTAAATAATCACGAAATCTTAAAAATTATAATTACACCTTTTAGCATACTGCTAAAAGATGGTGTCATCTTTTAGCATACTGCTAAAAGATGGTGTCATCTTTTAGCATACTGCTAAAAGATGGTGTCACCTTTTATTTTCTATTTATCGATGTTTTCTATTTATTTTTACAACAAAATACGTTTGCAATGTTATGGCTGTCAAAATGGCGGCTCAACTAGTTTTATTAAACGTGCAAGCATCCGATGCTTGTGCATTTGGCAGAGGGGAATGTTAGACAAAGGCTACTCCAGTTATGTTTACTCTGGGGGCAACCACGATATCCAACGATCATTTCTATATTAAGGGACGGCAAGGGAAACTAAGCTTTTACAGCCATGTCTTTAGTTTAATATAAGTTTGACGTTGATGGTCTGTGTGAATGAGTGTATCGGTCTGTAACATATAAAACAACACCCGGTGTCAAGAAAAACTTTAAATCTGCCATAACTCTACAATACCTCTTATATCTCTATCTATATTACGTCTCAATCCAAGTTGCCAAAAAGGTAAACAAAATGTTAAAAATGTTTTGTGATGACTGTAGGTAATTGAAATCAATTGAAATGGATAACAATTGTTACCGTGAATTATATTTACGTGCCAATGTCCATGTAAAAAGTGAGGTTATTGAATAACAAATTCGGTAAGTCGGCTTTTTTGTTTACCTTTTTGGCAACTTGGATTGAGACGTACTATAGTGAGTTATTATGGATGACTTCCGTTTCAAGTTTCGGTATTTAACGACGTTTGTTCTCAACAGACAATATTAAGTTAATTGTTCTTAATAGTAGCACTTAAAAATTTATAATAATTACAAAAACATTTTCAAACAAAGCTTTAAACTTACTAATATATATATTTTTCATTATAACGCAAAACAACTGAATCTTAACACGAATTAATCACTCCTCTTGTGAGCAATTTTTTTGCAGGCCGCCTATGATGTAATCCGATAGCATTTAGATGTTTTCTAACTCTTGAAATGTGGACTACGCTGACCGCTAGCGCTTGCCAATAGTGCTGGTGAGATTTCCATACGTTTTGACGCATAAGCGCGCGCATGTGGCGAAACGACGTTAGAAGCCCTATGTAATTGTAATGGTTGCTTTTAAAATAAATTACACATAAGTACTTAAAGTAAAATGTTCTACGTTTTTTTGTGAAAATCTATTAGTTAAAATACCTTTGTTTCAATTTTAAAATTGTCATTTATCAGTATAACTGAAGATATAACAATATCTGTAATCAACGGTATTATTCTAATAGCATTATACCTTTGGGTAATTAAATTACCACTATGACTAGGACTGTTTCTACTAACAACTAAGTTTTGCGTGTTGTGGCAAACTATCTTGGCTGTGTTGATTAGATACCTAAGGGAAAACCGCGGGAGGTTTTGCGCCGCTTACATCAATTATCCGTTTTAGATTCAAGGTTCAATGATTAACTGTTCATTTAGTATTATAGTTCTCGGAATTATTCAAACATCTCACCGCAGCTGATCCAAACTTTTAATAGTATGCTGATTGAGAATAAACGTTGAATTTCTGGTGAAATAAAGACGGTTCTAAATGTTTCCAGTGGACTGTAAGAAACTTATAAGTACCTACTCCTTTATGGAGATAAAATGCTTTATAACAGACGGTCCAAGCTGTACATAGTCGAAACCAAACGTTGAATTTCTGGTGAAATAAAGACGGTTCTAAATGTTTCCAGTGGACTGTAAGAAACTTATAAGTACCTACTCCTTTATGGAGATAAAATGCTTTATAACAGACGGTCCAAGCTGTACATAGTCGAAACCAATAGAAATTGATGATTTATATTGAAGATATATAATATGTTTGCAATAGCTATCTACTTATGTTCGTCTAAAATCTATTCATTATGTACAAATGCAATAAATTAAGTAAAATTTGTGTTACTAGGATAATCTAATATAGATTTTGCCACTGATACATGGCAAATTTTACTGCCTTAAACAGATCTTTATACCGGTGAGTAATGAGAATAACTTGAATCCCTGGAGCATATTAGTGCCAGAGATATAGTCCAAAGCGGCCAAGACTGCATCGCTCATTGCATAGCAAAGCATACCTCCTTATAATATTTCGAGAACGCTCGTTCCATCTAAATTATTCAAAGCACGGCCGACTGCCAGCGTTTCTGTCGCACACAACTTTACTATTCTCCAGTGTGTTACCTAATGAATAATATATAATGTTGTCATACAGACGCAGATTTTAGTACAGATAAACAAGGATTACGATCGTTTGTAATACTTAATACAATTTGCTGTAGTAGTATATTTCTGAGTAGTAATACTTTGCTCGTCCAGAGCATGGGATTCTTTACCGGCATACGTGTGCGCTCCATCCTACAGCATAGAAGCGTACCTCTTTATGAGCCAGCAAGGTGGGGGAGGCTAGGCCTGCATTCTTTGATGCTGCAGTAGCTTCCTTTTGGACTCATCTACTGCTTACCACCATGTGGCGTTGAGTCAAAAGTTAGATGATGAGTAACCATTCGCAATATATTAGTTAATACCATGAAGTTAGTAACGCCCTTTTAAATTTCCAACCATAGTCAACACGTAGGTCTCATGCATGAGCTCTCAAACTGATGCCGTAGAAGCGACAGCAATAACAACCAACACCAATGTACGTACTAAGGCAATTAACGAATGATCTTGAGATCATACAGTTTTGGTTATGGTGAATATTGCCAGGTTTTTAATAACGAAACGAAAGCATTCAAACCACAGATGATTCAAACCCTTAATAATGGAGGTTGTCAATGAAATTAGACGTATAAATCAAAAATAGAACAGAGTAGAATAAACATGGTGACGCTTTTGAACAGTAATCACTCCATTAGCACTTATAATAACATTGACGGTCTAAAGGAAAAATATATGACAACTTCATCTCAAGCTTTATATTTTGACAGGCCCAAGAATTCCAGTAACAGTATATTTAATTCAATATAATAGAATCGTATTAAGATTTAACTTAAAAATGTTAATAGAACAATATTAAGGTGCTAATTGAAATCGGAACATTCAAGAGCATACGAGGGATCGCTTTATGCATGGATAGAACACGAGTTAAATTCAATAAGTAACAAAGACAAAGGAAAAGAGCTCAAAGGAGCTAGTGCCAGGAAATTAAACTTTACATGTGAACGAGTTTAATGTGTGCATCGGATTTTATTAAAATTCCTCTAAGTCTTTGAGGATGCTGGCTGGAGGTTTAAAGAAATAGGCGTTCTGATTTTAAAATTTATAATAAAATAGATTTATAATTTTTGACAACCCCTGACCAACAATCAATAATTATAGCTGATTAAATAAGACGGCCCCATAGATTATTAAATTAATCATATTTTAACGCTGGCCATATGATAAATTTCATAGAAGTAAACTTTCCTGGATCAAGGGAATTTTTGGTGTAATGGGGAATAAAAAACCTAATTCATTCAATTCTGCAGACACATAGGTAGGTTTGCACGGTTACAACAAAAAATTCATCGTTTCTTCGCGTTATATTTCACAAGTGAAGATTACTGAGAAGAGATAGAAGGCCGTATTACCAACTATTGGGTCCTTACCTATGAAATTGGTGTTTTTATTCTGTCTTAGCAATTTGTCCGTAACTATTAAGTTTCAGAACATTCTTATAAAGTAATTGCCTCTTCTAAAAATAGACCATATATTTGAGCTCGTATTATTTAATTTGATAATTTTTTGTAAGTTTAATCGTGTTAAAATTAGACACAAAGACAATTATTTTTAACTGCCTCCCGAATACATCATTTGATTTGCATTAACCTAAAAACGATGAATAATTTTTATCAAGCGTGTTCACACACATATTGCTAAAGCTTGTCTAATGATACATGCCAAATATTATTATCTCTGGATTTGTCGTTGTGAAGAAAACTGATAAAATGTTAGTATGTAAAATGCAGACATCCCCAAAATCTCCATACAAAATACCAATTTCATAGGTAAGGACTTAATATTTGCTAGGAATAGCTTGCTCGGCTTTGAATTATCATCTAATGATAATATGAGAATTATAAATTAAAGTGTAAACTTTAAGGCGATTCTCACACTGAGACGCACAACGCAGCTTATTACGCTTCCTGTAACGTTTGTATCTCTTTTATATAGAAAACCATGCATTTGATGCAGCTCATTCATGCGTAACGCCGCGTCATGCGTGACAGTGAGATTATCGCTTAAATGTGATCTTTCTTTTATTCTGTATGGTCTGTCCCCAAACCCAACACTGTTTCTTAAGGTTATCAAAATATAAATTGTAAAAATAATTTGCCCTTAACTATCCATCAACTAGAATAGGAAAAAATATAACGCTCTCGTTATGGATACAAAGGTTAAAATGTTAAAATGTAAAGGTTAAAATGTACTTAATAATAAATTATGTAAGAAACATACTTCATCTGTCTCTAGTAAACCCACGCTACGCTGCTTTAACCGTAAATCTTGTACCTTGACCACAAAATTAATTTAAACTGTGAATCAATACGATTTACAGATGATTTTGGCGAGACCATTTCCATTTATTCAAATGTTTTGAGCTAACGCTTTTAGTAAGAAATCATTAGACAGGTTTCATACAGATGTTTTTAAGGCGGAGTTGGAGGCATTCATGTATTATTCAAGGGTAGATTATTAAAATTTCCACGTGTTACAGATGTGGAAAAGCACTGTTATTTAATTTTATAGACTGATACAAATATATAGTCTGGAAATAAAAAAATATGTTTTTGGAAGAGTTTTATAAAGTTTCTTATTCGTCCTCACCCTATATACGTCCCACTGCTGGGCACAGGCCTTTCTCATGGAGAAACACATGAGGATCGTGGGCTGTAACACTACCACGCTGGCCCAATGTGGGTTGGTAAGATTTTTATTAGTACAGATTAATTGGGTATTACCTTAATTCCTTTTGATTTTTTCAAATTATTTTAAGTCTCTATGTTGGGTTCATATTAAAACGAATTTGAATTAAACCACCAAAAATAACAATATTGTTTTCAAAGATTTAAAACAGATTTGATTCCCGGTTATCCATGAGGAAGAAATTTATGCCATTTTTAGAAATTATGAAATCTAAGATCAATTATTCAAAGATTTCTCTTTGAGTATCTGACTTCTCCAAATTGACCCATTTGGATTAATCATCTCTATTTAATTTTAGATCAATGAACTCCTTCAATCTTTTTGGTAATAATTTATCTAAGATGATTGTTTCGAGCTGAGACTTTCGTTTATTGTAGGTCTCTGGTATTTTCCAATAAATAAGTCGATTACTTTTATAACTGATTTAATTTTCTACGATTACAATACAAATTAGCTAACGAATACGAATATGGATTTCGAATGCACGAATATGGTATGAACGTTGCTACACTTCTTCAGCACGGTAAAGCAGCGCTTGCGCCGCAACTTCATATCGGTTACGGCGCCTCCTCCAAGCAACAACAGATGGCGCCAACAATGATAATAAAATAACCTCCGGAGCATTTCCTTAAACGCCAGAATAAATGAAAAGTATAAAAATATAGAAAGGAATCATTGGTTCCTCTCGGCTTACTCGTATTTTGGTTAGATCCTAAATCAGGATTATTGGGGAAGGAATTGTAAGTAGATCGTAGATTTCCCCCTAGTTTGATGTATTCTGCGGTCTCAAGGCTTTAGTCGCGGGAATATTGATGGACGCCAAACTATTTGTAGCCAAGCCTGTCCTTGAGTAATGTTATGGACAAAGCTTACAACATAAATATTACATTTAGATACGATTAAAGACATAAGTATTCAAAATGAATTTGCGTAGTACGTAAGTAATAAGAATTTACAATTTGAGTAAAATATTTTCTTTTATATAATTTTATTATCTCTGTTTAAAACAATAACATGGTATTAAAGATGGTGATATTTACATGAATGTAATGTTATGAAAAGAGGACAGATGCAGTATTTGAAACATAAATCATCTTAACAAACAAAAGTTTACCTTAGGACTTGCTCATATAGGTGGTAAATTATTAATACAATCCAGTACATAAATTACTTTACGTATTTCAGTCCGTTCGGACATATTTTTAAAGCACAAAGTCAAGTAATGTCGAAGTTGTATCCAATGAATAAATAAAATGTTTTCGGCCGTAAATTGAGGCTTATAGGGTCTTTGCCTTAAAATAGATTCGCAATGTCATGACGTCTGTGTTTTCGTGAATGTTATTTTCCTATTTAGCTCACCTTTGCGAATAGTAATGTTAATATAAATATAGTGCCTACTTCGTACACTTTGTCAATATAAATAATGCATTGACTGTTACAGAAACATAAATGCGATAAAATAAAGAAGGAATGAAAGAAAATAAAATATTTATTTCCAATACACATGCATAACTGAACCTAGCATTCAACAAATTGAGAATGAGTAAAATAGAAGGCATTTGAAAATAGAAATATGTATTATGATGAGCATGACAATGTAATTAACTGTCAGTAATCTAGATGTCTCACAACAGCATTAGAATGGAAGGCCAGTTCAGCGATATCGCTGAAAAAAAAAAAATTAGCATTAGATCACATCGATTCTGGCATATGCCAAAATCGAAGTGATCTGATGCTAATTTTCAAGTGGTACCCTATTGGTCTGTCAACGATAGGTGTTGCACTGCAAGCTCAAGAGAAAAAGCTAAAGAGTTCTCAAAGAACCTCTATCTCGCTTCTCATATGGAATGTTATTTTTCGAGTGTCCAGTCAAAGTATCGAAATACCCCGAATTCATCAATTTAAAACCCTAAGGCTGATGTTTCTATGTCGTGTTTTAGTTACGAGACGAATACTGGCACTTAACATTAAATGGGTCGGCTAATTACCGAAATTAAAAATTTATTTTTGTAGGCATGGAACCTACTTTACTTTTTATTTAAAAATGTTCACTAAAAGCTTTTAGAGGCAATTATTAACAGTTAATGTTTTAGAAGATTTCTAGAGATCTTTATTTCAAGTTTAAAATAAATGCATCATGAAAATTGGTATTAAGCATTAATTTGGTTTTAATCAATTGAAGCCACTTGAAACCTAAATATTTTTATGCTTTTTATGGAGGTGATGTAACATAGAAAGTCAATGAAATTTTATGTGATTGACAAGGAAATCACTTTTCACAAGAATTTTGTGTTCGAAGTAATCTAAATAACAATCATGGAATATGATTTTGCTCTCCATATAAATAGATTTTAAATTATTTGTTAGAATTTATATTTTTACAGAAAAAAATATAGTTGTGAAATGAACAATATGTAATGAAATTTTACTAATAAAATGGTTTATTCCCCCTCAGTGATATTCGTTTTGTGACAGAGTGACTTATTTTTGCTGTTTCTTATAAGAATTGGGAATGATGTAATCGCCTGGATATAACAAGATTAGGAAGATATAATTGATCATTCGATTGCTTATTGTACAATATCACTCAAACGGACGGTGCGCGTCTTGTAACATAATGGCATTATGATAAAATGCTCAATATTATGATATCGTGCCAAAAGCATGTCAGCACGTAAATGTGCACTAAGAAAAATCGCTATCATTGTTGGCGAGCCCCGACCGTATGAACGAGCCTTTACCCAACGTCGCCCGTAAGAATATCAATCAATCTCTTGTTGATACGACATTACCGCGGGAAAATTTTGTTGTTCGCAAGGATGTTGGCTTGTTTTATGCAGGCGCGGATTAAGGTAGTGAAAAATGAGAAACTTGGACTTGCATATATAGTAATCGCAATTGTATATAACCTATAGAAGATCTTAATATGTTATGTTGTATTATATAGGTAGTAGGAGGAGCGGTGGTAGGTGAGGAGCTCGCTGGCGTAGTGGTCAGTGCGCTTTGGCTTCGGTCGAAAACAAAGCTACCTTCGCCATGGTCAGGCCGTGGATGGGTGACCAAGACTTTGTGATCTCGAGCTCTTCCGTGATTAGGAAGGCACGTTAAGCCGTTGATCCCGGTCGCATTTGTGACCGTTTCTCACCAACCCGCATTGGGCCAGCGTGGTGGTGTTACGGCCCTTACTCCTCATGTGTTTCTCCACGAGGAAGGCCTGTCCCAGCAGTGGGACGTATATAGGCTGATGACGATTATATAGGTAGTACTGATAGGAGTATTGTGATTTCATATAATTATTAGTTCACCAATTATCACTGAAGGTCAAAAAATATCAAAAATAGCCCATTGAAATATGTTGTATGTGAATGGGAATACTTATCAAACAGAGCGAGTTGAACTCTATTCACCATACATACATATCATTATCACCACGAAGTTTTAGGCACAGGTGTTAAGAACCATATTTCACCTGACATGCTTACATGACCTTCTCAAGTTCAGGTCTTTACTCAAGAACCTAACGTCTGGAATAGCCGTCAGCCTAAGTAGTATATGAACAGCGCGATATGATATTTATCACGTGTTTATCACACCCAGTTGTCAAGTTCCATAGTACTTTGACAGTTGAACGTGATAAACACGCAATATAAATCATAATTTGGTGTTCATTATAAGAGGGCAGTTTTACTGATACAGTAACGGGACAAGCCCACTCCCACTTCAGCTTAGTAATATCGGTATATCCTTAATAGGTAACAAGGACTCTTTGATATTTACACACATACATAAAATCACGCCTGTAATCCCCGAAGGGGTAAGCAGAGTCCAAGGAGCACTGTGTTTCTTAAGACTACATTTGGCCATACAAAAATTGGGTTTGGTCAGATGAAAAATCGTGAAAGAGTAGTAACAAGTGGCTAGCTCATCGCCTACACAATCACAGACCCAGTACCCAATACGCCCTTAGTAGCCTTTTACGACATGCTAGGCAAGCAAAGTAGTTGGTACATTATTTTTGTGTCCCTGACCAACACGGGACATTTCGGGATATTTACGTCGAAATAAAATTACACTGTTAGACATTATTTAAATTAACACCAAATGGCAAGTTATACATGACATCCTCAATATTTCTCGCACATCATAAAACATTACGTGGATTCTCTCGTCTTTTCTCAAATGATGTGTCAAATCTTTTACCAGTCAATTATTCTGTTTTATGTGTATGCTGGTGCTATGACGATATGTCTGTCTTACTTAGTTTAACCAACATAACTGACAGTTATATCCCATGTAAAGTGATGTGATTTACTGTAGTATAACTATATTCGGATCATCCAGACGTGTGCTAGAACCTACCTTTATCTTTATTTATTACCAAAATACGAATAATGGTGTGGTTTCATAAGTGCTAGCCGGCAGCGCCGCAGTGATGAGGAATTCTATGTGTCTAATAGTCATTTCTCCTTCGCCACTGGCGCTATTTTTAAACTTCCCTTAATATCCTTTATCATTAATTCTACTAAGAACAATTATATCTTTGCTGCCTGCATTTTTTTGAATGTCAATTATTACTAAATTTCGATCATAAGGTTCCCGTGCAAAATCTTAGAAAACATTATGTTAATTTTAAAAGCGACTGCAGGCGAGAATTTAATGCACCGAGTTCAAATCCGTCCCTGGCCGAGGATCCCTATATTGTTTTGTCGTCTACCCACAGAGCGTTATTTATCTTTAGCGTGTGATATTGCTGGTGACGTTTCATACAAAGTTTGTGGCTTTTTATTTGCCTTTCGCACATAAGGGTAAAGTTTTATTTATCAAACAGGTTCGGTCGTGAATTTGTTAGCTAAGGGATAATGCGAAATTAAAGCCGAACAAAGAAAGAACTTTTCTTTATTTCATTTCTACTTCATTTGCTTTGCTTTTAAGAGACAATGTAGTCTTAGGTCGCTTTTAGATATTCTGGATTATCAAGGCATATTCTTTTCTTAAACGAAGGTTTTTCAAGGTGGATAAATTAATAAAATATAACAAATAGCAATCCATGTTACTGTATTATTCTGTATCGATCACCGAAAATTGTGTGTGCATTGTAACTATTTGCGGATAAAATGTAATATTACTCATTGTTGATTGAATTAATTCAATTTAAGTTAATCAGCTTATCATGAAATTCTCATTTGTTCGTATTGATTAAGTCCTAGATTTTATTTTGGTATGTAATTAACAAGTTATAAGATTATCCTATATCTTCTTTATAAGCATAGAGATGACAGCTAATGAGAATTGGTATTTTCTACGCCAGTCTCACCGCCGTGTTCTAGCACCAAGGTTTTTAGTCCATTAATGCTTGTCTACGTAATCTCATTTAGTTTAGCACTTTCCAGAAATTGTGAGGTATTTTCCCTGATCCTATTTTGTGTTCTACTTTTTAAAATTTCATGGATCGAGACGATATTAACACACTTGAAGTGTGTGTCCTTGTCATGATGATGTTCGAATTAATAATTCTCCCACTAAACGCACTGCTAAGAGACAAATTTCATTATAATTACTCCATGAAAGGATTAATGTGCTTTCGACGTTAGTTTTAACTAATTTACCACCCCATTAGGGGCGGTCGTGCTCCCAGTTCCCTAAAACCGTTGTACTTAATGAATTTCCTTAGGATTTAACGTGTCGGTTTAATAGCTTCGGAGTGATAATATGTGAAATATATTTTATGAAATACCTATTTCGTATGGCCATATATCGATTGTCGATTCAGAAGCAAGAAAATACCGCGTTTAGGTTGAGTTGAAATATCTGTCTTAACAACTAATGTGTTGTTACAGAGTTCAACAATAAAAGTTACGGGAGATGATTTGTAATAATATGTATAATTAATTAAATATGTTATTGAAAAAAAAACAAAATTTATGGCATAAACCTGAACAATAGAAACACGTTTATCAGTAATCACACATGTATTTCTTAACTCGATTCTAAATCCCGCGATTACAAATATTTAGGAAAAAGCTCTTTCAAATATAATTATGGTTCTAATATTTCAGCAATGTACGCGTCAATGTAGGTATTTTCAAACCTACATTTCAAACCTACATTTTCTTTATCCAAAATTTGATGACACTAATAAGTTTGGATTGAATTGAAAGTTATACGGTTTGTTTATTCTGAATATCACTTGACATACATTGCTCTTACCCTATTACATAAGTCTTTGAAACTGTCACAAATGACGTTTTCAACTGCTTTCCGGCTTTCTGGCATAGAGGTCTGATAAAAGCAAATAAAAATAATTTGTATTATATAATTTCGAAAGGAGTGAACGGAATAGCGCAAAGAAATATGTACTCAAACCTGAGCGGTATTCGCCGCTCTGCATGGAAAAGCTGAGAAGGCAAGTATAATTGTTCACACCAATGTAGATTTCACTATCCATGTGAGTAGTTTTGCCCAAGTGTGACTTCAAATCTGAACGAACACTACCCACAGTAAATAAGATCTATGTCTTAAAGGTTTTATGTGGCTTAGTAACTTTCGTCACAGGCTGTAAAAGTCACATTTATAATCCAAACGCTAAACTAATCGGTACATTTCTGGCAGAACAGCGATCCAATTTCGATGTTTCATTTGATGTTAACCTTATTGCGGCAATTGTTTTGATATATCACTGCTTATGAAGCTCCAGGCTTCAGGGTTATTTTGTCCTCGATATTATCTAATTAGGCCGTAAGGGGAGGTCGTACACAAATTTGCTATAATTGGGTCGCGCTATGGTAAATATGCCGTAGTCCCAACATTAGCTTTTAATGTTATTAAGCTTTACATAATTCATGAGGCAGTGCAGCGGAGTAGCTTTGCGAATAATCCTTCTCCAAAAACCTTGTTTTTCGTTTGTTTACTGTGCTAAATTTAAACCGTGAGACATAATTAGAATAGTAGATCCAATTTTTACCCAAAATACTTCTATTAATTTTGAAACTTCTATGAAGTTCTACGGTTCAATGCGGACCTGACAGACACTTAAAATTCGGGCCGGCACTGAAAATACTTGCCATTGCAGAGCACAACCTTGGCTATCAATTTTATGGCTCTATGGAATCCATAAGTTAAATCCGCAATGAGAGGTACGATCCATAAGATAAATCCGCAATGGGAGGCCACGTATCTGACTGCGCCAGACAGTCAGTCGTCAGGGAGAGATGGAGGGATCGTGCGGTGTGACCACGATCGCTCTGAAAAGAGCGAGACGACTAAGTAGAAGATGATTGAAATCCTTTGTAGGCATATGTCCTGCTGTGGGCTTCTCTCTGCTGATAATGATGATGATGATTCGTACAACTCGTTTCAGATGATATTGAACGTTAACTTCACGGTAGCAACAAATCATTAAAAACTATGAATTTTACCTTTTCCTTTTAGTTTTATTTAATTTCTTAATATAATGAATGATAATGAAAATGGCTTCAGCTAATCACCGGATACCTATTAGGAAAATAGCCTTGAAATTTTAATTATTATTTTCAAGGAAAATAATAGCTGTAGGCATATTTAAAGTAATTTATCAAATTTTATTATTAAATTGACATAAAGTTTGCCTGAAAAGTTAGAAGGTTAAATGATTAGAAACATTTACTTTAAAAAGTAAAATAGGTGATTAGAAGACAGGTCTACATGCTCTCCGGGGGAGTGTTGTATTTTTACCTCCACTTCAGTATGGCTTTACTCTGTGGTATAGCGTTCAATGATACGTTAAGTTGACCAGTACTAATCGTTACAATAAGATATAGGGCTAGTGGGAACAATGAACGGGCTTGTATTGTCTTTCTTTCCACAATAATCACAACTCAAGGATACCTCACCTTACAGCGAATTTTTGGGAGAACACTTGATTGCAAAAGCTAGCCTTCGTGATATTTAAAACAAAAACCGAAATGCATATTTTTAAGAAATTACATTCTATATTGACGAGAAAAATTTCAGATTCATTAAGAAAAAAAATCGATTACTACTCCAAATTAACTTTTAGATTTGAAATTGTCGTAGATATATATTAATAAGTTCAAAAGGAGCATGTGAATTTAAATACAGTTTATTGTGACCAGGCACAGTGTGCAAGCGATACACTTGCCTCACACCGTGCCTGGTGCATGGCAACAGGCTCGTATGAAGACTTCAACATATCAGGTAAAATGTTGCACCTCTGCCTTCGGTGTCAGAGACGTGATGACTTGTTATGATTTGGCGAATTTCAAAAGACTTTTAGTTCAAGTCGTTTTAATTATATTTAATTTTTTTTTTTTTTGTTTTGTTGCTATTTGCAATCGGCCGCTCAGACCATAAGCAAGTTTGTTTTAAAGGCAATGGCGTGATTGTGAGGCGGCCAGTGCCACACTTAACTAATTTCATTCGTAATTAAACATATTTTTTCAAAGTTTTATGAAAACTTTTCGTGAA
This sequence comes from Parapoynx stratiotata, assembly GCA_910589355.1. NCBI lineage: Eukaryota > Metazoa > Arthropoda > Insecta > Lepidoptera > Crambidae > Parapoynx > Parapoynx stratiotata. The sequence continues at coordinate 5,822,367 of OU342466.1, forward strand.
AGATTGATTTCAACATTGTATTTTTAGTTTTTTTTTCCGAAAATCACTTGACGTAGTTACGATGTTTTGAGGAAACAAAATATTTATGCGTAAAAATTAATTTTAGTAAATCTTTTACGTCCTGATGGACATAGATCCAGAGTCTTAGAAATCTTTATATATTTAAATGTGCTCAGTAAAATACTGGTTTATTTGGATAATGCCTTTTAATACGGCACAAAAGCTAGGCATTAAGTTAATCTGAACGCAAGGAGAAAATCTGACTTCCAAGTGTAAGTACTTTGAGTGGCGACCCTTACATTTAAGATACGAGAGTAATGCGGGGTATTCTGCTTAAATTTAGAGCTAGGATAATCCCACGTTCTAAAAAACAAGCAAATAACTTATTTTTCTGTTTTTTCCCGTCGGTACACCTATATTTGTTTTGCCCAAACCGCTGAGCAAAACCTGTCCCCGACGCATCCGGCGTAACGAACTTTCGTAAGCCTTTATTATCTAAACCGCTTTATTGAAAGGGCGAAGAGAAAGGTCTCTACGATAATCATAAAAGAGATGAGATACGCTCCTACATACATCTGATCTTATTATAGCTTGTTTATGACACACAGACAAGTTTGACCATAAGTACGTAAATACTTGAAGATAATGCTTTCGCCGCTCGTTCATAATTGGGCAAACTTTTGTGAACAATACTTCGAACTACCCGCATGTTGAAGTTTTTCGGCCGCAGTGTCAGGGGAGCGACTGCGAAAAAGTTGGTAATGAAGAACAAAGCGAACTAACTCACTAAGCGGTCGTTTATCCGAATAACCAAATTGGAAAAGATGTGCAACTGAATCTGAGATATTCGTTGCATGTACGAATATGTTGTTTTTGTTGAATGTATGTCCAGCAGAAATAACATAAGCAGATGATAATTATGTTAAATAAAACTATGCTTGGTGATGATGGTGTATACTGATGTGACAAAAACGCTTCATTTGGGTACACTTCTTTAATCTATTACTTACTGCAGCAGACAAAAAAGATAAGAATGTTTGTGTGTTATTTTCACAGGTTCGTTGTCAACGATTTGTAACAAAATAAAAAGAAGGCCACTGCACTGCTATATTCTGTGTATTTTATGCCTTTTACCAAAAGCTATAAAATGTAGCAAGACTGAACATTCTTGGAGTAACTCAAATAGTTCTTCTTTTGTCCGTGGGCCCACCGAAGTTCACTAATCAGTACAGTTATTATTTTTCATTAGTCCACTTCAAGACAATGCCTTCCTTAATGTGGTCCAAAAGAGAACTTTTTGATGGCATATTTTTGTTTTGGGATTGGAATAATAATATGTGAAAGTGACAGCCCTATAAACTTTTGTACAGATCAATTCGCCTTGCTCCTAGAGTGACTAACGAGCCGTGAAGTGAAGTGTAATGTGCTGTTTCATGGTAAGACAGTTCGGGGGTAAGTTTCACTGTAAGTAGTCTTCTTGGTCACGCCTCTTGATGTGACAAGTGACGCCACGACAGCTATTGAAGTTTCTTAATGCTTTGCTTAAAGGAGCAACCTCACTTTATAGATAGCAGGACTGTTGGGATTGGGAATTCGACCTCTTTAAAGGTTTCATTATAATTTTATATTCTTTTGATTGTTTGATAGATTTTTTCTATGACGTTGTCTCTTTTCCATGGTTTTGCTCATAGACGTATTTAAGTAGACAACCAAAGAAGATAGAGACGAAAAATCGCTTATGGAGATATAACCAAGAATTTTGTACTATAAGATGGATGCCAAATTCCCATACAATAACCATGAGGCTATGTTCTGTCTCGATCAGTAGGTGTTCCCTCTCATTCTATCACTATTTATGAATGAAGGCTATCCGTGGGATATCCTCTTCCTCTCTTTCTATCCATAGTTTCTGTCTCAGCTGTCATATTTACGCCATTTTGACGCCTAGACTGAAAATTGTTACAAATTTTTGTAATATCATATTTTAAATAAAAAATTATAAAACTGATGATGACGTGCGTCATTTTATGTTGTGTAAGTGAGTGGTATCCTGGATGTACCTTACATTTCACAGGTGAGTCAATTACACATATTAAATGAGAGTATTTGTTTGAGAAATTTGTGTGTATTTTAGTGGGACGTCATTAGTTGTAATAGAAAGCTTTACTACGAAATGTCAAACTTATTCATTAAAGTGATAGAATGAGAAGGAGCACCCACTGATCGAGACAAAACATTGCATCATGCTATTGTATGGGAGTTTGGCATCCATCATAAAGTACAAAATTCTCGGATATAACAAGCATGAACGAGAAAGCGACTGACTGTCATTTATAACCATATTCGATTGACAGCTTTACACAACTCGGAACGCGTAAAATTATCTCTTTGGAAATTTTATAATAACTATAAAATCATAAAATATCTCTAGTTCATATTTTTTCTACGAAATATGGTTATATGTGCTGTATTTGATTGTGGTGTCAACCAAAGGAATAATCCAGAAAACTGCAGTTTTCACAGGTAATTACGTACAAAATTGTTACAGCAATTAAACGTTTATTTTTGTTTGCAATTGGACTTTCCTTTGATGTTACTGTAAAATTACTTCAATCATTTAATATAATTTAATATTTTGTGTTTATAAAAGTTATTTTATTTCTAGTTTACAAGCTTTTTAGGATTAATTTACAATTTACATATACGTTAGCGCTTGACTAAAATATATCGACATTATTATCGATGTTTATTTTTGATTGAAAAATAAGTTTATTTATATTTTAAGTAGTACAATTTTGTATTTACCATTTAAAAGCATGGAACTTTAAACAAAAAGAACGTATATTTAATTATATGTGTAAATTATACTTTATTATATATTTATTATTATATACTTTATTATACTTACTTTATTATTATATATGTATATTATACTTTATTAGTTCTTCTTTCTTTCAGTCAGTTTACTACCAGAAGGCCTTGGCTTTGAATAGATTTTTGTCACTTTGTATGTTTTTCTTATTTTGTCAATTTGAGTTCGCCATCTATTGAATCCTTTATGAAATAATAATTATATTTAGGGTCAAAAAATAAGTAGTGATATTACTTACAAATTGTATCGAATTAAGGTGAAACTACAATTTATCGATATGTTTAATTGAAAGCATAGACGTATATAAGTAGACATCCAAAGAAGATATTATAGTTTTGAGAGAACATCAGTAAAAAATGTTACTCAAAATTAAAAAGAGATAATTAAAATCACTATTTTATACTTAGGTGTAACTGCAACTATCGATATTTTTTGTAAGAAGTATCGTCTCGTAACTAGTAGACGCACACATTCAACAATTCAAAATTGGTAATGATTTTTTGTGCTGTCAGGTGATCTATACGTCAGTATATGTATATCTATGGTTTTGCTGAATACATTTTTTTTTGCGAATTTTAGTTTATTTTAATTTCTAGCTAAAAATTCTCATACAGTCCACTAGTTTCCTACAAGGACTATTCTACAACATTTGCAAAAAATATGTTACTGTAACAATTATCTATTAAAGAATTCTATTAAATCCCATTTAAAAAGGAATTAAGCTTATTTTTACCACATAGGTTACTTGCTTTCGAGGCATATTGTGATTCGAATGTTAACGTTTCTGTATCGAATATAATGAGATAATTTAGATGATGAAACTTTAGAGTTCGTCCATGCTTTTGAAGCCTAATTGAGCTGTTGCTCCCGGTTCCTTGCTATTCAACGCTACTCATTTGTTTCATAATGTAAGTATTACATGAAAAAAAGATGAACAACTTAGGCGTATGAGGGTATTAAGTATGTTCCATAAAACCTAAATTTATGAAGGTAAAGTTCCACTGCCAATCAATTTGCACTTAATTTGTCAGTATCAACTATATTATATCATCAAAAAAAAATATTAATACCAGTACAAACTTCTCCCTGTCTATTTTTGGCGGAATAACGTTAAGAAACGCTAATCAAAATGAGATCCAAACCGTGTACTGCTCTAATTTAATAAACAGACGGTGAAACTCTCAGATTACATGACATTTTTAAATCCAGTCTATTTACTAAAACGAGAGAAGAAATACACTCGTCTAAATTATTCACGTTTTAGAATTTCTAATGATTTTATTTAAATTTGCTTCACGCCATATTATATAAGAATCTTTTCGAATGTCTTACAGCTTTTAAATAGTACATTTTGTGATAAAAATTACAGGTCGTTTACTTGTTAAGGACTTATAAAGTCATACAACTTTTAGGAATTCCTTCCTTACAAGGAAATTGAAACGTATCGCGGATAATGCTTAGGTTCTTTATCGTATAAAACTTGGCTGATTATAAAACGGGGCTATTGTTTAATGCTTTCGGAGCTTCAAGAGTTTATGATGATGGAAAAGTCTTATCATGGTAGTGCTGTTAAAAAACTCTGGCTTCTAAATATCAAATTAAAATTGCATAAACCACGTATTATTATTTTCTTTAAAAACAACAATTTCTATAAATAAGTTTCTAGCAATGTATAATTGCAAAGAATAACAAGCAACGACGATTCTTAAAAGCATGTTTTGTTCTTAGAAGACTTTAAGGCTTAAATATTATTATCTGAATATCAAAGTAAAGGAAGAAAACATTTAACTCTAGAGGTAACTAAGTTTATCGAGATTAAAAGTATATTTATAGCTGAGCTACTGAACTGCCATCTAGACGATACCTTCTGCAGAGTGAAACGTTTGAAACAAATCTGAAATTAATTCAAGTGGAAAATGAGAATCAGTAACTGAAGCCATCGTGTTTTCTTTGTTTCACCTTTGCTTAGTGAACCATATAAAATTCTTGCTGAGTATTTTTTCTTGTTCCTTTTTTGGTGTATCATGCTTTATTCCTTTGTGATCATGCGAACAGGTGTTCCCCTTAGGGTCTGAAGTGTTTGCGTTATTAGCATGAAAACTGTTAGCAATTGTTTGTAGTTTATCAATACAGTTAGGAATATTCGTAAACTTTCTTTTTATACCTAAATAATGGTTATTGAGAATAGACCAGTAAAATACCACCTTATAAAATTTTGAATTATGTAGATTTAGGCATCTCTACGTGAAATAATTTTGTAGGAGATTATTTACATTAGCATACTGAGTGAAATGTTTAGTTATTTTTAAATTATATTTAAGGCAAGTAATATACAAAGATTAGAATGGCTTTCTTATTCATTGTATCATATTTAAATGGAACTCTTTACCTAATAATTTACTTATGGAATGCAATAAATGATTTGATTTGATTTGCGTACATCGCTAGATGTCTACACACTTATCAATTTATTTAAAATGCAGGGTTTTTATGGATAGGTGGCTTCGACAATCAATATATTATTATGCAAACATTGTAAAGGGCCCTGGGAACTTTTGTATGGAGCAGTGGCGTCAAATTTACTAGCTGTTATTTAAAAACATTCAATCAAAGCTAGTACAGGTGGGTATACAAAATCAATATTGATGTTATTATTTGTAACAAACAGCAGAATATATTCAATCTACCCTCCGCACTAGTAATAAAACTAACTAAAACTAAATATCGGGCCCAAAATAGGTTGTTTTGGATATTTATATTTTTTACCTTGTTTTAATTATAGATATCGAAAAAGTGTGAAAATACTAGCAGAATTAATTCTTCTGATACAGTTGGAAGGTATATTTGGTAGAACTACAGTCAGCAAGAAAATCAGCTAGCTATCCATAATCACATTTTTGTCTTTTAGTAGGTAGGTAGTGCATTTTTAACATTTGAATTTGTAGAGGTAGAGCAGCTTTTCTTGAGCTCTTTATTTATTTCAATTATAACTCAGTGGTGGTTAGTACGCTTTCGCTTTCTTTTACTTTTGCCAAGGTCAGGCCGTGGATGGGTGACCAAAACTTTGTGATCTCGAACTCCTCCGTGCTTCGGAGAAGGCACGTTAAGCCGTTGGTCCCGGTCGGTTTTGCAACCGTATCTACCCACCAACTCGCATTGGGCCAGCGTGGTGGTATAACGGCCCATTACTCCTCATGTGTTTTTTCATGAGGAAAGTCCCCAGCCCCTGCCCCCCAGCAGTGGGACGATTTTAGGCTATTCCCTCCAGATAGATATTCCCTCAAAAACCATACATCATAAAATTTGTTAGATAAATTTATTGTAAAGCTTATTGCAATAATACATATAACAAAACATTTATTTGAGGCATTAGGTTATTCAAATACAGAACACCAATAAGATAGCAAGAATAACAGGATTTGTTTGCCCTCAGAACAAACACTCAAACTCCAGGTACCAAGATTTACTTTGCCTACAATAATATATTCTGCAATCACTTCGAAATGGAAAACAAACAGAATAGAAGTAACGGAGTAGGCATGAGTTTTCTTAGGAAACCTTATTTATAACTCACCGGAGCTGAATAGATAATACGCAGCGAATAATACGAATAATGCTCGATATACGAGTATTTGAAAACGATACTTCGGATATTTGCACAACCGATTTGAACAAGTGAATCCTTTTTGAAGACATACAACCTATTCACACAATCTCTATCTAGCTCAGAGCACACACTAAGCGATTCGATCATTATCGAGTGTTGAGCAAAGCTTGTTAATTCTACGATCGAGTATGTATCATGTGCGGCGTATTGTTGTTGCAAATCATGAGCTGAAGTATTGTATCTAATGTCATAACACATAAATAACAGCCCAACATACCCTCGCGTGAATATCGACGAAGGTGTAGCATCTTTGTGTTTTTCTGGTAATCCAAACAACATTTTTATTACATTTGAATTTTTAAGTCACAATTGGTAAAACAAACATGTTAATGTGATTCATGCAAGAACGGTGGCTTTTACTTCATGATTTAATCCGTTTTCACGATCAGAAAGATAAGAATATACATACTATATATAGACAACCCAAACAATATTTTTATTACATTTGAATCCTCATCTTTAATACATTACAGCTATATTTTATGAGTAACTTATAACATTGAGGGTTTTGATATTATACTTGGCCCTTGTGTAGATTAGATGAGTAATAGCTTGTAGTTAAACCTGGTTTTATTACTGTACATCAGATAAGGATACCTAAACATGTGTAATACATGCGGTTCTACATCGAAGAGACGCATGAGAATCGACTATTAAACTTACACGCTGAACCAATCCATTTGTTTGTAGAAATAGTATCATAACTACAATAGTTAATAGTAAATCACAAGGGAAGTCTTTATAGTTGGCGACTGTTTGCTAGAATAATTATTCATTTTGTGTAAATAGTTACAATTGTTGGGATTTTTGTACCTGACATTTAACTATTTATTTTTGTAGGCGTATTTCACTTTGCCACAACACGTGTTGGGCAAAACACGCCATTAATGTGTATTCTTCTTTGTTTCAATTTTCATTCTTCTCTTAACAAAGATTACGATTCCATAGCATCGACGGCTCCCTATTCTAGGTCTCAGCTAGCGGGCGGTAATTTCACGTGGTTCCACTTATTCTGCACAATTGCTTTCATTATCGGACACAAATAAATTAAGATCAAGATATCGGTATCTTTATCGAAACTTACCTATTTAGTTATTAGAAGGTTAACAGCTAATTATGCTGGATTTCGTGCCAAATGAGAAATGTGCGTGATAAAAAAATAATAAAAATACAACTTACACTTTTATACACTTTTCTCCGTTCCCCACAAACCAGGTTAATGTTAATCTATAAAGCGCAAATGCTCAGGAGCTTCAGGGTATAGGGAAGAATTCGGCATATTGAGGAGCACGAATTGGTGTAGTGTTTTGTAGGCTTTGGCTTTTGATATTAAAAACAAAGCCAGTTTCGCCATGATTTGTCTTTGGATGGGTGACCAAAAATTTGCGATCTCTGTCGTTATTGCAATTCTACTCACCAATCTGCACTGAGTTTTGCGACAAGTACTTCATTCGTACGAGGAGCTCGGTGACGTAGTGATTAGTACGCTCTGGCTTTCGATATCGAAAACAAAGCTACCTTCACTATGGTCACGCCGTAGATGGGTGACCGAACCTTTGTGATCTCGAACTCCTCCGTGCTTCGGAAGGCACGTTAAGCTGTTGGTCCCGGTTGCTATTGCAACCGATTCTACAGCGGCCGGCCGATTCAGCGTGCTGGTATTACGACTCTCTTCTTCTTCTTGCCCTTTTTCCACTCTAGGTGGGGTCGGCACAACATGTCTTCTTCTTCTATTCTCCTCTGTCACTCGTCAGCTCAGCATCCAACTCTTTTATTCTCATATCATTCTTCACGCATTCAATCCATTGCTCCTTTGGTCTTCCTCTCACTCTAGGTCCGTCCACATCCATGCTCAGCATCCTTCTTGTAAAGTGACATTCATCCCTCCTCATCACATGTCCATACCACGCTAACCTATTGCTCCTTATCTTTTCTGTCACTGGCGCTACTTTCAAACTTCCTCTAATATACTCATTCCTGATCTTGTCCATTCTTGTGACTCCACACATCCATCGCAACATTCGCATCTCTGCTGAGTGCAGTTTTCTTTCATCCATCGCTTTCGTTGCCCAACATTCAGATCCATACATAACGACCGGTCTAGTGACGGATTTGTAGATCTTCCCCTTAAGCTTAAGGGGTAAGGTGTTACGATTCATACTCCTCATATTGTTTCCTTAAGGAAGGCATGTGCCCAGGACGTGGTCTGAGGACTTCTCACGAATTTCTACATGTGGCAAGGCCTGTGCTTAGCGAGCTAGTAGAACGTTAAAAGCTGACTTGATTACACCAAAATCAACTCCCAATGTGATGAGCACCAGAAAACAAAAAAAAAATAGTTATGCGTCTTGAGTCTTGATGTGCTTGAATACAACTACTCAAAAAGCAATATAAATCCCGTGGTAACGCAAGAAGTTTTTATGACGGCTATTTTTATTTAATGGCTAAAGTTTGGATAAAGTAATGAGTGTGAGATTGAAGTTTCTTCTGGAAAACTAATATGATTACGTATTACATTTATTATTGAGTCCGCTATCCGAATTACAATGTCCTTGGCTAATAAAATTTTCACATACCCTTACTACCTATTACGAGTAATATTAAGTACGTACGTACATTTATATTTTTTACAGTGTTTACTTATTCCCACACATAATTGTCATATAACTTCCCTTTATACTCAAAGGGGTTGACGGCTGGTAAATTTAAGAATGTAGTTACAATTTTTTTAATTAGCCCCTACAGTACGGATTCTACAGTACGCATCCTACTCCTATCTGCGAAACACATTATTGGAAATAAAACACTGTTATTTGAAACTAAGCCCATTATTCCCCTTGGGCTGTTTTCTTTTAACACTGGATTGTCGCTGTTAAGATAAAAACTATCCCTTTTCCTTTTCAAAGGGCGCAAGGGGTCTTTCCCTTAATAATGGTCAGAAAAGATGCAGGATAGAGGCGTCACCTAATGAATAAGCGAGGCATCGTATGCTTGCGTTATCGGAGTGGAGTGGGACAATCTTTTAACTTGAACATAAAGGAAATTAAGCTGTATCGCTTTACATTTAAATTTGAAAATTACTTTTATGTTTTAGCTCTTAAAATACCATTGTATTCTCACGATAAATTCAGCACCAAGCTTCAATTTTATTTTTAATTGATTGGAGTAGTTTTTAATTTGCGATTGTTATAATCACATAAAGGTGAGCTTGACAGGACTTTGGTTTTATTTTGATGTCATGGAATTTATAATTATTTAGTTTTGATTCATGCTTAAGATCATTAACTTTTTTTATTTTCACTGGTGTCACTCTTTTTTACACTATCACTAGATCTTGCAAACCTGTGGCGAGTTGGCTGGAAGATTTCTCTATTCTGTTATTTCCTGTATTTGGATTTGGCGGCCACATTCCGCCAAATCCCTTTTATAATTATTTCACATTATGCTTTGTTATAACTTAAATACTTAATGATTTCTTATAATTTGTACACCCTTATTCATAAACGCTATTCAAGATTTAATCAATTGTTTAACCACAGTAAATCTGTTGCTTAGAACATAAACAGCGTTTATGAATAAGGAGGGTAGTGTTTAAAATGTAATCAATTCTAGCATAAATGGATCTTACTCGGGAGCCCAGGAGCAATGTTAACAAACGCTTCGTCTAATGACCTTTACTTAGCCAGAATCCATTAGAACGTGCATTTGGGTTAACCATGGTTTTATGGAAAAATGTGCAAATTTAATGAGTGGGAGCAATCGGCTGAATTGTGACTGTGGTTCAATTACTTATGGTGCTTTATCTTGTGGCTGGCTGAAAATAGAATAAAATACCTCCGTTTGTCCGATTTATTCTCGTTCTTCTAATTAGCCATGTATAAAGAATTCAAAGTGGAATCAAATGATGCCAAAACATGCTATAAAAATGTTTTACATCTGGGTCTGTTGAATCGATGAAAATAACATTTTTATTGTTTTAAAGATGGGTGCACAATGAAAATTAATATTAGTATAACTAATGGTAAAAATAATGAAATAATCATATTTTCAAACAAAGAAAGTCTATTCGTGTAGGACCTAGTATGCTAGACAGACAAAGCATCGTAATCGCATCAGGGAATAAAATACAAGTTACACTTTTAGGCTTTGCAACGTTATTGATTTTACTAACGAAAATAAAAATAAAATACTATATCCTACAAATTGTGAAGGAAACAAACGATCTCCCGAACATGTTCCAAACAGTGGTATGCAATTGGTTTTAGTTTCCATGAATTTGCCAATAACAATTGTCACCCTATCACCCTACCCAGTGTGATACTGGGCAATAAAGGGGCCTGAAGAGATGGCAAACGCTTTCAAAGCTTTCAAACAAAAGTTCATTTTCAGTGTTTTAAACGGGACGCCCCGAGATTTACTCAGCGATTTTTTTTAAATTTCATCCTTTACGAGCGTAATAAAATGGCTGTAAAACACAATCTTTATTTTCCTGTTATTTTAATGCTATCGCTATTAACATTTTATGACATTGCTTAGTTTTGATGTGATTTAAAACTTGAACAATCTATATTATTATTATTATGAAAAAGCGAAATACCACTCACTGATTACACCATTTTGTGATATAATCAGTGAGTGGTATCACACCCACACCCAGAAACTATAACACTCACAAACTTGAAATTTGACAGGTAGGTTTCTATAATAATAGGGCGTAAATATCCGCTAAGAACGAATTTTACGAAACTCCACCACGGGTAAAACGTAGGGAAAGCGAGCGAAGCCGGGGCGGTGGCACGTTCACAATAAAATCGTGCCATAGCGATTTTTTTTCTTTTTTTTTTTGTTTATCATGCGAACAAGTCTGTATTGAGGGCGCTCGAAGTGGACGAATAGCTTACAGAAAACCGCAGAGAAATAAAAATAATACACTCGGTACCAAATATAACGGGTCAGTCACATGCACCCGAATATCTCCCGAACTACGTATGCTATCCTAATGAAACGAAGACTGTTAAATTGAGAATTTAAAAATAAAAATAAATTTTGAGGTGTTGTGTTTATTTTCTTAGGTTAAAGTGTATCAAGAGTAGACATTTCACGTTATAGTACGGGACCCTTTCTGTTAGCTCAAAGAATATGAGTGTTAGAGTGCTCGGGGTACGAAAAGGCACTAGACAGCGTGTGATTGTAAGTATTGCAAGCGTTTATAGGCTACAAAAACTGCTTACCAATAAGTAAACAAGAGTACAAATAATATTAACTGTAACCGCTAAATATAATATAATACGAATGTGTCTCAATCGATTCATTTAATCATCCGCACTTCACCTTCGATCAAGGAATCAATTTGGGTTGTTGTTGTAAGGAAAACCTTTTTCATTCATTGAGCTCGATCAAAATCCAATAACAAATAAATCAGAAGGCAGGAAGAGCGTTATGGCTTTGCCCTCATGAACGCACACAATACCCGAGAGAATTGCAGATTATTTCGGCCCAGGTTGTCGTAAGCGTATGTAAGTAATAAAATCACAGACAAATCGCATAGTGTAAGCATAGCTCGGTACACAGTTCCTAGTAGTAAAAACTATCCATTCCAAACAGCTCCTAATAAATTAAAAAAGGTTTAAAGGTTATAATCGTCTATAAAGAAAAACCTTTCTAATATGACATTATGTTTTGACATTTTTTTTTATTTTCTTACACTAAAAGGAAGCGTCATAAGAGTATCTGAATTTGGGAGCATCTCAGAATTAAAAATTATTCAACTGCTAATATTTTAAGCTTACCGTGATATCAACGCACGTAGTTTTGAAAAATGTTAGCAAAACCCTATAGGTAGATCCAATAAAAACAGTACTTCGGTAGCGTAGTGCTTAGTCCACTTTAGCATTCGATACCGAAAACAAAGCTCCTCCGCCATGGTCAGGCCGTGGATGGGTGACCAAAACTTTGTGATCTCGAACTCCTTCGTGCTTCACGAACACGTTAAACCGTTGATCCCGGTTGCTATTGCAACTGGTGATACGACTCATACTCCTCATGCGTTTGTCCATGAGGATGGCCTTGCCCAGCAGTGGCCCAGCAGTGACGCATATTGGCCGAGGACAGATCCATTATGTTGAATTCACTTACTTTTCCATTAGTGCACTGTACCCTGCTCTATTGCTATGTAATACCGATTCTGTTTTACGATGAAATGAAAAATAAACAGGGGAAAGTAAATTACAGCCACCGCAGAGATGAGGATTCTCATAAAACATAATGAAATTTACAAAATTAATCCATGTGGAAAATGAACTCCTGTCAATAACAAAAGCGGTATTCATTTATACTGGGAAGATGCTTTTGATAATAAACATCTTCGTGGTTTTGTTGATGCACGTAGTAAATAAACAAGGTTAAAAGATTGTTAAAAGGACAATGCAAAAGCAAACCTTTTGCATTGTCCTTTTAACAATCTGTTTTTAAATAAAAAAAACAAGTGAAACCACAGGAGTTTACGAGTAACAGAAGAGAATGGAAAAGGAAGACCCTACTTTTAGTGAGAAAAAGGCAGTTAGAAGAAGAGGCACGTAAGAAAGCAGACTGCTTACCAAATAGGAAGTAGTTACAATTTCACACTTAATCATCATCTGAGAATAATTAGCGTCAATCACATAAATTCCAGCCTTTGTTAGGATTTAAACTACATACGGGCACCACGATCCAATAAGTTCGCAAACGATAGATCAAAAATGTTCTTTATTTGTTTACAAGTTACATGATTACATAGTGCGGGATCTCCTTTTAAGAGAGAGAAGAGAAGAAAAGCCCGCTCCCTCGTTCGATTCATTTAATAAATGAGAAATAAAAAATCATAAATCAAAAATAATTTTATTTTATAGGCTAAACATAGCAACCCAAATCGTCAACATTACAAATAGTCACATTTATTATACTTAAAGTAAATTTTAATAATAAAATTGGCAAAAAAGATTTAAAATTCACTGCCGCGAGCTTTGTAGCAAGTACATCCACATAGCGCTTTGACTGTGGTTGTAATCGATACAAGCGACCGGATTCCGAGAGTAAGGCATTTCATGAGAAGAACCCGGTAAGAAACTCATGAGCCACTTTTTTTTAAATAGCCAATCATACAATCTATTAGTCACAGTGTTACATTTTTTACAATTAGAAATTATATGTCAGTTACACATGTAAACAAAGGTACAAGTATTTATAGATGTTTCTATCGTGTCTCGTTTTCTGCCCGTTGACTAGTTAAACAATTATTATTTTGATATGGATATTGCAATTCAGGAAGGTGACTAAATCATTCGACTTTAGACTCTATCTTAAGGCGTTTAGAGTGAAGCTACTCGTCATCATAAAATGCAATAACTATAATATGCAGCATTAAACTTGAGAATTGAAAAATAATTCATAAATCAAGAGAATACGTTCTCTAAACATAGAGGAAAAATACTTTGAGTCACATTTTAAACCAATTTGTTTCACAATTTAATAAGCTCTGGTTCGTAACATAACAAAACAAACAAATTCAGTTGTAATATATTATACTAGAATTGAATAGAATATCCCAAAAAATATATGAACAGACGGGCATACTGCTATTTAACTGTAACAAATGACATTTATATTTGTAAACGGCTTACATTACAGAACGCTATTACAAAATTTACTCTGCTGTGGAATTAACTTGGTTCCGAAATTAAATTCAAATTCCGTATGTGAAGTTATCTGCTATCTGCTAAATTGAATGGATCTTTGAAGTTTGATCGAATACAATATTATTATGAGCTCACTGATGTATGGTAACCGGTTGGAGTAAGGCACTATTTTGATCGCTTGATTATTGGGAGTCTTGACTTCATAACTAGGTTAGTTCTGGATCAGTAAGCAGAAGGGCCTTCGGAAATAATTGCTTATTTTGTATCTGTTAGGGCAAATTCGACCAAATTGAGATTAGTAACACGGGAATAGTAAGACCAAACTGAGCTGAAACGATTTGTCGAGTCTGCCCTGTGTCAAACTAGACATTGACACATTCGTGCGCGAAAAACTGCGTACTCCGTTAAAATAGTATTACTCGCGTGTAGCCAAACATAAAAAAACTAGGATAGCTAATCGGCTCCGCCCTTAGGGCAGATTCTACCAATCGTGTGAACTCAGTTTGGTATTACTATTCCCGTGTTACTAATCTCAGTTTGGTCGAATTCGCCCTTAGTCTGTTAGTTTATTGTCTAGTAAGTTATAAGGCTAGTAATACATAACAAGCTACTTCGATATCACCGCCTGTACCACTGAGTTTGAATAAAACTTATTATGTACAGTTAAATTGTGAATATCGTTTGCCTCACATTGTGCCCGGTGCATGGTAACAGGCTCGCCAACTGTTACATAACTTATCATATCTGGCGCAATGTGGGTGTTTAACCTTTGCTTACCCTTTCGGGGAAAGAGGCGTGATGAATGTTATATTAAGTTTACCTTTTATATATTCTTAGCTATTGTAGAAAAAAATTTTTATTGGCGCACCTTGTAGCTTGACGAATATACTCGTATTTGTAAGTACTAACACAATTTTAATCAAATTTTAGTACATAATCGTCATTGAAAATTCTTCTTTGTTCGAAATATAAATGTTCATTTCTGCTCTTTAAGTACCTTCTTTGCGTACTATAAAATGAGATGGTCCTATAAATCGTCCTGGATTGAAATGTAATTAGGGTTGATGTGATTTTGTTGCAATAACCCTACCGAATGAATCGTATATTTTCTGTAACTGCGTTTGCAGTCAGTTTATAAGTTTTCGTCTAATTCACAGTATCGTAATCTCAATTATAATGTGACATTGATGAAAGCTAATTTGTTATGTGTGTCAATTAAAAGAATCAATGATGACGAACTGATACCTTTGCAATAAAACCTTCAATTGGAAAGCAAATTTCGTTAATTGTTTATTATATTTCCAACTAAAAATAACTGACTTCAAATTCAATAATAAACGAGACACCAAACTTTACATCAAACTAACATTTAATTAACTATGGATCCGATTTCAAAAGCTGTTCAAGATTTCTTTATAGTCGGTAAAATTATAATTAAGTTCTGCTGATAATATCAAGGAACTAGTATTTAAATAATAATAGTTTCATCCCATTTCTGTACCATTGTTATTAACGTACCAATTCAGTGAGGCCCATCGAAGTATCTGAACCCCTCACTTAATAACATTTTGGGAACAAAAGCATTCTCGTGTTTATTTATACTGATTCAGGTAGGGAGAGGATTTTAGAGAAGAAAATTTAAACTGCTTATGAGGTTTCGTCTGTGAAGGTAGAGCGAAGTTACTGTACTGTGAATAAAGTGCTAAGACTGTCTCCGAATTCCGCTGAACGGCAGTTTTTAATTAAGTTAGATATAAATCTAGATTAATTTGGAGATTTAGGGCGCTAGGTTGATATGCGTATATTGTAATCGCTACTTAATCAAGTTCAAGTTCCCTATGTATTACAAACCGTTAGAAAGAATATTTAAGTTATTTTTGGCTAAAATATAACAATTATAAACTTAGAATGGCATAAAACTAAAATATTTTATAAATATTGCTGGTTAAGCGTCTTAACATATGAGTAACTTGGTGGCGTAATGCTTTGGCTCTCGATATCGAAAACAAGGCTACTTTCGCATGAGATGGGTGACCAAAACTTTGCGATCTCGAGTTCTTCAGTGCTTCCGAAGGAACGTTGACGTTGGTCCCGGTTGCTATTGCAACCGTTTCTACCTACCGATCCTCATAGGGCCAGTGTGGTGGTGTTACGGCCCATACTCCCAATTACTGGTGACGACGGATCTTATCAAAATTTTTATATTATGTTTAAATGGAATTTATAAAATATATGAAATTGGAATATTCTACACCTGTAAAAAAGATTTGATTCCTACTTTTATTATATCAAACTATTATAAGAGTAATAATGAATGAAATACAAACCTGTCTGGAAATTGTCTCACCTAAATTGGAAAGTCCAAACGCTCAGAGAATTTGGTAGATAGTAAAATAATATGAACATAATAGCGATATTGGCAATATCCATTATTGCTTGACAAATCACAATACCAAGCATCTCTATTCGATATCAAACATGGCTATTGTTGAATGACATTGAACATCCATTGATGGGAATAAAGCCAATGCAGACACATCCATTTAGATCTTCTCGTGATTTAAGGAACTGTTTTGATATTCAATATATTCTATTCAAATTCACGTAAAGTATTGAGAAGGTTAGAAAATAAAATTCTAACCGTTCTAACAAAGCGAAAGAAAGGCCTTTTTGTATTCAATTCAACAATGTCATGGTTTTCTTTAATATTTTCAGAGTTTTAGTTTAAACTATGTGTATTGTAATGTTTTTTGTATTTCTGCTGCTCTACTCTATCTCTCTCTCTCTCGAAACCAAATTTCAATGGATACGAATTGGATTCCCGTCATTTCGAACACATTTTTGAAATTATCATTATTATCAAAGGACATGACATTTGACGAAACATTAAATCAATATTGATTCGTCAACATTTCGTTGAGAGTAGATTCTTTTGGACAATACACATATAATTCACGTAAATTTTATTAGGTTGTAGAACATATTGATGTAAAGGGAGAATGGAACCCTTGCAGAGTTTCTTGCCTGTATCTTCTCTAGGCAAGGCCTCCCGGTAGTGAACAGGCCGAAAAAAAATTAGTGGTATTATCAATTTTAGGATAATTATAATTTATTTTGATATGACTTGTCAAAAATGTATTTGATGATACCAATTTATTTAAATGACTTTGAGTTTGAGTTTGACATTATTATTAAAATTAGTTGAAGATTTCTTAACTCACCTCCCAGAAGAGCTCAAAATTCAGAAGCAGTCTACCAATTTGTATTCCTTACTTTTAAGCTTCAATCTTTTCAGTTGGTGTTAAAATTATTTTTAGGAGTAATGCTAAATTCAGCAAAAGCAACATACGCCATATATTACTAAATATATAGGTAGTAAATAAACACATTTGAGTCAGGAGGCCCTTGGAAACCGCTGAAGCATCCTGTCCTAACTAAACGGCTTAGACCTCAGCCCACCCATATCGGGGCGCGCGCAAACAATCCAAAGATCTCTGAGTCCACACGCGTGGGTCGCTCTCCCTCTCCATAAATTATTAGGAATTGGTATAAGTGACATTTTTTTATTCAAATTGAAAATCAGATTGTATAAATTATTCACCTCAGATAAATAAAAACAAAATGATTAAAAAACTACCTGCTTGACATCGTCTATAATTACATGCTTTTTAAAAGCAAATTTATTACATATGTTATTGGAATGGTATGTTATCTGTCAAAGTACACAATTGCCAGAAAATATATAATCTGATAGCTAATATGTAAAGGTTATTTTTCAGACCCTTAAAATAATAATTACCTATAATGTCTACTCAATTTAGACAAAATGATTATTGACACATATATAATTTTTAAGCGTCATAAAAAGTAACCTTAACCTAGTATAGCAGCAGTCATTCTTCAGAACTCTTTACCGCTGGACATCAGTCAGATCTACCTCCACGAAAGCTGCCTTTATATCGAGGGTTCGGGAATTTTTTTTAAAACTGTGTAATTTTTAAAACTCATCTGATCTTTAACATAATCATCATGTTATATATTATATTATGTGATATATATTTAATTATATTTTGTTATATATTATAGGTATTTATTTTATTGCAATATTAATATAATATTATTAAATTGTTTTGGCTATTGAAATTAGGTAAATTTTTACCTAGGCGCGCTATATTAGTATTAGCGACTCTATGCTGTTATTGCGCTCTTCTCTGGCCATTTTCTCTGTTTCTTTTTTTAAACCATCTGTCTCTTTTTCTTTGTTTTTTGTCTCTAATTTCATTCGTATCAGAGTTAGCGTCTGGAGCCGTCGACGCCTAAATAAATTGTAATAATAGTTAACTATCATGATAAAATTATAAATATACTAAATGCTCATAATACAAGTTTAGGCTCATAGAACAGTATTTTAGATATAACCTAAATGACTTTTCAAGGCACTGTTGTAAGTAGCCCTACCTTTTATAATAATCTTTAGGTTTTATGTTCAGTGATTTGTGAGATTTAATTTTTAATAAATTGTTCCAGTTGTGCCTTAAGTTTCAAAATTAACAATAAGTGACATCATCCTGGACTTATTTTACATCGGCATGCCCATCGTTACAACTTTAATGCCACGAACTCACTGCTTAGCCTAATGGTAAACTGGTAGAGAGCGATGTTAGTCGTTAAATCCGCCATATGTACATCCTACTCCGCCTATGTAATCCTATGTAATCCGCCATATGTCCTACTGTAATGGACATTAATGTTTAAATAAATAATTTCTATCAGAAAACATTTACTAGAATTGATCCTGGATCCTTCCTTGATCCTTTTTTTACATTATGTACTTTTCCGGTAACATAAAATAGTTGTTATATACCAGATATCCATCCATCAGCAGTCACTCTTGGACATAGGAAACAAAGATCGGTCCTGCGCCGCCCGCATCCAGCGACTTTCGACCTTCGACCTTCGCCAGATTGTCGGTCAACCTCTTTGGGGGCTTATTTTAATTAGTACTAATTTTAATTACTAAATGAGATTAAAATATAAACAGATATAAAAAAGTTACGGAATGTCACACAAACTTGCTATAAACCGAAATTTGATCTCAGAAAACCTACCGTGTGTGACTTTCAAGCCTCTCTTGAAATATGTTTTGAAGGTTTTGAAATTAAGAAAAACAATGTGGTAATTCTATTTATTGAGGAAAGGTGTGACAAAGAAATGGGTGGCTGATTTTTTTGGCACGCGCTGGTAACTGGCCACAGTATAACAGTGACAAAGGAGGCCAGTGCAAATCGTCCTATGAAGGAAAAAATAAAAAAGAAGATACAGGAAAACCTCTTTAAAACATCCACTGTAGCTTTGCGAATGTTTTTCTTAATCACAACTTCTTATTTCTAATGTTAGTCCACTTGAATAAACCGTAGAATGTTTATAAAGCTGCGATGCTACGATGTGGTTGTAGGGGTTTCATTTTCGGCTCCAGAATCATAATCATAATCATAATCTTTATTGCTTCATATTGGTACATATAAAGATATTAAATTAAACAAAAGTTCACAATATGAACCCTGCAAGGGTGTCGCAAATCTAAACACTAAACAATTAAAATATTTTAATATTCAACAGACATTAAAATATGTATAAAAAGTAAAATGTTAATTTAAAAAATCCTTCAAGGTGTAATAACATTTTTCACTCAAGAATTCTCTTATTTTTTTTAAAAACATGCTATTATTTTCCAACTGTTGGATATGGTCGGGTATTTTATTATATATCTTTATAGACATATGGTAGGTAGGACTATATGGTAGGAACTATCGTTGTCTTATTATGTCAATTCTATTTTGAATACCATAAATTAAAATCAGCTTTATTATAATTTTTTACTCCCGTATAACCTTATGTTCTCATGTCGCATTCAGATAGAAATGTAAAGCAAAATTTTCATTCTTCAACTGGCGTAATTTCAAATGCGTGTCAAAGTTAATTAATTAACCTTTGAATACTCGTCGGGCTCCTATAACGAAACATTAAAATTTATGTAAAAAAAACCTTTTTGGTGTACTTGTTTTGAAAAACAGTTATAAGAGACATAATTTGCTGACTTTCCTATTCTTTAGTACCGTATGTGTTTTTAACGTTATTATCCATCATCGGAGGAGGAGTTAACGGGAGGAGCTCGGTGGCATAGTGGCTTTGGCTTTCGATCGAAAACAAAACTACTTTCGCCATGGATGGGTGACCAAAACATTGTGATCTCGAGCTCCTCCTTGCTTAGAAAGGCACGTTAAGTCGTTGGTCCCGGTCGCTATTACGACCGTTTCTACCCACCAACCCGCATTGGGCCAGCGTGATGGTGTTACGGCCCATATTCCTCAGCAGTGGGACGAATATATAGGCTGAGGACGATGTCTATTATCAATTTCATAGATTTAATTTTGGTCTATGTATTTCTAAAGTAAATGTTGAAAGGTTGTTAATAACGTTAAAAGAAAATATTGAACTCAGAAAGATTTTTACTTTCAATGAAGAAAGAAGGGCCGGGGAAGGGGAAGGAATTAAACAGTGCGAAGGTTTCTGTTAATTCGTTAATTTTTTTTTAACAAAATCTGAAAGATGTATTATGTGGTTAAAATAATCCAATCCATATATTGATTGTGTACAGTCGTATAAAGGTTTCGCGTTATTTGTGTTATTCCGCGAAATGCCCATTACTGTGATTAAAGCGAGACATACATCTCTTAGTTTTCTGGAGCCATTCTTCTTATATTTAGGGAAGGCGTAGTAAGCCCATAAGATACAGCAACCACTTATTATTAGAACACCGCTTATAAAGAGATGTATGTTTGTGAATCTCCTTTATACTAAATGAAAACGCATATTTACCAATATATTGACCATAATAATGAGTTCCGCGGTTCGATCCCGCCGCCTATACCACTGAGTTTCAATAAAACTTATGTACAGTTCATTGTGAATATTGCTTGTCTCACATTGTGCCCGGTGCATAGCAACAGGCTCGCTACTTGTTGCATGGGGACCTAGCATATCTGGCGAAATGTGGGTGTTTAACACCTCTACCTACCCCTTCGGGGAAAAGAGGAGTGATAACTTGTTATGTTTATGTTATGTATAATGAGTTCCCAAGTTCCTCTGTGTTTCGAAGGGATGTTAGGCCTTAAGTCCTGGTCCTACTACAACTGTTTTTTTCCACCAATCCGCATTAGGCTAGCGTAGTGGTATTTTTTTATGCAGTTAGTCTATCATTATTATACCTATTATGAGGAAAAACCACAGATATATTACATTACAACCACAGTATTGAAACCAAGCGAGTCAACTTTTTAATGTCCACTGTGAGCAGCAGCAGCCAACCCCGACGTTTTGTCGAAATTTTGGGACACGCGCAGTACACTTTGCGCGTGTTATCTAACGTGCATTTGCGTCATCTATATAAATGTATATATGTGGGAAAAAATAGTGTTTCTTGACATATTTTATTATACCGAATTTTTACCTTTTTATTTTTTTTTCCTCTTTATTTAATTTGGGGCTTTTATCCACATTGATATGTCAGCCCCATTGTATCGTCGTTATTACAATTAATCTTGTGACTTAAGCTTATAGTGACTTATGACTTATAGTGACTTAAGCTATAATACCGAACCCTTACACGAGATAGAATATTAAGCTTTCAGATTATGATATCTAAGAGGTAGGTCTTTTTCGGTGTTGTGTTAATTTAGTCAAGAACAATTTATACTTTATTCTTTTAGTAGAAAAATCAAGATTGCATTTGAGCCAAATGATAGTTTTGAGGCTTTCCCTTATCTACGTTATTAAAGATTTAATTAAAACCCAAAAAAAAATGGTTTGTATTTTATTTCTGTTCTTAGCATCTGAAGCTGAGTGGTTAGTAAGCCGGTGAAGGTGTTAAGGTGTTGCCGTCTCTGAGGTTTTAGGTTCGAGTTTCCGTAAAGGTCAGATATTTTTTACCTGAATTTTTTATTTACTTTAGATAAGGTTACTCATGGGGCTTAGTGTAAATGTAAGAAGTTTAAAATTTTGTTTTCCATTTGCCGTTCAAAAATAACCTAGTGCCTAATTTGTGTTTCATGACTAAACATCAGAATAAGTGGAACTTCCAATATTGAAGTTATAGCAATATCTTTGAACGTTTAAGTATTTATGACTTTGTGATGGTTGCTAATAACTGCAAATAACATATAACATATCAAAACACGTCCCCTTTGAAGCGCGGTAGATTGTAATTCATTAATATATGAAAATAACTACCTAGAACTCACCCAAAACAAACATCATTAAGATATATTTGCGGCAATGTGACACGCGCCGCTACACAGTTCCTTTTAAATATTATTCTCGGGACTAGGGTCTTAGCTTATACCAAAGTACACGCATATAATAGTATGTCACATAATTGCTTTCACTCAATAGAGGCTAGAACTGTTTGTATTTGTTTATTTGCTTAATAATATCATCATGAGTGGCAATAATTGCTCCGTCACTTTCGTTTATTCACTTTATCGTTCCCTAACTTCTTGTTTTAGTTTATAATTCGCGACTTGGCTTCATAAACACAGAAAACTACTTGCTAACTATAAGAATAACTAACTAACTATAACTAAGTATAAGAACCACAAACGTCAAATTGATGACCTCCGTGGTGGAGTGGTCTGTGCGCCGGTCTCAAGGCGTCACCATCTTGAGAGGTTCAGGGTTCGATTCCCGGTGGGGGCAGATGTTCGAGTGATGAATACAGGCGTTTGTTTTCCAGTCTTGGATGTTTATATATGTATTATATAAAATCTAAATATTTATAATTAAATATTGCATTAGTTGCTTAAAATGGGGCTACTTGATCGGTATGAATGTCGGAAGATATTTATTTATTTATTTATAAGTCACAGCTGGTGCCAACTTTATAGGTTACGTAAGATGATTTCTAGATGTCAAGTTGATTTGAGTTTATAACGTAAACCTAATACGAATACTTACCGCCTATTACGTGGGATGCACCCCCACCTCGGCGATATAAGTATGATAAGCTGTAAATGTATGTAGTGGCAGACAAACTCACTATTTTCTAGAAAAAGTTTGGACCAAAACATTACCGATATGAGGCGTAGCACAAATATTTTTTCAAAAATCTACAAGAAATGCTAAGCTAGTCGTCAAATAAGAGCTCTGTCCCATGCAACCTTAGTAATATATTTGTAATTGGGAACCTTAAATGGACTGACCCAAAAAGGTCACTAGATTGAATATAGGTACCTTACTTAGTTTGGCCGGGTCAATGTGGTGATTACTGTTTTTTGCTGACAAGTAAACAAGTCCGGGTGTAGTATTGGGTCCTTACCTATGAAAATTATGTTTTTATTCTGTCTTAGCAATTTGTCCGTAACTATTAAGTTTCAGAACATTCTTATAAAATAATTGCCTCTTCTAAAAATAGACCATATATTTGAGCTCGTATTATTACATTTGATAATTTTTTGTAAGTTTAATTGTGTTAAAATTAGCCACAAAGACAATTATTTTTAACTGCCTTCCGAATACATCATTTGATTTGCATTAACATAAAAACGATGAATAATTTTTATCAAGCGTGTTCACACACATATTGCTAAAGCTTGTCTAATGATACATGCCAAATATTATTATCTCTGGATTTGTCATTGTGAAGAAAACTGAT
Source organism: Parapoynx stratiotata (assembly GCA_910589355.1). NCBI lineage: Eukaryota > Metazoa > Arthropoda > Insecta > Lepidoptera > Crambidae > Parapoynx > Parapoynx stratiotata. The sequence goes on from OU342466.1 coordinate 5,846,288, forward strand.
AAAATGTTAGTATGTAAAATGCAGAGATCCCCAAAATCTCCATACAAAACAACAATTTCATAGGTAAGGACCTAATAAGAAGCCCACTTCTTATATGTACTTGCTAGTCGGCCTAATGGCATAGCTATATCGTTTTAAATGCAGATCCAAATTATATTTCGCTGAATCAGATTTTTTTTTAATCTGGAGAACTAGAAGTAGTAAAAATGGAAGTTTTATTATAAAACCACTACGCTGACTTTATCGTAGGAACATTCAGAACCCTTAGTCTATGTTATCACCATGTTATCACTTGTCATTGTTAAACACTTAACTTTTTTATTTGCGTCAAGATGCTCTATTTCTACCGGAAACGTGATAACTGGAAAGTATCGGAAATCGCGTTTCCCATAGAAATTGAGCTTTACAACGCAATTAAAAAAGTTATGTTTTTAACAGTGACTCTAACTACCGAATACAGAAACCCTACTCAAATTTTGAGCACTGCTTATAAAGTGGACAATACCTATTAGAATTTGTATGGAAAAACGTCAACTTTGACAATACTTAAATGTTAAGTAGGACTGAAAGTTTGAGTATCGTTTCTGTATTCGGGGGTAAGAGGACAGTGTTGCAATCGGGACAATTTGACAATAGCAATCCAAAATAAGTGTTAGTAATTTTCAATGAACTTTTCAATAAGTGTTATTAATTTTCAATCAACAACTGAAATGTCACATGAACATTTCGTAAAACGAGTTAGAAAGTTTGCTTATGAAGCTGTAGTTTAACTGACTTATAATATTTGAAGCTAAAGTAACAAGTTAACGAGTGCAACAAGTTCCTAAACTTATGGAACTAAATTATTATCATTCATAACGTTATGACTCGTGTTGCTTAAATTTGTACTATATAAAATGCTAATAGCAAATTGTTTAATGTGTAAAATTCGTCATCAGCCTATATACGTCCCACTGCTGGGACAGGCCTTCCTCGTGGAGAAACACATGAGGAGTAAGGGCCGTAACACCACCACGCTGGCCCAATGCGGGTTGGTGGGTAGAAACGGTCACAAATGCGACCGGGACCAACGGCTTAACGTGCCGTCCGAAGCACGGAGGAGCTCGAGATTACAAAGTCTTGGTCACCCATCCACGGCCTGACCATGGCGAAGCTATGGTCAGGCCATGGCGAAGGCCACCACGCCACCGAGCTCCTTCTCTTAATCCTCCTCTAAATGTGTAAAATTAAACAGTACTAAAATACGAATTAATAAGGTGCCTGTTGAGCGAACTGGTAATAATAAGGTGCCTGTTGAGTGAATTGTTGTGTTTTTTATGAAAATAAATACGAATTATGTAACGACAGCATAATAGCTACAATCTAACATCTAACAAAATGTAAAAATGTTATTTACTTTCATCGAGAATTACAGTAGGGTTGGGATACATGATTCCTAGTATATTTGTCCTTTTATTCCCTCGTAAATTTGTAACCAAAGATAATTTGATAGACACAAAACAAGTTTGTGACTACTGCTTGCGACTCTTATTACAAAAGTTACACGCACGCACGCACGTAATGTTATGACAGACTTTATGTCAGTCCTCCTGAATAATGGTCTGCGTACGAGATAAAATTGATGGACAGTAGGAAAGATTTATATATAAAGTTGGAATATGTTCGTACCTTACCGAGATACCTATCATTTTCCATTTTCTAGGAATTCGTTGGTTAACTAAACATCGTGGGTTGGTAATATCCTTAGGGCCAGTTTTTTGATCTATAGTCAAGTTAACCAAATAGTTAAAATATACACTAATGGCGTATAGGCAAAAGTCTTCAGCTCTTTGCTAGATACTTTTTTCACATATTACCGAGAAGTTCTTGGCCTTCATCTCGCTAGATGGTAAGTCAATACAAAATTTTACCACTATGCGATAAAAAATGACGGATGTTGTTCACAGCTTATGTACCTATATTCTGCTTTACAAATGTCATTATTTTCATTGTATTAACGTTTGGTTATGCTGACATTACCCATTTTGGTATTACAATTGTCGCCATTGGCCAAGATTTTGATAATTTCGTTTACAAGACTACGGATCAAAAAACTGGCCTTTAGTTAAAGCTTTTTGGGGTTTTATAGGCGCATTTTTTGTTTCGAAAATATCATGTCTTAGTTTTACAGCAAATATATACGTATAAGTTAAGTTATACGAATAAGGTATATTCTTCGTGGTTAGCTCGACATGATTTAAACAAATCGCTTATTGTACGGCACGTGTAATGTAAAGGTATTTTGTGCAGTAAACATTTCGTTTTATATCCTGTATCTTATGTGTATTTATGTTTATAAATAGGCCTGTGGCGTGATTTCTTATACAGCTAAGGCTAAGAGATCCGTCTGACACATAGCTTCTTATGAATAAAAAAATCAGCCAAGATACAAACACCTGTTCCTATCAAATAATATGATGGAAATATTATGAATGCATTACGACGACATACATACTGCAAGTAAACTCCTCTCTTACGTTTTCCTTTATTTTTCTTTTTTAATAAGTGTTTGTTTTTCGTTTGACAACAATACATATAATTACGACTATTATCACCGCCAAAGCAGTACACTGTCCTTTCAATTACGACAAAATTATTTGAAATGGATTCAGGAGTTTATGTTTTTTGAACAAAAGCATTCGAATTTGCCTGCTATTCTATTCCATAGATTGTTCTATAAATAATCCAATTGATTGTTCCTGAATACTTTATAGGAAACCTAAATTGAAACAAAGTTTTATAGCAACAATGATAATTTATTTCCTCAATATTTCTGTATGGGTTAATTCGGTTATCTGACCACAAAAACGGTGGCAAGAAGACATATTACGAACACCACATCACACTTATGCGATGATCCTGAAACAAAGGCAAGTAATTATTTATAGCCATACCATACTGCTAGTTACAATTTGTGTCTGAATTTGTAATAGTCCTATTAAGGCGCTTGACTGATTGTTCTTGGGACTTTGTGGAATTAGTTCTACAAGGATAATCAGATATGTCTTTACGAACTGTCATATAAGACTGTTACGTTTAATGAAACTTCAATGCCGTTTATTGAATCTTGTTGTTTTGCGATTGCGAGTTCTGCAACATATTCGTTCTAATTATTGTTTGAATTCACTTCATTTGAAGGTTTATTTGATAGTCTTATTCTGCCATCTTCATACTCTGTACCTTAATAAATGTATTCAGCATAATAAAACTGTTGAAAATAGAAGCATCCATTTTGAATTCAATTTCACTTCACTTGGAGTATTACGCGGGGAATATGATTTGACGACTCACCACTTTCCACAGTATCTGGCATTATCATGCTATGCATTTCGGAGTCCCGCAGGAATAAGTAGTCTGCCTTGAACCCTGTTCCGTCTAGCCTGTCATTGGATTTGAAGGTAAGTCTTAGAAAGTTTTTGTCAGATGTTACATGGAGCTCTTTGATTTGACCGCAATGCCTCTGGCTTTCAGTATCTATCATTTTACTCGAGAACTGGACGTAATCACTGGCTGATATTACTTGACAGCTGTAAAAAAAGTGGAAATTTTACGATTGAAGACGCTTGGGGTTTACCAGTAGTCTTTTTAGAAACTTTTATTTTATTAAAACATATTAGTTGACTATCTTACATTGATTTTATGTACAGACATCTACAAAAAAGAATGTATTCACTCGTGTTCTTATTGTGATGAATTAAGATTCACATTTGAATGAGATTATATATGCTAATGCGCGTGACTGAAGTTGACTGAACTAACATTATTGAAAAAAAAAAATATTTTCTGTATTTTATTTATAAAAGTTTTCCATATTTCATGTCGCATCCACTTTTTTAGAACGATAAAGAAGTAATATAATAGTTACATAAATATACCCACGCTACTTTCAATAATTAAAGTTATGAAAGCGGCTAGCGCATACTAACGGATGAACAAACGTATTAATTTAGACCTAAGTAAACATTACTTGCATGCAAAGTTTACTGCTCTGAACACAAACAGATGCTCTGTAGGGTTTCAAACTTGCGACCCCAAATGGCAAGGTCAAAAGCTTCAAGCTCTTTCATTTGAAAGAGCAATCTGTTATGGATTAAGATTATTTCTTGCTAATTCAATAGATGTAAAATGACCAGTCACACTCTTCAGAGTGCCTAAGAAAAAAATTTTTGAATTCGAATTTTTAATCTTCCGCCAAATTAAAAGTAAATTTTTAGTCGAAATCACATTAATATTCTTTCCTTCTGGATATACAAGCAGGTGACTTTCGCCTCCTTAAACTACTCTTGACCTGGATATGATTTTGGTCAACTGTTAAGGCGAAACGTGTTAGCCCAACGTTATTGGAATGTAAATTTTGATCTCATTATGTAAACATTACCTTATGTCAAGAAAACATATTGCTCTAGCGACAATGATAAATGAACGACATAAGGAACCCTTGAGGCATGCTAAATATAATAGGATGAATAAATTGGTAGAAGTGCGTTATACACGTGTAGTTCGCTGAATCGTCTTTATTTTAATATTTAAAATCATACACAAATGGAATATTCGTAAATGTACTCATAGATTAATAAAAATCAATAATAGAAGAAAAGCGAAGACTGGGACTTAGACTGAGACTGGATTTGGGTGTTTTACCCACCCCTTCGGGGAAAAAGACTTGATGATATGTTATATTATGACTAAGAAGAAGCGTATTAACTTCAACTTTTTCACATGGAGTTGTGTCGTGATGAACAACATGTTTGTTTGTTTAATATTCGATTAATACCATGGTACGAGTAAATCGCTAAAATTTTTTAAAAGCAGTAAAAATCATTGCAATATTATATTTATATCATAAAAAGTATTGTAACTATTTTACGCAAGAAAAAAAAGACTTACGGAAAAACACCCTCCACATCGAAATGCGTGAAGTGCAGATGGATCCTCTCATTTTCATTGCCATAGAAGAAATAATTACACTCCGTATCCCTGGGGTATAGGCCGGGAAAATTTGGTGACGTCACTACCCCTCTGCTTCTCTCGCTGCTATTATATACAAAGGCACATGGAAATTCTAATAGTTGGTTCCCCGTTGTAATACTGTAATCTGGAATATAAAAAGTTCACATTCGAATCAAGTTATCTATTAGAAGCACACTTACAAGGATTGCATAGGTACATTAAAAGACTTTCATATGGACTTTCTTTTTATTACATAAATTAACAAAATTTGGATTTAGGCCATCTTCTACTACACAGATCCAGCACGGCTTGGCGTGGAGCATCAGAGCCTAAACATGGTCCTGGTGTGAACAAATCTCTGTGTTGGGCACAGGCTATTTAAAAATGAGGAGCTCGGTGGCGTAGTGATTAGTTAGTGCTTTGGCTTTCGATTGAAAACAAAGCTACTTTCGCCATGGTCAGGCCGTGGATGGGTGACCAAAACTTAGTGATCTCGATCTCCTCCGTGCTTCGAAAGGTACGTTAAGCCGTTGATCCCGGTCGCTATTGCGACACCAACCCGCATTGGGCCAGCGTGGTGAGGTTACGGCCCATATTCCTCATGTGTTTCTCCGTAAGGAAGGCCTGTGCCCAGCTGTGGGGCGTATATAGGCTGAGAAGGAAGTAATTAAAAATTGCTTAAAAAATGGAAAATAACTGAACAAAGGACCAATATGACTGTGATTATTACCTATTGGTCCAAGAACTAACCAATGAACATCTACACAATTAGAAAGGTAGAATTTAAGAAATATGGCTTTATTTCCAACCTCTAAGCAAAGAACTGCCCACGCACGGGTAAACACAATTTTAAGGACACTTTATTTTTGCTAAAAATATCAGGGCATTCTTTTGAGAATAATATTAAATTATAATATAATCAGATTCCCAAAAACACTTTGATTTCAAATTCCCTGTATAAGCTGCAAAACATCCGATTTACTTTTTCAATTACAAAAATATGATATCGTTTCCAATTTTGCTTTTATTTTGATATTGGGTCCTTACCTATGAAATTGGTGTTTTTATTCTGTCTTAGCAATCTGTCCGTAACTATTAAGTTACAGAACATTCTTATAATAATTGCCTCTTCTAAAAATAGACTATATATTTGAGCTCGTATTATTTAATTTGATAATTTTTTGTAAGTTTAATTGTGTTAAAATTAGACACAAAGACAATTATTTTTAACTGCCTCCCGAATACATCATTTGATTTGCATTAACATAAAAACGATGAATAATTTTTATCAAGCGTGTTCACACACATATTGGTAAAGCTTGTCTACAAGCTTGTGTCAAGCTTGTATACATGCCAAATATTATTATCTCTGGATTTGTCGTTGTGAAGAAAACTGATAAAATGTTAGTATGTAAAATGCAGAAATCCCCAAAATCTCCATACAAAACACCAATTTCATAGGTAAGGACCTAATATTATTGAGAGTGATCGGCCTTTGAGATTTTTTAGAACTTCCTGTATGATTTACATAACTTTTTTCATTAAAGCGCTAAAAATACGTGTATTTTGGTAGGTCCCTTGCTATTTTGAGGTCTTCATTGAAGTTTTCATAAAGTATACGCGAGATCTTAATCTCTAACCGTTAATACAATTATTGGCAAGTCAATTACTGCCCGACAAAACGGAAGGGCGCCTAAGATAACACAAATCTAGATAGCGAAATTCGGAAGGTATTCTCAATGGGAGCGGGGCTACCTTTTAATAAAACCGGTGAAAGCAATAAATCGTATTTACATTTCCTCTAAAGTAAATTGAACGGAAAGATTGATCTATGCTTCTGATTTCTTGTAGCGACAGCTGACGTATTTTTGCTGGACGTACAAAAAAGGGTTCCGTTTTGCCATTTGTCTTAAGCGGCATATTTTGTCTTAAAACAGGCGTCTTTAATACCTTATCTACGGTATTCTGAAATCTAATCAAAATTATTGTACTCAAACGGCAGTAATCCGATTGGCTTAGATGATTAGCAGTTCGTTTGATCAGCGTTCAATGTTATTAGGATAGGTATTATTAAAAAGTACCGGCTGTAATTGGAGCTTAGTATTTTATTTATCATTTTATACGTAGAAATATAATAGTACTCATGCACAATTTGATCATCAGTACCTACTCGTATTATGTTATACGAGTAGCATGTTTAGGTAACGTTTATTCTGCACACAGTCATAGGCCCGTATTACAGAACCAAACTCAAGCGTAGATCTCTGCTTGAGCGCAGTTAAAAAGGGATGGCGCTATGTGGGATCAATAGCGCCATCCCTCTCTAACAGTGCTCAAGCAGAGATCTACGCTTGAGTTTAATTCCGTAATACGGGCCTTAATCTCTTACTTTGCTGAAGTAAAAATAATAAATACATATAATAATTTATTTAAAATTGATTTACGGTGAAAGTATTTTTGATCTTTTTCTCGTAAGATTTTTTATGGTAAGAAAAATGTTATAATTGAATTCATTATCGTAACAGGTCATCAAACATTATCAAGGATAACTTTTCCACTCGAGGCTTAACCTTTGAAATAAAAGCAAGTATTGCATTCACATTTTATATTAGCACCATCATCAATCATTCGTAATAGTAAACTACAGCTGACACAGGTTCGTTTAATATTTATCAAAAACTCAAATTCAAATTGATGAGCACTAAATATAGTCGACTGCGGCTCACCGACGTCAAAGTTAAAAACATTTAGTTTACGTAAATAGAATAATTAATTAGTCTGTTTCAGTAAATAGTGGCAAAACGAGCTAAGAAACTCCTATTTGGCAACCCTACCCACAGATATGGGACTCTGTGAAGGTCTGCAGTTAAAATTTTATTGTCCTAAAGCTAATAAAGGGTTTATTTATTGAAATTTTTGGTTTACACAGGATACATAGTCATATGGCTAATATAACATTGTCAAAGCCCTAATATTAAAACTTACTCATATGATTTCGCTATAAACCCTTATATTAATTATATTGTCCTTAATGTTATACTGTAAAAGCACTCATATTATTTAAAAATTAAGGTTTTTTAATGAACATTGCATAATTAAATATGATTTAGTTTATTATGTGACGTTAAGTGAAATTAAAAAAATATTTTCCAGAGAGTACAGAAAAAACAACAGAAATTTAAAGTCAATTAAAACATTTGAAGGACCTTGGAAAGTTAAGTAGATCCTTAAAAATTCTAAATTTTTTTTATTCCTTAAGTTCAGTTTTTTTCTTATATTTAGAGGTATTTAGACCCTTATTTCTCATAAGATAAAGTTATTTAAAATGAGAAAACTATATTGTAAAACTTCAGTTAGATGGTGAGATAGTAATATTGAGTCAAAGATCTTTGACTCATCACCTGACTAAAGTTTTCAATCTGTTTCTTAGACACATTAATACTGATACATTCATTAAACGTTAGTTTGAATCCAATGTACACCTGTTTCCTTCAATTATATTTCATCGCTTGATATAGTTGTAAACAATGTAGTCCCTCTAACCTACAGGTAACATTCGCACGTCTTTAAAGAGTATTCATAAAAAATGTCATTCACTCAGGTGTCATCTGCTCGTGCTAAGCTTCCCATTCCTTTTTCGTGCGTGGCAACGAGCGCACGCGCCTTTGCTTCCAAAATACCTAAGCGCAGTGAACAAGAAAAATGCAGCATGCGAAAACAAAATTAAGGAACTAGAAGAAAAAGAAGAACTATCGCGAGGTTACAGCCACAGACCAGCTACAGACAGAGCCAGAGACCAGAACTGCCGCCACGGCCCACCTACCCACCACCAACGAGGGACTACAACGTAGATGCGTGACAGCGTGACAGATCTCTGTGTCCACGTCTCCTACTCCTGGCGTGAGCTCTCCGGGCACTCATACACGCCGCGCGGAGTCTCGCCAATTCTTGGGACCACCAGTAGACCGCTGTTCTTGGAGGCGGACGACGGGCGCGAGGCATCAACGCATCCGACACAAAGGTCATTGCGTCGCGAAACCGGCTCGCATCGTCGTTCATATCTGACGGTCCCTGCGGGGCTGGCACCCATGAAGCGACAATTGCAGCTATATTAGCCATCTCCTTATTAAGGCGTCAGAGACCCGAGAGAGAAAGGGAGAGAGACAAAGGGGTCTGAGCCCGGAGACCTAGACTGATCGTTGTTAATGCCGGAATCGGCAGAGACCTCAAATCTAAAACGTAGCCCCTCGTTGATGGTGCGTAAAGCGTAAGCCCCGTGCACCGCCACAGTTATACAAGTACACGCTGGCAGAAATTTGTTTTCTACTTGTTGGTCTCAGATCTAACAATCGGACTGTACAGGATCCATAATGGATAATCTATACCGCTTTGTAAAAAAGTGGTTCATCCCATAGTACCTAAAAATACTTTTACACTCCATGAAACTTACTATGGCCGAGGCTATAGATAAATTTGTTTAATTGGGAACTGTCTCAGGATGTAAGCCATAGATGAGCAATATATTTCAGAAACATTTTTAGCGGCTAAGACAAACGGCGGGAAACGTTTTATCTTAAATTAAAAACCATTGAATTATTAAAAATAGCTTACCACATCTTAAAGGGGCGTACATATTGGTCCCTATAAGTAGGGATGATTGGAAATACTTAAGGTTTAACTTTCTAGCTCCAAATTCAAATAATTTTTAAACCTATGAATTTACAGCGATGCCGTACGGACTTTAAGTTGCATCCAGGGTATTAACAAAAACAACGCGAGAGGTTATGTCTCACCTTAGAAAACAAGGTTATAAGTTTGTTATGTTCCTTGATGATATGATAGTAAACAGTAATGTGAAAGGAACGTCAGCGCAACTTTAAACCTCTTACAATGTTTAGGTTTCATCGTTAATTACGAAAAAAGAAGGATGAAACTTTCTTGGGTTTCGTGTATGATATTCAACATTTCTTGAAATCATCTGGATCAGAGAAACGCGAAAATATTGCACAAAAAATCAAAGTACTCCCAAAATAACCCAAAAATAAAATTCGCCATATCGCACAATTAATTGGTGTTCTAATTGCGGCTTGTCCAGCGGCCAAATACGGCTTATATACTAAATATTTGGAACGCATAAAGTTTTTGGCACTTAAACAAAATGACTATAATAACGATGTAAAGGTTACTTTACCTAGTTCAATTTTGGAACACCTAAATTGGTGGCGTGAAAATATTTTTACTACTTTCAGCCCCATGAGAACCATTACTTACAAAAAAGATATACAAAAAATTGGTTATTTTATTATCACTGCACAGCACAAAGGGTCCAGACATTTTCCCTTATAATACTGGAAAATATTCTTATTACTCAAACCGGTGTTAAAATGCCATAAGTGACATCATCAAAACTTCTGCACCGGGCCGCAACCAGTACTTTTTCTGCAGTTCTACCGCGAGAACGTAAATATATGTCTGGCCTCAAAGATTATATTTTTTTAACTAAAAATATGAGGACTTCGAACGCAGACAAACTTTTACTAACGTACAAGCCAGCCCCAGTCCATTAGTCGCTGGATATAACAAATATTGGCAGAGAGCGGCGTACACGTAGGTACTTTTAGCGCGCACAGTACGCGCCACGCTGCCACGTCGGTCGGTGGCATTGGGACGGGGGCTTAGCGTAGACACAATCAGAAAGACAGCTGGCTGGACCAGAAATCCTATGGTTTTTGCTCGCTCTTATAATCGACCGCTTATAACCGAAGGTGATTTCGCAGTAATGTTCCCTAAGACTCAAACTGATTAAAAATTATGTTTGTTTAATCATAATAATTTTATGAAGTGCACTTATTCTTTGTTCGTTTTTTCTCATTGGTAACAAAGCCAAATCGTTAAAACATCCATCATTCAAAAAAGTGTTTTATTTAATAGATGTATCTAAAATTCTAAATTAATGAACAAAACTTGATTCTCTAAAAGTCTACGTTGTTAACAATTATATCTTAGAATGAAGCGACTCATATAATAGCGATCGAACTTCACTTGAAAGTTCGTTTCAACATCTATGATATAATTTTCCCGCTGTAATTTTGCGTGCTTATATTTATACAAATATTCAAATATTTATATTTATAAAATTTTTGAATTACTGACTTTGTTATTTAAAATTGAAAGAAAAGGTAGCTGTAAATAAGATAAAGTGTTTCTGTTGACTTCGCTTTGTACTTATGTATTGTAAGGAATTTACCCTTAATCTTTGTTGGGTCGACAACGTGTGTGCCATAAATCTAGTGTCGCAGACCTGAGTATACTACAAAAACGTTTATGTGAAGGGAAACTTCACATAAACGTTTTTGTATTGTTTTTAATAAGATGCCGTGACGACACACTACCCTCTCAATAACATTTTGCAACCGTGATTTTATCCTTGTGTTACTTTCCAACATAAATAATTGTGGAATGTAAAATTAATAAATTAAAAATTTATTATCTTTGCATAAATTGATTAAATAGTATTTAAGTGCCGCGCTGTGCCCGACGGGGTCCGTAATGCTTGCTAGAATAGTATCTCATTCATTTGAAAATTTGAAAAATTAAATATGAAGGCTGTATAATGGACGTAATAGACCAAATACCAGTTACATACTAATAATATACAAATATATTTAATTTTATGTAAATTTATTATTGCAAACAATATAATAGTATAATTAATATTTTATTAAATATATTTTTCCTTCATGCCTTGTTCTTTCTATACAGCTACTATCCTGATCTTCCGTATTTTCAAACATTGCTTTTCTTAACTCGTTTCCCTACCTTTTGCTTTGGCTGTTGCACAAACCGTGCTAGCCATTAAAAAAAAATAGAAAAAATAATAAGGGAAAGTTTGGTTATTGTTCTCCCTTTTTTATGTGTCTGTAATTTTAATAAAATTTGATGAATGGTATTAATTTGTATTTGTAATAAAATATTAAGTATTTATTTTTGAGTATGAATGGAAAGTAATGATCCAGGATCAAAATCCTGTAATATAAAAAAAACAAATAATAATTATTCTTACCTTCTACAAAAGAATATGATAGCTTAAATCCTCTACTATGCCTCGATGAGAACATTCCTCGGAATTCTAGAGACAGCTTCGGTCCATTCGACATTATTGCCTTCGGAGTCTCGTCTCCACAATATGACGCCATTTTCTCAAGTCGGCCATCTACATATAAAAATACGTCTAGGGAGTCCATACTCTCGCAACTGAAACAATATTTAAGTTAAACTCCTCCATGCCATAACAAAAACTCAATATTTACAGCTACTTGCAAATACATGAAATATTTTTGAAGAATTTAACATTTCAAAACAAGTTTTTTTTATTATGGGCTTACTTTTATAATATAAAACTTAATGTGGAATGAACTAATTGTGATATTGTTATGAAAATATTTCAGAATTAGATCGTCATCATTAATTTCGCTACTCAGTTTATGAGGTCGGCGCAGCATGTCTTTTGCTTCTATTAATGGTTTCTTCAAAAGATGTAGAACAAAAAAAATACTTCGCTGATCACATTATATTGAAAATAGGAGAGGGCAATACAAGGAAATTGAATACATTGTTGATGCGCTATAACCAACCAACCAAAGCGGGAGCAATCGACAGCATGGCTTAAGGATTAAATCAGATCCCTGAGTTACGAGATGTCTTGAGCTTCGACTGCTTTGAAGCGAATGGTCCAATAATAAATAAATTTTTGTTTTCCCAAATGAAAATTACGATCCTGAGAAGTCACCATTAAGTATTTACTTGTTAAGAAACGTGCAGTAGTATTAATTACAATAATAGTTTCAATTACAAACCAAGGATTTATCAACGAATACTCCATTTTTCTATAGTTCGGAAGAGAAAAGTTGGCCGGCACACGGTATATTAGGTAATGCAACTTACTCGATTATATTGTCCGTAGTCCGCTGCAAACTGAAATCTTCAAACACCAGTCTCACCCGTTCTCGACCTCTCGCCAAGAAGTCGTAATGACACTGCGTTTTCTGTAGATACGGCTTCGGGTACAATGGAGAGGTCAATTTACCGCTTTTGCTCTTATCGCTACTGAATACTTGATCGCAGGACGAAGCTGAAACGTTCGTGTCACTTAAATTGTACCGCCTTCAATTTTTATTAAGTCCTAGTGTGGTGCGTGAGCGGCGTCGGTAATGGGTGGACTTATTCAATAAGTGATGTGACTCGGAACTTTTACTGATGGACGGCGAAACCAATCGATTGTGCTGCGTTGAATTTTGAGATAAATTTTATAGTGAATGTATAGTCAAGTGCAAACATATGTAAAACAATTTTGATAGTTCTTAAACTCTTATTAGAAAGGATTAAAGACTGCCAGCTGTCGGATGTGTAATTTTTGTACGTGACAGTACCTACTTTATTGTTATTCTATTAGAGCTTTATTGAAAGCAAAAATATTGTAATGATTGCTTTAAAAGTGGAGAACTGGCAAAATAATTTAGTAAAGAGCTCTAAAAACATTTGAATCACGTATGCTGAATGTTACATTCCCAGAAGTTTTAAAAAATCCTATTTATTTTGCCAAGTCTCGCACTAGTAATTTTTATAGGCATTGCACATTTGTGAATTCGATAAAATGCACATTCTAGTTTTTCGAAAGCCGAAAATCCCGGTTAGAGTAAATAAAATTACGATAACTTACTCGCGGCGCTAACTGCCGGCCCCAGGCCAGACAATGCTTCTGTGGTGCTCGATTTCCTAACATCAATATCTGTAGTTAAAGTAAAAAATACAATTTAAGTTAGAGCAGAAAATAATATACAATAACATAAAAGAACATATTGCACGTGTATGTTTTTCCCACATTTAGTATTTTGTTCACAGCAAACCTACTAAAAATAGGTAATTCCATTGGGATTAACCTATTTTCGGTGCGGGGATGTGAATGCAATTTACGCATCGTTACTGCGAGTCGATGTAAACCTCACATGTGTATGAGTGCGAGTCTTATAATATTGGGTCCTTACCTGTGTAATTGGTGTTTTTATTCTGTCTAAGCAATTTGTCCGTAACTATTAAGTTTCAGAACATTCTTATAAAATAATTGCCTCTTCTAAAAATAGACTATATATTTGAGCTCGTATTATTTAATTTGATAATTTTTTGTAAGTTTAATTGTGTTAAAATTAGACACAAAGACAATTATTTTTAACTGCCTCCCGAATACATCATTTGATTTGCATTAACATAAAAACTATGAATCATTTTTATCAAGCGTGTTCACACACATATTGGTAAAGCATGTCTTATGATACATGCCACATATTATTATCTCTGGATTTGTCGTTGTGAAGAAAACTGATAAAATGTTAGTATGGAAAATGCAGAATTCCCCAAAATACAAAACCATACAAAACACCAATTTCATAGATAAGGACCTAATATAAGCATTCCTTATGTCCCGTAATAAATATCCATATTTTATTATCTATATCCATAATAAGTAATACGGCTTGTACGGTAGCCAACCTAGGGTCTGTTTTCTGAACAAAGTAGCTACCACTGAATCTATCTCAATAGAAATAAAACTTTATTTCAATGAAGTATCAAAATACTTAGAATGTGAAAAAAATTCGAAATTCAGAAGATTCAGAAGATTTTGTGTATACTTACATAGTGTATTAAATTTTTTTAAAGCTTAACCACACATAATTATACTACTGCTTAAATAATACGAAACAAAGGCCCGATTTTTCAATCCTCAGATAAAATTATCCGCCATTTAAAACTATCACTGTCACTTTCTAAAGTCATAAAAAGAAAAGGGACTGAGCTAACATTTGACTGACAGATAGTTTTATCTGAGGATTGAAAAATCGGGCCTTATACAAATGTAAATAAATACACCTACTATATGAATAAAACGCTGTAACAAAAATCATAACAATAAGTTTCAAGTGAAAACCTTTCGATTTGTCTCCACAAAACATTTTCAACTACGCCGATTCGCCAACGGTGACATATCTTTTAGTAAAGTATTGTTATATTTTATTTGTATCCTAATGGGCTTTCGTACGATGATTTATGTATTGTGAAAATTTCTTTTACATGTTTTCTTATCCAAATCGATAAACAGCCACAAATGGAACTGAGTGGGCGTTAAGAATTACTGAAACAACATATCACTTGGCATTTACAATACGAGTACATTAATAAAACTTAATATAAGCTAAACTAGTAAGTTCTAGAAACACCTAAAACCTTTATATTGATAACGTATACTAAAAATAGTATAAAATATCGATTAGCAGGTCAGGATTAATTATAACCAATATTTCATTAACGGTCAATTCGATCCAATTTTGATTAGCAACATTACACTGGTGCAATATACCAAAAACGGTTTAGCTGTCAGATGCGTATACGGCCAAAAATCAGCAGAGCCTTAGCTGGGCCACGAGTTTTTAATTTACAAATGGCAAAATTTTGTCATTTCTTAGTCTGATAATCAATTTTCTTCAGCTTAACTATGGCCCGATTTTTCAATCCTCAGATAAAACTATCCGCCATTTAATTATCCGCCAATTATCACTGTCACTTTCTAATGTCATAAACAGAAAAGGACAGAGCTAACATTTGACTGACAGATAGTTTTATCTGGGGATTGAGAAATCGACCCTTAAGCAATATGATGAAAATAGTGTGTCCATGGAACAACATTTGACATTTCGTGGTCTGGGATAAATTTTCTTTAGATTTAAACTAAGACATTTCGATATTTCGACCATTGGAATACTGTCGCCATTATATTGGCATAGTTGTAAATTTGCAGAATCGGGCCCCTGGTGTCCGAACTACCGTGTAATAACCCGGAATTTGGTCGAATTCGCCATTAATAAGGTTATATTACCATACATTTCTTATTGGAGAATGTGTGAAATTTGACAATTATTTTCGAATCGTTTATCGTAATATTATGACAAATCGCTTTCATTGTTCGGGGGTAAAGTAGAGTGTGTTTTTGTATGAATGTTAAAATGAAAATTTTCTTACGTTTTAGAACCTTGATCTAAAAAACATTAATTGGTATAAAGCGTTCACTACTTTTTTAATGCTATGCGATTGTAAAGCAAAATAATTTATTATGTAACTAAGTACCCGACATACCTATGCATGCTAAAGGTGCGTACAAACTATATAACAATAACAAGTTATTGATATACACAACAATGTTATATAACTTATCACTGAAGAACGACAAACGACAATGGTTATAAAACATTGTTATATTGCATTGTGATGTGTAATGTGTACAGTATTGTTTTATGATGCAATGTTGAATAACAAAGTTACATCAAGTGGACGTGTTATAAGACACAAGTTATATAACATGTCACATAGTTTGTACGCATCTTAATGTAAAAAAAATCTAATTAAAACTTTTAAGCTATTGCATAGCTTCTATCGCGGGCCTTGAGCGCGGGGACCGAATCCAGAAATTCCGTAACGAAAAAACCTCACGCTCCCCAATCCGATGCGCATGGAGGTGTGGCTTGAAGGCCGTGCATCGTCTAACGTCGTTTCAGTTCGGCAGTCTTCGACACGGCGTTAAGATAATAAAACCCACATGTATTGTAAAATAATAAAAAATATTTTAAACAATATTAACTATTTTTATTTATTTAATAATAGAAAAATTTGTTTTCTTATCGGTCACCACGCTCAAAATTAATATCAAAGAAAAAGAAATACTGCATGAATAAAATAAATAAATTAATAAAATTATAATTGCATAAGTTGATACAAAATGCTATGCAATAGCTTTACCGCGGCAGTCCCCAAGTGCCACACGTCTTTTTTTTTTTTTTTAAACGAAAGCCAATATACAGGAAAGTCTGACAAAAACCAACTCCTACTTAAAACTATTAGATAACTAAAACGTCTGGTGTTTTATATTAAACTAATAGCGCAATGCTTACTAAACCTGTACTAGACGTGTCGTCCATTTGAAACTGATAGCTTGCTTTGAACCCCTGTCCCGGAGTATTGGAGTTCGCCGTGAATTGTACCAAGAGATCTGGGCCACTTGATAATATTTCGTAGCCTGTAAGCGATAAGGCACAATTTAATGTCAGCTGCAGTGCTGCAATAAAATAAGAGGGAAATGCATTTATTCTGTTCAATGAAATACTTTTTTTACAGATGACAGGCAAGCTTTTCGCTTTTATCTCAACTGATGGTGTTAGGTAACGATAAGGCTACGTACGCTGGAACGAGTTTTACTTGTAATATGATGTTATTACAATAATATTATTTGTCGTAAAAGTTGGAGCATTGAAAGCCAATTATAATAAATTATCTTTACGTAGATGTGAAAGATTACGTTATAAAAATTTCGTTTTACATTATTTTACCAAGATTAAGTTATTTTTGAAGTAGCAAGGAACAGAAAGTATTCACCGTCTTGGAGACTAAGCTTGAACGTAAAGTACTGATAAGCTTTACCGAAAGTTTTAAACCAAACTCCAACAAATTTTGTTTCGGATTAAATCTAATAAAAGTAAATACTTCACCTATAACTTCGTTGCAGATCAGAGCTAGCATGGGAGCAGTCGACAGCCGGCCATCGAAAACTTTAATAATATCAGCCCGATTGAGGCAACTGAAAATTTAACATCAATAAACAAACTGAATATGAGATACGTGTACTAAAACAACTAAAAACGGAAATTGAAAAATTTTGTTTGTTTATGAGTCAATTTAATGTGTTGTTATTTGACAGTCACATTCGCTATGTGACAGTCAAATAACAACTCAGGGTGCTTTCATAGCTACGCTGACCACGCGGACCACTCTCCTTGAAATAAACGAGATATTAACATACTAATATTGCCTCACGCGCGCGTTTATTCCTCAAATGTTATGTAAATCTCGTCAGGGGTGGCCAACGACGCCCAGCGTAGCTCCCTTAAAAATCTTAGTGAAACAGATGTATATGAGTACGACACGCGTATTTTAATGTAATACATGAATCATTTAATCAATGTACCTTTCGTCTCCCTTCTGTAAAAACGATTCTTCAAAAACCAGTTTGATTCTTTCGTTTTGCCTGAAAAGAATAAAACCATGTGAAACTGAAAATAAAAACGGAACGTTAAGAAGCGTTCGCAGTACTTAAAACTAGTCATAACATTTTTTCTATTTATTTGTTGACCTATCACGAAGGATCGAGATATGATTTTATCCAGATAGTGCCTGATTCTGATCTTCAATTGTTCAATTGGAAAATACTATGAATTAATTTTGTTTTTCGAGTGTTCTAAAGG
The DNA here is from genome assembly GCA_910589355.1 of Parapoynx stratiotata. NCBI lineage: Eukaryota > Metazoa > Arthropoda > Insecta > Lepidoptera > Crambidae > Parapoynx > Parapoynx stratiotata. The sequence goes on from OU342466.1 coordinate 5,864,620, forward strand.
TTAAAACTATTATTTGCTTTGAGAAGAATACTCAAGAAAGTACATGACACATTGGTGAAGAAGGTTTGGCCTTTGCTGCCAATGAAGTTTTTAGCACTCCTTTTGAAGTTCATAAATTATTATATCAAGAATTAATAAGTCTTGAACGAGCAGCGATTTGCTGAAGATTTCGCAAGCAATTGAATAAGCATACATCAAAATTACACATTTACGAACAAGACCCTAAAGGATGGGTGTATATTTTTAACCATCTCGAAAATATTTATTCTCTTTAGTTGCCAAATATTCCGTATGCCTTTTGGGTTTTATTTAGTTTACTCATATTTCCTGAAATACATTATTACGGCTTCTGTCTTCGTTATACCATTTCCAGGAGCTACAACTTTTGATTTATTCATTTCACAAAAGTAAACGATTTTTTCCTAAACGCTTAGTCCAATTACAAAGAAAACTTTGAGAGTTCAGGCACGATAATGTTCTAACATTTACATTTTATCTAGAATTTCGTTATTACTGTAAACAATCTTAAAACAAAGCAATAAAAGTAATTTTTGACCTTAATTTTCCTCATTATAAATGTTCTCCAAAATTCTATAGAAGAGTCTTGGGAAAACATTATATTCTCAAGGAACCTTTATTCGTAAGTAAGCATCCACTTAAATTAGAAAGAATTCATATTTAAGTAAACTATTTTCAATTTGTACTTAATCTGCTGTATTTTTGTCAAACGTCTAATTGTTACGCTTTCGTATTTAATAAATCTAACCATGTTATTCATAAAAAATAATAAAGTCTTAATAAACCTATTTTGGTTACAGAGTGTTTTGTTTTTTTCTTTCAAACACAAATCTAAATTAGAAAGAAAGTGACAAATCACTTTTTAACTAAAATAGGTTTATTAAGCCTTGAATATTTTTTATAAATAACACAGTAAATTTATTGTCATGAGTGAACATGAAACCTCTTATTGGATTTATAATTTTGTATGTCCATTGTTAGTCTATTGTGATAAACTGTTGGTTTTATTTAATAATAAATAAAACATGTTTGACTAAAAATAATAACTCTAGTCAGTTTAAGAGTTTCATCTTAACATTTGTGTTCATGGTCTGAGGGACAGTCGATGATTTTGCAGTCGAAAACTAGAGTTTTTCCGAAGCAAAAAAGTATAAAAAAAACTAATTTCAGCAGTAAGTCATTAAGTAGTTTAGTAGATATTTTTGTAAAATATAAATATATAATGAAATTCTAATCAGGCTTATAAAATAATGTGTGTTCATAACCGACTTCAAAAATAGGATGCTGTTCTCAATTCAACTGTTCCTTTTCCTTTATTTAGACACATTTACAGTTAACAAACTACATAATATAATAATAATTGTTGCAAATTATGTAAGCTTGCAACCAATTACAATTGTGCACAATATTTAATTATAATCTTACTTTAAATAAACATAACACAACATTAAATCAAATTACATTTTGGAATGAACATACTTAAGGCGAAGGGATAGGCAAATGTTCATAATGAGGTGTTTTTGGTACAGTAGTCTGGCAAAAATACAGCACAAGGGATGATCAGATTATTTGATGTTATGACATATATCATAAACTTGTTCGTGACGGTCCAAAATACTAGTAATTATTTATAGCAACATATGGAGAGCATTCAATTTATCATAATTTATTGAAATTTCTTTTACACTTTTTTCTTTTAACGACTTTTCTGTTTATTATCAAACTCAGTTTACATATCCGTTACATTAATACCTAGTCTCCGACGGTAAGTTTTTTTAGAAATGACCACGAATTTATTAATTGCAATGATTTTCCTAGTAGCGCCTACTAAAATATTATAGTTGCATAATTGTACATTTGCTGGCAAAATTTCGTAGGCGCTTTTGCAAAGAAATAACATCGTTGCTAAGCAACGGTTAATTATTAAACATTCTACATAATTATTATTTGTCTAGAACAAAATATTGATAATACACTAGAGTAAGTACCACCCTCTTTAATTACCTTGCCTATCCTTGTCATAATGTAGATAATTGTACCTTCAGATCTGTGTGCAACAACAATCGAGCTACCAAAAATTACTTCTCACTACTAAAATGCACAGAGTAGTGGCCGATACAGAGTCTACGCAGGGAAGATTGTATTATTAATAGAAATGGGTTTCTCTAATGTTTTCTTTAGACGTATGCTCTCTAATCACTGGCTGATAGTGAAATTGTCACATAATTTAGTGTTTATAACAAACGAAGAATAATGATACACTTTTACTACGTTTTTCTTAGCTTGCCTTCTTGTCTGTGGAGATCATATCTGGCGATCGATTTTCGACCACTTCCAGACATCCGATTGAGTTGAATTTTTACATACAGGCTTGCTCCCAGTGCCAATACAATATTAAATAAAAATAAAATAAAAAAGGGTTACATAAATACTGTATAAAACGTTTTACTAATGGCCTAAAAAGGGGAAAATAAATATTTTGGTTAAAAGAATTTTCGAAAATTTTACTTAATATGATAAATAATTATATCACTAGGCAAATCACTGATTCGCACCACGTTTAAATTTTCTAACATCATTTTACGATAAAAATTTTATTTTATGAAATAATCGCTCCGAAAGTGAAAAACTTTTGAACCACAAGTTCAAAAAAAAAAGTTCTAAAAGGTAAAACTTTATAAGTACTTTCTATAAAAATTATTTTGAACTTGATAGGTTGAACAGTTTTTGATAAATTTTACAAAATAATTTTTGAACTACATTTGTGACTTAACGATATATGCAAGCTTTTTAATAATTCTTTTTTTATTTGAAAGACGATATGTTCTTTATCATAAAATATGTTAAATGAGATTTAAATCATTTTACATATTTTATGATAAAGAACATATCGTCTTTCAAATAAAAAAAGAATTATTAAAATTGGTTCACGCAATCAAAATTGTGACGGATGGAAAACTACGGAACCCTATATTGAGCGTGGCCCAACACGCTTGGTGGGATTTTATTATAAAATTGTTAACATTCTCCCATAAATGCACAGCAAGTTCATTTTTGCTTCTAGTATTTTAATTATGGCATTCATTGTTTATCTTAAATGTTTGGTTATGTTTATAAACATATAAAATATTTTCACAGATGTATTCGGCTACAGTTAATATATCAATTTCCCTGAATAACTCTCTGAGTGAGTCTCGTGGTTTAAGCTTGTAAATGGCTCATACAGCTTGTTTTTGTAAAATAAAAATATTCCCAATATCAGCTGCTGACTCCCATAGCAACAAGCCATACGACATCACACTATGAAAATAACTAAAGTAGACAAGTCTTGCCATTTCAACGTCAGATAATAGTCTGATTTTCTTTACTGCAAAGGCAGCAGAGCTATGAATTTTTTTTTGCAATTAGATTTACATGAAATACTTTTGCACGTCAATATTTTTTTCCTACTAGCACTTCGACGTGAATGGCCTGTTGAGAAGAAGTGCCGCAAGAAACTCAACAGTTAGCTTTTTTTATACAGCCATAATAACAAAAGGAATTTAGAACATTTCAAATATTGAGACGCCACAGTTAATATAACAATTTCCTTAAATAATTCCTTGAGCGAGTCACGTGGTCTAAGGTTGTAAATGGCACGAATGGCTCTCGTTTGAAGTACAAAGATAGTCTGAATGTCAGCAGCGGAGCCCCACAACAGTAGACTATACGACATTACGCTGTGAAAATAGCTAAAATAAACAAATTTCGCCGTTTCAACATCAGTGAGTCGCCATATTAGATCGATAAAGTCATCCGTTCTTTTCACTCTTAAGAGTTATCTGTCAAATTTACCGAATTTTTCGACAATATTGTCAATCTTAGTCGTCAAATTTGGCTTATCGAAAGTTTTATGCTCGTAGCGAAGGTCAATATGTGTGGATTCCACTGTAGGCGTGAATATATCGTAATGCCTAGAAATAATAATCATTTACGTTAATTAGTTTAGCCACAGTGACTGTTATTCAATTTAATTAAAATTTCGTTACAAAATGCTCTTTATTTCCTTATTGGTATTAATCCTTATCAAAATAAATAACTTTATGTTCAAGACTGGTTCGATACCTTTATATTACTTTTGAATCATTTAATGACAGTAGCGGAACTAAGATTTTTAGATAAGTCTAAAATCAAAAATACTGATTCGTTTTGAATGAAACAAAAACAAAAACTGTAAAAAAATTGAATCGTAACATTTTCCATTATTAAATGTATTTACTTGAGACGTCATATTATTTTACGATTTCTATCAGTAAATGTTATGTTTCTATTGACAAAAAAAAAATCGGTCAAAACTATATAATGTAATTTTTTCAGTTCTGATCCTAGTTGCACAAACAATTACAGTAATGATGATACAAAAAAAGAGACACTAAAATTCTTTAAAAAGAAAACACATTTCAGAGACAGATCAGCAAGATACAGTATCTAAAAGACAAAAAAGAATTTTATATGTTCTTCTGGTTCTGGCTGTATAATCAAATTTTTTGCGGATAAGAGCACTTCAGACTACCACAAAATAATTTATCGATAGATAATGAACTCAATTCTTACACAAAATATTGAGTTGGAAATCAATTGAGAAAACTTGATTTAATTTTGGATCGTCTGACATGCTGGAAACTGGATACATGAACTGAGGCGATCCCATCACTATCAGGTTATTTCATTAACGAACTATCAATTGTACATTTTAATTTTCTTAGAAACCCTTAGTTTTCTCTGTCGATGAAATTACTCTGTGATAAACACTAGCCGTCATAGCTATCAAAACATGGCGCTACGGTGCAATGTGCTTTGTGACGCACCTCAAGTTTTCAATAGATGTCGCTGTCGCTCAATTTCGATTACGCCAAACGCTGAAAGTCATTTGCCTTACCTTTCGCCTTAAGCAAAAATCATGTATTAATAGAAGGAATGAATTTATGGGTGTTACCTCATAACTCATAACTTTATGTCGTATATTTTCATACGTGCTTGTTCTCGAGACCTAAAATGCCTGATATAACTTTCAAACTTTTTTTTCTTTTAAAAAACGTTCCTAAAAACTCTATTGGTCATCTGAAAACATCCTCGACTGTATAGAGACATCATTCCATACCCGCAAGAGTGGAATTGAAAGCATGACGCATAGAAATAAATGATAGAGCTCGGAAGACTGAACCGACTGTATCAAAGCAGAAAGCTAGATATTATTTGAAAACGATTTCTGAGACATTCCGCCTTGAATATTTTGCTGTATCTTCTTAAATGAATTTGATATTTTATGAGACTTATAAAACAATACTTAAACTGACACAATAAAAATTATTAACAATCTTACATTTATTTTCTAATGATAATGTAGAAAGCTATACTAAACTTACGTCAAAATGATATTTTAAGGATTTCTGTTCGATTTCTACCTCTTAGACATAACTGGGCCACACTGTACCTTAGTTATTGAGAAAGCCTGGGAACTATTAATTAACAGAGTCATTGCTCATTGCCTTCGTCATAGAGGATGTACATGTACGGATTTTTTCAAACAGATTAACTAGCTATAGCACTACGTCACAATAAATACATTTATATTATACTGCTCCAGTACTGTGCGAATACAATATCTGATGTGACATGGTTCTAAATTATTAATGTGCTTCTAAGGGTACTAAACACAGCAATAGGCTTCGTCACAAATTACCTTTGTATTGTCGTGTTTGCTACTAACAGATATAATCAAACGTATTGTTGTGGACTGAATTGAACCATTGTCTGATGAACGAAAACTTTATTTTAATTAAACATTAATTATTATATAATTATTCATAATTATTATATAATAGATGCAACAAGAATTTTATGACACAATATAATTGCTTGAATGAATGTTCTGCAATTGAGTTTCTCTGTGATTGTGCACATTTGTAACAGTCGGTCGCGTATTTTTTTTTTTTTATACAAAATAGTGTTTCATCCATACATTTACCTTACGTGAATGTAAAGGTAGGTTTCTTAGTAGTAAAAAAACCAACCATACTTATTTATTGGACAGTTTAATAATGTTAAATATAACAACTACCGGCAATATAATATTATAGTACTAACCTGGCATTAAAATGATAAGTGCATCGTATGTTGCTCGGATAACTCGACGGATATCTTGGACTGTAGAGCCGACCGTGAACTGGTCTGTTTGGTTGTGAGTTGAACACGTAGTCGCACCAAGTATCCGGTACTTGAATACCGTCTGTTTCGAAGTTACCTGTGAAAATAATATTTTTATCTACTACTATAATGTTCAAATTAAGAACTCAGACTCGAACTCAAAATGACATACTTTTTAAAACAGATGATGAAATGGAAAATTTAAAAATGGAAACTGTAACTTAATGACCATTATGCAACAGGTTGGACTCATTATGCAACGCTTATTTTTCTTAAAAACGCACAAAACTATGGCAAGGAATAATTTCAGGAATTCGGTGGCATATAGTGGCGATTACATTTTCCTGCCAGTATCTGAAGAATAGTGTGCGGCTTTACACATTCCCATCTTTTATATATACCACTTTTTAAACAAATAAAGAAATATTCTATTCTATTATATATGGCTCTTGCATATTTTCGATATGGAAAACAAAGCTACATTTACAATGTCCTTACATAGTTTTCGTAGTTGTGTTTTTCCTCCGTACTTCGGAAGGTATGAAATTGAGCTATTTGGTCGCTTTTGCAGCTATTTCCTTTTTTCCCACCAATCCACGAAGCCTTTTACGTTCGTCTTCAAACTTGTTATGTTTTGTATTTTCAAAACTGGTATGCTTCTCACAGTAGGTAAAAGTAATATTATTTTGAGCTTTCCCTAATTCAGGGTACTTAATGATGCTTAATTAAGATTTTTCTTTTAATATTTGCTCAGGCAAAAGAATTTTCCCGTCGACATAATTAATTTTATGGAGCAAATAATTTTCTTTTCACACGATTACCTCTAAGAAATTCAATTAAGTGGACGAAAGTGAGTAATTAGGTAATTACTATGAAATCAACCAACAGCAGTCACAAAGAATAATGATTGCTCTTTAGACTAGGCTTGTTAGTTTTTGTTGATTAATTCAAAGTATTTGGGCTTTAAAAAAAATTATATAACACTATTGTCAGTTAACACGTGTTGTTTGCCACAGAGCAAGCTTGGTGCTAAAGTAAACTGTGCTCTGATTTTATTTAAATTTAGTTGAAACGAGGCGCTATATCAGTATTAGCGACTCTTTGCTGTTATTGCGCTCTTCTCTGGCCATTTTCTCTTTGTTTCTGTTTTTAAACTAACCATCTGTCTCTTTTTTTATTGTTTTGGTCTCCAATTGTATTCCTATTCCTAATTTTATTCCGGTTGTCTCGACGCCAATACATTATATTTTGTTTTTTAAGTGTTGATAGTAAAATTATAATATATATTTTACGTAATAAACTATAACGATAAATGTTCAAAAGTTTCAAATAACTTTCAAATATCTTTAAGTTATATGTACAGTGATTTGTGAAATTTACCTTTTTATAAATTGTTTCAGTGTGCCTTAAGTTTTTTATAAATACAATACAATAAGTGACAATCTCCGAGTATTATTTCTACATCTCCACCCACCACGTCACAATGTGAATTCACAATCACCCTTTCAGCAAAGAGACTGCCACTGCTATATATAGACCTAACAACCAGCCTACCAACGTAATAATTACCAGTATGTGACCACCACTCGAGAAACATTACGCCCGATTTGCAACACACCCGAATTGTGACGAAAATCGAGGAGTCATAATTAATATCCCGACTTTTTATCTTGATGCTATTATGCGAAGTAAAAATATGTATTGTCATAGCTCTTTAAAAATCATGCTTTGACAGCGACGATTTTAATAGTACTTCGCCCTAAAAAATACTTGGTGGTTATTATAATGTCGCTCAGCGAGAGTGCCCTTGGGCTATTTAGGTTACAGCTATTAATTATTAAACATTTCAATGAAAGAAGGGCGGTACTTTAAGGTTTGTTCAACCTTTTATACCTTTATGAATACTAAAGTAATCAGGCCGCTCTTGCTTTTACAAAATAAACTTATTTTGTGCTGAATTGAATGTGTCTACGCACGTCAATTATGAAAATCTATTTTGGCCAGTATATTTTTATTTTAAGTGATAATTTAATCATTGTAATGAATTGGTTTTGAATTTACAAAATCTAGAATAGTATGTTGATGCAATAAAAATATCATAGATGGCGCTTTTTTATCAGAGTTACTTGTCAGTCAATCTTATCCAAATTCGTGTGTAAAATCGATTTTCAATATACAAGATATAGAATACTCTCTTCCACTCTAATCCACTTCACAAATCCATACTGGATATTAACATCATTTATATTTTCAAATCAAATAGAAAAATAGATTGCTTTTTTAAATTCCAAACAAGTTTACCAAATACTTACGTCTATCTATAAACCTGTACGTCCCAACGAAGCTTGAAGCGCTTTGAACTCTGAGTGGAACTCGAACAAATGTCCTTAAGAGTACAGGACTGGGGGCGCGTCTACCCTGTTCCCGCATATGGACGAGGACCAAGGTGAGTACTCGATTAAAAAAAGAATACTTACGTCTATCTATAAACCTGTACGTCCCAACGAAGCCTGTAGCGTTTGACGCTTTGGACCCAGAGTGGAACTCTAAGACCAACAACGGCCCGTGAGAGTACAGAGCGGGAGGCGCATCTGCCCTGTTCCCGCATATCGACCTGGACCAGGCCGAGTACTCGTTTACCCCGGGGGGTCCAGGGCCGTGAGTCCCTCCTTCGGAGTAAATCTTGAGGTAGTCTCCACGGGTGCAACTGTGGACAAGAAAAGTTATAATATACAATTTTTGTTAAAGAGCAGCACAAAAAAAATAACAAAAAAAAATGTGGTAGTGACCAATTCAATATTTTTTCCATTTAGGATTTGTTCGTTTTGTTAATTCTTAAAAAACATCATAGATTGCGCTTTTATCAATCGGATCTCATCAGAAGCCATTTAATTTTTTAAAGCTATTTACAATATAAAATGTTAATTTGTTTTTAATTTGTTTCAAAAAAATTTTAACAGTTATTTGTCTACTACATTTACTACGCTTTGAAATCAATCATTTACGAATGGATCAATTAACCCTAGATGGGTGATAAAACTTTTCATTGCGATTGCCCAGCAGGGCGATGGATAGTTATATCTATAGGATTTTGTTTTTTACCCTGTAAAAATAGTAGAAAACCATTACCTACTGATTAATAGCATTATAATACATACAAAAATGACATAAAATACCTAAGTACATAAAAAGCCCATTGGTGTCGATTCTGAATAGCTCTTTATATTTCAACTCCACGATTAAAAACAACACCGCAAACATTGCAAAACAAATGAGTCCAAACAAATTGGACACATTCAGTCGAATCGGTTCCCCATAAACTATTGAAGGGTCCAACAAAATGAACAATTTCAGCTTGAAATTGGATTCGGATTAAATTTCAAAGTTAGATTATTTTGGTGTAGCTTTAGTTATAATGATTGGATCTACAGATCGATTGGACGGTTTCGATATCACAGCTCCCTCTTTCAAAGTGTAGGAATGTTTTTGACTACACAATTATCCTGTTGCTATTTTAACCATTTTACCCATTTTCCACGAGATTTAGAGACTGCGACATTCGCCACGGTAGCCGTCAAAAAGTTTTATCAATACGCGACTTAAGTGCTATGGTTTTGCTAAATATGAGTACTTATGACCTATAAAGATCTGACAAAAACTTTATTTTGAGAGCTACCTTGATGAAATTGCTATACTGCAATGTCAACTACAATAAGTGTATATTAAGGAATTAGCTTCCTTGAGACCTTTGTCAATATAGTAACACCACTACAATATTATTGGAGCTGACTTTCTAGAAAAGAATTTGACGTACAAACGCGCGCGCGTGTCCGGCGCTGGCAGAAAAACGCTGGTAACTATCTCGTGTAATAGAAAGCGCGCGCGCGTGGCCGTCGCTGCCGACGGCATGGCTATGAAACTGCCTAAAATTCCGAATTCTAAAAAGCTAAGTAACAATTAAGTGAAACTGAAACTATTACAAACCAACTTTTTAAGCGTTACTATTGACGTCTTTGCTGTAACCTTGTCATCGTTAGCGTTGAAAAAAATATAAATATTTTCTAAAATTTTGAGTAGGTAAGCATTGTGTCAAACGAAATACTCTTTAAGTAAGATAAAGCAGTTTTTCATTAATACAAGGTTTATGAATAATAAGAATATCAAGAGTCATAAATCATTCTATATTTTTGCGTAACCTAAACATAAATAGAAATAGAGTAAAAATATAGCTATTTTTAGGTAACCATAAATATTACTTCTAAGAAGAACATTATTTTCCTCGGAGATAATGTTTAACGCCCACGGGATTATCAACGAGCGGACATAATTTGTATCATATTTATTCAGGTAGATTACACTAATCGCCTGTCGACGAATAAAAATAAATGTTCTCCAGAACAAACATAAATAAAGTCATAATTTCACCAGCAGACAGTTCGTTGTTGAACAAAGGCATCGCTTAATGAAATGCAAAATTTCGCGCTGCGATATTGTTCAAAACGCGATAGCGAATATCTTTTGAGATACAAAACAAAAATTAATGCCGTTTTCCGGGCAAAAGTTAGAAAATGGTTTCCAATTAACAAATTGAGCCGGTTGAAAGTGAAAATGCAATGGAGGAGTGCTCGTGGTGGAAATATAGAACATTGTGGGTTGTTCTGAGCAAATCAACGAATTAGGGATTAAACAAATTGAATAAATTATGTGAAAAGAAAACTTGATTACGCTTAAATATTAACAATTTATGGCTTTAATACAAGCCCCACGTTGATTTCTGTACAAACTTGTTTTATCGATGAAATAGTGAGAGAAGAAATTGAAATTGTAAATGATATGAATCGAACAGAAAATACAAGAAATAACGGGCAACTACAAAATTATGAAGAAAACAGGACATATTTTTATTAGTGTGTAATGTGTATAAAGAAGGAAGAAACGGTCCAGACGATAATTTCTACAAACCTTCTCATTTATACAGGAGTTGAGACTCAAGAAAGAATTACGTTAGAACCAGCACAGATCTGGGTTGGTCTGGATATGAAATAGAAAGGCAAAACTCAATAAACATGAATGAGTGATATTCAATTTTACCATACCTCATTAATATTGTTTTAAGGTTTTTAATAGTTAATTATCCAATAAAAAAAATACAGCGATTTCTCAAACACTGCTATTTTATTTGAGATTGAAATATTGGGGTCACCCCTGTCACCCTATACAAACTAGAATATTGACGAAATTTTTGCCAAAATCAGGCTCTCATAAGTAGGGCCTATATGAACAATATCTAACTAGAATATAAGCTTTACGTCAATTAATTACAGCTTACTATCACGACCCTCGCCTGTCTCGTCTCGGGCAACATTGCCTAACCTTTAAAGTTAATTAGAAAACAACATACGTACGTGACACCAACCTCGTGTTAGGCAAAAGCTAGACGGACAGTTTAATCTGAAAACATGACGTTTGTATTAGTTTTTCTTTGTTGCTTAAATTTTGGGGACTTTAAGCTTCACAAAGAGAAGTTATCTGCAAATGAGAACTGCGACATATAAAATATACATGTCGCTGTTCTATTTTGACAGAATACAGTTGTGGAATTCATTCATACATTCTTCATTCTTGGTAGGGTAAGTTTAATAGGTTTCTTTTTATTGACTGTGAGGTATTTATTTTCAGAACTTATCTACCATTGGGTAACACTTATTATTCACTGCTCTCCATTAGATTATGAAAACTTATTTAAAGGAAATGTTATGTTAAAAGGTTATAAACAAACTTTGTCTTTATCCTAATTGTCCAGATCGAGAGCGAACCTGGAGTAGACCTTTAGTTTTATACTGAAAAATTTTTGGTAGTGATTGAACAACTATATTGCTATTTTCCCTTCTTCTCAAATATTCGTGATCACTACTGATCGCGTTTGAATATTTGATATGGTTTGTATTTATCTGTTTTGGCCCAATGAGCAGAAAATCTTGTTCCTTTGTTTCAAACGCAGAACAATGTTACTCAAGTAAAGCATGCTCAGAATTAGCTCAGATTAATTTCTAAACTTCGTCACAGGCTTCACAATATGACTTTCATAAGATTTGGTAAGTGCTTACCATATGATATCCATCAAGGTGAAACAAGACTGCATAAGATTAAAAATTCCTTGTTTAATATTTTGCTATTGTACGATTAACTGATTACATTTTCTATGTATACAAGGAAACTATTGAAAATATAAAGTCCTTTTGAGAAAAGATAAACTGACTCAATACATGACATAACCCATTTACAAACACATACAAAGTCAACAAACCTGTAATTTCCATTAATTGGTCAATCAGCTTAATGTTGGATAACAAATGTCAGCTTTACCGTTTTCTAATCTAACCATAGATAATAATTCATAGCAACGAAAGTATGAAAACAAGGGACGTCGATAAGATGATTGAAATTTTTATTATGAATCTTTCAATATCGCAAACATTCCTCTACAATTACTTCCACCGCGTAAATGAAATTATATATACTCGTTTATGGTATTATGTTTGTTGGTCATATTATGGTCCTTTCTATGACTATGTTTGAGTTACTTAAATTATAACATATATATTTCAAACACCATCCGTAAATAGACCAAAATCAAAGCTAACAAAACTGAACAGATAATCCTGCCAGCCCTTAGTAGCCGTGGGAAAAGCTTCACAATTTGCTAATGGCAGAAAACTCTGGGGAGTGTGGCTATTTTTAAGGTATCCAGTTTAGCCATTTTCGGCCAAATTTTCGGCATTTTGTAAGTACAATTGATTCAGCAATGTTGGGACAGATCGGTGCCAGATTGCCTTTATAAATTGCCAGCATAATAAAAATTTTGGAATGTCTCTATTTAAATTATACCAATATATTTCATAGTTTGACTTGTCGTTTTAGTTGTTTTGGTAATATAAAAGTTAATTTTAATTTTAATACTTTCAACAAACAAATGTAATAATTACTGAGAAACGGCAGAACGGCCGTGTATAATCAACCTTCAAGGTGTATAATATATACAAGTACGTATGTTATCTGTATCAGAACTAATGAGAATGATAAGACTAATACCTAAGCGTAATGATGAAATGAAATGAAATTCTTTATTTAATCATTTAGGTAACAAGTAGTCACTTATGACGCGTCAAAAGCTGTTAAGATGCTGTTATGGAAGCTGTAAAGCACCTATATTTCAGTCATAATTTATAATGTGTGAGTATTTCAACAGCCCGCTGTCACAAAAGTCACGAAAATCCAAAAAATATATATAAAACTATGATATTTAGCACTTTGCGTTTTGAATTGTACTTTAGTTTGTCGGAGCTGTATTGTCTGCTATTTATTCTTACAAATTCAAATTAGGTATATCTAACCCGAATTCTATTTAATCCCAATAGTAATAACAACCCAACCTCAATTAATTATGTTAAGCCATCATAGCTTGTACTGTCATAATATTAACATCTTTACATTATTAACTTCAAAGTAATCACAAAACTTGAGTGCGATAAAGACACTTGGTACAAATCATTATTCTTTATGAGTGAATTTTCGTAGGGGTACCCCAGGGTAGAAGTCGTAACCAGGCTGATGGTGATTGTAGGCGTAAGCTTCATCTAACACAGGAACGACAAACTCGAGGAACATATATTTTAGCAGTCTAATTTTCGTCAATCAAAACACCTGTGTGCATAATAAATTTATATTTTTTTATTTTATTGTACATACATCTTTACATAATGTTTGCACCTTAAATTACTAACAATTAATAATAAGAAAAATACGAAATCGTCAAATGTATGATGTTCACAAACAGTTCGTTTGATAAAATAATTATTAAATTTAATATTTCGGGACCTCGTTTCAACTGTAGAAGGAAATACAAAGATGAAGAAAACTTTACCCTCAGTACTTCCAACCATGTTACAAAATAGACGATTTTCTTTCATTGGACTAACCCAAAATTGAATCAGCCTTGCTAATATTGTTCTAGATTGTTCTAGAAGTTTGTTTGACGTTCGTCCCCGCAGTGAGTCTCGAACAATTAACGAGTTGCGTTGATACGATGCGTTGAGTACTTCGAGAGGCGCCGTCGTCAACTTTAATTAACAGCTGCGTGGAAGCTCGGCATTCTGTATTCTGAATAAAAATTCGTAGACTTGCACTTGAGAGAATAAGACCAATGGGCACTAAAACTTGAATAATGAAACACCATTTACGTACGAATCTTCCTACATGTAAGTGGAAAGGTCACAACCAGAACAGCTCCTAATGATACTACTGATGATGATGCATTTAGCATGGAGGAGGTCATCACCCATCCAGGGTCTGAGTAGGGCGTCATTTTTTTTTCAATATCAAAATTAACGCATAATATCCACAATACCAAGACTGCTCGTTGCATACAGTTTAAAACATAAATGAACAGATAATCACATACATAAATGTAATTTTTTTATATAAATAATGTGTTATAAAACGAACAAAATATTAACACCCCAATAAATTATGTATTAGTATGCATCAAATATTTTTTTCTGTAATTAATAAACCTGTCAGGGATAATGGTGACTATTTAAATCTTCATTAGCGAATTGTCCTCTGACTTGAAGACCTACTTTAATCGGTCTAATTGCATGATCTATAACAAAATTAAAGCAAAGATAATAAAAAGTTCAAGGCTAAAAAAATTCAAGTTTTCGTGAATATATCTTGAAAAATAAATTAAGGATCATTTCAGCGTAGCAGCACGGTGAAGTTAGACCTAATTGTTGAGTGAGACCCAGCATAATATCTTATGAACATTACAGTGAAGGACATGCGAATTGAGTTCTAAATGTCTTTAGCTGTGTAAAGTTTTACAGAAAGCACAGAAATAGCCCGCCTTAGGCGTTGTCTAAAAGAGTAATTAATATCAGACTACTTTTTCTACCTACAGTAAAATCTTTCTTCGCAATTAAAATGAAAGTTTTTAATGAGTCATTTAGTCGTGGATTGAATGGTATCGTCGAATATTTGATTGGAAAAATACACCGTTTGGTACCGGCTCATTAAAAGAATACTACCAACCCATCTCTTCCCTTGGGTGTCGTAAAAGGTGACTAATGTACTTAGAACTGCACAACCATCCAATAGCTTATAGCGGCGACGGGCTCACAACTTGTCACGCTGAGTGCAGTCACTGCTTTGTGAAGCGCGGACTGTGACAATAGACTGCTTTTGCGGTGCTTTTGCCTAGTATCTGACTAACCCTTAGGGGATAATAGTGTGTATGTATGTAAAAATACAACTCTATCAGTCGAATTATTATTATTACTCAACTTTTGTGTTTTTTGTAAACTTTGTATGGGACGCTCTGCTGCCAGGTAAGCTAGGTAAGCTATGATGTATAACATTTTTTTTAAGTAATATTCCACAAATACTTACACCTTTACTATAAAGCACTACCTATTACAAAATTATAAATGAAGATATTCTTTCGAATTTTAGTTATAGGTATACTTAGATTTTCATTAGTCAATCAGGAAAGGGGTTATTGAAAATGTCCCTTATCGAAAAAAAACTGATAGGTCAAATATTTTAGCACTAACAGCTATTCTCATTCACATTCTTTACTTTGTGTGTATTGATATCAACTTACTATAAATTATAAAAACATAAGGAATACACGGTTTGTAACGCCACGAGACGTTGGCCCAATGCGGATCAGACACGGTCACAACATCGGGACCAAAGGGTTAACTGAAAATTGACAAACGAAAATTAATATTATAATCGCAGTGACATCCTTTAGCGACCTTTAGGCCTTTAGGCCGCTATGCCTAATCGAATCATACATCAATCTTTCAACACAGATGTATGTGACACATCGTCGACGTGTATGCAAATACAATCCTTATGACAACTGTACAAGAAGACAAATCGAAAAACGGCTAGGTAAACATCTGGTAAATTGCAGAAAAAGCTTTTTTTCTATGTTAAATATTCAGTCATATATTAGTCTTTACCTATGAAATTGGCGTTTTTTTTCTCTCTTAGTATTTTGTCTGTAACTATTAAGATTCAGAGTATTCCTAAAAAATAATTACCTCGTCTAAAAATAGACTATATTTTTGAGCTCTTTTGATTTGTTTTGATAATTTGTTGTACGTTTAATTGTGTTAAAATTGGACACGGAAACAACTCTTTTTAAGTGCCTCCCGAATACATCATTTTATTTGGTGAATCCAAAAAACGATAAATAATTTTTATGAAGTGTGATATTACACATATTACTAAAGCTTGTCTAATGATAGATGCCAAATATTATTATCTTTGGATTTGTCGTTGTGAAGAAAACTGAAAAAAATTTAGTATGGAAAATGCAGAATTCCCTAAATCTCCATACAAAACGACAATTTCATAGGTAAGGACCTATTATATCCTCTCGTTTGCAGCAGCCATATTGGCGCCAAAGTGTCGTCTGTGTGGCGGAAATCCGCCACGCACACAGACAGGGAATTTATTTTGTCCAATTTTTATAAAATTAAATATCTTCAGTTCTATTAAGAACAAAGCCTTATAAAGTTATCTGGTAACTCCGGAACAGTTTCTATTTTCTAGAACGATTAATATTTCCTCTAAAAATGATTTCTAAACGCAGACACAACGTGTGCGCGTGCCAGTCATTGTTTTTTTTATCTTTGAGTGGCAAGCAGACATATACCGTCTCACCAAAAAAAAGATGTGTGGCATTCGGGGACTGCCGCGGTAAAGCTATTGCATAGCATTTTGTATCAACTTATGCAATTATAATTTTATATAATTTTCTTTGATATTAATTCAAGTTGCACTTTTTGAGCGTGGTGACCGATAAGAAAACAAATTATATAAACTGTTGGTAGTTTGCATATACATTATTTCGTACGGATCACTTATAAGTAAATTAAATCATAAAATAATTATCTAAAATAAATTTTAATAAACTAATTAATAAAATAACAAACCTTATAATAAACAATGTGTAATAGTTAGCTTATAAATAAAACCAAAGTGGCGTCTTTGTTAAAATTAGTTCTTTTTTGTATCACTAGATGGCGCCACCTATCCTTTAAAACGCACTATTGTTTACTCTCATAGACTTATATGGTCAAACCGATGTTAATTAAAATTTCTATTCGCCTTGGACACGGTGTTTCATTTTGGTAACCACCTTGGGTTTTAACATGCACGGCCTTCAAGCCACACCTCCTTGCGCATCGGAGTGGGGAGCGTGAGGTTTTTTCGTTACGGAATTTCTGGATTCGGTCCCCGCGCTCAAGGCCCGCGATAGAAGCTATGCAATAGCTTAAAAACTTAAACTTCTGTTAAGCAAGTGTTTTAAAAAAACGTTACCACAAGACCGTGTTTTACGATTGTCTAGAGCTAGATGCGGCTTAAACATAGTCTAAACAAAACTTAAACAGGCGTTGAACGCGTACTTTTAACCTTTAAATAGTGTTTAGTTAAACAAGTGATAGACAACTGTTCTATTTGTCTTTTGTGGTAAGACAGATTATGTCTATTTGAGAGTTGTTTAAATTTTTAGGCTAAGACATTGATTTTTCATGCAAACTAAGCGTTTTAAACCTTTACTACTTATTTTAAAACCTTAAAATAAATAAATGAATCAACAAATATCAATTTTTTTTTCTCTAAGGAAGGCAATTTTTTAAAAGTTGTAATAGGATTGCCTTTAAGAATCCATAGATCTCACATAAAAGCCAACTTATACAATTAAAATATAATATAAAATTAAAATGAGAATATATTGACAAGATTTTACTTTTTTTTGGCGGAACTCCGCCACAACGAGACGAGAGGAAGGCACGAATTGGGACCATCCATCCGTCCCAATTTGTTCGAGAGGTCGTGGGACTTGCGGGTTCGATCCCACTGCCGGTACTGTAGTTTGAATAAAACTTATGTTCAGTTCATTGTGGATATCGCTGGCCTGATATTGCCCGGTGCATGACAACAGGCTCGCCACCTATTAAATGGAGACTTTTAACATATCTGGCGAAGCGTGGGTGTTTACACATCTGCCTAACGCTTCGTGGAAAGAGGCATGATGATAAATGTATGTTGTGATATGTTATTAAATATTCGTGTTCAGATATAATTTCCACTTAAACTTTATACCTTTTGTATTTTATTAAGAAGTTTATTTAACAATGCCAGTCTAAGTTTCGCTCATTATGGAAGGTAGACTTAATTGCTAAATCTGTGTAATCTGGAATTTCCCTAGTAACAATGTAACAAATGGAATTCTCTGGACTCTAAGGTTATTAATATTAGGTGGAGATTCGCTAAATTTGCTATGATTAAAATACGGTACCCAATTAGCAGAAGAAAAATAAAAGGCAAGATTTTTGTTATAGATAGACAAAGTGCTCCAAAGCGTTTAACAGAATTTGAAACTTAAATACAAGAGCAATAATAACATTTCAGATAATTCAAGTCAGAGAAAATAGCGAAGTAAAATATAAAGCTACTAAATTAGCTTTTATACAGTGCTTTGCAATCTTATTTTACTTTTTTCCTTAATGGAGATCTAATTCTTCATTCATGACATGGAATTTCATTTTTCTCACTTATTAGATATTTCATAACACTTAATGCCAATGAGAAACTCTGTAGCGAAATGTTTCTATTGACGCTAAGCGTGTTTGGCCTTGGTTATATTTTTTTTTGTTTCATATTATTACTAGCTGTTGCCAGCGACTTCGTCCGCGGATACTATGGTTTTTTAACTATCCCACAGGAACCCTTTAATTTTCCGGAATAAAGAGTATCTAAGATGTTGACCAGATATATAAGGTATCACTCGGATATAAATCGGTCCAGCTATTTCGGAGATTAGCCCGTACAAACAGACAAACAAAAAATAAATAAAAATGTTTTTTTTGGTATTTTCCCTCTTTTTACATTGCCCTGACTTGGTTTTTAGGATTTTTTTTTCTATGTACAGACATTTTACAAATAAATTTTATTACCAGTCTGTAAGAAAAACTCATTAGAATTTTGCCTCAGTAATAGCGTAGCCTTAATAAGTATAAGCATTATTGGATAAAAACTTTCAAATTCTTAGCTAATATGACTTCATCTTTATCAGTACTTACTTTACTTAGTTTCAAGAAAGTTAAAGACAATAAATAGTTCTAAGTGAAAAATAATTGAATAACTCATCATTATTCATAAAATTCAATTTTTTTTATTTTGTTTAAGCATAATTTGTACCAAAAATGCCTAGCAAACTCTCATCATGCTAAAGATTTGGCGCTTCAAAAACACATTAACGAAATACAAAGGTGAAAGGAGCTATAAGCTTGCGACGATAAACTCCGAAAATTGTGGTCATTATAGAAAAAAATTCAAGACATTGTATTTAGGAACTTCATCGTCCGCCGCCTATATATACGTCCCAATACTGGGTACAGGCCTTCCTTATAGAGAAACACGAGGATTATTGCCGTAGCACCACCACGCTGGGGTAGGGTTGGTAGGTAGAAACCAGTTGCAATAGCGACTGGAACCAACGGCTTAAGGGTCCGGCGAACAGTGAATTTTTCATACAAACGTAATACCGAAATCATTTTCAATTTAAGAATATCTGGAAATATCATCGCTGTTACTCGGATTAAGAAAGTATTTTTCTGTTTCTGTTAAAAAAATTTGATCAAAATATTTATAAACTTATAAATATATGCGATTATATTTCGTAAATTTTTTGACGTTTTCGGACATATTTTCCGCTTATTTGTTTAATATTAAAAACGCAATTAATCATTATGTAATTTTAACAGAATCATAGAGAAATAGTTCCTTAATCCGAATAACAGCGATGATATGTCCAGATATTCTCAAATTGAAAATGATTTTGGTATTACGTTTGTATGAAAATTCACTGTTCGCCGGGCCCTTAACGTGCCTTCTGAAGCACCGAGGAGAAAATTTTCACCCATATGGCCTGACCATGGCGAAGATAGCTTTGTTTTCGATATCAAAAGCAAAAGCGTACTAACCATTACTCCATCGAGCTGCTCTATTTTGCCCCCTGTGTACATAACATACATGCCCCTTACATAACCGGCGAATTAACATCTCCGCTTACCTTTTCGGACAGAAAGGCGTGTTATTATGCTGTGTATGTACGAGTAAAATGTCAATAGTAACTTATGCGAGTTTTTTTTGTGTTGCGCTGATCTCAAATGAAATTGGGAAAAAGGACTAGACTATCATTACGGTAAAAACATAAGGTTACATTTACTTTCAGCATGAAGCTTCATTAACTAAAGAATAAAATGCCAAAGAAAAGATAACACCTACAATACGAAACAATGTAGCATTCACAATTAACGGCTTTTTAATATCTGTTAAAGCTTACTGTAAGAAACTTTTAAAATAAATGCTCCCCTTTTATTTCGTGAGAATTCAACATCTTACAAATTAGGAATTCTATTTTTTCAACTCTTTGAACAGGAATCCCGTAATTTCTGGGTAATGCTTAATGAAAATATTTTTTCAAAGCCTAACTTTAAAATTCTCGGAATGCTAGATGGATAAAGTAATTATTAGAATTTAAACGGAGGATAGATTAAATAAAAAAATTTACCTGTATAATTAGAACGTACTTTATGTAGTACGTTGTTACTCGTTTAAGAGGTCACCTTCTCAATCCTGTACATCCAAATTTAAAAAAACATCTTAAAAACAACATAAATGACTTAGTATACGCGTGTACACGTTCGTAGTTCACATAGCAATGTTTGTTGTGACGCCTAATATGGGAAACAATTGAATACTCGTTCAACGTCACATTCTTATTCTTGTAATGGGGCTGAGATAACTCAGGACACTTCGACCCTTAAGATCTTTTGTGCTTCCTCTTTCCTATTCATCCCTCCCTGCCATCACCCAAAATATCTTGGATGAACGTTCTGATGCTGGCTGGGGACATGCCTATAAATTCCTCTGGTTTGGGACAAGCCGCCCTCGAATCCGAAGTCGCTTATTCCCTAGAGCATCGCATTCACATAGTATGTGTTTCATGCTACTCAATGTTATTTATTATTATTCAATATTCAATGTTTTCACCGCACGTTCTACAGATGGGGTCGTCAGCTTTGCCTAGAGTGTAAAGTTTCTTTCTTGTGTTAAAATTGCCAGTGCAGGGCACCGGGGCATGGATTTGACATCTGCTGATTCTCCCGAAGTTTTTAAAAGGAAGCCTGTGTGTGAAGATCCGAAGATTTTTTCAAGTGTGTCAATTGTGGTATACTCAAAGATCCCCAATAGATTTGGTGCATTCTTTGACAATACTCTTTCAGTGCCAGTTGGTACACCTAGGTAATCCTACAAAGGGCTCAGGCCCACTGAAGTTGTGAGTCGATCCTTTCCTGACTAATTCGTCAGCCCTTCCGTTACCTATAAACATACAACCTTATACTTTCAAACACTACAACGTCCGTGCATGAATACATTAATGGATCGGTGTAGCTCAGCCTTTGATCCCCGAACGTGTAAAATTGTTAACAGCTTTATTTAATAAAACTTATGTACAAACTATTAAACGAATCTTTCGCCTCAGGCTCGCCCTTGTCTCTATCGACTTAAAATATAAATCAAATAAATGTGGGTGTTACATCTCTGAGAATATAAGTAAATAAATAACTACTTTAACTTTTCACCTTTCGCCACTACTTGAAATCTAAGAAATGGACGAAACCTTAAGCCTTAAGCTTTCCTTAAGCCCTCTCGGCTATGAACTCGTCAGAGTGTGTCATATATTGTGTCGCATTATGTATCCATTTCACAATATTAAAGAAATAACAAATCATCTGCTTACAAAGATAATAGAGAAGAATGAAACAATAGTAACAAAACAGAGACATAGCACATTGTGACGTGGCCATAAAAATAGAATCGTTGGATTTCGTGAGCACAATGGCAAGCCAGAAACGCCTTTTGTAAACCCGCTATAATTTGTTGAAACGAGCTCCATACAATGTATTCTTAGTTTTTAACATTCATATGGGGAAACTCATATATATCGTAGCTTATATTTTAGTATATTTATGATGTTTTTGAAAATTTAATACGGAAACGACTACAGTAATTTAAATTATGAATTGTTGAAAGTTAGACATAGTTTTGCTTATTATAAGTCCTCACGAAAATCTCATATCGTGAAATATTCATACGATCCGTAATAAAAATGATTTAAACGCTCGGATACTAATTAGTTATTGTAAATAGCAATAGAGTTTTATGAGTATCATTCTATTGAATATAGTTTTTCATTGTATAATTTAAAATTCTTTAGATTTTACTTATTAATGACAGATGACATTCGCCCTAAGAACAGAAACTCAGATAACGCCGTTCCATATATTTTCCAAAACAAAATAATGAAGAAAAACAAACATTTTAATTTATAAAATTACCATAGTTTGGAAGAAAAACGCGAATATTAATTCTTCTTTAATTCTTCTCTCTCTTAATTCTTCGGAATATTAATTTTCGTATAATCCTATTATGACAGAATACATCATTGAGCAGAACACAATTAATTGCTCTTGTCCGGGAATTTAATTCCATTTTTCGACTTATTCTTCTCGAAAACTTGCGCTTCAAGAAAATTAATGTTGAAAGAAATCCTTTGTAACTCCTGAATTCGTTCGCTTTCTCTTGACGCCGATTTCACCGCAATTAAGTTGTTGAAAATAAAATTATTCCACCACTATTGTAGTCCGCTCTGCCTTGGGGTAAAGACAGATAATTTTGTAGTTCATTGTAGCAGACTCCAAGTAGCTCATTTCATTAAATTCCTTGCGGAGTGTTTTAAACTTTGACTTTCTTCATTATAATGGTTGGTAGCCTTCCTGCAATTAAAATTCAGTACTTACTTCACAGAGCATGCTTAATTATTTTATTTATTTCCAAAAATATGTACAATAATTGACGATGAAAGCAAACAGCTAAGTATGTTTTTTCTGCATCTTCTTCTTTCTTCATGTCCAGCAGTGGACGACAATAGGCTGATAGATAGAAGTTAGGAGGCCCTATATAAACCATGCATTTTTCGTCGCGGCTTACGTAAAAATCATCAGTGCAAATGTCATCGAATCAAATAAATAAATATTGCGATATATGCCCAATATAACTCACAATCTAACATCTTAGTTGAAAGACAAATCTAAACTCTCCCAGTTAATTGTAATTTTATAAATTCTCTGAACTCCAAGATAGTGATTTCTAAAAAAACAGAGATAATGTATAAATATTCATTAACCAGAAATTATTCAAGTATGAAATATTTAGCAAGCCTAACTTACATAAAACATTGTTGTATAAGCGAAATCAAGCCTTCGCTAATAAATGGTAATAAATGAGCATCATATTTTATAAGCGGAGAGCTGTCTGGTGAACATTAAGCTAAAGTGTTTTACTTTTATCCAACAGCTTAAAAGGTTTAAAAGCTGGGTACTGAAAGAGACTAATTGCAGTGATAGTAGGCATTTATATGTGTTCATATTTAAAAGATAGTAGATCTAGAATCTGATAATGACCGAAGAGTTAAGCAGAATGGAAGAGCAAGACATCAGCAAAAATAATAAATCGAAATGATACCTAGTATTATTATGGCAATTCATAGATACTACAAGTAAGATGAGTTTCTTTCCAGTCACAAAACAAGGCCTTACTACTTACGTAGTGGATAAAAATAAAGGTATATTGCATCTTGTTTAGATTGTATTTTTTTCGGAGTAGCACATTATTTAAACCCACACGGTTTATTAACTCCTTGGCGGGCACCACGATCCAGAGGGTTCCCAAACAATAGATGTTTCTCTTGTGTCGTTTTGTACCCGTTGACTAGTAAAATTACATGTGATTTCAGACGATAAATGCAAATAGAATTTACTAATATGAATATGATATAAAGAAGTCATATTTTTAATTATATTGCGGTGGAAGCATGATAAAGAACAACACGCATAGTCGTCTGAGGACGACTATGCGTGTTACCTACAAATGTCCCACTGCTGGGCACAGACCTTCTTCATGGAGAAATATGTGAGGAGCATTGGCCGTAACACCACCACTCTGGCTCAATGCGAGTTAGTGGGTAGAAATGGTACCAATAGCAACCGAAATCAACGGCTTAAAGTCCTTACCGAAGCACGGCGGAGATTAAGATCACAAACTTTTGATCACCCATCCAAGGTCTGTCCATGGGATTGTTTTCGATCTCGAAAGCCAAAGCGTACTCACCACTACGTCACCAACCTTCTCAACATACGATCTTCATATTTAGCCTAGAGACGCCTGTTGACGGACATTTATGTCACGACGAGAAATATATTTTATGATTGCATTGTAACAAAAATAACATTTTCACGTTAAAGTTCGTTTGGTTCGTGAAGTGGAAAATAAAATTACACTATGTACGAAAACAGGGTTTTAGTTCTACCAAGAAATAAATTGCAGTTGAACTAACAGAAGCTGCTTTGTCTAACGTAATGGAAAATGGTACAAAGGACAGTTCGGGACCACATAGAATGACTGCTATACTGTTATCGGTGCTCAGTTTTATTGGACAAAGGGTGTGAGACCAAAATACCCAACTAGTTGGGTTTCAAAAGTACAAATGTTCGGTGTATCGGCATTTTGAGGGTAGTATCAGCTTCGTTGTATTCACGGCAAAGACATTCACCAGTTACGGTCATAAAAAACCTAATATCCATCAGATTAATATATCGGTAACAGATATTACTTTATATATTTCGCTACCCGTTTAAATAACACCCATTAAGAATTACTCGTTGTTTTATTCCTAAAACTACCAGCTGACAGCGGTAAACCTAATATAAACTTAATTCGAATCATAAAATCCCGAAAAATTTCGGGCTAATGCAGTAACATTAATACATTATTTTCGTAATTTTTACTGTAATATATGTAAAAGATAATTAGTTTTTGAAAACTCCTTCATAATATTCACTTAATTTGAAAGAGTAAAGACTTTTATTCTTTCTTCTCTTATAAAGATTCTGCCTGCTACTTCTAGAGAGATAGAGAGAGATTCTATGTACACCCAATATTACACACAGAGTACAGGTAATTAAGCAACTTCTCAGATGTATCACAATTAGTTGTTCTATGAAGTTGGTCTATGGGAATCGGTAACACAGAGGAAGACACGCAGAAGACAAGAGTTCCATAAGTTTAAGTCGATCATCTTAGTTAAGCTATAGTCTCTAATTGAAGCCTTCGAACTTCACTACACAATAGTTTCACAAATTAACCAACTGGCACGATTGCTGATAATTCGTCAACTTGAGCGGGCTTGAGGTTAAAGCGGTGAAAGATTACATTCAGCGCGAATTCAGAATTCCATTGTAATTTACGTCTTGTAACTTCGTTTCGTCTGTCATTACGTCCTTTGAATTTATAAATGAAGATCGTTTTCGGTTTAATATCGTTTAGCTGTCTAAAATATAAACGATGTGTAAATGGGCAAATTATTGATTCTTCTTCTTCGAGTCAATGGCTTAAATTATATTCCACTAGTATTCGGCAACGGCTACAGCTTGAAGTGTTACCGCTTAAGCTCCTCAATAGTACAGGATTGGACACGAGGTTAAGTGTGACATGTTTGGGACGGGGCTCCACAGTCATATATGGTGTTCTCCGGATCAATGAAGCCCCATCTTGCTAAATTCTCGCTACAGTAGCCCACTTGTGTTTGTACACGGCTTAGAGACTTCCAAGTCGGCCACTGCAAGTTCTACCCCGGTGGTAGTATTTTTGCTGGTGAAACGCTGGATAATGTTCTCACCACGTTTCCTTGCTGTCAGCTCTGATTTATTTGCAAGAGTAGATGCAGGTAGTTCATCAAAAGAAAGTAGTTAAATTACTTCAAAGTTTTGTTTCTTTAATTGGCACAACATGGTATTTCTTTCATATTCATTTAACTCCCGTCACTATCCACTTTTACTCTATACAAATCATTTCTCACACATTCAATCCATGACCTCGTTGGTGCTCCTCGCAGTCTGATCACCTGGTCCATTCACATTCTCTCGTCATCAGCCTATATACGTCCTAGGGCACAGACCATACTTATAGAGTAACACATGAGGAGTATGGGCCGTAACACCACCAAGCTGGCCCATTGAGCTGCACGATTATTTGCACTGTTACATAAAATTCACCACCATTTTCAAGTAAATTTATACAAACTACTGACAGAACCTTATTAAAACGAATAGGATCCCCTAAATGTATACAACGGTAATGATAATACATAAAACCCAAATTGTTGTAGAAGGTAACCGTTTCAATATTATACGCCGTGAATACACAGTTGATGTCTGTCGTTAGATTTTATTCAAAATTGCGCGACACGGGAAAATTTAATGTAAAGAGGCTTGATTTGAGAAATGAATATTTATTTTGATTATTCTTGTAATCATACTTTGGAAATGTATATGGGACTGCTTCTTTTAAAAAGAGAACCTGTAAAATGACAAGTCATACATTTAGTTAAATAACATCATTTACAAAGATTTTATATACGTATGATTTTATGTGCTTTTGGACCATTTATCTGAAATATGTTGGTTCTTTGTAGTATCTTTGTTCAATTAAGGTTGGTTTTTAAGTGATCTGAGCAAAATTCTTTTTTGTAAATAATGTAACCTCAAATGCTATAAATCTAAATCTTTTACATAATTACAAAAGCCTAATTCGGTTTGTTATAGATTTCCTTGCTAATCTAAAGACCAACAAAAACTAAGCATTTCCTCCAGATCCATTTGTGATTAATCTTTGATCGACTTTAGTTTTTACCTCTATGCCGACTAAATCGGGGAAAGTTGTTTGACATTGACTTATTATTGAGAATTCTAGAGAACTTATCTCCATTTTCTGGAATACCTACTTATTAACATGACGATTGTTGGTTGCTAGAGAAAAAGAAGATTTGTTGGTTGGTGAAGAAGCACCTTATATGTTGATTGAAATTTGGTATTTTAGTGCAATAAATTCTAAATATTTTTTATTTCTGTAAATAAATAAACAGTCGGACCAGTCCACAAAAAGTTTTCATCTACGTCCATGTATATGAGACATCAGAGATATCAAAAATGAATCATCTATCATTGGGAGGATTCTCTTGAGTGACTGAAGGTGTCTCGGTATAAAAATATATAAATCGGTTAAGCCTGTGTCCAACATTTAACAGCATTTCATCGCGCCGGGAGCGGTAGGCTAAGGTGTTAATACCGATATCAAAGTGTGCTTAATTTTAGAGATTACCCATACAGCAATTTAAATAAATTGATTCGAATTTCGTTATTTCGTGCTAATCTGTGTATTTGTTTCGTATCAATTAGGGATTAAGGCTGGTGGAAAACCATGTTGGAACATTTATTATAGTTAAGAACCCTGTTATTATTAGGCTTAGTAATATTCTCATATTATTTTACACTGGTAGGTTTTACAAATGTATTCGCCCCGTGACTATATCAGAATATTTTAGGTACATACAGTGTACAAATTTTAGATATGAAAATAGATCCTACAATAATATTTGCTAGACAAAGTTCCGTTTAAACATACAATTCGATTCGGGTGGTAGTTGATGCTTTTGCTTTCAATACTTTGTAGAATTTACATTTATATTATATGATTTATATGAATGAGGCTGCATATTATATTATTAATAACACGTGTGTTGGGTTTCATATAAGTGAAAACACGAGTTTACCTGAGTGAGTGATGCTGAGTTTAGCTGACTTGCTGTGTTTAGAATAATATATTAAAAGATCCCTGTGTAATAGAGTTCTGGGTCGGAACCGTTATTAACTATTTAATAACTCCGCTTACCTCTTCGGACAGAAAAGCGTGTTATTATGTTGTGTATGTACGAGTAAAATGTCAATAGTAACTTATGCGAGTTTTTTTTGTGTTGCGCTGATCTCAAATGAAATTGAGAAAAAGGACTACGGTAAAAACATAAGGTTACATTTACTTTCAGCATGAAGCTTCTATAACTAAAGAATAAAATGCCAAAGAAAAGATAACACCTACAATACGAAACAATGTAGCATTCACAATTAACGGCTTTTTAATATTTGTTAAAGCTTACTGTAAGAAACTTTTAAAATAAATGCTCCCCTTTTATTTCGTGAGAATTCAACATCTTACAAATTAGGAATTCTATTTTTTCAACTCTTTGAACAGGAATCCCGTAATTTCTGGGTAATGCTTAATGAAAATATTTTTTCAAAGCCTAACTTTAAAATTCTCGGAATGCTAGATGGATAAAGTAATTATTAGAATTGAAACGGAGGATAGATTAAATAAAAAAAATTACCTGTATAATTAGAACGTACTTTATGTAGTACGTTGTTACTCGTTTAAGAGGTCACCTTCTCAATCCTGTACATCCAAATTTAAAAAAACATCTTAAAAACAACATAAATGACTTAGTATACGCGTGTACACGTTCGTAGTTCACATAGCAATGTTTGTTGTGACGCCTAATATGGGAAACAATTGAATACTCGTTCAACGTCACATTCTTATTCTTGTAATGGGGCTGAGATAACTCAGGACACTTCGACCCTATGGGATCTTTTGTGCTTCCCCTTTCCTATTCATCCCTCCCTGCCATCACCCAAAATATCTTGGATGAACGTTCTGATGCTGGCTGGGGACATGCTAATAAATTCCTCTGGTTTGGGACAAGCCGCCCTCGAATCCGTAGTCGCTTATTCCCTAGAGCATCGCATTCCCATAGTATGTGTTTCAAGCTTTCAATGTTTTCACCGCACGTTCTACAGATGGGGTCGTCAGCTTTCTATGCTAAATATGTTGTCACATTCACAACATATTTAGCATAATAAGTAAGTTAAGAGATGGAAGAGCGGAGTTGCCTGGCACAGGCTTTTAGCTTAAACGGTGGCTCCAATCTTAGATCAAGACAAGTTTGTCAATATGCAATAAAACGATTTTTCATTTTCAGCTTTGCCTTGAGTGTAAAGATTCTTTCATGTGTTTAAATTGCCATTATGGGCACCAATAAGGCAGCGGATTTGACATCTGCTGATTCTCCCGAAGTTTTTAAAAGGAAGCCTGTGTGTGAAGATCCGAAGATTTTTTCAAGTGTGTCAATTGTGGTATACTCAAAGATCCCCAATAGATTTGGTGCATTCATTGATAATACTCCTTCAGTGCCAGTTTTATGGTACACCTAGGTAATCCTACAAAGGGCTCAGGCCCACTGAAGTTTTGAGTCGATCCTTTCCTGGCTAATTCGTCAGCCCTTCCGTTACCTATAAACATACAACTTCATCACGTCACACTTTATCTAATGGGAGCTAGCTCAGCCTTCGATCCCGGAACGTGTAAAATTGTTAACAGCTTTATTTAATAAAACTTATGTACAAACTATTAAACGAATCATTCGCCTCAGGCTCGTCCTAGTCTCTATCGATTTCAAATATAAATCAAATAAATGTGGGTTTTACATCTCGGAGAATATAAGTAAATAAATAACTACTTTAACTTTTCACCTTTCGCCACTACTTGAAATCTAAGAAATGGACGAAACCTTAAGCCCTTAAGCCCTCTCGGCTAAGAAGTCGTCATAATGTGTCATATATTGTGTCGCATTATGTATCCATTTCACAATATTAAAGAAATAACAAATCATCTGCTTACAAAGATAATAGAGAAGAATGAAACAATAGTAACAAAACAGAGACATACCACATTGTGACGTGGCCATAAAAATAGAATCGTTGGATTTCGTGAGCACAATGGCAAGCCAGAAACGCCTTTTGTAAACCCGCTATAATTTGTTGAAACGAGCTCCATACAATGTATTCTTAGTTTTTAACATTCATATGGGGAAACTCATATATATCGTAGCTTATATTTTAGTATATTTATGATGTTTTTGAAAATATAATACTGAAACGAATACAGTAATTTTAAATATGAATTGTTGAAAGTTAGACATGGTTTTCGTGCTTATTATAAGTCCTCACGAAAATCTCATATCGTAAAATATTTATACGATCCGTAATAAAAATGATTTAAACGCTCGGATACTAATTATTATTGTAAATAGCAATAAAGTTTTATGAGTATCATTCTATTGAATATAGTTTTTCATTGTATAATTTAAAATTCTTTAGATTTTACTTATTAATGACAGACGACATTCGCCCTAAGAACAGAAACTCAGATAATGCCGTTCCATATATTTTCCAAAACAAAATAATGAAGAAAAACAATCATTTCAATACATAAAATTTCCATAGTTTGGAAGAAAAACGCGAACCATTATCTCTTCTTCGGAATATTAATTTTCGTATAATCCTATTATGACAGAATACATCATTGAGCAGAACACAATTAATTGCTCTTGTCCGGGAATTTAATTCCATTTTTCGACTTATTCTTCTCGAAAACTTGCGCTTCAAGAAAATTAATGTTGAAAGAAATCCTTTGTAACTCCTGAATTCGTTCGCTTTCTCTTGACGCCGATTTCACCGCAATTAAGTTGTTGAAAATAAAATTATTCCACCACTATTGTAGTCCGCTCTGCCTTGGGGTAAAGACAGATAATTTTGTAGTTCATTGTAGCAGACTCCAAGTAGCTCATTTCATTAAATTCCTTGCGGAGTGTTTTAAACTTTGACTTTCTTCATTATAATGGTTGGTAGCCTTCCTGCAATTAAAATTCAGTACTTACTTCACAGAGTATGCTTTATTATTTTATTTATTTAGAAAAATATGTACAATAATTGACTATGAAAGCAAACAGCTAAGTATGTTTTTTCTGCATCTTCTTCTTTCTTCTGCCCTGTTTTTAATTTTTTGAGGATCGGTGCTACACATCTTTCTCTTATCCCTCGCCATTTTGCCCCTAAAAGTGAGTTAGTACTTTTTTTGCGTACTATTAATAATAGTTAATAAGTCAGTAGGCTCATCTACCGCATTATGTCAAGACATAAGTTTTCAATTCGTGCTTTTTGCTAATGATGACTTACGGCACTGAGACGTGGCCGCTTACAGCGGGCTCAAGGTCACGCAAACGGCAATGGAGTGGACTATGCTTGGAGTTTATCTACGTGATCGAATCAGAAATGAGAAGATCCGTAGGAGAACTAATGTCACCGACCGGGCAAGGCACATTGCTCGTAGAACTGACGGCTTTTGGGGTGGAAGGCGGCCCATGTCTAGCAGTGGACGACAATAGGCTGATAGATAGAAGTTAGGAGGCCCTATATAAATCATGTATTTTTCGTCGCGGTTTACGTAAAAATCATCAGTGCAAATGTCATTGAATCAAATAAATAAATATTGCAATATATGCCCAATATAACTCAAAATCTATCATCTTAGTTGAAAGACAAATCTAAACTCTCCCAGTTAATTGTAATTTTATAAATTCTCTGAACTCCACGATAGTGATTTCTAAAAAAAACAGAGATAATGTATAAATATTCATTAACCAGAAATTATTCAAGTATGAAATATTTAGCAAGCCTAACTTACATAAAACATTGTTGTATAAGCGAAATCAAGCCTTCGCTAATAAATGGTAATAAATGGGCATCATATTTTATAAGCGGAGAGCTGTCTGGTGAACATTAAGCTAAAGTGTTTTACTTTTATCCAACAGCTTAAAAGGTTTTAAACCTGGGTACTGAAAGAGACTAATTGCAGTGATAGTAGGCATTTATATGTGTTCATATTTAAAAGATAGTAGATCTAGAATCTGATAATGACCGAAGAGTTAAGCAGAATGGAAGAGCAAGACATCAGCAAAAATAATAAATCGAAATGATACCTAGTATTATTATGGCAATTCATAGATACTACAAGTAAGATGAGTTTCTTTCCAGTCACAAAACAAGGCCTTACTACTTTCGTAGTGGATAAAAATAAAGGTATATTGCATCTTGTTTAGATTGTATTTTTTTCGGAGTAGCACATTATTTAAACCCACACGGTTTATT
This sequence comes from Parapoynx stratiotata, assembly GCA_910589355.1. Classification (NCBI taxonomy): domain Eukaryota; kingdom Metazoa; phylum Arthropoda; class Insecta; order Lepidoptera; family Crambidae; genus Parapoynx; species Parapoynx stratiotata. The sequence continues at coordinate 5,896,905 of OU342466.1, forward strand.
AACTCCTTGGCGGGCACCGCGATCCAGTGGGTTCGCAAACAATAGATGTTTCTCTTGTGTCGTTTTGTACCCGTTGACTTGTAAAATTTTCATGTGATTTCAGACGCTAAATGCAAATAGAATTTACTAATATGAATATGATATAAAGAAGTCATATTTTTAATTATATTGCGGTGGAAGCATGATAAAGAACAACACACATAGTCGTCTGAGGACGACTATGCGTGTTACCTACAAATGTCCCACTGCTGGGCACGGACCTTCTTCATGGAGAAACATGTGAGGAGCATTGACCGTAACACCACCACTCTGGCTCAATGCGAGTTAGTGGGTAGAAATGGTACCAATAGCAACCGAAACCAACGGCTTAAAGTCCTTACCGAAGCACGGCGGAGATTAAGATCACAAACTTTTTGATCACCCATCCAAGGTCTGTCCATGGGATTGTTTTCGATCTCGAAAGCCAAAGCGTACTCACCACTACGTCACCAACCTTCTCAACATACTTATGATCTTCATATTAAGCCTAGAGACGCCTGCTGACGGACATTTATGACACGACGAGAAATATATTTTATGATTACATTGTAACAAAAATAACATTTTCACGTTAAAGTTCGTTTGGTTCGTGAATTGGAAAATAAAATTACACTATGCACGAAAACAGGGCTTTAGTTCTACCAAGAAATAAACTGCAGTTGAACTAACAGACGCTGCTTTGTCTAACGTAATGGAAAATGGTACAAAGGACAGTTCGGGATCACATAGAATGACTGCTATACTGTTATCGGTGCTCAGTTTTATTGGACAAAGGGTGTGAGACCAAAATACCCAACTAGTTGGGTTTCAAAAGTACAAATGTTCGGTGTATCGGCATTTTGAGGGTAGTATCAGCTTCGTTGTATTTACTATAACACGGCAAAGACATTCACCAGTTACGGTCATAAAAAACCTAATATCCATCAGATTAATATATCGGTAACAGATATTTCTTTATATATTTCGCTACCCGTTTAAATAACACCCATTAAGAATTACTCATTGTTTTATTCCTAAAACTACCAGCTGACAGCGGAAAACCTAATATAAACTTAATTCGAATGATAAAATCCCGAAAAATTTCGGGCTTTTGCAGTAACGTTAATACATTATTTTCGTAATTTTTACTGTAATATATATAATAGATAATTAGTGTTTGAAAACTCCTTCATTACATTCACTTAATTTGAAAGAGTAAAGACTTTTATTCTTTCTTCTCTTATAAAGATTCTGCCTGCTACTTCTAGAGAGATAGAGAGAGATTCTATGTACACCCAATATTACACACAGAGTACAGGTAACCAAGCAACTTCTCAGATGTATCACAATTAGTTGTTCTATCAAGTTGGTCTATGGGAATCGGTAAGACAGAGGAAGACACGCAGACGACAAGAGTTCCATAAGTTTAAGTCGATCATATTAGTTAAGCTATAGTCTCTAATTGAAGCCTTCGAACTTCACTACACAATAGTTTCACAAATTAACCAACTGGCACGATTGCTGATAATTCGTCAACTTGAGCGGGCTTGAGGTTAAAGCGGTGAAAGATTACATTCAGCGCGAATTCAGAATTCCATTGTAATTTACGTCTTGTAACTTCGTTTCGTCTGTCATTACGTCCTTTGAATTTATAAATGAAGATCGTTTTCGGTTTAATATCGTTTAGCTTTCTAAAATATAAACGATGTGTAAATGGGCAAATTATTGATTCTTCTTCTTCGAGTCAATGGCTCAAATTATATTCCACTAGTATTCGGCGACGGCTACAGCTCGAAGTGTTACCGCTTTAGCTCCTCAATAGTACAGGTGGAGGGCAGCATTGGACACGAGGTTAAGTGTGACATGTTTGGGACGGGGCTCCACAGTCATATTCTCCGGATCAATGAAGCCCCATCTTGCTAAATTTTCCCTACAGTAGCCCACTTGTGTTTGTACACGGCTTAGAGTCTTCCGATTCGGCCACAGCAAGTTGTACCCTGGTAGTAGTATTTTTGCTGGTGAAACGCCGGATAATGTTCTCTCCACGTTTCCTTGCTGTCAGCTCTGATTTCTTTGCAAGAGTAGATGCAGGTAGTTCATCAAAAGAAAGTAGTAAAATTACTTCTTCTAAGTTTTTGTTTCTTTAATTGGGGTTGACACAACATGGTTTTTCTTTCATATTCATTTGACTCCCGTCAGTATCCACTTTTACTCTATACAAATCATTTCTCACACATTCAATCCATCACCTCGTTGGTGCTCCTCTCAGTCTGATCACCTGGTCCATTCATATTCTCTCGTCATCAGCCTATATACGTCCTAGGGCACAGACCATCCTTATAGAGAAACACATGAGGAGTATGGGCCGTAACACCACCAAGCTGGCCCATTGAGTTGCTAGGTAGAAACGGTTCCAATAGTGACTGGGACCAACGGCTTAATGTGCCATCCACTACCTGACCATGGCAAAGGTAGGTTTGGTTTCGATCGAAAGCCAAAGCGTACAAACCACTACGCTTCACTCACATTCTCTGAATTAGCATTATTCTTGTTCTGAATATGGCGATTATTTGCACTGTTACATAAAATTCACCACCATTTTCAAGTAAATTTATACAAACTACTGACAGAACCTTATTAAAACGAATAGGATCCCCTAAATGTATACAACGGTAATGATAATACATAAAACCCAAATTGTTGTAGAAGGTAACCGTTTCAATATTATACGCCGTGAATACACAGTTGATGTCTGTCGTTAGATTTTATTCATAATTGCGCGACACGGGAAAATTTAATGTAAAGAGGCTTGATTTGAGAAATGAATATTTATTTTGATTATTCTTGTAATCATACTTTGGAAATGTATATGGGACTGCTTCTTTTAAAAAGAGAACCTGTAAAATGACAAGTCATACATTTAGTTAAATAACATCATTTACAAAGATTTTATATACGCATGATTTTATGTGCTTTTGGACCATTTATCTGAAAGATTAGGTTGGGGAAAAAGTCTTTTCGCATTATAGTATGTATAAACTTGTAATAAAATATCTTTGGCTATACTATTTGTATCTGGCTGGTTTTGGTATCATTGAAAGTTTATATTTTAAAGAACATAATTCCAAATTCAAATTAGGAAAATGTGTGATTTTCATTTGTTTTTCGTACCGCCAAGATGAGTGAATCTAATGAAGAAATTCGATACATTTTAAAATTTTACTACAAAAAAGGTAAAAATGCAACGCAAGCCGCGAAAAAAATTTGCGATGTTTATGGACCTGCAGTGTCTGTGGGAGTAGCACAAATTTGGTTTAAGCGTTTTCAATCCGGAAATTTTGATGTCAAAGATGCACGTCGCTCTGGTCGCCCTATCACAGATAAAATGGATGCCATTTTTGAAAAAGTGGAGCAAGATCGGCATGTCAGTAGGCACGACGTAGCTGAAGAACTGGGAATTTACCACAAAACAGTTTTGGCGCATTTGAAAAAAACTGGGTACACAAAAAAGCTCGACATTTGGGTACCTCACGAGCTCACTGAAAGAAACCTAATGAACCGTGTACTCATTTGTGATTCTTTATTACGACGTAATGAAACCGAACCATTTTTGAAGACGCTGATAACTGGTGATGAAAAGTGGATCACGTACGACAAGAACGTGCGAAAAAGGTCGTGGTCAAAGGCCGGTCAGGCTTCACAGACTGTGGCGAAACCCGGGTTAACTCGCAACAAGGTGATGCTGTGTGTGTGGTGGGATTGGAAGGGCATTATTCATTATGAGCTGTTACCACCAGGCAGGACCATCGATTCTGAACTCTACTGCGAACAACTGATGAGATTAAAGCAAGAAGTTGAGAGAATGCGGCCGGAATTAATCAACAGAAGGGGTGTGGTTTTTCATCATGATAACGCTAGACCTTACACATCTTTAGCCACTCAGCAAATTAAGAGTGTTTGGCTGGGAGGTGTTAATGCATCCGCTGTATAGTCCTGACCTTGCACCTTCAGATTTCCACCTGTTTTGGTCTCTTCAGAATTCTCTAGGCAGTGTCAGGTTAACATCACGAGAGGACTGCCAAAACCACTTGTCGCGGTATTTTGACCAGAAGTCCCAAAATTTCTATAGCAATGGGATCATGTCCCTACCTACAAGATGGCAAAAAGTTATCGAACAAAATGGTACCTACATACTTTAGTTAAATGTAAATAAACTGTATTAAAAAATGTTTTGAATTTTCTTAAAAAATGCGAAGAAACTTTTTCCCCAACCTATTATGTTGGTTCTTTGTTGTATCTTTGTTCAATTAAGGTTGGTTTTTAAGTGATCTGAGCAAAATTCTTTTTTGTAAATAATGTAACCTCAAATGCTATAAATCAAAATCTTTTACATAATTACAAAAGCCTAATTCGGTTTGTTATAGATTTCCTTGCTAATCTAAAGACCAACAAAAACTTAGCATTTCCTCCAGATCCATTTGTGATTAATCTTTGATCGACTTTAGTTTTTACCTCTATGCCGACTAAATCGGGGAAAGTTGTTTGACATTGACTTATTATTGAGAATTCTAGAGAACTTATCACCATTTTCTGGAATACCTACTTATTAACATGACGATTGTTGGTTGCTAGAGAAAAAGAAGATTTGTTGGTTGGTGAAGAAGCACCTTATATGTTGATTGAAATTTGGTATTTTAGTGCAATAAATTCTAAATATTTTTTATTTCTGTAAATAAATAAACAGTCGGACCGGTCCACAAAAAGTTTTCATCTACGTCCATGTATATGAGACATCAGAGATATCAAAAATGAATCATCTATCATTGGGAGGATTCTCTTGAGTGACTGAAGGTGTCTCGGTATAAAAATATATAAATCGGTTAAGCCTGTGTCCAACATTTAACAGCATTTCATCGCGCCGGGAGCGGTAGGCTAAGGTGTTAATACCGATATCAAAGTGTGCTTAATTTTAGAGATTACCCATACAGCAATTTAAATAAATTGATTCGAATTTCGTTATTTCGTGCTAATCTGTGTATTTGTTTCGTATCAATTAGGGATTAAGGCTGGTGGAAAACCATTTTGGAACATTTATTATAGTTAAGAACCCTGTTATTATTAGGCTTAGTAATATTCTCATATTATTTTACACTGGTAGGTTTTACAAATGTATTCGCTCCGTGACTATATCAGAATATTTTAGGTACATACAGTGTACAAATTTTAGATATGAAAATAGATCCTACAATAATATTTGCTAGACAAAGTTCCGTTTAAACATACAATTCGATTCGGGTGGTAGTTGATGCTTTTGCTTTCAATACTTTGTAGAATTTACATTTATATTATATGATTTATATGAATGAGGCTGCATATTATATTATTAATAACACGTGTGTTGGGTTTCATATAAGTGAAAACACGAGTTTACCTGAGTGAGTGATGCTGAGTTTAGCTGACTTGCTGTGTTTAGAATAATATATTAAAAGATCCCTGTGTAATAGAGTTCTGGGTCGGAACCGTTATTAACTATTTAATAACTTTTTTGAAGCGTTTAGAATAGGTCCTCGTATTGTGGTCTTTGCATTGCGTTCAAAACGAAAAAGAAATTGAACGTTTTCAAGAACCGGTTCAATCCTCGTGGGCAGTCATAGCGGGTCGAGTGGTAAGTCACCGCCCGCCGCAACGGGAATATGGACTCACAACAAATATGGACTCCATGGACACAAAACATTAAATAAAACCGTTTTTATTTAATTAAAAACGTTTTAGGAACGAAATCAGTTTACTTTCATAAACGTTTTTATAACTTTCCGTTCGAGAATAAACCGGTATCCGACCCCTATATTAGAAAGCGAGTACTGCCACACATCGGCTATAGAATATAAGAACAACAAACGATATTGAGAATTAACTGAAATGTTCAAACGGGGATTGAACCGTGTAACATGCATAACATAGATTTAAGAAGAGCCAGTAACATGATGGCATATAATTTATTATGATCATATTTTATTTTTCATCGATTGTTCAATGTCAACGTAAAACGTATCGCGATTCCGTCACAACAAAGACGATAATTTGTTTCTATTATAACGTTATCATTTGTTAGTTCCGCGCGATTTGTCACGGTGACGTCACAACAGATGATACATAACTTTGCCGTATATTATAAGAAGTAGGAACATAACTTGAAAGGAGAACGAAGAATTTTGTTTACAGACAAATTTTTACTTATAATATCTTTATTGGATGTTCTTGGTGAGGTGTGCCAACGGCATTTATCTATACATAATTATAATAAAACTGTAAATACCTGTGTCTTTTCATTGAATTTATTTTTTGGAAACTTTAATTGGAGTGTAATAAGTAATCGATAAAGATACCAAATCACCATTTTTTTACATTTTGTCTGCCTGTCTGTGCTCGCATCACGCAAAAACAACTTGACGGATTTTGATGAAATTGAGTATGGTGATAGCTGAATATCCTGTTTAACATCTAAGATAACTTTTACTACAGAAAAATGTATAAATTAGGGTCCCGCGAACATCTTATTTTTATTTTTATAAGATAATAATTATTGGTGTACTTATTTACTACACAAATCGACATTTATTTCACGAATATCAAAATTTTAAAAATGAAATCTTATACGATCGTCATATAGGATCGTACTACAACTACTACTTTTTTTCGAGAATAAATTGACATTTCCCATCACAATGTTATATGTCAAAACGCCCATCATAGCTTTCCGTAACTATAGTGTGTGAAAAAACTCCTAATAAATTCATGACGAATGTAGGCATAATGTACAAAATGTTATTTTTTTTACTATCACAGAGAAATATATAATTTTAAAGCCGTAAAATATAATAATTATAAGCCGAGCTGTGTGGAAGCGGCTCATTAAAAGAATACAACTAACTCGTCTCTTGCCTTGGGTGTCGTAAAAGGCGACTAATAGACTAAGAAATGCACAGCCAGCCACCATGGCAGTGGACTGCTTCTGCAGTGCTTTTGCCTAGTCTCTGACTAACCCTTGGGGGATAAAAGTCGTGATTATATGCATGTACGTATGTATGCACTCAAAACATCAACTCCGTATCGTCACCGGATCGCTTTGCTCGCGAGCTGTGCACGCGTGGACCACGGTTGGCCCACTCGGTAACCACTCGTTGCTCGCACGCTTACTGGTACCGAGTAGATCGTTTGCTGCTTTTACTCATTTATTTGAGGACAACGCGATGTCCACCGGTAGACAACAAGCCCAGGAATTGCTGGTCGGGTGCCGAGTGGATGTAATGAGCTAAGCTACCATAATGTGTTTTAATTATTGTAAAATATTTTAGTACGCAACATAAATATCAAAAACAAAACTTTTCCTGCTTCTATTTTAGTATTAACAACAATGATCTTTTTTAACCTAAGAACAAAATCGTGTACACTATTTATGATCTTTATTCTAATATTATACCGTGGTAGAACTTCGTCCCAGCGAGAGATCTACGTTGAAATTCTTTTGTGACCAAACTTCCGCTGGCTTGAATCTTTTATAAGCAGTGAGATCGCGACTTTTATAAGCTAGGGCGAACAAAGTCTTGGCCATAAATACACAAAATTGTGCTGTACCACTCTAAAATTTTAGTCTCGCCCGTCTTAAGATAGATTAACGAAAATTTCAGTGTTCCTTTTGAATGAATTCCTCAGTTCAGTTTAAGAACTCCTTTTTTAGTATTTCGGTAGTTGAGTAGCAAGCACGGAACTATTTGGTTTCATAGTTTTACCGTTGTCCTTTGTCTCTTTATTACTTTATTGTTTGGTATTTTATTGTAATATCGCTTCACTCACAATTAAACTCGGCACATCAACAAGCTCGCCTTCAGTAACAGAGATGAAAACATTACAGTACTCATAGTATGAGTTTCAGTCTATCGATACAATGGAGACTCTAATGGGTAATGTATGACGATTTTACGCTGACGTTGATCGAATCGAGTCAGCACACAATGTCACGACTCAATCTAGGTAATGATACATAAGTCGTGAAGTTATCTTAGAAATTAATAAAATTGACATAAACTTCTAATTTACATAGCAAAATATTTACTTTAAATTAATATGTAAGTAAAAGCACCAACATTGGTTTGGTGTGCATAAGGACGTTCAGGTATACAAAAACCTTCTAATACAATGTCGTAGATATTCCACGAGACATATTTTAGGGGCCTACACAGCCAGGACAGAGACAAACGACCAGCAAACAAAAGATAGTTTGTAACTTCGGAAGTGTTACAACGAGACACTTTGATTTAGTATGGAAATTGGAAATGATTTGATAAGAATAGGCCACACTCGACATTTTACTACAAAAATCTTAAAGTAGTTTTTATTGCATTATTTAACCTATTATATTCTGAATGACTGTAATAAAAATAATATGATGGTTTTAAGCAGTAAAAGTATTATTATAATTTGTATAATAATGCTTTGACTGCTAATTGTTAAAAAAATAATTTTATGATTATGATATTTATCCAAAAATATTATAATTATTGCAAAAGATAATAATTACAAAAAAAGTTTTGATTCATCGACATCTTTTATCTGGTGGTGATTGTCCTTAATGCTTTCTGGCATTATAAAAATAATTGTTTTGTAAGGGGAAACGGATTCAACGGAAAAGCTTATTCAAAGATTCAATTAAGGTTGTCTTTAATTGGAAAAGTATTGGTAAACTAGTAAATGAAGCTAGGTACATACAACAGATTTGAAGTACAATGATGGATATAAGTACAGAATTATTGGGTATGTTCTAATAAATAACTTTTTACATTCACACCTTTCGACTTATATCGCTCGTGCTATGAAAACTAGATGACGGCTAATTATATATTGTACTGTTAATTATTATGATTAATTAACCATACACATAAAATCACGACTATTATCCCCAAAGGGTTAATCAGAGACTTAGCAAAAGGACCGCAAAAGTATATTGCGGTCCTTTTGCTAAGTCTTGCCATAGTTCGTGCTTCACCAAACAGTGATTGCACTCAGTCGCCTTTTACGACGCCCAAGGGAAGAGATAGGTTAATAGTATTCTTTTAATGAGCCGCTACCACACGGCTCGGCACATTAATAATGCCGTGGCGCCACGGCATTATTAATATGCATTTATATTATCAATTTGTTACTCATAAACATTTAAGACTGGAGAACAAATGCTCACACAAACATTTTCCCCTCACTGAGAATCGAATACAGAACTTTTCGAAATGGCGTTGTCTTGAAACCAGTGTACAAACTACCGAGTAGTTGTAATAATGCCCGAAGCCATGGAAAACATTTTGGTAGTAAATGTCCGAAAAATTACAATTAAAATAAAATCTTATTCTCATAAGGTTTTAATCAGTATTTTGCTGGTAATAAATATTCATTTTACTCTCCAAAAAACAACAGACGAACCAATATACCTCTGCGGTATACGCAATATTCCTTTTTACTTTGGTATTGGCTTTTCATTCGCTACAGTGAAAGCTATCGAGAACTTCGAAAATTGATGGGGCTCCTAAATGATTTAGCCTCAGCTCATTTGCTAAATGAATTTTGTTAGTAGAATGACTTTGATACTATTATGAAAATTGATGGGCTAACTTCGGGGGACAAGCGAATTCCCAACAAACGTGAAACACTAAACACATTAAAACTCCTGTCTGTTATGAATATTTAATGTTCCAACGATGTAAAGCGTTCGATGTTATATTTTCAACTTGGGTAATAATAGTAATAATAATCCCAATAATAATAATTTCATTTCCTTTTGCATTTAAGGACGCTATGATACGTGCCTGTATTGAATTGCCACCAACTTATATTCGTTCAACTAGACACAAGTCCGCCTATATGTGGGAAACATAATTACGTCGTGTATCGGCGTAACAGTGGTCCAATGTTGATAAGTAGATAAAAACTGCCAACTACCTAACTTAAACGGCCTTCCGAAGAATGAAAGCACCAATCTATACAAAACACGACGCCACGTGCTCCTAATTAAGTCACAGCTATTACGATAACTATATGTTAATAAATATACTGCTCATCGCTGGCTTTTAAGATCTGATACCATAATGACTGTTAATGTACCGAGAAAGGCTAATGTCGAAACACGGAATGATAAAAAATTTTATTTTTTACTATTGACTGTTTGGTTTCACCCATGGATTTTAAAATTGATACGTTTATGATTTAACTATACTTTATTGTTTGCCATTTTCTTTTAATATCATCTAAGCATGACCAACGAATGAATCCCCAAAATACTTTTTTTAAATATGAAATGTATTGGAACAAATAAATGTCAGATAATTCAAAAACAAAACAAAGAAAAGTGAAAGACAAATAACTTAAAGGCAGATCAATAAGGAAAAGTTAAAACTATGGGGGTTGGGTCGACTCTTCTTGGGACCTATATATCCTCTAGAGTCTACCTGTCACGCCGAGTGCAGTCACTGCTTGGTGAAGCGTGGACTATGGCAATGGCTTTTGGGGTGCTTTTGCCTATTCTCTGAACTAACCTTAAGGGAGTCGTGATTATATGTATGTATGTATAAGATATAGTAGTCAGTTGTGAAGGATCTTTCTCCTTACAGTGAGTTAAAACTAGATTTTTTTTACATTTTATGACATGTAAGCTCTTGGCCTTCATCTGAGCCTTTATCTCACCTGATGGTAAGGGACGATAAGGCCGAAGGTGGAAGCGAGCTTCACCAAATCCTCAACAACTGAGGATCTGGCTATCTTACCTCTGATTGCCGGAACACAACAAATACTTATAACATTGTTATTATTATGGCGAAAAATTTTGGTATGACGGTGGTAGCTAGCCAGGCAGGCTTGGAAGTCCTACCACCAACCAAACCGAGCAGATAAACTTCTGCCCATGAGGAATCGAACCCGGACCTCCGATCAACACCCGGTGGTGTGAACCACTAGACCAGGGAGGCGGTTAAACTAGAATTTCTCGGAATATCACGTTCTCCCTTAAGTTAATATCAATACATGTTTAAGTATGAATGACACTGAAAGCATTGGCTCGTTTTCGTATATTGGATATTGGTATGCCATTTCCACTAGGAAAATAACTTTTATTATGTACGAAATAGAGGTGACCTTTAAATGTGTAGTATGAATTACAGTATGGATAAAAACAAACAGAAATAGGCAAATGGAAAAAAACTTTCAATCCAACTACGAAACTAGTCTAGAAACGGGAAGTACCTTTGTAGTTTGTAATAACAAGATTAATTAATGGATCAAAAAAACCTTACGTTACCGTGTTTTCTCTGGAACTTCCTGTAAGATTATTTGGTGTGTGTGTAATAAAAACATTAATAAATGGATCCAAAAAACTTCACGGTTGTTTTCTCCGGAACTTCCTACATGAATATTTGGTGTGTTTTATCATATGCATCTTTTAGCTTTCAATTCCCGTAAAAGTTTTCGAGCGTCGTCGCTATAATCTAGACCAAACTTATAATATTGAACAAGTAAGATGATTTTATCTTTTTTCAAATGTACTATAGTTTTAAAAATAAACAAAAAATACCACCATGTGAAAACAAATCTATACATATTATAAATGAAATTATATAAAATAGTACATATTATAATTAAACTATAGAGGTTGAATGTCTGCACATAGATTTTTTTTTTTAAACATGTCAGGGGAAGTAAGAACAAAGAAAATACCAAAACAATTTAGAATAGAATAGAATATTGTTTCTCTGTCTGTTTGTTTGTTTGTGCGGGCTAATCTCCGAAATGGCTGGACCGTTTTCAATGAAATTTTGCATGGTGATACCTTATATCTGGTTGACATCTTAGATACTTTTTATTCCTGAAAATAAAGGGTTCCCGTGGGATAGTTAAAAACCAGTAACCGCGTACGAAGTCGCGGGCAAGAGATAGTAATAAATAAATATGCATGCCAATTTACAAAGCGTTATTCAAAGCCAAATTGTTGTTATAACAAATAAATAATCTTTGGCAGGGAACAATCAAATGAAGTTGTAAAAAAAAATACTATTAATACTGTTGGAATTGTATTAAACACTGTTCCATCAGATAAAGTTAGCATTAGAACACAAGTCGCAACTAGTTTCGCAACTTGCATTGGGTAATATATCAGAATCTGAGACATATGAATGCCGTATGTGGCCGTATTCAGCACATTGAATTCGAAACTAGCGTCGATAATTTGTGCCAAAACCATGTTGCAATTCTAATGTAGTGCGGTAAAACATTTATTCATTTGCGTAATATTATGGCGTCGTATTTCTTTTTAAGAAGACATAGTTATTTGATTTAGGGTGAATTCGACCAAATTGAGATTAGTAACATGGGAATAGTAATACCAAACTGAGTTCACACGATTGGTCGAATCTGCCCTAAGGGCGGAGCCGATTAGCTATCCTAGTTTTTTCACGTTTGACTACACGCGAGTAATATTATTTTACATCTCTCATGTTCGATAAGTAGGTCCTTAATACCCCCAGATGCGGGTTGTAAGTGATCAATTACCGCCCTAGGTTAATAATGCAGCTAGAAACGCCCTAGGGCGGTAAGTAATTAAAAAAAACTCTTTCAAAAAGTTCGCGTACATCTAACCATCTTACTGGCACTAGACATCATGCATTCAGCCCAATGACAAAAGAGGTCGCTTCGCTATTTTCATCAATTTTGAATATCGAACGGCGAAGCTAAATTTAGTGCTTGAATATAAATTTATTTATTCTTGTGACAAAAGAGGTCGCTTCGCTATTTTCATCAATATTGAACGGCGAAGCTAAATTTAGTTCTTGAAAATAAATTTATTTATTCTTGTAATGCCTTTTTTTCCACTTACCTCACAATCGAGATGTAAAGCAGAGTAGTTAGCTCGGGTGTAAGCATCAATCCCACCCTCGAACTATAAGCGCCCTTGCTGCGCTCGTGCGCCTAAATATCTCGGGCTGCAATTGATGCCTTACAGCCCTTGGCTACTAATCTACTATTAACGGAGTACGCAGTTTTTCGCGCACGAATGTGTCAATGTCTCGTTTGACATAAGGCAGATTCGACCAATCGTTTCAGGTCCGTTTGGTATTACTATTCCCGTGTTACTAATCTCAATTTGGTCGAATTCGCCCTTAGAAGCTTGGTATGTGTGAAATAGATTAGATTTATTTATTTCACTTGTGAATTGTTGGATTCCTTTATTGACGATCACAGATTTACTATATATAATGATACTAGTGGATTATTAGGCAATAATCTTCGGAACAAAATATCATTTACTTACTTTTTTGGACTATTTATATTTTTAATAAATATTTTTAACGAAGCTGTTGCTGACTTATTGCGCCCTCTAGCGGTATTTTATAGTAATTTATATTCACCAAACTTTAGGCTTGGCATTCCGGATAGAATTAAGTTTTATATATATACATAAATATAATATATAGCAGGCAAATTTTTACAAACTTCTATTTCGGAATTAAATGATTTATTTTTCATAAAGTGTTGCCTTTTATCCAAGAGGTAGACAGGGATTTCTAATTTCCACTTGCTACGATTATTACGATAGGTCTTTACCTATGAAATTGCCGTTTTGTATGGAGATTTGGGGGAACTCTTAGCATTTTCCATACTAACATTTTTTTAAGTTTTCTTCACAACGACAAATCCAAAGATGATAATATTTGGCACGTATCATTAGACAAGCAATATATGTGATATCATACTTATGAAAATTCATTTATGGTTTTTAAGTGAATGCAAGTCAAATGATGTATTCGGGAGGCACTTAAAAAGAGTTGTCTCCGTGTCTAATTTTAACACAATTAAACTTACAACAAATTATCAAAACAAATCAAGAGAGCTCAAAAAGATGGTGTATTTTTAGAGGAGGTAATTATTTTTTAAAAATACTTTGAAACTTAATAGCTAGACAAAATACTATTATTTAAAGATTTAGTTTTTTAGTTTTAAAATGGTCTTTAAGTTGTAGAAAGTAAAGTAATACAATAATAAACGAATTAAGTTATATTTTCAATGCCAATCAGTTTTAACTGTGAATTACTTGCGCTTATGGTACGGTCTCGTTTTCAGATTGTTTCGTAACGAAAACATATATTCCATCTCTGCAAATGAAGAATTATTTATTTTAAAACAAACACTGCGCAATTATTCGTATTAGATTTATATTCATAATACAGAGATGTCTACTTCAAGATTAAGATTGAGAGCGTTATTGAAATACCTTTACATCTCTCATGTTCGGTAAGTAGGTCCTTAATACCCCCAGATGCGGGTTGTAAGTGATCAATTACCGCCCTAGGTTAATAATGTAGCTAGAAACGCCCTAGGGCGGTAAGTAAATAAAAAAAAACTCTTTCAAAAAGTTCGCGTACATCTAACCATCTTACTGGCACTAGACATCATGCATTTAGCCCAATGACAAAAGAGGTCGCTTCGCTATTTTCATCAATTTTGAATAACGAACGGCGAGGCTAAATTTAGTTCTTGAAAATAAATTTATTTATTCTTGTAATGCCTTTTTTTCCACTTACCTCACAATCGAGATGTAAAGCAGAGTAGTTAGCTCGGGTGTAAGCATCAATTGCACCCTCGAACTATAAGCGCCCTCGCTGCGCTCGTGCGCCTAAATATCTCGGGCTGCAATTGATGCCTTACAGCCCTTGGCTACTAATCTACTATTTCACTGCGTATGTTCTGACGAAGTTAAAAGGTTTATTAGAAAATGGTGTTGAACAATATTTTGTTGAAGAGCTTCATTGTTTCGGCCTTTATTGAATTATGGTTATATTTCTACTCCTAATAAGTGTACAACACCTAATAATAATTACGTGCCACAATATTATGCGATTACTTAACACAAGATTAGCTTATTTAGTGTACAATAACTTCATAATGAGGTGATAATTATTACTATAGCACGTAAAAATTATTTTCAAAACACAAAGGGTATCCCTTTGAATTAATTGCTACGTCATAAAGGAGAATATTTTGTTATTTGTATTATAAATTCAAGACTGCAAATAAAAATGATTTGATTTCATTTAGCAGAATGTAGAACGAA
Organism: Parapoynx stratiotata; assembly: GCA_910589355.1. NCBI lineage: Eukaryota > Metazoa > Arthropoda > Insecta > Lepidoptera > Crambidae > Parapoynx > Parapoynx stratiotata. The sequence goes on from OU342466.1 coordinate 5,912,068, forward strand.
ATAAAGCTAGAAGTGAACATATCAAAGTCACTTTGTATAAAATTTCAGTAATTTACGGAAAAACTCCGTAACGTTATTGGATTTTTTAATTCTTGCTTTGTTTGGCCGGATTGCAAAAGGCGTGGGATCGTACCCTGCCTACACGTCATTCAAATTGGTTATGAAATTGACAGTTATCGGTATAAATGGAATTTTTTTCTAAAATAGGACCATCACACCCCTACATCACATTTTTAAATATTATATACGTATTATATATAGTCGCTGCGCGTGAGAAACCGCGTATAAGCACTTGGTTGATACCGCGTATGCGTTTTTTTTATTTCAGTTGTGTGAGGTTTTTTATAAGCCAATAGACGTTTCGAATCGGTAGGCGCGTATATATATATATATATATATATATATATATATATATATATATATATATATACTTTTCGTTTCCTTGTTTCTTAAAATATATATTTATTTATATGTATTTATCTATTAAATATGTCAGATGGGCCGAGATTGTAATAATTCGAATAGTTATTCGAATCAGACGCTTGCTGAATCTCAGCTATACTTACGTGAGGATTTGTACCCCTACCAACAGATGTCATTCCAGGGAATCATAGTAATCATTTTAAGAAACAAGGAAACGAGATGTCCCCATCCCCGCTTCCTATGATAAGTGCCCTCTCGACAATCACCGCACTGTCTCCTTCCAACCAACAGGAAATTCCTCGTTATAGTCTGTAGCTATCACACAATTATTACCAATATCAGTACCTAATCGGCATCTCACATAAATATTACAGTTGTATTTCTAACCACAAAATCTTAGAGTAACTTATCAGAATGTTTTCCAGTTTTCCATCTTGACAGCTCCACCACCAGCAAGCCCGCCATAGTTGGCAGTTTACCTCAAAAGAGGCCATAGATTTAATCTAGGTACCTGAGCTACCAGACATGCAGCCTCATCCCTATAAATATATTTATCAGTCATCTAGTATCCGTAACATAAGCAGCATAATTTGCTTAAAATGGGGCTAGTTGATAGATGTGAATGTCTGAAGATTATTGTATTATAATATATTGAGATATTTTCCATCGTAACGTATCTTGTCTTTGTTGTGATCCTTGTTGTCAAGTTTAATATTCTATAGCTCTTGTGAGAGCAGAGTAGTTATGTATTACTTCTCGTGTGATAATTATTTTTCGTTTTAAATGTTCACACCATATAATACTTATACTGTGTTGATCCGGGACACAAAAAGAAAATACCAACTGCTTTTCTTGTCTAGCATGTCGTAAAAGGCGACTAAGGGTGTATTGGGTACTGGGTCTGTGATTGAGTAGGCGATGAGCTTGCTTCTACTCTTTTACGATTTTTCATCTGACCAAACCCAATTTTTGTATGGCTAAATGTGGTCTTAAGGAAAACAGTGCTACTTAGATTCTGCTTACCCTACCCCTACCCCTTCGGGGATTACAGGTGTGATTGTATGTATGTGTATGTATATAACACTTACTATAATTACTACACAGTGCTCGATCGACGCGAGCCAATCCTAGATAGTATGTTGTAAGCACGAATAGTCTTAGTTGATGCGGGCATAGTGAAGCGCTTTTTTTTAAGTGTCATAGCGGCCACATTTTAGCTTCTACGAGGCTAGTACTCACTCAAGATGCTCCTTATAGATGTCAAAGTCAGTAAAGACGAGCTCGACGATCTCGTGCGGTGAGGCGAGGAAGGTGTACAGAAGGCAGTCGACTCGCGCCGCGTACGGGCGCGGGTAGTCGGGGCTGCTGAACGTGCCGCGCTCCTTGCCGTACGTCGACGTGAAGCGGACACACGAACAGCCTATAGACATCGTTAATAAGATTTAAAATTGAAATAATAATATACAATTTAGGTACTTGAAGGTGCAGTCTTTTAGATGTTATTTTCATTATTTTAAAATAAAATTTACTTTGAGGTGGATAGAGGGATGAAATCCACTTAACAAGAAGAATGTTAGCCTTTGTAATCTCGAGCTCTTCCGTGCTTCGGAATGCACGTTAAGCCGTTGGTCCCGGTCGCTATTGCGACTGGTTTCACCCACTAACCCGCATTGGACCAGCGTGGTGGTGTTACGGCTCATACTCCCCATGTGTTTCTCCATGAGGAAGGCCTGTGCCCAGCAGTGGGACGTATATAGGCTGAGGACAGACTAGACTTTGATTATTTAAAACCAACACAGCTGTGTAAGTCAAAAGCTTCAGCAAAAATATTCAGACTCAGTCTCAGCATAAGAACAACGAAAAATCAAATCTAGGAAAAATAATCTCTGTTGATGATACACAATATCAATAGTACACAATATACCTGCTTTTATCATCTGAATTGTGTCGTAACTCAGCATCGTTTCTTCTGACACAACCCATTGGTTTTCGCTTACATTCATATATACTAAGATTTAGGTGTACTCAAAGAGTATGTGATATTTCGCTGTGATTTTGTACCTGCAAATATTGTGAATCGCGAAACGTGACTATCGAACGGTGACGCGTATTTCACTGAGAATTTATTTTACATTTTATGATAGGAGGCTCACACTATTTGATATAGAATTTGTAGAATACTTGTGTTGTACACCTTTTGTAGAAACTACAATATTTCTAAGGTCCACGTGAATATTTAATGAAGGAGTGTTTAGTCGTGAACGTGATCGTTTCTTGTCTTTTATCGTTAGTTTTCCGACAGTGAATAGTAGTTTATGTAACTGTCACATAAGTAATATAGGTTATCTAAACACGAGCGTGGTTTTAAAAAAAGTCTTTTAATACCGAGTTATGTGCAGTTACATACACTACTTTATCTACACTGATTATTCAAAGAAATAAAACAAAAAAAAAAATATTTTGTCTCGAAAACATTTGCCATAGTTTTGTGCGTTTTCGAGAAAAATAAGTGTTGCATAATGAGTCCAACCAGTTGCATAATGGTCATTTTATTAAAGTTTCCATTTTTAAATTTTCGTTTTTATCATCTGTGTTAAAAAGTATATCATTATGAGTTCGAGTTTGAGTTCATAATTCGAACATTATAACATGAGTGTAGATAAATATATAAAATACATACATTCTGTACCCGTAGTGCACGTTAACGTTATAAAAAACTTGATATTTTTTGTTGCATTATGAATGTCAATTTCAATGGGAAACTAACACTAGGGGAACTGGTTACCAAAAGAATGTCATCTTGCCAGAGTCTTGCTTAAAAATATACATAGTTCGCGAACGCTAGAGTTCGCGAACAATGTCTATTTATATTATGCCGTATTTATTTATTTATTTAATCTTTATGTACGACGTACAAAGGCGGACTTAATGCCTTGAGGCATTCTCTACCAGTCAACCGGAAACCGGAGTAAGGAGAGCCATAGGTATAGGGAGGTAGGTATAGGAGGGGGGCCATAGGGAGGTATTGTAGCCATTGAGAGGTTAAACTAAAAAAAATCTAAACTTTCATCCTAAAATTCGTATGACTCTTATGGATGTTTCATTGGTACGCTGGCCGCCATCGCTGGTCAACAGCGCCGTGTCGGCGAGATTTCTATACATTTTAACGCAATGCGAGCGAGTGTGCCTGTGAATGTGATTAGTTATCTCTTGTAATTGTAAGCGCGTGCACACGTGGTCAGCGCTGTCGGCCAGCCCGCCTATGAAATCACCATAGATTTTATCAGTGATATAAATATTGTATACCATGTGTATGTTGTCTGTAACTGTGTGTTAGTCATGTAACAATTTCTATGATTTATCGCATTCAAAGCCTATTCAGCTCCATCCGTGAATGATGACAAAATAATGACACTAAATTGTTTGTATAATTTTATCGAAATAAGAAACAAAGTCAATGGGAAAATGGGAAGTGTTGTTATCTATCAGAGAGATGCTGTGTCTGTTATCTGTATTAACTACCAGTGTCTGTTGCAAAAAAATCCTTAATTGCAGTGCACAAATAAATAAAAGATTGCAATGTCTTTGAAATGGCTTTGAAAGCGTATAAACATGTCTGTGAATTTTCAGGAGGATTGGATTAGTTAAAGTGGTCGCAAAATCGATTAAAAATTTTGACACAGGCAACATACATACAAACAGTGTGAGTTAAATAAAAGCGTGTAAAAATGCATTCATAATTATACAAGCTCGTGTTTTGTATATAAGTAAATATAAGTAGAAAAGAGAAAATTTTACTACGTAAATAATTATTATAGGTCCATTTATTACTTCCTTTTCCAGAAGAACGTCGAAAAACGACAAAAATTCGCTGTTAATAAAAAGCCAGTAAAATATTCCAAGATCGGCTCCGGCACATTATTTCTTTGGTCCATTTAAAGCCCTGTGTTGCTTTGGTTGAGTAAGTGAAATTGTTTTACCTCTTACGAATAGATTCCTCAACATTTTCTCATCGAAAAGTTTGGAAGTAAAAAGTTGCATAATGAATTCAACACTTAACAATCGAACGCGAATCTAGTTTTTGAGTACAATCGGTAACAGAAATATTGTTGTTTTTTTAATTCTTTCACGGGTCATTTACGATGTCGCGATTAGCATCGTTCAGTATTCTTTTGTCTTCATAGACCTCTATTTGAATAATGATGGACTTCGAATTCTAGACAGGCCAGTACTGTCTGACCTTTCTCAAACGGCAGCAATTTCCTTCCTTCTAAAGGGTACGTCTCAAACTTTATGAGCGTTTCTTCTTTTGTCTTTGCCTTTTCGGGAGGTATATGTATAAGATCAATCTCTCCATTGATTAATTTAGGAAAATTCAATTAGAATTGGTGGGTACTCAAATCAATAACTTGTTTATAGTGTGTACTAATGTCCCTTGGGTTATTTTATTACGTACCTCCACCTTATGTGAGCAGAGAGAGTATTTAAATAGATTATAATTGAGTTATGATTGTGAATCTTCTAAGCTTATTCCATTCTTTAGTGAGATATAAACCCACATACAACAAATAGGCTCAACAAACTTTGACATGTTAACCTAATGTGGTATAAATAGAAATAACTGGTACACGCAAGATTCAGAAACACTGAGAAGATAGTAAAGTTTTAATTACTTTCTGACTCTGTCGCTTCTGAAAATTATTATTAATCACCACGCAAAGTTAACATACTCTGGATCTACGAAAAGTTTTAATATATAGACTAGCAATAATTTTCATGTTAATTTGTCAGAAAAATATCTTTTTTTCAACAGTTACAAGCAACATTATATCTGTAAATTCGCCACAAAAAACTCATTAGTTATTGTATACATAATGAACGTGTAGTCTGGCTCATTGATATATACATACGCCTCTATCATATCATACGTCTCATCACGCCTCTATCCCCGAAGGGGTAGGCAGAGGTGCTAAACACCCACATTGTACCTGATATATTAAGTCCCCATGTGGACTTACTGTACTTGAGTTAGAGTTGTTATTGGATTCATGAATGAACAGACATCCATCAATAAATACTAAAAAGACGTATCACATATAACTCTTTACGTGTAATCTTCGCCTTATTAGCGTTAAAACAGTATTTAAAATATGCCAGATCTTCAGCCAAGTAACCAAAACCCTAAACCTACACAGCACAACGTAGGCATTTACTGACAACCTAACTCACTTTAACAGCCATAAAACAAGTGAAAGCAGAAAAGCAACAATACCCGAGCGAAATTAATTGAAAACAGCATAAAAGGTCACAGCGTAATATTTTTTTAATTCACCGTTTTTGCTGAGTTGCAGATAAAATACAAATGTTAATACTCACTCGGATTTATAGCGTGGCCCTCGTCAACGGTGTGTAGAGATAAGTGGAGCAGCAGGATAAGGGCAGTTGATGTCTGCAAAATAAAATAGAATGCTGGTGGTTAAAGAGCTAAGGTCAACAGTGGTTAAGTGAATAGATGTATGAATGAGAAAATGCGATATTATTCTTCGTACAAAAGGCACACGACCAGCCAAATAAATTTGAAAACAAAGGACGAGTAGGCATATGGCTTGGCGTGGGTATTTGCTTTTGGGTAAATTACAAGTACGAATATATAGTACATAATATCTCTTTGGTTGTGAAAATAGAAAAACGAAGTGAATGAATAAACTAATATTACTAATTATATAGGCTAAATCACACGAGAAAATCTTGGTGGGGCTTAATAGACCCAAGCGAAAGAAAAACATATCTTTTTTAAAATTTGTGCGGCTTTTTTTAGCGGTTCCAGTAGCTGGAATTGTGACGTTGCTAAACTTCTTTGTAACAGTAATTTAGTTTTGGCGTTGCTGAATAAGCCAACAGACGTGCTCAAAGTGCGTTCGGGTCCCACAAACCCCACGTGGTTTGGGATGTCCGTGTAAAACGCTAGTAGTGATTCAATACAAAATAAAGCCTCAAATGACCAAATAAATGCTTAAATATGGAATATCATAGGCTCCTTTGGATAGAATTGATAGCGACGAATGAAAAATTTTACATAGAAAAAAGACTGATGAACTTTTGTGTAACCAGTTTGAATATGAAAGTGAAGAGAAAGAGAAAAACACTTTCCGTGACGAGAAAGCGTATGTGGGGAGCATATTATATTCTCAAAACATGTAACCCGTATCTCATGAAGACTGACCATAAATTAGATTTTTGTTCTGGTTATGTCTTTTATAAGGTTATTTTTAAAAATGTTTTTTTTTTCTATGTGTTTTTCATAATATTTCTTAGAGGAAGTTACGCCAAAGAAAAGTTAAAATTTTAGTCATAAGATATTACTGTTTGTTTTTTTTGTCATAAACTATTAAGTTGTATGTTAATTAACACTGTTTTATTTTGATTTTTAATTAAATAATAAACAAAGATGTTTTTATAAAATTAACAAAATATGTCAAATTACATGTCCAAATATTCTATGGGATCCGAAAGGCCCCGCGTGTCTTGCCGTGTACTTTTTATCCACGTGGTTTACGAAGGGTTAAAAGTACGTTAAAAAATAAAAGTTATTTCTTTTTGTTGGAATTACCCTGAATTCTCTAATAAAACGTTAAAACGAACGCTATTTATATATTAGGTCCTTACCTATGAAATTGGTGTTTTGTATGGAGATTTTGGGGATGTCTGCATTTTTCATACTAAAATTTTATCAGTTTTCTTCACAACGACAAATCCAGAGATAATAATATTTGGCATGTATCATTAGACAAGCTTTAGCAATATGTGTGTGAACACGCTTGATAAAAATTATTCATCATTTTTATGTTAATGCAAATCAAATGATGTATTTGGGAGGCAGTTAAAAATAATTGTCTTTGTGTCTAATTTTAACACAATTAAACTAACAAAAATTTATCAAATTAAATAATACGAGCTCAAATATATGGTCTATTTTTAGAAGAGGCAATTATTTTATAAGAATGTTCTGAAACTTAATAGTTACAGACAAATTGCTAAGACAGAATATAAACACCAATTTCATAGGTAAGGACCCAATATTAAATGCTAGAAATGTCATGATGTCTTCAAATTGTTTTATCTTTTTAGGTTACATCATGAGTAACATGATGTAGTCGTCGCTAAAAATACACAATGCATTATGTAAGTCATGTTCCACACCATGACTAACAATATGACTCCACTAGACTTTTTGTGGCCTTTCTTTATGCCGCGGGGCTGTGCAGATAAACCATACTTGACAGATGTACTGTCCATCGCTCTAATTCATACAAATCTAAGCGGAAGAGTAATTGAAAATTGGACCATTCGAATCAGTGAAACCGTAAAAAGTCTTAACACGTCACGAACATAAAGGCCATCCAATAAAAAAAAGAAATTATTTTAATACCTCACATACAGCATGTTTTTTTTTGCATTTCAACATCTTCCCGCGTTTAATGGAAACCCTTATATCTATCATTTTTGTGTGATGTGAAGTGAAATTAAATTAATGCTTCACTTCTCAATTCGCCAGATAAAAGCTTCCGAATTAAGATAAAAATAATAATTTATCAGCTCAAAAAAATTATTACCAGTATCTATCAAATATAAATACTTACATACGGGTATTCCTGTAATGTATGGGTCGTAAAAGTATTAAGCCCTATAATGGATTTCTTTTGCTAACACGTTCTGACACTTATATAGGATATTCGCAGTTATAATGTATCAGGAAAATAATACGTTAAAATATGGCGCCGGCGATGAGCTCTGTACGGAAATGAAAGGATTAGGAATCCTTAATATAAATTTAACTAATTTAAAATACGAACGACTTGTCACAAAATTTTGTCGAATTTCGGACGTTCTTGCAATAACATTGGGAAAAGTATAAAAATCCTTATAGGCACGTTTACATCATAGAAGCTCGAAGCGAAATGGCACTTCTTGTAATGTGTCCCCGCGGTGAAGTAAGTTTTCCAGATAATTCTTAGAGGATGACTTGTTGGCAGTCGGGGCATTGCTGAGTAAAGGGAGCGTTCGAAAAAATCTATAAAAGCATTGCAATTTGCACCGTTGCCTTTTAAGATTATTTATTTTAAGCAGAATAGGAATATAACCTATACTAATATGACTCGTATAAAGCTGAAGAGCTTGTTTGTTTAAACACGCTAATCTCAGCTATTGGTCTGATTTGAAAATATTTTCATTGTTGGATCATTCATTACTCATTTATTGAGGAAGGCTGTATAACATCACACTATCGCAAAATAACTATTCCACGCGGACGGACACGCGGAAAATCTAGTCTTATAATATAAATGAAATGCAAATGCCCAAATACTTCTCAAATTCTTTTGAATTCGGATTTTTTTATGTCAAACACACACCTAAGCACCTGGCAAATACCTACTTACAATAACACCATATTTGCAAAACTAACATCAGCAAATTCAGTAGTTAGAAGTAGCTGAACATTTGTTAATTAGGCTCAAAACATCAAAACTGTTTTGTGATTACCCATTAGAAATAAGCTAGGTACTTTCCCTCCACATTTGGGGGCTATACGACCTTACTAAAAGAAACCTAATGACCCGTGTACTCATTTCAGATTCTTTATTGAGTCGTAATGAAACTGGACCGTTTTTGACGGGATTGATAATTGGTAATGGAAAGTTTTCACGTGCGAAAAGAATGTTCTGAGAACATAGTCAAAGACTAGAATAACTCGGCACCCATAACCACTGTATGCACAATGGCAAAAAGTAAGTTTATTAAAAAAATAGAATAATCACGCATCTATCCCCGAGGGGGTAGGCAGAGGTGAAAACATCCACCTTTTGTCTCAGTAACATGAGGTGAGCTTAACTGCCAATTCAATAAATGAAATGTTTTGAGTATTGTTATAAAATACTATAGGAAACTTCCCCTACCTATTATATTTTGTTACTCCGTTTTTACAAACCTAGTAACTACATTTCCTATTGATATTTATGAAGGCATTCTAATAAGATACCGATAATCGGTAGTAGACCGTTTACGAGGTATAAAAAAGTCATTACAGACCTATAACTTTTTATGGCTTGGGTTAAACATAAAATGTTTTATGAGATTAAAATTTCACTCAACACTTTAGTCTGATGGATTACAGCTCGTACATATCGAAGTGGCTGTGGTAAATGCTGGTTTCTAAATCTCTGGGTTATATTAATATGAAAATCAAAATCAAATCAAAAATAATTTTATTTCAAAGGCCAAGTGCGGAACTTAAAATCGTCAACATTTTACATTATTATGCATTTTACAAATAAATAGTTTATTATAAATTATTTTAAAATTACAGTATTAAATTAAACCATTGTATTATAGTTCATTACCGCGAGCGCTTGTAACAAGTACATCCACAGGACAGTACAAGTACATCATTGACTCTGGTTGTAGTCGATACAAGCGGCCGAATTCCGAGAGTAAGGCTTTTCATGACTCATACACTCATACCGTGTTATTCATAAAAAATATTAAAGGCTTAATAAACCTATTTTAGTTAAAAAGTGTTTGTCACTTTCTCTTTAATTTAGATTTGTGTTTAAAAGAAGAAAACAAAACACTCTGTAACTAAAATAGATTTATTAAGCTTTTAATGTGTTTTATGAATAAGGGCGAATTCGACCGTATTGATATTAGTAACACAGGAATAGTAATACCAAACTGAGCTGCAAAGATTGGTCGAATCTGTCCTGTGTCAAACGAGACATTGACACATTCGTGCGCGAAAAACTGCGTACTCCGTTAAAATAATATTACTCGCGTGAAGTCAAACTTGAAAAAACTAGGATAGCTAATCGGCTCCACCCTTAGGGCAGATTTGACCAATCACTTCAGCTCAGCTTGGCATTACTATTCCCGTGTTACTAATCTCAATTTGGTCGAATTCGCCCTTAGACGGATAATATTCAGTAATAACAAAAATAAACTCTCTATTCTATATAACTGACCACAAATCCCAAAAATAGTTCTTATGCATTAGATGACCTAATAAGGTGTTCTGATAAAATATAATTAGATAAACGGGGTGGCATAGTGATTCGTATGTTTTGGTTTTTGATATGAAAGAAACCAAAGCATCTTTCACCATGGTCTGAGCTTAGATGAGGAATATTTGTGTCTTCGTTTTGCTCGTGCTTTAGAAAACACGTTAAGCCCTTGCTTTTTAGTTTTTGAAATCGTTTCTACATTGGACCATTGTAGGTAGTCTTGTACCCAGCAGTGGGACCTATAAAGGCTGGTGTAGATGTTCCAATAGATCCTATACTGCCTTAGAATAGTGCGCTCGCTCACATCGCCACCGTCCCAATTCTTTGTCTATACTGTTCCATTTAACCTCAGGATCCATACCGTGTGATAGGGACTAAACTTTAATGACATTGTTTCCTTATCTTAATATAATCAGAATCATGCAAATAATATCTCTGGTAAAGTCATAGAAAGCACATTAATATTTGCCACAAAACACAGCACTGTGTTGTGGATAGGCAATGGTTATGATAATGTTAACGTAGTTTATTTTTACTATTATACATATTGGATGAAGAAAAAAGGCCCATAACAATAACAGGTATATTTTTTTTTAGACACGTAAATATTTAATACAGATATAACCACTGGTAAATTTGGATTGACAGACCAAAATGACAAGGATATAGGCCGTGAGGTGATTTATGAATATAAGGAAGGAATTTCACTGGATTTAGCTTGCGTTTTCAGCAATATATCTGTGTATATCTCTGTTATATTATTACCTTTGGCAATAATCTAAAATAAGAAGCACATAGAATGACAGAAATGAAAACTGTAAAATAAAGTGATTGAAATTACTAATACAATAAGTAAACATAAATAAATAAATATGTTCAAACATTCACACCTATCAAATAGCCCCATTTTAAGCAACTAATGCTGCTTGTGTTACGGACTCTAGATGACGGATAAGTATTTTAATAGGTAAATACATATAAATATCCTGAATATATATAAATATATATAAACATCCAAGACTGGAGAACGAATGCCTGAAAATTCATCACCCAAACATTTGTCCCCACCGGGGATCGAACCCAGAACCTTTCGAGATGGCGACGCCTTGAGACCGGCATACAAACCACTCGACCACGGAGATCGTTTAAAAACTATAGGAACTTAATAGTGCTCCGAGCTACCGCTATATTTGCGTTTATTGGTCCCTTACTTGGTTATTGCTAAAGCTATAATTATGTTATTCACATGAAAGATATTTAAGGGTTCATTCTCTAAATCATATTGATTTGTAACACGATTATTCGTTGTTATCTCTATAGAAAAAATACCAAAGATACCCCTAAAAAATATAAACCCTTACGTACGGCGCTAGTGTTTCACGAAGATTAATCAGCTTTTGAATAATAACCAAACTACATGTTATCTAAAACGTGCATTACCTATTTTGTCGAAACGTGTGTTTACTTTAATAATACGAAAAAAAAAACCTAAATATAATAGTTAGAGCCGCGCTTACCCCAGCTTGATTTGAACCTCTAGTGTAAGTTTACATTGTAAATCTCAACGCACTAAGCGTTCAGAATATCAATTTCTATGGGGAACGTAAAAAGCGTCACTAGCGGAATGTAGCTGAAATCACGATCCTCATAGAAATAGACATTATTAACACAAGTAAAAAAAATAGTTTCTTACAATTAAAACTTACATTAGGGGTACTGAAGAGGATTTTTACGTTCTTTAATATGTAAACGATAAGATAATAATATTAGAAAATGGTTTTTTTTGTTGCTTATGGCGAGAATCATGCTAATATTGTTTGTGATAACAAGACACATCTACGTCCTACTTCGGGGATAGAGGCGTGATGATAATTTTATTTATTAACAAGATATTAACAAAACTTCTATCTCCTTCGGGGTGAACAGAGTAGTAGATAAGCTTCACGGCCGCACTCAGAGACGCCATTTAAGCTAATGTCCAATAAACGAATTTAAACGAAGTTTTATGTGTATTGAAATAAGTGTTTAATTTTTTTTATTAATTCAAAGTAACCATTAAAGTCAATGAAAGACTGAGTGTGGCAGATAGTTCTTAATTAGAGCTTGTTGCTATGCTCAGGACACAACAAGGCAAGGAATATTCAGTATGATGTGTACTACTTTTGATTCAAGCTCACGATATTGTTGTCGTAAATAAAAGGTAAGCTTACGCCTCGAATTCATTTACCTCGCAACGAATTATGACACGAGCGTGTTTCATGTTAAATGCAAAGTTATCATATGCCGTCTGGGATTATTTCAGATTACACACGCATCAGGCTAAATTGAAATAGCACGCCATATTCTGAATAAACAGATATGTATGAGACTAGCGTTTGAATTATGAACTACTAGACCTACGAATAGTAACAGTTAAATTTCTAATTAAGTATAATTTTGCAAACAAACAACATTTTTCTTAGAATATGCATAAGCCATACGGATAAGATTATTTATGTAAAGTTTTGATGTAAAGTATGGCTTCAAAGTTTTTTTATATAATTATCTGCAAGGGTCACAGTCAAGGTTATTAACGATGATGGGTGGAAAGTATATTATTATATCGGGAGTACGAAGATCAAAATGGGGATTTTCGTTTGTATTTTCAGGATTTACCTTGGCTCAGAAGGAGGAGGCGATGGCGGGCCCGTTTCTCGATTTGATCCCAAATGTGCTCGATATTTAATATTTTCGCTTACCTAATTTAGTAGGTAAACATTGAGAATAAGTTAGTTTTTAGTTTTTGTTTTTATGTGAAAGCGACCCATGCGGCCAGTGAGCAAAGAGTTTGGTAGCTCGGAAGCTCGCAAGATGAACAGTTTCTTACTCCAAATAATTATTTTCTGCAAGAATCTTTGAGTCGATTGATGTGTACGTACTGCCTTTAATGAAATTTAAATAACGACTTTTGTTTTTTTACTCGTACATAAATTTAAAAACCAATAATCCGACAAACTTTTCTGTCATTTCACAATTTTCTTAATGATATTCTTTATATCATTTATTGCAAATTCGTGTGATATCGAATGATTGCCACTCTACGCGTATTTATACTTGGTCTCTCATTACTTTTGTTTTTAATAAGATATAGTTACTTGATACTAAATGTATCCCAAAGACTAAATAAAGTAGTAATCCGAAGGCAATATGAAAGTTTTTATTAATAGCCTTACTCTATTCAACTTGGTAAGCCTGGTTGGTCGAAGTAACGAACACCTGTATTATTATAACGAAAAAACTTTGTAAGGGTCAAATTGGGTTTTCCAACTGAATGAAGCTCTTTCCAAGGTACCTAAGAACTAGTCATGATTTCACGAAACTATTAATAATATTTAGAGGTGGCGTAGTGGATCGGAAGATTTTGAAAACAAAGCTACATTGTCTATGGTCATTTCTTGGATGCCCAATCAATATATTTTGCAACCGTTTCTACCCAATCAATCTGCAATGAGACAGTAAGGTGGTGTTAGCTCGCAGTCGTCGTGTTTCTGAGTGGAGGAATCCTGTGCCTGGTAATACTATGTATATTGGCTGATAAAGATTTATAATGTTTGATAATACTTCGTCCTCAGTCTTTATACGTCCTACTGCTGGGCACAGGGCTTCCTCATGGACAAACACATGAGGAGTATGGGCCGTTACACCACCACGCCGCCCCATGCGTTTTGGTGGGTAGAAACGGTCGCAATAGCAACCGGGACCAAACGGCTTAATGTGCCTTTCGAACCACGGAGGAGTTCAAGATCACAAAGTTTTGGTTACCCATCCAGCCTCACCATGATGATGGCCTCACCCATCACGGCCTGACCACGGCGAAGGTAGCTTTGTTTTCCAAAGCCAAAGGGTACTACTAACCACTACGCCACCGAGCTCCTTAACGATATAGATAATACTCACCTATTTTTTATATGCATTCTCTCAAAATTCCAAACGCTATAAAATTGTACGAGAAATAATAAAATATTCTTGGCAATAATATAAATTATCAATTTGATGGTTATGCTACTTATTGCATACATATGTCTAAGCAATGAAATAACTGTAACAAAAAATATTCAATATTGCAATAGATATCCCATCAAAAACATTAATGTGAAAGTTAGTCAACATCAACCTAACCCCAGAGATAAAAGAAGTGAGATCTACATGTACCTAGTTTAATTGTCAGTTTGTAACAACTTAAAATATCATTACTTCTTATAAGTTATGATAATATTGAAGCCTTAGCTCTGACTTGACAAATTTTCAAACAGAAATTGTGGATATTATAACCTTAGCAATTTATGATACTGTGAATTCTTAATCAAGGCTTGCTAGTAGAAACTAGCCATAGAACAAAGGACTATTCCATTACTGTTTTAGCATGCATTTCATAATAATTCGAAAACTGGCCAAGACGGACCTTAACCTTGAACTTGGCTGAAACGTGTCTAGATTCATATCACAGAGCTAAAAATAGTAGTATGATTTAAATGTCTGAGTGACTTGGTCTAGGACGTTATATCCAATTTTATAGTGGCATGTCGAAATAAAGACTCTTATGCCTTATGGATTGCGCCTAAAGTAAGTTAATTTTGGGTTTGTATTTATTTGTCTGTGATAACAATGTATGTGTATACAATTTGCGTGCCACGAATTTGACACATAAATAGAGTTATATATATAGAGTCAGTAAACCTTCCTGAACGTTTTCTTTATAACGGCACTCTTCCTGTGTGCGGGCAGTAGCCGTAAACCAATCGCACTCTGATAATTAATAAACCGTATAGGTATTTCTGCGATACAAAGAAAACTTTAATAATAATTGTTTCTCCTCCTAGCATCACTTCCCTTGGGTGTGTAGAAGGCAGCTAATGGTCTTAGAACTTCGCTAACATCCAATAGCTTATAGTGGCGACGGGCTCACCACAGGTCACGCTGACAGTCACAGCTTGGTGAAACGCGGTCTATGGCAATCATATGGCAATGGACTGCTTTTGCGGTGCTTTTGCGTAATCTCTGACTAACCATGGGATAATAGTTGTGATTATGTATGAATTGAATTGAATAAATTGATTGAATTTTTTTTTCATTTATTACAATTTAATATTTTTGTTAAGATGGTAGTTTTAAAATGATTATCTGTTGTACTAAAAAACATTATAGTTTTCTGTAAAGATGATTGTCAATTTCTATGCGAAACGTGATTAAAAATATTTTCCGCTAGGGGCGCTTTTTCGGAATAAATTATGTAGCTTTAAAATCGAAATCGTGATCACAATGTAATCTTTTTTTTTGCGTTTTTCCATCCACCTCCATCCATTCATCTATTCATGCATCTATTCATCTCATCTCATATTAGTAAACAAAATGTAACAAATAATGTTATAATAATAATTGACAACTTTGCTTCTAACTTCCAATTAAAAACGCGTCAATCTAAATGTGACCAAATTTTTTATAAGGCTTACAAAGTAATCCCAATTACATTTTGCTGTCTTTAAGGTATGGTATTGATTGGCTTGTAGCCTATATTGAGTAACAAGATTATTTTGCACGTACATTCCAGGGACACGGAACAAGCATTACTATGGATTCCATTGAGCGTTGTAAGCGTAGATCTATGTACAGGTGACAGCGTATCAAGTATAACACTTCAAGTTATATTTTAATGATTTTGTACAAACCTACCTTTGGTGGAGCTCGGTGGCGTAGTGGTTAGTACGCTTTGGATCGAAAACAATGCTACCTTCGCCATGGTCAGGCCGTGGATGGGTGACCAAAAACTTTGTGATCTTGAGCTCCTCCGTGCTTCGGTCCCGGTCGCTATTTCGACCGTTTCTAGCCACCAACCGGCATCGGGCCAGCGTGGTGGTGTTACAGCCTATACTCCTTATATGTTCCTTCATGAGAAAGGTCTGTGCCCAGCAGTGGAACGTATATTGGCTGAGGAGGTACAAACCTAGACCATGGGCGATTTTCCAAAAAAGGGTCAGGTCAAATCTATCTCAAATCGAAGGGCATGTTAATAATAGTTAGCAATAAAAGCATAATAGTAGTGAAAGTGAAGATGAGTGCAAGTGAAGATCCTTAAACTCTATCTCCTTAGGTGTGTATGTATAAGTAATTAACAGAGCTATTACTTAATATTTGTTTTTACTCCTTTCATCGCCGCTAACACAATACGTAAAGCCGCTAGTCTGACCACGAAAGTGTTTGAATACGAAACGATAATAAATGAACTGTCAAAAACATTTTCGATATGGCCGCCACCTTGAATAATGATTTAGCAAACCGGTATATTTTTATAAATCGTTTTATAGTCTACGGTTGCCAAGCTGGAACGGACGGAGCACTATCGTAGGCCGCGGGAATCGCGGGTTTGAATCCACCGACTGAAACTTAGTTTGAACAAAAGTTATGTATACAATACAGTTCATTGTGAATATCGATGGCCTCACATTTTGCCCGGTGCATAGCAACAGGCTTGCCCTCTGTTATACCTCTTCCTGCCCCTTCGGATAAATATGTGATGATAATGTAAATTAGGTATAGTGATGATGAATGACACAGACTGGAATGATCGACGGCATTACTCGTGCAGTACGTCACTGGTTCAAACACCACCGCCGGCCGGTACTGGTTTGTTTATAACTTGATCATTTGCCTCAAACTGTGCCCGGTGCATGGCAACAGGCTATTGTTCTCTTCCATGGTGACATAAATAAGATCATACTAAAGGACTAGAGGCATAATGATGTTAACTTTGAGCGTTCAAACTACTTGGTATTAAGTAGTCCTTCAGTCTGCGAAAGAATGCCATGAAATTTTTTAAGAAAACTCATACCGTGTCTATCTACTCAACTTAGAAATATCAACCATTTTTTGCTGAGACATCTTAAGTACTATTTACTGTCAGAAGCCCATTATCTTTAAATGACCTAATGGCTATTGTACCGAATTTTTTTTTATTATATTTGGAATGATGTTATTTTTATAAGGTCTGTTTTAAAAGTAAAGACGCTATTTACTAGCGTCTAGACTTTAATGGCAGAATAACGTCTTCTTTCTTTATTTTCTTTCGGTTTTTCCCAAATATATTTTTCTTTTAACAGTAATGACGTTTAAATATAGTTACAATGACGTAAGCTTTCAATTATTCTGAAATATTGGCTATCAGCGTAACAACAACAAAATAATTGGTATGTTTTTTTCCTCATATAAATACGAAAAGCTACTATTTCTCTCTATATAATGATGATGAAGCATGGGATATCATAATGCCTTTTTAAGCAAAGATCTACTATCTCATCGGGGTATAGTCGTGAGCGATTGGAAACCGTGGGTGTTAACTGTATTAACGTTGACAACGAGAACAGAAGCCAAATAAAGGTTACAGATGTTTAATGATAAAATAGTTTGAACGGCTACACATTTGTATTTAAAGAAGAGTGACAAATAAAAGTATGTACTAATATAAAGCATATTAATGTAAAAAGAAAAGTACCGAAACCATCCCTCACCTCTAGGACAAAGCCATTCCACGGCAGCGCTCGGCAAAATACCTTGGTGTAGCTCTTGACAAGAATCTCAATTTCCGAGAACATGTCAACAGAGTCACTCGCAACGTATATATGTCTCGCTTTAAAGGTACATTAGGCAGGTATAGCAAAATATCCCTCCGTAACAAACGAACACTATAAAGTTTTTATACGCCTAGTCATTACCTACGCGAGCCCAGACCTTGCCCTCACAGACCCCTCCATTCTTCACAAATTACAAGTGGTACAAAGCAACTTCTGCCGTAGGGCTGCTAACACCCCGTGACACGTAATGAAAGCTGACCTCGGTAGAGACCTTGACCTCCCCACAATACAACAACGCCATAAGTCTTGCTCTGAGCGGGTCTTTAAGGATTCAGACCAACCCAATCCCCATATCTAAAGTGCAGCACATTACGAACCCAGCGCTCCTACCCACGACACACGTACGAGTACCGCAGACCCAAACACGCTTTCACACTCTCCCAATCTGTTGGCGTGAGACCTAAAGGCCCCGAAGGCTGCTGCATTCGCGCCGTAGCACGATTCACCCAATCAAGCTGTCTGTCCGATACTATCGGCACACTTTGATTCCGAATCGTATATCTGGCGCACATGCCCTAGTAAGTAGCTAAGGCAGCGCCGCACCTCTCCCTTTCTTCAGGGAGAACGCGCATTCAGGATAAGCTTTACTAAGGCCGCGAAGACTCAAAGCACAGGTGGTGTTTAGTCGGTAAAATTCCGACATAACCACCGGCCGGTCGACGGGTATCCAATGAGGGATTCACCACCCCCTCCCCCGCATGGGGAGGTAAATACACTCCTTCTGAGGAGCGAAAAAAAATGTGACTAGTCGCCAAGATGCATATTATCATTTATGATCAATTTTACCTAAACTCTCAACCACATCTCATAATCCTTCCTCTCATAATAAACAATAATATATTAGCAAAGAAGCTTGGATTTTTTTTCTCCTTTGAAATGTTTCCTATTGATGTAAATAAAGGTGTCGGGTGAGTGATGAGATACAGTCTTGTTTTAAGGCCATGCTGAGAAAATTCCAATTTAAACATTTTTGTCTGAGCGCTGTATGCTGGTCCAGATTTATTATTCACTTGTTGTTTTGGGTAAAATTTATAGCACGAATCTTGTGTATGGAGTTTTAATTAAGAGATATGTTCTCGTTTGATGCAAATTTCGAAACATTATTCATAGTATGTTTTCAAACGGAATTTTCTAGTTTTTCTTCATTTTGAGACGTTTGCTGAGTTCGTTTCTAGAATTTGCCAGCCCATGGTTATAATCAATTAGGAAATTATTGAACTATGTTCTGTGGCAAAACAATTAATTATATTTAAATGAAATTCCTAATTGAATATTTAAACAAACTATTTTGTTTAAATATTCAATATTTTATTTATCGTATCGATTGCAAAATCATTATTTTCTCATATTTCAAAATGGTATATGCAGATTGTGGGGTACATGACTGTGTACTAACCTACAGATCCACTGTAAATATTTCTATCAGAAAAAATAGTATTTATACACAATAATAATATACACCACAATTTATACGTTCATTTTTTTGACTTAACTATACCTAAATTATATGTGTGTTTACATAGTTCTATACATTTAGGACTCGTTTAAATAATTTATGAAATGAAGATTTATTAAACGAGACTTACATAAAATTATCGTCCACAAGGCCTAGTTTGTATTATTTCATTTTTTTTGATTATTTAAATTCTCTTTTACTTGGCTCAATTCTCTCACCTCGAAGCCATATACACGTGAAAAATAAAAAACAAGAGACGATCGGCGCGGCCAGGCGCGGCCTACGAGATTGAGTGAAATATCGAGTTGGTCATGCAATTTGCCATGAAAATTTTGGAAAATGTGTTTAAGTTAAACGCTAAATATTTATTATTTTTATTGGAAAAACAATGAAATGACCTATAATTTAAATATTAAAGATGAAAGATTATATTCTAATAATATTGTACATATGAGTACGGGTATGTATTTTAATTGTATTTTAAATGTATTTTAACTGTTTATGTTAGAATGTTTGGTAGTGCTGAATTATTCATAATTTATTAAATTAATTAAAACGTTGAAATAACGCTCATCTTGTCACCCTTATCACTTTTTTTTAAATGAAAGAGGCACTTTATAGAAGCCCAATGCTTAGCCTGTCTGCTTCTCCTGTTAAGTCTGGATGGATGCAAGATTCGTGCAGACATTGTTTGGTTTAGTATTGTTTAGTTTTAAGACATAGATGATATATTATACCGGAGAGCGGAAAATGTATCTTTGTTTTGCTTGATAAATTTTGTATTTTCCGACTTTGTTTCTTGGATTGTAAATATATCTGCTCGCAACGCTACCCTGTCTCTTAGTAAGGCCAGGGAGTGCTGTGACATGTTCCAAATTAATATTTTTGAACTAATGGCATACTTGGTGAAAATTCATTTCCCTTAAAACTCTGCTGATTAAAATAACTTTATTAGAAGAATGCACCACAGAATTGTTCCCTGGTTGGGTTACCAAAATTATGTTATAATAAGAGTTTAATGTTTTGTGCTATGAAAGGTCAAAGGTATGTGTTCCTTTGGGTACGGAAGTTTACCCAAACACGCAAATACGCATGCAGGAAATCAGCAAGGTTTGTTTCCAGTTTTAGAATTTAGAATGGCCCTTACATACTTACTAAATAAAATTGTAACTCAGTAACTAGAATGGCAGTAAAATAATTAATTTAAAGACAAACACTAAAAGATTTAATATAGACTAACGCTTAGCTAGATTTTTTTATTAAATTTAATTAAAAAGGTATTTTCTGAAGCAAAAGCAAAACACCGGAATAAATTGGGATAAATAAAAGCCCTTGTGTTAGGAAACAACAAAAACTCCTTGCATAAAAAATGCTTGTCAAAAAACTTTTAGGGATAAACCTTTTTCTCGCGCGTTATAAATATTTAATACGCTTAGCAAACTCCGCATATATATTTAAGGCCTCTGTCCACTATATCCGCTCCATACAATTTGTTAGCGTAGTAAAAGTGTTATTATTACATAATTCCTTCCTCAGCCTATGTACATCCCACTGCTGGGCACAGGGCTTCCTCATGGAGAAACACATGAGGATTATGAACCGTAACACCACCCCTCTGACTCAATGTGGGTTGGTGGGTAGAAACAGTTGCAATAGCGACCGGCACCAATGGCTTAACGTGTCTTCTGAAGCACGGATGTGTTCGAGATCACAAAGTTTTGGTCACCCATGCAAGGCCTGACCATGGCGAGGGTAGCAATGTTTTCGATATCGAAAGCCAAAGCGTACTAACCACTACGTCACTGAGCTATGATTACATAGGTTAGGTAATGTAAATAAATAAAAAGTATGTCACATTATCAGACTAAGCCAGTCTGACCTCTGACATGTTACAGAGGAAATATAAAATTCGGATGCACTACTATTACTAAGAGGCGTATAATGGGCGACAAGGAGATGGCTAGGGCTAATGTTCTCTGGGCCCTAGCTATCTCCGCAAATGGACTTTTACTGCTTACCATCAGGTTGTGTTGAGTCATTTGCTGTGCTTTTTATAAAAAAAATGATGTTCTTGTAATAAGAAAAATGGTAACAGAATATAAATAGTATAGAATGCCAAACGAAGCAATACTGACATCCATACCGATACAATGTTTTGTATACAGCGTAAAACGGTAAAAGGCTTAGCGTCCTCGTAATAAATATAGTCCCGATTGAACATTTCGTTGACAATGATTAAGTAGCATTGTTGGAAGGCACTTTCATGAATTTTAAATCAAACACTTTAAGCAAATCTATAAATTACGCAGTGTTTCAATCACTTATCGTGAGTTAAAATATTTTGATTGACTATGATTATGAAAGATCTGAAAAAGGGTTATAAAAATATATTTTGTGTCCGGTGCAGTTTATTGCAGGTCCCTGGTGCAGCACCCATTGCATGGCAACAGGCCCATTCCTACTTAACAGGGGTCTAAGCATACCAGAAGAAATATGGGTATCACAATGAATTGTACAATATCTCAGGAAAAAGTAAGTAGTCCCAACCTCAAAGCTAGTTTCGATCTTAGCAAAACAATCTCACAATTGAAACTACGAACACCTTCCCTTATAAATAAAACTTCCGAATCACAATTCCCCTTTTCCTGATTTACAAACACTGGAGCAAAGAACGTCCAATATTTCAACTCGTAATGGAAATTCCCCTGATCAAAGTGGTAGCAACCCTTAAAATGTTGCCAATTCATTCCTGGGGCTCAAATCGTGTACAAACATTTGGAAAGAAATCGGCTGGGATATTTCAAGGTATAGGGATATCCACAAAAAATTGATGAAACGCGGCTTAGGCTCGGCGCACATTATCCTTTGGCATCCCTACATGCAAGCGCACACTGTTGGAAACTATGCCTTGGTATGCTACAACGTCCTTAGGGAATCCGAAGCGTGCTTAAGCATGCCGTACCGTCCAAAACTACCCCCGAGTGTTGCCTTGGCGCGGCGGGCGGCAGCGTACTAAAGGATGCTGATATCCCAAAGCAACCTCAAGGCCGCCGATGCAACAACCTCAAGCATACCGAAGCGGTATTTTTGTTACTTCGGCAATATATCATGGAAAGTTCTAGTTTGTTGCCATGAAGTTAATATATGATTCTATTTATCACCTAAAATCCTGAGCCGTGCCGATGCCGATAATGTGCGCCGGGCCTTAGACGTCTCAGGTAATTTCAGCTACATGACTAAAAATAAATTTCTTTTAATATCTCTTTATTTAACGAAATGTAGTCTGGGATAGTACAAAAACTTCAATTATCAATCATTCTATAAATAAATTATACTTCGTATTTGATGAACTTTCTTTCGTAATTCTCAATCACAAAACTAGAGGGAATAAATCTCCCGAAAGTTATTATTATCAACCACAATCAATCACACAATCTTTTTTCTTTATCCTCTACTGTAGTGTTAATTATAAAAGTTTTTTTGTCGCTAGATTTATTTTACCTAGATTTAGTGTACCTAATATTATTATTAAACATGACATGTGACTCTTGACTTTAATCCGAGTCATAGCTAAGATGTGGTCTACGAATAAGCGAGGCTTTCTCAGAAGGCGTGTGAAATAGAATAGTTATATTACTATTGGGAAATACTCAAAATATTTATCAAAAGTTCCTTTTATACTCCGCGATCTTATTTACAAGTGTTAATAGCAGCATCTCACTTTAAGAAATTTGATAAATAGATTAATATAAAAATACCGTATAAGCCTGAATACTTATGTGATGTGAAATGAAAACCATGATAAAAGGAGGATGGAACTATTAGTCTTTAAGATTTCTGAAACTAAATTTTACAGTTGTTTTGCATTACAAAGCAAAGATGTTAAATCCTGCTTAAATAAATCATAAAATATTCTATTATAGATTTAGATTAAATGTACATAAATAATACATTTGATCCAAAACGGCGTCCGTAGCTTATAAATACTGGAAAAGGCACGGTTTTGCCACTTGAGACCATTCCAAATAATATCGTCGAGCTTCCAATGTTCAATGTATTCATTAGGTCATTTTCAGGCCAACGTCCTCATCAGCAAACCCCAAGAGAAATATTTCACGAGTATACATTGTGCCGTTTTTGAAAAAATGTGAAGTTAAGATTGAAGGTAAAAGTTCTCGCTGAGGGAACTAGACCTCTAGCTTTAACTTTTCGGTTGACCTATCTTTTGTCGCGCTGTAAAAGTTACAGGCAGTGATAGCAGAGTTTGGATAAGGGTACTCGTGCCAGGTTCAATCTTTGCCCTGTATCACTTCAAATAAAGTTCAAAAACATAATGGAATGCCATTAAGCATGTGGTTTGCGTTATGCTTTTTCCTGTGCATGACAACAAGCGTATAAGCACGATATAATTATATGTTATAGTTTTCGAGACAGCGTCGTATTCACAAATATTATCTTAAATGTTTTGTGTAAATGAGGGTATTATTTTACGCATAGTACAGTAATTTAAAAGTAATAATTCAGCCTGATTCCAAAATTAATTACAAAAACGTTTGTTATAAGCTTATTCCACAAACCTTGTCCCCTCTATGCCCGAAACTTTTTTAAAAGTGAGGATAGATTACCTGTCAATGGCGAGCGATGGGAAGGCAGGAAATGACCGTGAACGTCGTACCTAAAAATTCTTTCGGACGCTATCCATTATGTGGGTAACATATAGACAGATTTGCCTTCCTAGGAAATACTTTAGTATTTCCTCTGTTTAGGTAGGAAATACTTTAGTATTTTCTTTGAATAAAAACTCAACAGGATTAGACTTTGAGCAACTAATCCTTATGCTGCTTAGGTATTTTGTGGAATGGATAGATCCTAAATCTTAATCTGAATTAGGCCTAACTCGATCAAGAATCTTATTTAGTAGGTAGATACAACAGCGTCTAGTAAAATCGGTGTAATATGAGTACTTGTAATATAAAATTTTATATAAAAAAATATTTAGATTATCTGATGAGAATGGGCAAGAAACTCAGCAAATTTTCGTTCTCCCGTTACATTTTACTTTAGTACTTTAGTTTTTCATAATATTAATTTTGTGTAGATTAATTTCTGAACGGAGCTAGTTAATTCCGTAAACTCATCTTCTAGTCTAACTTAACTATATTTAGTGATTTATTGACATTTTTACTATGGCTGAAATGTCAGAAAACTACTAAATCGAGTTTTAAATCTCAATTTAAATTTCCTGCAAGTGGGCCTTAAAAAATTAAACTTTTTAAAAGGCCAAAGACGGCACCGACTTTTAAAACTGAGCAGAGTTTATATAAAAGTTATTTTGTTCTTTTCAGTATTCCAGTTTTTGAAGGCGGTTCCCTTTTAAAAAAAAAACATACATACATACAGGTCAAACTGAGAACCTCCTTTTTGAAGTCGGGTAAAAAGAACAGATTTTTTATTCAATATCTATAATGTGACTTATAGGCCGGGTATACATTAATTATTTTTATAGGGAATATACAACATGATTATGAAAAGAAAATAGTAATTACTTTTGTTTGTAGAAAATGCTTTTTGGCGTTGTTAGCAATATTTATTGTCTATTAACGAAAATTAAGCTTAAGTTACTTACAAAAAGGGCCGTTTTGATACCATACGCATACAAAGACTTGCCCCCTTACAAATATTTGCACATATGCTTTGATCAGCAAGCAACGTTTAAAACAAAGCATAATATACCCAATTATTATACGTTAATTGTTCAAACTGTTAACTTCGTACTAATTAACCCTTCTATCACTGTAGAAGCAAAAGGCAAAGTTTGTCCCAAATTCGAACATTTACAGAAAGTCCAATTAACGTGTTTTAAAGTTCTTACAAACAAGTTAAGAAGATAAAATCTATTGCTCCACAATGAGACGTTAGTTTTGGAAGCGTAATTTTTCACAATGCAAGACTTACATTCTAAGACCGAGCTCCAAATAGAAACATGAAATTTATACACCATTTTAAAGCCGTTCGTGCTACAAGTAGTTAACTGCTTATTCAGACCCGTGTTTTATAATAGTTAAGTTTTAATGGTAACTTTGGTTCAAGCTCTTGGATGATTTTACCTTACCCTAACCTAAGAAAACTTTTAGTTTATGGTATAATTGAGTTCTGGCAAATGAAATGTAAGTTTGTAACATTGTTGCTAAATCATTAACTGAAAAATTACATTGCTGCCTTTCCAGAGCTATGCAATGTAGACCATAATGTCAGAAAAATCCACCAATAGGAACCTCATTGGTTGATTTTTCTCCACACGCCAGACTGAAGATAGTTAAGTTCGGACAACCAGGATCCATACTTGATGAACTTTGACTAGGTGTTGAAACGAAAGTAGAAAAAAACCTTTTTACATTTTATCATGTTTTCACATTATGATAAGATAAAACATGAATTCAGAGAATTTACAGATTCTGTAATTATATTCTAAACAAGCGAGACTCGCAAATTGTATCCCCAATATATGGTTTGATAAGATCTATCCCAGGGTTTAGAAGACAAGTTAAGCCCTCTGTGGCCAATATGGGATCCAATTTTCTTGTGTAATTGACCTTAGATTTCAGCATTTAAGTGAACGACTAAGAAATAAGTTTTGTGTTAGAAGATCGCATCTTTAATCAAATGTATAGGTACTTGAATTGTTGTATTGCTTTTGGCTTCAATTTCTTCGTGGTGTTGGTTACAGATAGAAAGTAGTTTAATCAAATGCTTTGTTCCATGTAACATGTTTTACACTTATATTGCGATAAAATTTTGACTTCTTTCTTTTTCCTTTTGCTAACGTATTAAAGTATTGAAATCAGATATAAATTTCTGATTTTATTCATCATATTTGGTTCTGGAGTGTGTGAATAAAATTTACACATTATAAAGTTGTTCCCAAAATAAGTTCTGATGCATACATATACGTATACATTATTTATAAAATACTTAAAAATATTTATTATAATACGTAACAATAAAGCGGAAACATCATTTCAGTCAGAAATTACTGCGAGTCGCCCGGGAAGTTTTTCCATTCAAACGATTTACTTGAGCTAAATCTCCGAGGAAAAGTAGCTATAAGATTTTTTTTACAGAATGCATCACAATTTGTCATCTCTCAGGACTTGGTATTACCATAACAAGGGATACGAATTTATTCTGCGTTTCCCCATCATTTAATTCCGGCAGACTGCCATTTGTTATCAACTTACGCAAACTACCTTTGTTACACAGAACGCTCCAACTGAATAAAGTAGTTTAAAAGTTACTAGTTCCTTGTAGATACCCAAGTTAGCGTCGCTCAATATTTAGTACACTTAGTACGTATGGAAACTGAAGTCATTTAGAACCTTCAGTCAATATAATTTATTGTTCTTTAACTTCTTTCCGATGTTGACTATTTCAAATATCGTTCACGAATGAAAGTTTTAGAAAATAAAATCAGCATAAGTAGTTTAAAAATATTTTCGTTCTTTTTACAATTGGAGTTTAAATTTAACAATATCTTTTAAAATCTCAATTGCCTGAATCGACAGGAAACATTTTGGTGAGTCACTATTATCGCAGATCAAAAGCAAAAGACATCACCGTTTCCTTTGAAGAAAAAGTCAACAATTTTTTTCTAGGAGTTGTATTATGCGTTGCGACTGAATAGTGATGGCTATTCATATGTATATAGAGAAATATATATAGTGAAGAAAAGAACAATCTTAACAAGGGCAATGATTTTTTTAAATATTGAATACACAATGGTTGATTCTACAAATTAAAGAAATCGCTTAAAAAATAACTCTCAAACTAATGCTAGCTCAAGTTTATAATAGGTATGTATTTTCTGTCATTCATCTCAGACGAAACAGGCGTAAATCCAATAATGTAATACACTGAAATCCTTTCCAAAATCTTGGATTGGTTTGGAGACAAAGATAACATGACGTCATAATTCCCAACCGATTTGCCCATTAAAATTGGGTTGCGACCATTGTGGATTATAACGAAACAAATGCAAACCTGAGAATAATAATCCAACCTATGTTCAGAATGTCCATTCTTATAGCTAAGCTACATTATTGTAAAAATTAACCTCAAATCACTTGAAGCGTTTTAAATACTTGTTGTGGAATCAACTGCATTAACTTAAATTAGTTTTAGTAAAACGTCTGTAGAGTTTGCTTTCAGTTCAATATTCGTGATTGTTAAACACCCACTAAGGAGAAACGATTCTGGATTTCTCTTAATGGACTCCAGATGAATGACAATAGACTCAAAAGCGATTTGGGATGTTTGTTAATTTTCACATTAATTGAAGCTTTAGAAGTGCTGAATCGTCTGTCGCAACTCGTGCCTTGCTAACAAAAGCGTCATTACTTGCGTCACGCTTAACTGTATCAGGTGAAAAGGATTGCTTACTACTTGGGGTTCTAAGTTTACCATTAAATGTGATTAGTATTTTACTCAAATGTTCGCTGCATTGCGTCAGTGTATCCTAAAAGTCTTAAATCTAATGAGAAGCGTTTTTTTTATTGGTACTGAAAAATTCTAATTGATTGTTCAGGAGTTACTTATTGAGCATCTTTTAAACCTGGATGAAGCTATAAGGTCCGCGTCGACCAATACTTTTTGAAGATTGTTTTATTTATTTTATTTTTTCCATTATAAATAATGCGTTAGCATTTACATTCATCTGCCAAACTGTTGAACAGTTTGTCGGCAGTATTCCTCGTGGATGGTTATTACATAACATGCATTACATGCAGATTATGTATATTCTTAGGCCTATAGATACTATAGATTTAACTTCTGCATATACTGGATATATGGCACTTTGAGTCCAACTGCTGCACTCAGAGTCTTTTATTAACTTTGATGGTTACTTAGAACAAAAATTAAACACTTATTTCAATACACATAAAGATGATTTTTAAATTCGTTAATGAACAGTAGCTGAAATGACGTCTCCGAGTACAGCCGCCGCTAATATTAGATTACTACATATTCCATAATAATAATAATAATGAATACAAACGACTTTAACAATGTAATATTAAAATTAATTGCTATCTCTGAATTAAAACAAAGAGTTGGTAAACAGAATTAACACAGGATATTTGAGTATCTGGATATGTACATAAAGAAAGATAATGTTTCATCAGCAACTTCTTTAAGTGCTGTTTACTTTGTGCTTTTGAAAGTAGTTCCTGCGGAAGCTCATTCCAATATACTCGAGTCAGCCATCGTCTTACACGCTGCCCATAATAGCTTTTTGATTTTAGGCACAATTAACTTTGTTTTTTTTATTGACGTGTTCACTAGGTATAAATATTCTTGTGTTTATGCTCTGTCTTTTCAAATTGTTGTCTTTATATACATATTTTAACTTTCATATTGACTATCACTTTCATATTTTTATCCAACATATCTTAAACAATTTATTATATTCTCCTAATAATGAGTTTTTAACCTTGCTATTCACTAATAGTTTAAGCATTCTAATTTGTCCTAAGCCATAAGATATTAGTTCATCTGCCAATGTATGATAACCCATATACATGATACCGGTACTCATAGTTAAGACTCTGTAATTTACTAAAAATTGAACGTAGTTTATTACACACTGAGCTTATATGTAAGATCCAACCTAAGTTCCTGTCATCTACAAGACCAAGATACTTATACGTTGTTACAGATTCAATATGCTTTTAACATTAACTAAAAAATGCTTGTGAAATAAAATACTTAGCTTGGGAAAATTCTGTTCATTTTATTAACGATTACCCTATTAACTACAGAATTACTAATTCCATAGTATCCATTCCATAGTATCATTCCAAATTAATTATTAATATCATAACTTTCCGTGATTTACTTTTGCTTTAAAAGTCAATCGAAACAAATTTCGGTTTTGAAATTGAGAAATGAATACAATACGAAACAAAAAGTAAATATTAACCAAAACAAACTTGTGATCTAGGGTAGACAATTCAAGTTTATGTCGACATAGAATTATTTTATAGATAAATATAACACACACACACACACACACACACACACACACACACACACACACACACACACACACACACACACACACACACACACACACACACACACACACACACACACACACACACACACAAGAGAGAGAGAGAGAGAGAGAGAGAGAGAGAGAGAGAGAGAGAGAGAGAGAAAAAGGACCAATGCCACCAATTTTTTTTTCATCTGGCAAAAACGCTATCCACCATGTTCATGAAATTTGTTGAGTAATGCGTAATGTAAACATGGTCAACATCCGTCAAGATATGGGTGCTAACTGTCGGCTTTGTCACGCATGTGTTAAATTCAACAAGGGTATATGTTTAAATAAATCTTTAATAAATAATAAACAACTCATTTATTTCATACCACAATATGTACGAACATAATAAAGATTCATTTATTTCAACAAGTTTATACATAAAGCTTCTATTCGCTTACAATAGAACCAGAACCAGCATTAGTTTAATTATAATACTCTTTATACAATATAATATCAAAGTATTATAAATTATTGCTCTAATGATCACAACATTGGGTTTGTACCGTTTTGACAATTATTACTGAATTGGTGAAACTATAAATTATATAAAATCAAGGAAATGAGGAGCCCCTAACCCGCCCCTCATGATGGGTGACAACCATTCTTACACTCTCTCCTTCCGACCAACAGGAAGTTCCTTGCCGTAGCAACTATCACAAAGTCCTCACACCATCATAATAATAATTATCAATATTAATACATCCCAAGAATTATACTTATCTTAAATATGATGTATCGCCATATACTACGTTATAACTTTTACCATATAGGTACTTCTTTTACTTAAATACTGAGCAGCGTTTCGTCTAGAAAGGTTAGAGCCCCGCTCGGTCCGACGGCTCGATCCAGAATGCCCCGCCAACACTGGAGCTCTGGTTTTTATAGACGGTGACAAACAACTGACGTCATCGGGCCGTTCAGAGCACGTGTACAACGATTTTGCCTTATACCGTACAAATAATCGCAATTATGTTATAAAACATTTTGTTCAATAATTTAATTATGTAATGATTAGTTATAACTAAAGATTTTCATGTTATTTTAATTTAAAACGATATTACAATAATCAAGTATGAATATTAGAGTAACTAATTAACACTAAATTGATTTAAAATTAAGTGCTTAATATTTATACAATAGTTTTTGGAGTTGTCTCGATGTATATTACATAACACATGCATATTGAATTGTTTACAATAATCGCCACATATAATTCATAGACCATCAGGTCAAAGGTGTTTTTGAAATTTAAGCAAAAACTTAATTTATAATTTAAAATTTATTGTGATAAAGGCTTAAGTTTTTTTTTTTTTGGTGATGGTTATCAGTAATGAGTCATTTGGGGCCCAATAAAAAAAGGATCATTTAGTCTATTCCCGATAGGACCTTGCGAAAGCGCATCAGTTGTTGATTAGTTACTCGTAGAACACTTATTGTGTTCTTTCTACACTTACTGTTAACAACAATTAACAATAATAACGATAATTTATTGGCTCATGAAATTTGCACAACTGTCGCAATTCAATAGTTAATGTGCCCGCGTTGTTTTTCACGGTTTTCTTATTTATTTACATCGGCTATGAAAATGTTTACTTTTGTAGAGCACGGATATATAATTGTGAATATTCTGCACCGTTTAGCTTAGTGCAGAAAGAGCCATCGGAATGATTCGTCTGTTTATTTTTATTGGTCTGGTGACTTTCACTGTGCCTGGGGGTTGCAAAGGTTAGTCAAACTGACTTACTCGGTCAATTTTGCTCTTAACCATAAATAAATATTTTATAGTCAATTAAGAGAAAGATTGGTAAATATTATCTTGATGTGTTAACATTTGCAAATCGAATATTTTAAAGTTTATTTTCATTTTGTTGTGACGTGACTTTTAAGTGCTTGGACGTCTCGTCGTCTCGTTTAATTGAGTTCTTAAAGTATAGCGTGCTTATGTTGTATCAATATTTATTTTATTTTATTTTTATTTAGAAAAATATTTAATTAGTTAGAAATTACATCATAAATAATACCAATCAAAATATTTGCAAATGTGAAATATATATAATAAACATATTTGTTTAACATACAATTTATTTTGTTATATCAGTTTAATGAATAATTTATGTAATTATAATCATTAATGTAGCTTAGTTGGTACGGACGGGGCACTGCACGTTCGAGAGGCCGCGGGTAAGCGAGTTCGATCCCACCGCCTGTACCACAGTGTTTGAAAATAAAAACTTATATACAGTTCTTTGTGAATATCACTTGCCTCACATTGTGCCCGGTGCAAAGCCACAGGCTCGCCACCTGTTACATGGAGACTTAACATATCTGGTAAAATGTGAATGTGCTGCCTTACCCTTTAGGGAAAAACCATCGTCGGGGCGTGATGATATGTGTTATCGATAGCTAGTGGAATTTGGAGAAATTTGGGAGTTAAGTGAGACACTAAAGGCAACAACAACAACAGAATTTATAATATTATGGGTGTTACTCTGAAAATAAAATAAAATAAAATAATGTGTAAAATATAACTGAGCGTAGCCATACTAGCTTTAGTAACGTGAGGGATTATCTCTGGACATAAGTGTTTTTCACTCTTGAAAGGAGAGATCTTGAAATATAATGTTAAACCAATTTGTTGCTTTAATAATTTTTTATTTTCATTCACATATAAAATTTTTAAAAGATATATTGAGTGTAATCCCTCGCGAATATTGCAAGAATAAAACACATACTATTATGCAACAATAATTTGAATAAAATTCCGGAGTTAGTTTACATTATTACTGGTCAAAGTTACTTTACATCTTATATCACAGTTTGGAAAAACACTGCAAAAATCCCACCTCTATTAAAAATAAGATAAATGGGAAAAAATTTAAAATGATTCTTAAATCCTCTGTCCTTCAAAAATTGGTTGAACCGTGTAATGTTTAAAGACGCAGAGGAAAACACATTGCCTAGTTCTCAAAATCAATATTAGCTAACTTGTTACCAAAATTGCAAAATTGTGTGCTTTCGTGATGATCTGATCTGACATTGTCGCGAAACCTCTGTAGTTTATGTCAATGTATTATTGTCAATTTTTATATATTATTTTGAAATCTAAAATATAAAAAAATCTACGAGGTATTTAAATAAATAATTTAGGTTTGTTTTTCATAAATAATTTTAGAAACATTATCACATGTTATTGGCGACGTAACCACACATATTCAAATTAGATTAAGTTTATGCATGTTACTTAGTTGTAGGTGATCGTAGTAGGGGCGTGTAAGCCCATATTTATATAATAGGTTGGGGAAAAAGTTTCTTCGCATTTTTTAAGAAAATTCAAAACATTTTTTAATATAGTTTATTTACATTTAACTAAAGTATGTAGTTACCATTTTGTTCGATAACTTTTTGCCATCTTGTAGGTAGGGACATGATCCCATTGCTATAGAAATTTTGGGACTTCTGGTAATAATACCACGACAAGTGGTTTTGGCAGTCCTCTCGTGATGTTAACCTGACACTGCCTAAAGAATTCTGAAGAGACCGAAACAGGTGGAAATCTGAAGGTGCAAGGTCAGCACTATACGGCGGATGCATTAACACCTCCCAGCCAAACTCTCTTAATTTTTGCTGAGTGGCTAAAGATGTGTGAGGTCTAGCGTTATCATGATGAAAAAGCACACCCCTTCTGTTGATTAATTCCAGCCGCTTTCTCTCAACTTCTTGCTTTAATCTCATCGGTTGTTCGCAGTAGAGTTCAGAATCGATGGTCCTTCCTGGTGGTAACAGCTCATAATGAATAATGCCCTTCCAATCCCACCACATACACAGCATCACCTTGTTGCGAGTTAACCCGGGTTTCACCACAGTCTGTGAAGCCTGACCGGCCTTTGACCACGACCTTTTTCGCACGTTCTTGTCGTACGTGATCCACTTTTCATCACCAGTTATCAGCTTCTTCAAAAATGGTTCGGTTTCATTACGTCGTAATAAAGAATCACAAATGAGTACACGGTTCATTAGGTTTCTTTCAGTGAGCTCGTGAGGTACCCAAATGTCGAGCTTTTTTGTGTACCCAGTTTTTTTCAAATGCGCCAAACTATTTTGTGGTCAATTCCCAGTTCTTCAGCTACGTCGTAACTACTGACATGCCGATCTTGCTCCACTTTTTCAAAAATGGCATCCATTTTATCTGTAATAAGGCGACCAGAGCGACGTGCATCTTTGACATCAAAATTTCCGGATTGAAAACGCTTGAACCAAATTTGTGCTACTCTCACAGACACTGCACTAGGTCCATAAACATCGCAAATTTTTTTCGCGGCTTGCGTTGTATTTTTACCTTTTTTGTAGTAAAATTTTAAAATGTATCGAATTTCTTCATTACATTCAGTCATCTTGGCGGTACGAAAAACAAATGAAAATCACACATTTTCCTAATTTGAATTTGGAATTATGTTCTTTAAAATTTAAACTTTCAATGATACCAAAACTAGCCAGATACAAATAGTATAGCCAAAGAGATTTTATTACAAGTTTATACATACTATAATGCGAAAAGACTTTTTCCCCAACCTTATTTTAAAGGATTTATGAAAGTATTACATTTCAATAAATATACATTGTACTTAACAATATTTACGTGCGTTTTACCTATTACATAGGAACACAAACATATCTAGGAACCAAATAAATATTACCTAATGGATAGCTGTGTATGCGAAACTCGGTAATGATCAAGTTGTTCCCATTCCATAATCAACCGTCTGCGGGTAACCATTTTAAATATCTTGCCGATTTCTCATTGTTAAATCGTTGTTTCATTTCATTCTCAATAAATCTGGTCCATCGAGACGAATCAGTATCAAGTTTTAACCAGCTCGCAATATTCATAATGCATCGAACACCTTGACACTACAAAGATAGGTTAAAGCTGGCGGAAATGTTAGAGAGTAGTTATGAGCACGTATCTGTTAAAAGCAGTGAAATTGAAGTGTCAATGCCGTGTGACAATTTATCGTTAAAACTACACCCTGGACATTCACAAATCACGCGAGATGACATCAAAAATAAGTCAATTATATCATATTCGTCAAAAAAGTCGTCATCTCAAGCTCGTCGCAAACAACTTATACTGGAAGTTGCCCAAGAAAATAACAAAATTCAAATTGAGCTGATTGATAAGCAGCTCGAAATTAATTTAGCGGGAATTGACAATGAAGAAAACGAATATTCCAGACATCGGTCAGAATGCAGCAAAAAAACCGACGCGAAAGTACGTTTTAACGTTGAGGAATGGCTGCACCGTGCACCGTAGCAAAACACGGTTGCCCGGGCCCAGGCCCAAAGCTGTGGCGACGGCAACGGACGCGCAGGTTACGCATTTTGTAAAACCAAGTCACGCATCGCCCTCCACTCAGCCTATCGACGGCATTCTCTGGCTAGCACACACCCTCAAAGATATTATGGTGGTGATATCTTCTCAACAACGAGTCCGTCTGTCCACCTCTCGTAAGTTACCCTTATGTAATGGAGACTGCATTAAGTGGTTACTCTTCAAAAGTGCTAATTGACAACATTTCAAAATTTAAAGGTGTATATTTTATATAAAAATTATTATATATATAAAAAATTAAGAGACATGTATTTTTAGATTTTTCAAAATATCGACTTTTTCATTCATCTTTTTAAGTTTAAAAATCAGCTCATTCTAAAATGTCGTAAGCGCCAAATGACGTCATTCATACGGAGGAATAGCGTTTTGCTTTTGCCTAAGTTTAAAAAATTGTTACTGACGTTGACTTTTGACTTTTAAGCGTCAAAATTGATTAGAAGCTTAGAAAAAGAATGACATAGAACAGACATACGCGTACACCCGTAAAGGACAGAAAAGTATTTATCTAAACTATGTTGCTATGCTAATAAAATTTTTCCCAATAATCATAATGTTAATAAATAAGCAGTAACATATTTGGAAAAATAAAACCACTTTTGTATTGTTGTTATTATTTATTTTTTATTTTTCTTGGGAGAATAAACAATATCACAGTACAATAATATTACTTAAGATTAAAATACATATAAAAAAAAGTAATTGTGGAACCCACAACATTCTCCACAAATTAAGTTGTAAAACATGCCAAAGACGTATTATTACGACTATTATCTCCTAAAGGCTTGTCAGAGACTAGGCAAAAGCACCATAAAAACAGTCCTTTGCCATAGTCCGCGCTTCACCAAGCAGTGACTACACTCAGCGTGACAGGTGGTGAGCCCGTCGCCGCTGTAAGCTGTTAGATGTTTGTGTAGTTCTAAATCCATTAGTCGCCTTTTACGACACCCAAGGGAAGATAATATTTTAATTTTAATAAATACTTACAGATTTTACAATAACTACAGCTTCCCTTTCTTGAACAGAACTATTGGTGTTATCAGCTGTACTAGGACTCTGAAAACAGTTTTGAACAAGCAGTTTAATAAACAAAATATATCCAAAATTTTAATTCCATAACGCTATTTTAATTGTAATGAATTTACCACAATCAGAATATCTTGTTGAATCGTAGCATCTTGGGGTTCATTAAGTACAACTTTATCATCATAATTCTGAAAATCAGAAAACAGACATAGAATTCAAAATATATTCAGTTCATTTTGAGTTCTTTGTTTAAAAATACACAAGAATTTATTTTAAACTATTTTTCAAAAAAAAATTGTTGAAATCAAAGAACTCCACAATAGAATTCAAAATATATTCAGTTCATTTTTAGTTCTTTGTTTAAAAATACACAAAAATTTATTTTAAACTATTTTCCAAAAAAAAAATGTTGAAATCAAAGAACTTACATGTATCCACAATTTTGGAAATGCACTTTTATCCAAAAATACTTTGCGTAGAGTCTTGCGAAAGAATCGGCTCTTAAAATGCTTAGAGCATATGCGCGTGTTTGCAGTTGGCTTCCAATTTAGCCTTCCAGTCGCTTTAACCCATACATCACGCACTTTCTCATCGTAAGGGAACCTTCAATATAGATAAATAATATTAGCATTATAATGTTTGTATTAGGGTGCAGTCCAGCATACGGTGATACTTCGATTCCCGTCTGGTGGCAAAATAAAGCTTAAAAATATTTTTAATGTATGTACCAGGCTATGTTTCTAGTGTGCAAAACGTGCAATCTACGTTGCAAATCTACAATTATTTGTTGTTATTTAAAAAATATAGTGAATAATAAGCATAGATTACATACTTTTCAAACAGTCCGGCATAACCCAAATGTAATCTTACTTAAAGAATCTATAGGAGTTCTTATCACACCCAGGATTAATTTATAAATATGCAATTTCACAAACAACCTAAATGGGGCTAATTAATATCTAAGATAGTCATGTTCCAAAAAGTGACTTAGCGCAGAATTTACCGATTAAACAATTATTTGCGATAATTGGTATAACAAAGAACTATGTATAAATCAAGTAAATTGTAAAAAATGGCAGGTAATCTATTAAGAAAATTGAAAATAACTAATTTTAAATATTTCCCTTTAAGTATGGGTAATTTACATTTTCTTCGACAGGTATCCCTCAAACGCATAAAACCCGGCTAAATTCAGATAACACTTAAAATGGCAGCCTCCCTTGACTTTCGTTGACATGTTTTCTTAGTCGGCAAATACGATAAAGCAATAAATTTTCATTAGCTTTTTATCGTATTTTGCACGCTATTTTGTACACGATTTAATGTAAATAAGCGGTAACTAGTAATAGTACACTTAGGCCCGATTTTTTAATCCTCAGATAAAACTATCTGTCTGTCAAATGTTAGCTCTGTCCCATTTCTTTTTATGACTTTAGAAAGTGACAGTGATAGTTTTAAATGGCGGATAATTTTATCTGAGAATTAAAAATCGGGCCTTAGTGATTTAGATAAAACGAGGAAATATGGGACTAATGTGTAAAACGTTATGTTTTCGTGTTTTCGTTCACTGCTACTTTTACAGCCGAAAATGCAACAGTTTACCATTGTTGATAAAGGTAGTGGAGTAAAACCCAATAAATACTTGTATGGTAATCAATACTTACAGTCCAAAACGCAATATTTCACAACGACACAAAGAAACACACATTACTGTTTGGCACATACGGTACGTGTCAGACATATGAAAACACGAACTCTATTATGGACAGAAAATAGTATACCTATCTCTATCGCACTTAGGAAAACATTGCATTAACTAGCTTGTTCGCTCTTGACATTGTCATCAGCATGTCATTTCTAAGTATTCTTATTCTAAGTTTGAAATATATCACTTTGCTCGAGAATTTTAGTTCATTTTACTTTGATGTTTTTGTTACACTATTAATGTGAGCGCAGGATTTCAATCCGTTGATTTCAAAAAATTTGTTGACATGGCCACAGATTATATTGAAATAACAAGACCATGACATTAACTTTTTTCCTGTTTCGAATTTGGCAAGGGGGAGTCATTATTCCTCCGTATGTATAACGTCACGCGTATGATTTTAGTTTTTCAGTTTTTCTCGAAAACTATTCAACAAAACGCAATATTTAATTTTTTTTCGGGGTTTATATAACTAAATGTAGAAATTGTTTATTAAAAAATGAAATGTTGACTCCGATAACCTGTGGCGATTACGGCGTTCGTTAAGGGTAGAAGCCAAAGAAGCAGTTACAGATCTACTTGAGGCGTTAGAATTAAAATTATTTAAAATGGTTTTTATTCGAAACACGATTACAATGTTAATTAAAATTCGCATACTTTATTACATGTGTCGTATCTATACAATTGCTATACTTACTGTACGCTCTCTTAGATGGGAATAAAAATAAAAGTATTTAATTTTGCACGTATTCTCTGATTTTTTAAGCAATGGACATATCTGACATTTGCAGGGATACGATGTTTTGTGAAAACGTAAAATATTTCATTGCATGATCAATTTTTCACCCAGAAATCAATGAAAATTATCTTTCCTTTATATAATTCTTAAATTATCAATAGTTCCAATGAAATTATAAAATTATACCTTTACTTCAGATAGTTATAATCAAAACGTTCGTTACAATAATGACTACGTTTACTTTGAATCTTTTGTTAGTAGGTATACAAGTTAACAATGTGTAAACCTACGTACGAAAGATTTTAAATGTGTTCAGTCTACACTTAATAAATAAAGGACAATAAAATAAGTGAACAAAGGATGAATTGAATAGGATTGGACAAACAATTGAATCTATTCAGATTTATGACGACCTCCGTGATCGAGTGTCTTTACGCCGGTCTCAAGGCGTTGCCATCTCAAGAGATTCTGGGTTCAATTTTTTTAAATAATTTGTTCAGTTTTTACAGAAGTAAATTAATCAGATAAATAATTAAGAAAATAAATAAAATCCTGCTAACTATCATTATATATGTAGGAATGTGAGCGAAAATGGCACGATATGAGCGAATTCGACCAAATTCCGTGTTACTCATGGGGGTACAGACACCAATAAATGCTTAAATTGCATTGGTCGAATCCACTCAAATGGCAGAGACGGCAAGAAATCGGCCATGTACGCATCTGACATCATCCTAAGACCTTACGAATAAAGTCGAAATATGAATGTGTTTTTTTTTGCAGTGCTCCATCCAGGTTAAGCGTAGCAAAAACTAAAAACCAGCAATAAGTTGTAAATGATGATAATAATTGGTAATAATAAATGTATTGTTTCAAATTGTGCAATACAACATACAATTATTAAAACTTATATTTAATTATAAAACAAAAACTAAATGGATACCTAAACTAGGTTCACATAACAACCTGTATCTCAGGTGAAGAGCTGAGCTCAGCTATAAATTTGATGTTATATGAATAGAAAACATAAATAACTTTAAAACATACAAAATAGGGAAAAAAATTTATTAATATTTAATTCTGATTCTGTAATCAGTTATTATTAATTTTACTTTAAATAAATTTCAAGTATAACATGTGCATTACACTTGCAAGAAATAATTTGCATGAAACCTTGCAGCTAAATTAAAATGACAGCAATGCAAGTCGCTTCTACCTTGCAACTGTTTATTAGACAACAACGGTACAAGTCGCTTTACCTTGAAACCACAAGTTTATACAATTAAATATATTTATATAATAATATGGTACAAGTCGCTTCTACTCGTACCTATTATTTTGTTATAGTTAGAAAGACATAATAACTATAAAATGTGCCTCACTGTCCGATGAAGAGTCTATAATTGATCGCTCCTAATGCATCCAAGAGCTTATTTTATCAACTGCAATAACTGCACTGTACTTTCGATTGCCCTTTTTTGTTATCGGCGTATCTTCTACCTTATACCTATCATTTCCCAAAACTGCAGTAATACGGTAAGGGCCCTGAAATTTTGGTACGAGTTTTCTACTCTGGCCTGTCGAGGGGACTTCTTTTTCTACGCTAGCTAGCGCTTTCCTATTTCAAACCGTTTTGCCGGAGTTGTACGCTTATCATAATACTCCTTTTGCTTACTTTGGGACATGTCTATATATTTATCTATTTCAGCTCGAGTAACTTCTATAGATTTAATATCCGTCCCATCGATATCCGAAAAGCTTTATATTCTCCCTTCCGTTACTCCCGTCAATGACATACCGAATAATGCCTGTGCTGGTGTTTTGCCTATTCCTTTATTTAAAGTGTTATTTAAACCTAGTTGAATATCAAAAACGTAAGTATCCCGTTTTTTTCATCGTTTTGAGAACATTTGGCTGTCAGCGATTATAGAAGAGTACGGTTATACCGCTCTACTTGACCGTTAGCGCGAGGGGTAGCTACGGCATTTAAAATGTGCTTGATTCCTAGAGTGTTTAGAGTGCTAGTAAAGCTAGAACCACGGTCTGAAATAATCTTATTGGAATACCAAAGATACTAAAATACTCGCGCATTTTATCAACTACTATAGATGCTTTAGTGCTTTTTACTGGCTTTAGAACAATAAATTTTGTATAAGCTTCTATAATCACCAACAAGTGCGTGTTACCTTTTAAAGTTTTCACGAAAGGGCCAACGTGATCTGTGTGTATTGTATCAAAGGGAGTGTTATTTTTGTGGATAGGATGTAGAGGGGGCTTTTTTCGTGATGTTGATTTGGAACACAAACATTCAAGACAAGACTCGACGTATTTCTTTATGAAACGTCGCATTTTACCAAACCAGTAGTTTTCTTGAACTTAAGCAAGAGTCTTTTCTACTGCGAAATGTCCAATGTCGTGTGCTTTGGGACCACCCATCGATCACCTAGCTCAGTTTTACGATAAAGAATGTTATTTCTGACAGTATAATTATTTTTAATATCAGTAACGTCATCAGATGTAGGGTCTTTCAAAATCTTAATTTTTCTTTGTATTTCAGAATCAGTACTCTGTACAGTATATAACCAGTTAGTAGATGTAATTTGAAAAATATTAATTGGGTGCGGCAAAGTATCTACAGGAGGCGGGTTCCTACTAAGGGCATCTACATGAGTCATATTCTTTCCCGGTCTATATTCTATAAGAAAATTAAACTCTTGCATAGCAATCCACCATCTGGCCACCCTCGGAATTAGGTCCCGTTTCAGAAATGTTGCACGTAATGAATTGCAGTCAGTAAATATCTTAAATTCAATTCCTAAAAGGTATACCCGGAATCTTTGTAGCGAAGCAATTACGGCTAATGTCTCTAACTCATAAGCAGTCATATGTTGCTCCTCTTTAGTAGTTTGACGGCTAAAATATGCCACTGGCTTTAGTTGGTCATTATTATTTCGCTGCATAAAAACGCCCGCGACCCCAATTTTACAGCCATCAGTATGTAGTTTAGTGGGGTTTGCGTAATTATAGAGCGCCAGAACTGGGTTTTCGAGATAATTCTGCTTTTAACGTATCGAAGGCTTTAAATTGATCGTCATTCCAATACCAATCTCATATTTTCTTAGCAATGCGGTCAAAGGCTTTGCGATCATAGCAAACCCCTTGATAAATCTTCGGAAGAAACTACACAATCCAATGAATTGCCTAACAATATGTTGGTTAGTTGGTCGAGGGAAATCAGTTACAGCTTCAATTTTTCAGGAACCTGGCCTAATACCTTGTGAACTTAACTCAAAGCCTAAGTAGTCAACGGTTTTACTAAAAAAAGAACATTTAGACAATTTGAGCGTTAAACCAGCTTGTTGAAGTAATTTAAGGACTACGTCTAGTTTTTCTAAACCTTCTTGTACTGAATGTGACGGTATTATTATATCGTCCATATAAGCAGATGCTATTTGATTATTTGAGGCGTTATTAGTCTTTACAGAAGGCTCATTTTCTAAACAATTGTAAACATCGGAGAATGATTGTGAATGCGCGCACCTAACTAGCATTCGCTTCAACGCGTCGAGCTCCGACGCCGATAACAAACCGGTTAGTCGATCATGGCTGTGTGCAAAACGAGTATTATGCCTATATTTAACAGTTTCGTGTACGAGAATATTAATTGAATTGAATTAGATAATCAATATAATTGCTATAGGAGATTAAATTGGTAAGTGTAATTGATTTTAAATTTGGACTAATATAATAAAACTATAAAATGAATTTAAAATCGGAATACCTACGTTTATGTTCAGGTGAACGCTCTAATTTTCGTTTTAGTGATAGGAACCTGTTCTTTGCCATCGTATAAGATTCCCTGAGTACACTCGTCGACTTTTTGAGAGGAATTCGAACAGAGAATCTACCATCTCCTTCGCGTTTAGACGTTTGAAAGAATGCATTGAGGTTATTGAGTGACTTCTTCTAGCTCCCAAAACCTCCTAAGCTGCGTATCAACATTCTGTACAAAGTTACAATGAACGTTTTTATTATTGTTAATATTTTTACGTATAAATTGGTCCCGATATTAACCAGCCTAATTTAGAACTCTGTAAATATGGATCGCTTGATAATCGTATAGTCTTCGTATGTACAAGATCCCAGTAAAGATCTACGCCTAGAAATAAGTCGATCTCTGACGGTACGTGAAAGTCAGGATCGGCCAGTTGCTTATTGTTTGGAAATTGTATAAAAGTGGTATCAATATTAGTTGACGGTAAACTGTTTGTAATATTCAGCAAAACTATACATTGAACCATTGTAATTAGTAAATCTTGAACGCATAAAAATATTAGTCGTATTGTTTGATCGCGTAATTGAACGACCTACACCCGAGATTTGTGTAGTGGACTGTATCATAGATGTATTAAGACGTTTACATAATGATTGCGTAACAAAAGAATGCTGGCGCTAATTACCGCGTAGACAGTCGTCACTCATTATATTTCCTATTCTAACACACTGAATGACTAGTTAAATAATCTGTGCAAAGTTTTAAGTGCGTTCCTCTTATACCCAAGACCTCTAGTTTCTTAAGTAGTGGTAATCGAAACAGTATCAAATGCCTTGGATAAATCTAGGAATACCCCTAAGGTCTGGTTTCCTTTGCCCAGATATTCTGTGATATATTCTGTTAAGGAATGTACTGCGTCCATGGTTGAAAGATTTGATCTAAAGCTAAATTGCGTACTGAGAAGTAATTATGTTTTTCTAAAAAGTTCACAAGCAGTATATTATTAATCTTCTCAATTATTTAAGAAATTGAAGGCAACAGCGAGTTAAGTCTGTAATTTGACACTAATTCCTCATTTCCTCCTTTGAATATTGGGATAATTACTGCTTTTTTCAAGTAGTTTAAAATATTATTACTTATCCCAACCTGGAGCACGTTTTTCTTTCAATTCTTTGATAAGAAGAATTGGCCGAAATTTTTCTGTTCGGTTTAGTTGGTGGTAGAGCTTCCAAGCCCGTCTGGCTAGCTACCATCGTCTTACCAAAATTTGCCGCCGTAATAACAATGTTCTAAGCATTTGTTGTGTTCCGGCAATCAGAGATAACACAGCCAGTTCCTCAGTTATTGGAGATTTACAGGTGAATCTTGCTTCCACTATTCGGTTCAGGCGCTTCGCCGACCGATACCGCGGCACGCTTGCACGCACGCGCGGCATGTTCTACCTAACACTCCTTGCTTCGCTCGTCGTCGTACCTAACGGAAACCGTGTAGTAAGCTATTTAATTCATCAGTTACTACAAACAAGAAACTGTCTCCATCCATGATAAATTCTAGTTTTATCAAAGGCAGTTGGTAAAAAGTGGTTCTAAATAGGGAAAACGCGTCTTCAAATGGCTTTTAGAACAATGGTAGTTACTAGTCAACGGGCTCAAACGATACACAATAGAAACATCTATTGATTGCGAACACTGGTGTTCGCGGTGCTCACCAAGGAGTTAAACCTTTATCCCAGAAGAGACAGTTGTATCACCTATGTATATATTGCCTGATATGTTTGATTAGAGCAGTGTAAGGCAAGTCATATTAAGCATAATAAACAGAAATAATATCAAACA
Source organism: Parapoynx stratiotata (assembly GCA_910589355.1). Classification (NCBI taxonomy): domain Eukaryota; kingdom Metazoa; phylum Arthropoda; class Insecta; order Lepidoptera; family Crambidae; genus Parapoynx; species Parapoynx stratiotata. The sequence goes on from OU342466.1 coordinate 5,956,234, forward strand.
AAAGTCTAATGAAATCTCGTGTTTGCATCATGAGTACATACACACGTTTATATAATCACGACTTTTATCCCCTAAGGGTTAGTGAGACTAGGCAAAATCACCGCAAAAGCAGTCTATTGCTATAGTCAGCGCTATTGAAAGGAAATTTTATAAAACAACCTTCTTGTTTTTACGTCTATACCTAAGTGTTTTTGTTGAAGTTGTGTTGTCAATAAATGGGCTCTGTCACGTTTTGAGCTCTCAACAGAAAGAAATCTTGCTTATTATTTCCCAATATTTTTAACTAGCACTTCACCAGCAGTGCACTCAGCGTGACAGGTGCCGCCTTAAAGCTGTTGGAACATCCAACAGCTTTAATGCAGTTCTAAGACACCCATGGGAAAAGATGGGTTGATTGTATTCTTTGAATAAGCCGCTACCACACGACTCGACTTACGATAAGTAAGATGATAATTATTTATTGTACTTTAATGATAACTTGGATTTATTTTTTAAATCTTTTCAGCTGATGGATGTGATGGAGACCCTAATGCAGAATATAGTGAATGCCTCGAAAAGTGTGTCTTACAGACTTGTGAGGATGCAAATCCAACATGCATTGCGGTGTGTAAATCTTCAGGCTGTCGGTGTAAACGCGGATATGTTAAGTTGCTGCCGTACGGAAAGTGTGTGCTGCCGGAAGAATGTCCAGGTATAATATGTATATCTAGTATAATAATTAGAGTTAAATATTGTATGTTACGAGTGTATTATAAGAGAAACCTTTCCTATATCCGCATTGAGATTTTCGAAATTCCTGTCCAAAAAATTAAAATAGTATAAACTCTTCATTGCACATAAAATACAGATACATGTTAATAGAAACAGTATATAAGGGAGGACTTATCTCTAATAGAGATATCTGCCAGCCAATCCGTCATAGGTGCGTGAGATCTATTATTGAAAGTAGCGTTAAAACCTTCATTGTTGATCATCATTGAATCTTTCGCAATTTTATGTTTTTTTCTTTATTTACGGTGTATTTTTCGCATTTCTCATCAACTACTGTAGGTTTTTATTTTATCCGACAGCTTATCAGTACCGCCTCCCATTATCAGAAAACAAAACTGAGCTCTCGTGCCACAGTTTGATATCGCTTGCCTCACATTATGCCCGGTGCATGGCAACAGGCTCACCTGTTCCAGTATATTCCTATTAACGACTACAACAGTCTGATCATTCACAGCATATTAGATGATTACTTATTTGAATTACCTTTCTATTCTTCTTGAATGAATTAAACTTAAAATGCAAAAAAGCTAAAAAAAAAAACAATTTTTTTGAGTTTATTTTTAGTCCAGTCAAAATAATTTAAAAGTCACATTAAATCCTACACACAAAATTTATTTTTCTGAGCATTCTTTGCGGAATTTGGAAGTCCACCTTGCAGTTTTCCCCCCTCCCCCTGTTGAGCGTTGTAAGGAAACGGGCCCAAAACCCTCGTTCCCTATAACTCCTGCTGATAAAATTCTACAGTGGAGATTTAAGTAGTATTTAATTTGTTTAACTATCCTTAGCTTTAGACTCAAAAATCACCATAAAATTTTTGGAGCTTTCGGAGAACAACAATTTTGAACGTTTTTTTTTCCTTAAGCTCCTAAAATACAAGTTAAAAAATCGTACTTTTGGTGAAATTTTCAGAATATATTCCTAATGTATATCCGAATGCCTTAGTAAGTTTTCACCCCGGTGACTAAAGAAAAACTAATTAATTTTATGTTTTTTCTCTTTTTTATGCTGTACATAATTGGTACATTAATTCTACACAAATTTTTTTTGGGTTTCTACAATTATCACCTTAATTAGCATGCGCCACAAAAAAGTCACCATTTTTTATGAAGAGCTTCCCATGAAATTTTACTTTATGCAAATTTCATAGGTGTTACTCGTTCCCCGTCGCCCGCATCTCACTGAGTTTGAATATGTTATAAATATCGCTTGCCTCTCAATGCGTTCTTTGCATGCAAAAGTCTCACCCTTGTTAATATTTTTGGCGAAATGTGAGTGACACCTCTGCCTATCCCCTCGGGGATAGAGGCCTGATGGTATGTGAATTGCTTAGAATTATTTAAATATACTTCGATTACGCGAACTCAGAGTAAATCAAGTAAAAACGACTATCCAGACAATATTTTTAAAGTATTTTTAAAAATTATTATTATTATTTTATTAATGACTTACTTATTTTCGCACTTATTAAGTAAAAAATGGGTATAAAGACAAAAATCTGATCGTTACCGATTACTGGTGTTGACAGAAAATGCCCTGTATAATATATATAATATTTGCCTGTGCATAATTTTAAATAAAATTTTAATTTTAGTTTATGAAATTTTACGATAAATATAATTTCGAAAATTAAATTTGAAGATATTGCAATTTACGAGTACGCTACAATCATTTGAATTAATATTCTATCTTAGGGCAATAAGAGCGAAGCCAACCGCAGTCATAAAATGCAACAATATGACATAAAAGATTATGCACAAGATTTCAGTGAGTCGCCTACAAGCAAATTTTTTTTATTATATTGAATTTAATTGTATTGGTCATTAGTTTCTTTATCGCAATCACGTATACAAGGCCGTGTCAATAAACACGTTTATTGTATAAAAAAACAATAAACTAACAACAAATTATATAACGATAGAACTATACATACATACATACAATCACGCCAGTAATCCCCCCCGCCTGTATCTATATTACGGCTTTATCCATCTTACTGCGACATATATACAGCAACGATATTTATGTCTTAATAATGATTCCTGCTCGTTTTGTAAAAATAGTATTTTAAACAATTGCACACAAATTCGGAAATCTTAAAGCTCTTTGATTCTGATAAACCCGTTTGTTATAATTTGGAGAATCTACTTTGAAATATAGGTGTTTCGTTTTACACATTAAAGTATCTTATATTGTCAACAATTGAGAAAATATAGAAAAACAAAAAAAAATTCATGTTCCATAAAAATTCTAAATCGTAATAAATATGGATTATAAAACGCTGGTAATATCGACACTGTACCAGTAACCGTAATTTTTTAGAAAACAATGTACATATGTTTTTCTTCCAATAGCAAAATTTGAATTTTTAATATTTACTTATAATATTGGGTCCTTACCTATGAAATTGGTGTTTTTATTCTGTCTTAACAATTTGTCCGTAACTATTAAGTTTCAGAACATTCTTATAAAATAATTGCCTCTTCTAAAAATATACCATATATTTGAGCTCGTATTATTTAATTTGATAATTTTTTATAAGTTTAATTGTGTTAAAATTAGACACAAAGACAATTATTTTTAACTGGCTCCCGAATACATCATTTGATTTGCATTAACATAAAAACAATGAATAATTTTTATGAAGCGTGTTCACACACATATTGCTAAAGCTTGTCTATTGATACATGCCAAATATTATTATCTATGGATTTGTCGTTGTGAAAAAAACTGATAAAATTTTAGTATGTAAAATGCAGACATCCCCAAAATCTCCATACAAAACACCAATTTCATTGGTAAGGACCTAATATTATAGGTACGAACTTCTAATATAAAAATAATAAAATAAAACTTGAAGCGGCTTTTGCTTGATTTTGATTGATGACCATAAAAATAGGTAATTTTAATATTTATTATATAGCAATAGAAACACAGTTAGAAATGTTCAAAGTATTTCCAGTTTATTAATTCTATAATCTACAATGACGGACTCATAAACTGCATCAAAGTTCAGGATTACTTTGAAATGAATTTTTATAATAAGTATACAAACTTTTTAGATTAAATTATATAAATATGGAAAGACTGGCTCTTAATCTCAAAAAAAAAGAAAAATTTAAAAATTGAACTGCAGTAAAACAAATGAATATAGGCGGGAAAAGAAAATTTACTCGTAGTATTAGATTTGCGTGTTATTTATAGCAAAGTTTTAAATTGATTCTCATTTATTTTTTATTCTTTTGTCAATTGAATCATTGTTACCAGCAGAATTATTTGGTTTGTTTTTTAACTCATCGAGAGTTTTTGAATCATAATATGGATGCTTCGTCCGAACAAGCGGCTCAAATTGTAGCATTGGTGCGGGATTTCCAAAAAAAAAATCTTTAAATTTTTGTATTTTCTTCAAAAAGTCTTAAGGTCCTTTCTGTAACATTATTGATTTAATTACATCACTATAATGTTAGTACAACACTGTGTACGTTGTCTATGCAACCTTACTCTGTGGCTCTATGGTGTAAAACATGAAGATGAATAAACGTGTGAAACTGCAAAGTAAATAGTTTAATTTAATAAAACCATCACAATACAACATAATTTGATTCTTTCCAGTACCCAAACTTAAACTTAAGGATATGACCCTACGCTGTTTTAAAGTTCACGAACCAATCTAGAGCTTTCAATTTAAATCTGTATAGAAAGTTTGCATACATGGGAAAAAATAGTTATTTCAAAGTCGTCTATTACATTGATGCAGTTCATGTGTCCGTCAGTTTATATTGAAAACTTCCAAAGTTGCTGGTAATTTTGGAAGTTATTAAGAAAACTTCCGATAGTTTTCCTGACATATTTAAAAAATTAGGAAACATTCCAATGTTTTCACATCTAATTATAATCGTCATTATAAGAATATTGTTTTCATAATAAATCTTTAAACTGCTCCATTCGTCCTGTGTGATTTTCATGATGTTAAATGAAAAGTATGAGCGCAAAATACTAAATGTGTAGAAATATATTAAAATTGTCACAAAACTTTTTTGAAGTATTCGGTGTAGTAGGCGGGGGGCCATCTAAAAAGATTTTTTTGACAGCCGGGTCTTAAGAAATCGGTTCGACCCTAGATGTGTGTATCAGCTTTCGATGTTTTTGTATTAAACTTGTAATTTCTCGGTAAAATTATTAATTAATTCCTGTTACTAAAATATAGACACTTACTTTACCTTAAACTGAAAAAATATTTTATATTTATCCACTAAGCTAAATATCTAACTCATTTTGAGAAAAATTAAATTTATTTGTACATACAAAATTCTTTATTTCGTAATTTTTTATTTGAAATAATGCACACATAAACCTGGTTATTGGATCCGCAACAATATTTACATTTTATCACATGTCTTATTAGTAGTCGCGCCATTCCCCGCCCACCCATTGAATTTTGCATATTAGAAAAAATGCTCCATTAATTACTTGGGGATTTTTAAAAATTTAATATCTAATAAATTAAGACAATATATGCCGAAAAACTCTTTAGTGTAGAATTAATGCGCGGGGTCCAAAAACACAAAAATGTTCATAAAAAAAAAACTATTGAAGTCACCATGGTGAATATTTCTATTAATACTTGTAGACATATAAGTCATATTATAATGTAAAATCACCCTTTGTTTATTTTTTGTTTTGTTGTTATTCTTGTTTTTTCTTTACATATTTTTTTTTCCAAACCCTTTGCCACCACGGGGGTGACTTTTTAAATATCGTGTTTATTGAATAAAAGGAACACTTACATAAAAATTCACCCATGTAGAATTTAATGTTTTTATGATAGACGTGCTATAAGTTTAAAACCTTTTTTTTTTAATAAGCTCCAATAAAATTTTGGGGAAAACTAAAAAATTATTATTGCATTCTTATTTCTAATCAATAATTAAAATAAATTTCACTGTAGGAATTAATGTGATTTTTTCGAACAAACGAATTTTCCTTGCCTAGACTATTTACGGCATTTTACAAGCAACATATAACATATTCGTTGCATACTTTTGTTACATTCAATAAAAGTTTGTTTAATCAAAAAACACCTGCAGAATCGAGCAGTGGTAAAAACAAACAATATTATTATTGTGCCATTATTCTCCCCTGTCTTCTTGATCTTGAGCTATTATAGTTATGCTTTGTACTTTTTAACCTGTGATAGGTACAATTTGTTCTTTAGCAACAATTTTAAAACAAGCAACGTCTATAGCATTTGCTTTAGAATTATTTTTTATTTTTAGCGGTCTACAAGCCTCGCGCATTATCGTGCACGCCAACATGCGTGGTCCTTAATCCAAAAAATTGTGACTTGGCTTGTGAAGAGGCGCTATATCAGTATTAACGACTCTTTGCTCTTATTGCGCTCTTCTCTGGCTATTTTCTCTTTGTTTGTGTCAATTTATCAGGAGTTTACCCAGTGTTCGTTAAAACCGGACTTTATTGCCAGTTCAATTTATGAATTCAGATCACAGTCGTATACAACGTCTAAGGCCACACACTGCAAAATTACAGGTATGTTCTGAGGTATTAAAGTGAGTATAAGTAGCGGCATAGTTGAGAGCCAATTGATGGCCACCAATTACGGATGAGATGAGAGCTAACGGTCAGCACTAAAGTTATAATTATTCTTATGAAATACGAGTAGTTTCCGGTAAAATTAAGATTTTGAGATAGTTCATATTAAATTATTTGTCATGTCCTTACTTCTTATTGATTGTGTAAGCTATAAATTTCATTTCCAACTATTTATACACTTTCTTGCCGATCAATGAGTAGATAAAGATTTCAGTTAGTAAAGTACAATTTCTTATAAATACTCCCACATAAAATTGGTAGCTTTAATTATCTCTATTTAATTTTTCAATATTTTTTGAAAACTAAATAGGTTTTAAGATTTTTGCATACCGAAAAAAAGTTATTGTTAATGTCTGATTTGAAACAATTAACTTTTATTTTCGAGTTTATTTGCAAGCTATAAAAGACAAGGATATATAATAACCGCCTCTCTAGTCTAGTGGTTCACACCACCGGGTGTTGATCGGGAGGTCCGGGTTCGATTCCCCATGGGGGCAGAAGTTTTTCTGCTCGGTTTGGTTGGTGGTAGGGCTTCTAAGACCGCCAGGCTAGCTACCACCGTCTTACCTAAATTTGTCGCCATAATAACAATGTTTTAAGCATTGTTGTGTTCCCGCAATCAGAGATAAGATAGCCAGTTCCTCAGTTGTTGCGGATTACAGGTGAAGCTCGCTTCCACCTTCGGCCTTATCGTCACTTACCATCAGGTGAGATGAAGGTCAGGAGCTTATCTGTCGTATGTAAAAAAAAATGCTTACGTGGCCATGTTTTGTTACAGATCCACCGGGGGGTTGCGATATTCGTCCAGAATGTCGACCGACCTGCGCCTATCCAACTAGACCAAACTGTCCCGTGATTACTCCTTATGCTCGTAACATTGATGGTTGTAGATGTCGGTTTGATTACATTCTATCAAAGGAAGGAGGGAAATGCATCAAAGCAGAAAATTGTCCAAGTATGCCTTTATTAATAAACACTACATAGCTGATATTATTGATGTCCATGGTAAAAAAAAGATCAAAATACGCGTGAACGGTGAGGTATTGGCGAGTCCGTGTAAATGTGCGAAAATATATTATTATTTTCTGCGAATTTACCAAAGAAACCTTATGTTAAGAAACAAAATGAAAAAAATGATTACTGTTTTTCAGAAAATTCTTGCAACGGTGACCCAAATGCGTCGGTGGAAGGCTGTCCATGGCAATGCCAAAGCACTTGCGCAGCGCCAGATCTCGATATACTTGAATGCAAAACACCATGCGAGGGCCCGGGATGCACATGTAATACGGGATACATACTCTCCAAAAAAAATGGAAAATGTATTAAGCCAGATCGTTGTCCAGGTAATCGTTTTATTTTATGTGCCATGTAGGTATGTTTGTTATTATTTTTGTGGATGTGATCCAATTAAACTTATATAAATTTACTTATTTATTAACTTTGTCGTGTATATCATAAGTACCTGATAGAGACCTATCAGGTACGTATTATATTAAGGTACAATAACAAGAGCATCCGTTAAAAATCACGTCGCAAATTTAATCATTATATTTTTTTAAGTGGTTTAAAATCGTGACTTCGCTTAGTGGTTTTCAAATACAATTTTGCTTTTAGGGGGAGACCCATGTGGAGTTTTAAACGCAACCTATTTATTTTGTGGGGAGAGGTGTGGCGATAAAAAATGCAGAGATAATGACCGCCCAATACTAAGTAACTGCAGCCGTAAAGTTTGTTTTCCTGGTTGTATTTGTAAGCCCAATTACCGGAGAAACTCATCGCCCGACGCTCAAAAATCTTCTTGTGTTTTGGCATCTGATTGTCGTAAGTACCTATTGTCTTGGTAAAATTTTAACTGGCTCTATAAAAGTAAATAAACATAATACATATTTATTTCTAAGATACATTGTGCTTCATGCGAATGTGAGTTTTTTATCCGTAATAGTAACCTCAATAGTTAAAATCTAGACTAATAGCGTAATGGAAAAGCCAAAATATAATACGTTAGCTTGACAAATTGTTAAATTTGCGATGAACATTCAAAGCAATCTACATCAGCTGCCACCATTCTACTAATCCCCGCATAATGTTGTGGTTAATTTTCTATGATTATTTAACTTCATATCACGACATCATAAGTTCTCGCCATTGGTCCATATTTTAACCTACTGGTCAATCTAACCACGGATCAAAAAACTGACCCTAAGACTATAACTTTTATTATTTCTTAGTTTTGGTAGTGTGTTAGCCAATCAGTGAGTAACAAAAATTCTGACATAATTCTTTAACTATTAGTTCAAATTGAATGAAATTTTATCCACTCATTTGCAAGGCCTGGTTCTGGATGAAAACCATGTACCCAACCACGGGATGATCGTTTTCTTGTGAGTCGCGCATCGAGAAATCGCAAATCTTTGTATGTGGATCATAAGAACAACCTGTAACAAATAAGAAATGTGCATATTAGTCTATGGACGGTCAGGAGACGGCTTCTCGCTGCCAATATACGCAGTCACCGCCCGGCCCGCGGCCCCAAATTACTCCGTGAGCACCGAGTTCACAGGCTCTCAATGGACTCAAGAAGATTGGAATAGGGTTTTTTTCTCTTATGAAGCCAGGATATCTTTGTTCGGTGAAGATCGACGTCGGCGAGTTATGTTTTGGGCAGGAATAAATTCTATAGATCGTACAGAGTTAGTCTTCATTAAAAACGGCTCACTGACTGGGCATCGATACAAAACGGAAGTTATAATTCCTCTTGCACAACCCGCATTGGCCGCTATAGTTGAAGACTCGATTTTTATGGACGACAATGCTCGCGCCCACCGATCTCGCGATGTTAAAGCGTATGTGCAAGAGGTCGGCATTCGTCGTTTGGATTGGCCAGCTCGAAGTCCCGACCTCAATCCCATAGAGCATGTCTGGGACGTTCTGAAACGGCGTGTGAGATCAGTACAACTGGCTGCGCAGACCATCAGAGAGCTTAAGAATGTGATTACTGCGGAGTGGGAACGTATTCCGCAAGCAAGTATCCGGGATGTACTCGCTAGCATGCCCAGACGAATTCAAGCTGTGATTTTAGCTAGAGGGGGTCACACTCGATACTAAACATTTATCCGCTTTTACTTTATTATAGAAAAACAAACAAAAAATCTTTTTTATTTTTACTTCATGAGCATATGCACTACTAGCGAACATACACTACTAGTGAGGTTTAGCATTATTTCCCATAAATTGTATAAAAATTGTATGAAATACTGATGGAAACGATTATTTTCTTATTAATTTACCAAATTGTGAGGATAAAACTACCTATAATTATCAAAGCAATATTGACATTTGAAAAGGTTCATTGCTTCGGTGCCCGTTTTTTGCAAATGAGTTTATATACCTTGTATAAACAACTCTTGCTTTGGTTCTAAAAATTCAGGCTTCTACAAAATTAAAGTGGATCGAAACTGGCCTGAATTGACAACATTTCAAAATTTAAAGGTGTATATTTTATTATTGTAAATAAAACTAGTTAAAAAATTAAGACACACGTATTTTTTGATTTTTCAAAATATCGACTTTTTCATTCATCTTTTTAAGTTTAAAGATCAGCTCATTCTAAAATGTCGTAAGCGCTAAATGACGTCATTCATACGGAGGAATAGCGTTTTGCTTTTGCCTAATTTTAAAAATAGTTACTGACGTTGACGTTTGACTTTTAACCTTCAAAATTGATTAGAACTTTGTTTGAAATATATCAATTTGCTCGAGAATTTTAGTTTATTTTACTTTGATGTTTTTGTTACACCATAAAGGTGAGCGCAGGATTTCAATCCGTTGATTTCAATCAAATTTGTTGACATGGCCACAGATTATATTGAAATAACAAGGCCATGATGACATTAACTTTTTTTTCCTGTTTCGAATTTGGCAAGGGGGAGTCATTATTCCTCCGTATGTTTTTAGTTTTTTCAGTTTTTCTCGAAAACTATTCAACAAAAAGAAATATTTAATTTTTTTTCGGGGTTTATATAGCTAAATGTACAAATGGTTTTTTATTTTAAGGTGTATTAATCTTCTAATCTCTCAAAAATATTTGTGTGGAAAATAATGATCTGAATTGTTTTAGCGCGGTATAACCCATGTGCAACTAACTGCACGCCGACGTGTGCAGTGCCAAATCCACCGAATTGTGACTCCAAGTCTAAGAGCCCACAGTGCTGCGACGAGGGATATATTTTGTCTGAGAAAGGTGGAAAATGTATCAAAGTCGATCAATGTCCTAGTAAGTATAACATGTAATGATCCTATTTAACGAATCTTCAACGATTATGTTTTTCTTAGTTTTTGCTGGTTAATCTTCGATCTCCTCGCTTCTTTTACAAGATCTCATGAACTCGTAACAGGTTGGTTGGAAGAGATCTCTCTCGAAAATAAGTCTACCCTTGGAGGTACAATAGTACGTATAGTAGAACCGTCTTTATTTTTGTAATATTTTTCATTGTTTAATAAAACGTTTAATCTTCTCGTGTCGTGTATATTATTAAGCTTTTAACGTTACATAATAATGTTAACAGAGACTAGAACAACATTTTAATGAAAATTATAATTAATTTTATGTTTCTGAATTTCAGTAACTTTAAATCTAAACGAAATCTTTAATAATTAATAAAAAAATTCGTAGCAAACCTTGGCTGTAATGGAGATCCGAATGCAGTGGTGAAGACGTGCCCAGCGCCGTGTCCGTCCACCTGCGACTCGCCTAACGCATTCCCCTGCAAGAAAGCTTGTAAGATTATCGGGTGCGAATGTAAGCCTGGCTTCTTGTTTAATACGGACGAAAAGTGTGTAAAACCCGATGAATGTCCAGGTAATTGAATTTTGATTGTCCGTATTTATAACAAAATAAATCACAACAAAATAACAAAATGTGTTCAGACTCAAAACTGAACTCCGACAAATATTCTACATGACATTATGTACCCACTTGAATTTACCTTGAAAACTAGTTTACTTTGTAGAAGACACTGCTGGCTCTCAGAATCTTTGTATAATACCAAGATCTTTTGATATTTGGCCTATATACGTGCCACTTCAGCTCACAGGACATCCTATTTTCTCCTCTTCTTCGATGCCTCTTTCCACGTTTGGTGGAGGCGGTTCTCCATATCTTTCTGCGTCAGGACATTCTGTCCTGGGTTGTCAGGTCAGGCAGTTGGGACTTCCTAACTAGATTGGCCATACTAGTCCACCAAGTTAAGGGCGGCCGGCCTCTTCCTTTCTTGCCTTCTGAGATTACCATTGCCTTCTGAACCACACGCTCGCTGTCTCTTTGCATGACGTGGTCGTACCATCTTAGGCGTGTTTCGGTGAGCTTTTCCTGGATTGGCGTGACTTTGAAGCTAGCTCGGATGTATTCGTTTCGAATTTTGTCTAGTCTAGTCACTCCGCCCCACCACCTGAGCATCTTCACACACAGGGAATCCTATATGGAATTATAAAGGCTTTTATAATAAATTAATGACATATGAAATTAGGTACTTAAAGTTGCAAACATGGTGGTCCAGGGGACGTCTACCAGCTACCATGTTACCATTTATTGTAGTGGAAGTGATGGAAAGTTACAGTGTGGATGTTATATTGGCTAATAATTTGAAAACGAAAATAATATTTTCATTTATCATTTGGTTTTCAGGGGGAAACCCATGCAGGCAGAATGAAATATTTGTGCCGTGTCGAGTCCGTTGTCCTTCTGATTACTGCCCAACAAGCGACAGTCGGGCTGTGGTTGCCTGCGATCCGCCAGACCCATGTCTATCTGGTTGTGTGTGTACTCTGAACCACAAGAGAAAGAGCATTGACGATGACCTGTGTATTGAGTCCTCAACGTGTCGTGAGTATTGATTGAACTAATTGAAAAGTTTAGAAATGTATTTTTTCATTCCAGTGTTCTGCTTATTGAATTCCATTGACGTAATGTTCTTTGCTTTTAAGGGCCTAGACATGGGCATGGTCTTAAACATTTATAACTTTTTTTTGCCAGAAACGGCAATGCAGTCATTCACTATAGAATATTTTTATTTTCTCATCTACTGGAGTTCCTGATAATATTCTTTAATTGTATTTAATTTGATGATAAAGGAGAATTGTCAAGGCCCAAACAAAATGTACACAGGACCAAAAAGAATGGAATATATTAGGTCCCTACCTATGAAATTGGTGTTTTGTATGAAGATTTTTAGGAATTCTGCATTTTCCATACTAACAATATTTCAGTTTTCTTCACAACGACAAATCCAAAGATAATAATATTTGGCATCTATCATTAGACAAGCTTTAGTAATATGTTTAATATCATACTTCATAAAAATTATTTATTGTTTTTAAGTGAATGCAAATAAAATGATGTATTCGAGAGGCACTTAAAAAGAGTTGTCTCCGTGTCCAATTTTAGTACAATTAAACATACAACAAATTATCAAAACAAATCAAAAGAGCTCAAAAATATAGTCTATTTTTAGACGAGGTAATTATTTTTAGGAATACTCTGAATCTTAATAGTTACAGACAAAATACTAAGAGAGAAAAAAAAACACCAATTTCATAGGCAAGGACCCAATATCTATTTTTTTATATGTTTAGTGTAATATAAATATGCAATTTTTAAATTGAATATTAATGGCTAATATACAAATATGTTGCTTTGTTTTTTCCTCAGACGCAGTATGAAAAAGATATAAGAAAAAAATTTTTTATAGATTGTCCCAAGTCTGGTAATTTGGGGTGATGCCCCCGGTTAGAAGTCATCATCTGGTACTCTTACAACAGATCAACCAATAAAAACTATCTTAACATCTTTTTATACTGCGCCTGAATAAACCCGTTGCTCTGATTTTTCCTCAGGCGCGCTATGAAAAACATGATAAGAAACAATGTTTTGTTATTTTGACTGTAATGAGCACCAGATGATAGCTACTAACTGGGGACATCATCTCAAATTACCCAGACTTGGAGCATTGAAAAAATAGTTTCCCTTTCTTTTTCATACTACGCCTGAGGAAAATACAAAGCAACATATTTATTATGCCACTAATATTAAATACCAAAATCACATATTTATGTTACATTGAACATAACAAAAACAATTGGATAGGTCTTTTTCGTGTCGGTCCTGGGTCACAGATGACTATTCTCCTTTTAAATAGAATTCGATGTTGTGTAAGAAAAAATGGAACTTTTGTTGAGTGAACAGGTAGTGAACTAGCTAAAAGAATGTAGTTATATTATTATAAACAGATCAATACAATATAATAATTAAATTTTATACATATTTTAACTTCTCATAAGTGTTTGATTGTTTATTACATAAATTTCAACTTAATTTTATCCTTTTTAGCTCCAGTGAAATGTACCAGACAGAATGAAGAATGGTCCCGCTGTCCGTCTGCGTGCTTGAATGAAAACTGCGAAGCAGTTGGTCAAGAGCCCGCAGTCTGCAATACACTTGTACTCAACTGTCAACCTAGTTGTGTATGCACTAAGGGTTATTATAGAAATCAATCCGATATATGTGTCACAGCCGATGAATGTCAGTATTGTGATGAAAATGATTACTACTAAGATGGACACAAAACTGATTCTAACGCACGACATGTAAAAAATTCTATGATTCTAACAATGATTCTATAACATTAGATATTAAAATTTTTGTATGAGTTTTTAGGACCCAAAAATGGCTTGCTCTCAAATTATTGCAATAAAAAAATGTAAAAAAAAAACATAAACATATTACATTTATTAAATATTTGGTTCATAATAGTTTATTAGTATACTTATAAAGTTTTTAACCAACTCGATTTCATTATGCTTATTTTCGAGTTGTCTACCTTATCATCAAAACTTTTGACTTCGAAAATTATGTCATCTGCAACTTAATATTTGACGAGTATGAGTATTAAGGTAAATTAATATTTTATAATTTAATATTAGATTAGAAATATGGTACAAAAAAACATCACAGAATCAAGGAAACCACATGACGTTATCGTCGATGTAAAGTCGTCGATGAATTAATTTTCGCATAAAGTTCAGAAGATACGTAGAAAACCAAAAATGGTTCATTATATCTATTTATAATATTTTCATAAGGCGTATTGCGAAAAAAGAAAATGTTCGTGTTTGAAAAATATATATTATTATATCAAAATTTATTCAAAAACGTGTGTGTGTTTTATTGCACTAGTACTTTGTTATTATTAAATATTGTACTTTTAAATTACCAATCAAGGCCCTAGCGGTACTTTATTAATTCTGCTTTTTGAAAAAAAAACATTTCGAGAACCATATTATATATAATGCTTTATATATCATAGCACACGAGGATATAGTGGCAAGAATTAAGAAGAGGATGCTCAGATGGTTTGGTTATGTAAAGAAAATGGATAAAAGTAGACTGTCTAAAAAAAGGATTTATGAATCGGGAATGAGTGGAAGGCGAACATTTTTCAACCATATTGAAAGCGTTCTGAAAATAAAAGCCATTTCTAGCCATTTCTAGTTTTGTTAGATGAAAAGCAGCGTGGTGCAAAAAAATAAACTCATTAGAATTTTCTTCAACGTGCTTAGTAATTATAATTACATTTGGCGTGAATGGATTTATTGCTTACGATTTCAGTTTCCAATGAAGAGCATTGTTAGTGTTAGATGAACTTAGAATAAATACTGAAACTAAAAAAATTCATGCCAAATATCTGAAAAAGACAAGCGAGTTTCAAGACTGTTAAAAGTTTGTATTTAGAAAGTTATTTAAAAAATTGATAGAATTCATTTTTATAATCATCAATATTTTTTAGAAAAATCTTTAATAACCAGCCAAAATAAAAGGTTCAATAAGGAAATGATAGCTGATAAGCTGGAAACGTGTTAACAGCTTCATTTTGGTGTTCTAAAAGTTTTCTCCAAGTTCAATTATATATACTCGTAGTGACGCAGACGTCATGAGTTATTCAGGGTCAAATGTCAAAAATATCAATTTTTCGTGATTATCTCGTTTTATACAATTTTAATTATGTTAACGTTTATGGAAGTATTGTAGAGCATACAATTTGCGTCAACTTTAGTCTTGAAATTATTATCATAACGCTCAACCATTTTTTAATTAATGACTAAAACTCTATTTTTTGTCAAAATAAAAAAGGCCAAAAAACTTTCTTTGGTCGATTTACAGGCATACTAATCTAATCTATCAGCATATTCTCGGACATAGACCTCCCCCAACGATCTCCACCACGACTGGTTCTGCGCCGCCTGTATACAGTGACTTCCTGCGACCTTCACCAGATCGTCGGGCCACCTTGTTGGGGGGCCTCCCTACGTTGCGCCTCCCAGTGGTCACCACTCGAGAACTTCTCCGTCCCAACGGCCCTTAGTTCTACCAGAAATGTGCTCAGCCCACTGCCACTTAAGGTTCGCAATTCTCTGGGCTATGTCGGTGACCTTGGTTCTCCTGCGAATCTCTTCGTTTCTTCGAATTTTCAAACATAACTATAGTTCAATAATCATAGACAATTTTACCAGAACACTATGCTGGGATTAGTAAAATGGCGGCTGGCGGCACAGATGATGTACATTGCTTCAAAGTTTCATCGTAAATTTTACAATGACGTAATACATTTTGGCGTTTTCATTGACGCTATTTGCATAGGTTTTAACTATTGTGGTGACTATTACTACGGATCAAAAAACTTACCCTGTAAGTATGGAGAGTGGAGTCATTATTACTACCTTCAGTCAATATAATTTATTGTTCTTTTACTTCGACTTTTTCGGGTTCACGAATGAGTTCTCAAAAAATGCCTTAAAAAATAAAGAATAAAATAAGTAGTTTCAAAAAATTTTCGTGTTTTTACAATTATTGGAGACTAAATCATTATAATATTCTTTGAAATCTAATTTGCAGGAATCGACTGATACCATTTTGGTGAGTAGTGATAACCGCAGATCGAAAAAAAAGACGTCGTTTTCATTTTTTTTTCAATTACTTTTATTATGCGTTGTCAGCGAATAGTGATGACTATAATAAAGCAAAGAATAATCTGAAAAGGGCAATGATTTTTGTCTTAACATTAAATACATAATGATCCTATAAATGGAAGAAATCGCTTAAAAATAACACTTAATAGTCCAGGGCCATTTTGTTTGTATTCAATGTTTGAATGTGTTCACACTAACTAATGTTTATATGTACTTTCTTTTATTAATCAGATGAAAAAGGCGTAAATCCAATAATTTAAAAGACTGAAATCCTAGAATCTTCGATAATTATATTGTGTACCCTACACAAGCTTTATTGAGACAATTCCCAACCGATTTGCCCATTAAAATTGGGTTGCCACCATTGTGGATCGAAACAAATACAAAGCTGAGATTAATGATCTAACCTTTGTTCCGAATATTCATTTTTATAGCTCACATCTTTTATTGTAAATATGAACCTCAAATCACGTGAAGCGTTTTAATTACCTATTGTGGAATCTCCAGCAAAATCGACTGCATAAACTTAAATTAGTTTTAGTGAAATGTCTTTAGAGTTAACTTTCAGTTCAATATACGTGATTGTTAAACACCCAGTATGGGGAACGATTCTGGATTTCTCTTATGGACTCCAAATGAATGGCAATAGACTCAAAAGCGATTTGGGATGTTTGTTAACATCACATTAATTGAAGCTTTATAAGTGCTGAATAGTGTGTCGCAACTCGTGCCTTACTAACAAAAGCGTCATTACTTGCGTCATGGTTAACTGTATCAGGTCAAAAGTATTGATTACTACTTAGGATTCGTATTTTTTTATTATTAATGAAAAATTCAAATAAAGAGTGTTAAGGAGCTCACTCATTAAGTTTCTCTGAAACCTGGATGTAGCTTTAAAGGTCAGCGTCGACCAATACTTTTAGTGAGATGCTTTTAAAATTTACTGAAAAATGCTTGTGAAATAAAAAAATAGCTTTGGAAATTTCTGGTCATTTTAATAACAATTACCCCATTTAATTCAGAATAACTAATTCCATAGTATAGGTAGGTCAATACAAATTAATTCTTGATATCACAAGTTTCCGAGATTAACTTTTGATTTAAAAGTAAATAAATAAATTGAGAGATGAATACAATACAAAACAAAAAGTAAATATCAACCAAAACAAACTTGTGATTTTCTCATGAATTTAAGTAGACAATTCAAGTTTATTGGCTACTTAGATTTTTTTATAGATAAATATTAATTTTAAGGAGACTTTCTATTTCTCATTACTATTCAAGCATAAGTTGACACATTTTGATAAATTCAACATTCACGAAATCAGTGAAGACTAAGACATATATTGCATTGACATACAACTTCTTCAAAGTGCGATAGCGGTTTTTTTCATTTTGACGACAGTAAAATTGTGATACCATTGACCAAAATTCAAATTAGCATTTGAATGTTAATCTGTACGAACATGCAATATATTTGGATGTGACTGTATTATAAATTACGGAGACAAATTCTTGGAAACAATTCAAGTTTTCATTAGAAATGCCAACCGTTATAAATCAGGAAGCTTAATTTTAGATATAATTGGATAGTTGGCATTTCATATAAAGTAAATGAATTGGCACCCAGTATTCACTAAATACTCTTTGGGTAAATTTCATTAATTTGAATATTTGAAACTATTTATAGAAATTTCATCGACATCTGTTGTTTTGCTCTAACCTGCCTTAACAACTTTTTTAACTTTTAATGAATATAAGTTTGGAAAACCGTTCTCAAAGGGTGAACAACTTTCTCAATATCCAATAGAATTTTACTCATTATTATTTAATTAAATTGAAAATAATTTTAAAACAATATTTTCTGATCACAAGGCCGCCTTCAGTGAGCAACATGAGAATGTTCAATGCCACCCAGAGAATAATAGAGAGGCTATGCAATGCATGGGTAGGTTCTCCGTTCTTTTCGCGATCGAATCAGATCAAATGAAAAATATATAAAGCAAAAATTGCAAGCCTTATGGTTAGTGGGCAAGACACATTGCTCGACGAACTGACGGTCCTTGTGTAGGCGGCGATGGCCTAGCGAAGGCCGCAAGAAATCTATGGATGAGGGTATCCTTGACTTATCGAGAGGATGTACCTCTGGGCTGGAATGATAGTTCGCAGAAGCTAAACATAAAAAAGGAAGAAGAATATTTATTTCACTCGTTTTGTTAAGCCAGTAAAAGAATACCCCTTCCGAAATGTACTCGTATCTTCAAAAAGATTGCATGCGAATGTCATTAAAAGGAAATCGTTAATAATTCCACTTTTCAATTCAGGAGCACATTTCGTGAATAGGCTAGTTGACTTATAACAAAAGTAATGAAAATAATGTTTCTTTCAAATAGTATTTAGTACCAGGGTCCGAAATATAGATACCAAGTTTGATAAATATAAATAAGGGATTTCTGTAGAAATTCAATTTAAACATGTTTTTTTTTTACTTATATTTTCATCTGCCAAAAACGTTATCTACCATTTTCGTGAAATTTGTTGAGTAATGCTTCATGTAAACAATTACTACGCATGGTCAAAATCCGTAAAACGTCAGTCGCAACCAATCAAGCATAACGGTCGGCTATGACACGCATGCGTATAGAATTGTTTACAATAATCGTGACGCTACGGCACAGATAATTAACAGACCACCAGTACTGAAGACGTTTTTGACATTTAAGCAAAAACGTAATTTATAATTTAAAATTTATTGTGTTATAGGCTTCAGATTTTTTTTATTATTTTTATGGTGATGGTTATCAATAATTAATCGTTTGGGGCCCAATAAAAAAAAGGGTCAACTAGCCTATTCTTGGCCACATGTCAGTGGATAGGACGTTTAAATTGCATCAGAATATTGGGATCCATATCAATATTTCTTTCATTGTATGAGTCCGTGTTGGGAATTTTCATTAAAATATTAGTAATAATCTTTCTGATTTACGCAAATTTTATCTAACCCAAATTTACCACTATTATGTGTTTGTATTGTAAATCAGCCAGACAACGGAAATTAAATTTTATAAATAATAAATTATTAGAATGGAACTATGAATTAATCACTACATTATTGATAAGGAATTACAAATTTAATTGTATTGAATGAAAATTTTTCAATGTTACTTTAATAATTGAAAAGCAAATCCACTAAATTCTTCAACAAGAAGTTATCCAGTCTTGCAATCTTTATTTTCAGAAATCTTATTCGCATATACCATTAAAATTATAATAAACTAAGCTATTACTAAGGTCTTTTGCGAATTAGATATAGTACAATCAGCGAGCATAAACAAGTCACTTTTAGCAGTAAATTACTCGTATCTCAAGGAAATAGAGAGATTTATTGCTCAAAAGTATGAGTGTGTGGATCACTACACGTGACCTAGTGGATTGAACTAAATTCGGAACAAAATGCGGTCAACCCATCACTAGTGCGTTATCAACCTGGTAAACCTTACTCTCCTCTCCTCTCACTAAGCTTTAGTTTCTAATCAGTTGCTTTCAAGACATAAATCTAAATCATTGTACAGTGTCAATACAAATCGAGTGTTTACGTTTACCGTACATATATAAAGAGGATAATCACCTAAAAGCTCGAAGGATCCCTATTGAGGTCCAAAAATAGCAATTGTACACCACTTGTGTCTAACATCACGTACGTCCTAAGATTTATGTGGGCCGACAAAACTGTGGGTGTAGGTTGAATAACCATTTGTATACGCGAACGTAGCTTACATTACCATAGGGATTAGTGTAATGAAATTATGAACCCAACAGTATCCGTGGTCTGAGGTAAATCTTGATCTATTGTCATTTGTTACATACTCGAGTAAAAAGTGTTTAACGGACTGAGAATAAGGTGTTTTCGTAGGCTATTTTGCCACAGTTCCAAAAAAAAAAGATATGCATACATTTTTATTGTTAAACAAAAGAAAATTCGGGTGTTGATGACACTAAATTACTTACTTTAAAATAACAAGAACAAAAGTCTCTTAAAAATTTTGGCCAGGGCCTTAAATCTATTAAAAATAAAATATTTTCTTTGCAAAATAACATTTTTATAATCATTATAAGAACTGCTCTTATATAAGGCCACCCTGTGTTATGAGAGACATATTCTGATGAAAATGTCACATAAATGAACGCATTCTTTTTTTTGTTAATGAATAATGGTTTTGATAAAGAAGCTAGGTGGTAATATTTATATAACCCTAGTATCTCCAAGGATGGACCGAGGTGATAAAACCAATAAAGTAAGCAAAACTGAAATCAATACTTCCAAAGAACAATATAACCATCTGTCTGGGAAATGGGAGGTCACGAAATTAATAAGCATAATGAGCCCATCCATCAATAGTAGAACCTATCGAACTGTGAACAGATACAGTCAACACTGAACCATAATTAAGTACTAAGCCAATACAAGTAACTTGATTGTACTTTAAGTCTATTATAGTATCCTATAGATCTTACTTAGTACCAGTTAGTACATAACCTTAAATAAGTAGATACGAAAAATATTTATATTATTAGCATATATTAGGTCCTTACCTATGAAATTGGTGTTTTGTATGGAGATTTTGGGGAATTCTGCATTTTCCATACTAAAATTTTTTCAGTTTTCTTCACAACGACAAATCCAAAGATAATAATATTTGGCATCTATCATTAGACAAGCTTTAGTAATATGTGTAATATCACACTTCATAAAAAAAAATTATCGTTTTCAAGTGAATGCAAATAAAATGATGTATTCAGGAGGCACTTAAAAAGAGTTGTCTCCGTGTCCAATTTTATCACAATTAAACTTACAACAAATTATCAAAACAAATCAAAAGAGCTCAACAATATAGTCTATTTTTAGACGAGGTAATTATTTTTTAGGAATACTCTGAATCTTAATAGTTACAGACAAAATACTAAGAGAGAAAGAAACACCAATTTCATAGGTAAGGACCCAATATTTACGCCTTAAATGCGAATGCGAATTGGAGGGTAGGAATGTTTGCAATAGCACCTAAAACCAAAAGGAGCCTTCCAAAGCACGTACGAGATTAAGATCACAATGTTATGTTTAAAATTCAGGATCCAACCGTGACAACAGTTTTATTTTTTCTATTTATTTGGACCAACACATAATTTCACAAAACAATAATAACAGAGAATTTTGAAGAATGAGTAGGTTCTTGTGAAATCAGCACGGTCATCAGCCTATATACGTCCCACTGCTGTGACAGGCCTTCCTCATGGTGAAACACATGAGAAGTGAAATCAGCACTGTTGACCACAAATTTAATAATTTACTTTAGTTCATAATTGAGAGTGCAGTTGCGTTCTTTTCGAGATGAGTGATTTATATTTTTAAATGTAAAAAGAGGTAGAATATTTTTGGTATTTATCATTTAATAAGTAAATAATAGATCCACATTATCATTAGCATGCCCTTTTCCCAATTTCATTTGGGGTCGGCGCAACGAGCCTTTCTCCTCCACTCTCCCCTATCACACGCTGATACATTCGCTCCCATTCTAGCCATGTCCTCATTCTCACAATCTATCCATCTCTTCTTCGGTCTTCCTCTCCCTGCATTCCACCACTCCACTCCACTTCGGTCTTCCTCTCCCTGCATCCACTCTCATATTCATAACCCTTCTCGTTACATGCTCATTCTCTCTCCTCAAAAAAACACCGCGTAACAAAATAACGTAATACAAATAAGCGTGTCTGTACTGATAGTGTGGACGGCATTTGTTACGCATACAATTGTCATGATCAGTTTCCAATTCCGAACTTTCATACAAAATATTTCAATGTATAAGCTCGCCAAACATTGTACGTACTGATTGGCACAGTGTGGACGGTGTTGGTTTTTGTTACGGGCAAATGTCACGGCTCGCTCTCTTTCAAAGGATGGGTATGTTTGGTGCGCGAGACACGCCACACTACCATACTTGTTACGCGTACAAGTTCGCGTAACATTGCGTCTGAATTTAAAATGGATGGATGAGAAAAAATACATATTATTTATACTATTCATGAACTATTTTTGATTAATCTTAGGCTCAAAACTCCGTAGATCATAAAAAATGCAAAGATAGGTACGTTTATTACAATGTTTCAAGTTTTACTTGAAGATCATTCACACTATAAACAATGAAATACGCACAAAAATTGGAAATGAGACTGTATATAATGCATACAGTCATTATGATAATTAATAGCTATATATCCCAAAATCTAATATACATTTGAGCTGCCGGCAAATAATGTATGGCTCGGCAAAATTTTATAAACGCGTCCGCTCTTTCCGTAACATATGTCACGGTGCGATGTCCGGTAAAATGTTTGTATGTGAACCGGCCATTTTTCGGTGACACATTATTTATACTATACTTTACACATTAAAGCAGCAACTCTCTTTGTCACGAATTACATTACTTTTCCGTGATCACAAAATACACCAATGTGTAAATTGTTGAGCGCTCCTGAAACTTTGAACTCAACGTGAGTTTGTATCACGGGAACATTCTTGTTATTTATAGGCTCAGAGATCCGGCACATCCCGTAATTAAGTGTTGATTATACAGCTTTGTCTTTACATTAAATAGACTCAACAGGAGTTGCCACAATAACAAGCACTAGCCATTGAACGAAAAGGTTATATGTTATCTATACATATAATAAAACTGTAGAGGTCGAATGTCTGTACATAGAAAAAAAATGCTTAAAATTCAAGTCAGGGGGATGTAAAAAGAGGGAAAACTTCAAAAAAATTTTTTTAATGTTTCTCTTTTTGCTCGTCTGTTTGTCTGTTTGTACGGGCTTATCTCCGAAATGGCTGGATCTTAGATACTTTTTATTCCGGAAATAAAAGGGTTCCCGTGGGATAGTAAAAAAAACCATAGTAGCCGCGGACGAAGTCACGGGCAACAGCTATTATCTCATAAATTCATAATACGTGTATATACAATTTCAATAAAAAATTTTAGTGTTCTGCGATTACCAAAGATATTAAAAATTAAAAATATTGACTACTCCATTTTAACCCTTATATAGTAAAATAGTTAATTAATAAACAAGATACAACAGTTGCTTAGAATATAACATGTTATACTTGGGAGAGTTGCTTGCGACACCAAAAAATAAATAAATAAAAATAATAAATATCTTCAGACATTCACACCTATCAACTAGCCCCATTTTAAGCAACTATAATGTCGTATATGTTACGGATACCAGATGACGGATAAATATATTTGATAAATAAATATGTTCATGTAAATATACAGAATATAAACAATACATAATTGTATTAACATCCAAGACTGGAGAACAAATGCCTGAATTCCTCAAAGCTGACGAAGATCATTAATGAATTTCAATCTTGAACCTTTGTCTCATGAACGAATGTCTGAAACACAGACCGTGGGAAGCTGGCTTTATAAACACAGAGCCAACCAGTGCCATGAGGTACCATACAAGTCACCATACAACATTTCACACAAGTCGATATAAACAGGAAAAGTTAAATAAACACCCACTACGATGTTACAAATTAATTTATTTTTTGTCTGTCAAAGTCAAAACATTTTTCCAATTTTAACAAGCTATAATGTACCCAGCGACCTTATATTGAATGTACCTAAGGACAACTAATTGTCCCTCGATTACGAATCTATATAAAAATCTCGCAATAAGAATAAACGTCGTAAGACTTATTTAAAAACACAACTTTCATGTCCAATATGAAAAGAATGTAAAATATCCTATAGTACGTTTGATTTTCTCATATTTGATCAAGCTGCCGTTCGCACATGAAACCTTTGTTCAGATTTTAGGCACGATTTTATTCTTCAAATAACACTGTTGTTTCGAGTGCTAGATGCTTTTATGCTTACCGTAAATACAGATGCTTTGTACTGATAAAATTGTATTTGATAGTAGTTTTGGATAGTCAACTACAACTATCTAATACTAGTATTAAAGTCTTGAAATTTTCGGTTATGTTTAATGATAAAACTGTAAAAACTTCTTATAAATACTATTTCAACATAAGCACGTTAAAGATAAAGTGCAAAAATGATTGAGGAAGATTACTTTTTGTGATTGTCTGAATATCTATTGACCGTACTTATAGAATGAGCAAAATTCATCAAATCAAATTCAAAAATCATTTCTCCAATCTAGGTATTTTCATTTAAACTTATAAACATCACAAACTTCTAAACATCAAAACTATGAACCGTTTATTACTAGATAGGAGGCCTTTTTCCGATAAAAACAACTCAGCAAGTCTGACCTGACATAGTCCCTCTACCTACTATGTTCCAATACCTACAACTTTCTACAAAAAAAATTATGGATGTGAAGGCTTTTTAAAAGATTAATATCAACTACTTATAATTGTCAGTAGATTCACTTAATGGCTTTGCTAGATTTGTTAACTAATTATATATTAAGCCAACTGTGATAAGAAGCTTCCGGTATTTTCATCCACATAATACCTTTTGAGTAGTTAGACCATTTCCCCTGCATGGCGTTATTTACAATCCCTTTCACGATGCTATCAGAAATATAAACGCCCATGACTTGCGACAAAAATTACGACACGTATTGTAGCTGTACACTGAATCGGCATCTACTGGCAATTATTATAATATTTTTATCGGAATTTAAGCGTTTCATTTACATAAAATGCAAAAAATCATGCTATACGAATTCCAATTTACAATAAAATTACTGATAAATGAAACCGCAATATATGCGTTCTTCCGTAAATCGTTCAGATTTACCAATTGCGCAGTGGTTCGAAAATAAATTACTCTCGACAGTCTGATTATAAGCTGTAATGTACCAATTGCTATTGTCCAAAGATATGATTGCGTGTTTTGTTTTGACGGCAATTTAACTCTGCTGTAACTGAATTTTGCGTTTGTAAGGGTGCCTTTCCACAACAGCTATGCAAAGTAGATAAGCGGTGTGCGAAGAAAAATAGACCAATAGAATGGCACCGTTTTGTCAATCACGTGAAACAAAGAACTCCTATTGGCTATTTTTCCTTGCAGCATAGGTTCATAGCTATGCTCTATAGGAAAAGCACCCTAATAGTTTTGGTATCTGTTGCTTGCTATTGGATAGCGATGAATGGTTTATAAGTATATATAACCCATAATACCCATTTCGTATGGTAGCGGCTCATGAAAAGAATACTACCAACCCATCTTTTCCCTTGGGTGTCGTATTAGGCGACTAATGGACTTAGAACTGCACAACCATCCAATAGATTATAGCGGCTCATCACCTGTCACGCTTAGCACATGACTGTGCAGTCAGAGATTGGTGAAGCGCGGACTATGGCAGTGGACTGCTTCTGCGGTGCTTTTGCGAAGTCTCTGAGTAACTCTTAGGGGATAATAGTCGTGATTATATGTATGTATATATATAGTTGGACGGAAACATGGACGAAAGAAAGGTCCATCGCCTTTGCGTTTTTATATTGAAAATTTGAATAAACTTTACTTAAAAAAATTACGAATTATTATATTCTTCTAAATGTACAGCAAACAACTACCGCACTTCAATCTTTTTTTTTACCTATGACAGGTAAGCTCTTGGCCTTCATCTCACCTGATGGTAAGTGACGATAAGGCCGAAGGTGAAAGCGAGCTTCACCTGTAATCCTCAACAACTGAGGAACTGGCTATCTTACCTCTGATTGCCGGAACACAACAATGTACATATAGTAATATTATGGTAGTTATGTAATTAATTACATACATAAATATTATAGACAAGTGAAGTTTTTTATATCTATATGCTTATATATAATAAGTGTGGGAGTGCCAACATTCCAACTCTCATGATTCCGTCACAAGGATTGCTTCGTGAACCAACAACAGTTAACCCGTTCGTAGTTCGGCATTGGGGTAAACAATGATTGCGACTGCATTTATAGGTTGAGACCTTTATTACTATCCATATCTCTTAATTGATACGCGATTTCACAATGAAACCAATTAGTACGGAGTTCAAGTAGATATCGATGATAGCGAAAAGCTAACACAAAGATAATTCGAAAAATAAGTTTAATGAGAACTCAAAAAGTATATTCCAACTCCCCGCTAGAACCAACTAGGACGAAGTCAAGATTTCGAGATAATTAAGAGCTACCAAGTGCTTAATTTCCATTGATTTTTTTGCGCTGCCTTATTTACCTTAATGATCGTTATTTATTCACGAAATGAAAAGGAATATTTTAGTGCAGATAAACACGAATTTAATACTAATTATAATTTTAAATTGATAAAAAGGTTCTTTTGAAATATAAATTAAAAGCTAATGTTTTGTTTTTATTTAAATAATTTGTTGTTTAATGTCCCAAAATTTCATATAACCCCATAATATCATTACAGAGTCACTTTACTTGCGATATATAGAAAAAATAAATGGCCTCAAAACAACAAAAAAATAAAAAACATAATAACCACCACACATTCAAATGAAATTAGAAGTTCCGCCTCTAATAAAATTGTTTGCAATATACCAACTGATAATATATACCTATATTATGTGATCCTTCTTAGATAGTTTACAGCTCTATTCCTTTTTACATTTTGATTGATTGACGTTGTCTAATTAAATATGAAATACAAATAAGACGTGCTTATTATTTTAATATTTAATACCTACGCATATGTAAAACTAGCTGTTGCCCGCGACTTCGTCCGCGGTTACTATGTTTTTTTAACTATCCCTCGGGAACCCTTTAATTTTCCGGAATAAAAAGTATCTATAAGACCATAGATATAAGGTATCACCATGCAAAATTTCATTGAAATCGGTAAGGCCATTTCGTAGATTTTCGTACAAACAGACAAATAGAGAAACAAAAAATATTTTTCCTCTTTTTACATCCCTCACATGGTTTTAAGCATTTTTTTTCTATGTAGAGACATTTGACCTCTACAGTTTTATTATATGTATAGATGTTTAAATATATGAATATGGAATAAGATCAACACAGTACTAAAACGTTTTACGGGTAGCACTTAACACCAATGTGGTAATTAGTTTATTAATTCTGAATTATGCCGGTAATAACGGTTGCGCATAATTTTATGCCACCTCGTTCAGTTTACCACAGCGCGCAGATATTTACGTCAGCGGCACACAGATTTCGGTCGACCGAACATTGGCCAGAATTCGGTTTCGAGCCTGAGTCTAAATAATTTCCAATATAACTTGGCATGAAACGAGAGAAATTGAATTTCATAGATTTTGAATTACGAACGTATTATTATAAAGGAGGAGCGTGTTAGCGTAGTAGTTCGTACGCTTTGGCTTTCAATAATGAAAACAAAGCTACCTTTGCCATGGTCAGAACTTGGATGGGTGACAAAACTGAGTGATTTCGAATTTATCGTTAAGCTGTTGGTCTTGGTCACTATAGCAACTGTTTCTACCTACCAATTTGCATTGGACTAGCGTGGTGACGAGAATAATAATATTCTTCTCTTAATAATGATAATGATGTTTGACTGTATATATAGTAAGAACATTATTAGTAGGAAATTTCTTTTACATAATATCACAAAGAATTTTCTATAGTCTAGCTCTACTCCGCCATTAGCTACCCTATTTTTTAAGCTAGTACTACAAAGGAGACATAAATGGAAGTATAATAATAGCCGAGGCGTCGGCCTATTACATATGTTAAAGATTTTTCTGCTATCTATTTCTAATTGTGTTCCGTTTTAGGATCAAAAAGGCATTCCCGTAATTTCACCGTTGTGTTTAGAATCATACCAAAGAAAAATATTTAATTTGGCATGAGAACGACAACATTTAGCGTGTGAGATAAAAATTCCATAATTTGCTTCTTTTATTTATTTACAATAGCAGCGACGATCGTCGGAATAAACAAAGAGAATAATGAATTAAACCAATAGAAACTTCACGTTTTGTGCAACGTAAAACTACGCCAAGGTTGTCTTTTGACACTTCAATAAATAAATTTAATGGAGCATTAGAGATAATGCTGACATTAAGTTTTAAAGCTCGTTTCTGCAACTCGGTGTTAATGATATTAAAATTAAAGCTGATTGATGAAGCCTTAATATATTATGTAAATAGTGGAAACTACGTCAGTAATATAGAAATAAAATAAATAAATATCCTCAGACATTCACACCTATCAACTAGTCCCATTTTAAGCAACTAAATGCTGCTTGTGTTACGGATACTAGATGACGGACAAATATATTTAATAGATAAATACACATAATTATTCCGAATATATACAATATTATACACATATAATGAACATCCAACCCTGGAGAACAAATGTCTGAAAATTCATCACCCAAACACTTGCCTCCACTGGGGATCTAACCCAGGACCTCTCGAGATGGCGGCGCCTTGAGACCGGCGTACAGACCACTCGACCACGGAGGTCGTACGGAGGTATATATTTTATATCTATGTTAAAAACATAATTTTATAAAGAAATTATTATCACAACTTCACAACTAAGTTTTTATTTAAAGCTTGAAACTGAAGAACTGTTGTAAAATATTGAAGTAAAAAGTTTATTCTTGCTGAAGTAATTTTTTTTTCTTATTAAAATTTATTATACATTCTAAAACAAAACTTAGTAAGATCTTATGAATAAAACACCGAGCCAAAGCTTCTGAAAAACACAGTAAGTAAATAAAAATTGAATTTACTTTACGCGGACTTACGGTTGAAATATATAAACTTCTGTCTTAGGATATTTACTAATTTACAGCACTTAGGCGAAACATAGAAAAGAAATACCGACAAGTTTTATTGCACCTTTTTTCATTCAACTTCTCTACATATTACATTATAGTAACTAATAAAGATATTAAGCTCGTACACATTTTAGTCGTAAGTAAAAACTATATTAAACAAAAGATATATCAGATAAAATTGTCTGAGAGTTAATTATTTTATTCGAGTGGACGAAGATTGATTGATTAATTGAAGAACCGAGACGACAGATCTCTTTCAACTCTCATTTTATTACGTTAAATAATAAAGGATATATTTCGCAGCATACCTATATCAGTTTCAGTATTTATAATAATATTATTTTATCCTTCAAACCATATCGACCAGCACAATATTTTGTTATAAGTTTTTTTTATATGTTATATGTTTTCAAATGCCAGATTCATAAATATTACCTGATAAAGAAAAGTAAATAACCTGAATAGTCCTTGATTATCGCTTGAGGGACAGAGCGTGACAGGAAAACGGCAGTTCTTCCAAAATAACGCTGAGTCATTCACAAATTCATATCATTCACGCACGAATTTCATAGATCTGAAAATTGGGTAAGGATATCTGAATTGACTGCCAGTGGCTTATATTATATGTAATATTATAATATTATTTCCTGCCAGGATATTTGATCAAAATGTGATCCGATTTATTTCTAACCTGCCTTATTTCTATGGAAACCATAGAGCAAAGAATATTTTTTAAAGGCCAGTGATAATCAAAAGATTTTTAGATAAAAAAATGCATAAATTTTGTACTGTTTTTTCAATATTCTAAAGATGTACCAATTACATAAAATACGTTCGTTTTACTCATGTTCTACAGAATGAGAACGATTTCGGAACTCAAACTTGCTTAAGGAACTTTTCTTGTAAATTAAGTAAAGGACTACCTATTTATTGGCACGTCACGATGCCTATTCTGTTTGAAATAAGACGTTATGGGCCTTAAATACTCTTTTGGGCGTGAGACTAAAGTTAAGCTTGGTTTACTTCTTCTTTTTAATCATATTTATCTATGCAAATGAAAATTGCATCATCTCTAAAACATATCATTCATTTTTATATTCTAATCACATCAGAATAAGTTTTCTTTATTCAATGTTACGAAACGTAATACATACCTTCATTTTACAGTTGTAGCACATTTGCAACACCTGAAACAAGATAGCGTGATTAATTCTACGAAACTCCAAAATGTTACGAAATCCTCCTTAAATTTTAATAACGTCTTAAAAAATAACATTTCTCTCTCTTATTTAATAATTTGTAGTTAACTAAAGTAATAGAGGCAACAATGACCATGTTGTGGAAGAGGTTTAATGATTCCAGAATCAAAGTATAAAATTCTCGCCATTTTAACAATATAAAGATCGTATGAATATTATTATGATCAATTTTGTACCAACAGTTTTTATTTATTTCGTCGGCTAAAATTCTACAGTCAAATAATCATGAAACAAATCTTGCGTTCGAAATATGTATTGAAATAATGGAGACAAATCCCAAGCAAGCATGAGCTTACATAATACCTAATGTTCTTACATCGGAAAAGACATGGTAACATACGTCCCACCTAGATAAAGCTTTGCCGATACTTCGCTAGAGAAAGTCGAAAAAAGATTTATTGTAACTAGACCTTCATGATTACACGATTAACTCTAAGATCCGAAGATCCGTAAATCAGCAAACTCTGTCATTGTACTAACGACGCATAATTACCGCAGATACGAGCAGGGTCTTAGTTCATTTGTTTTGTTCTAACTAAACCAATCCTGGTCTTGACAGTTGACACCGGGCTTTCGTTAAAAGAAAAACTTGTGGAAAAGCGGGCAGTGTTAAATTAAAAGAATTGCGCTGCGCCTTAGCTTGTATTTTGTTTATTGTTGTGAACGTAAAGGTTTTTCTTGATTTATACAGACCAGCAATGTGCAAGTTTTACCTTATGTGGTTCGTGCATAGGCCATGGTAACCTTGAAGGAACTTTCAAAGCTACGCTGGCCGCGCCGGCGAGATTTCCATTCATTTTGACATTATAAGCGCGCCCGTGTGGCTGTAAAACAATGTTACTAACGACGACGATGCTTATAACGATTTTGAATTTAATTTTGGTTATGATTGAAATTATAATTTAAATTTTGATTTTATTTTTGATCTTTGATTTTAGATTTTGATTAATTCTTGATAATTTGATTAATTAAAAATTTTTGTTGTTGTTTTGTTTTTAACAAATAGGGAGCACTGTGCTTTATTGCCGTGTCCGAAAGGGGCGACTAAGTATTAAGTGCTATTATTTAATTACATCTCTATATCTAAACTTGGTCTGCAATAAATATTTGTATTTGTACTATCTATTTGTATCTCGAGGGTTTTCTCTACCTTTTCTACCACCAGGCGGCGCTTCGTAAAACTCGGGTCTAACACCTGTCAGATCATGCAAAAACTCCACAGATTAAGATTCATTTATTTTGTCCTCAGCCTATATACGTCCCACAGCTGGGCACAAGTCTTCCTCGTGGAGAAACACATGACGAGTAGGAGTCATTTATTTTATTGTAACACAATTACATAGGTTGATGACCGTGACATATTTAAATTATTAACACCCTCATTCAATAGTAATGTTTGATTTTTTGAGAGGATAATAGTGCTAATGTCAACATCCTTATGATTACGATGGATAAATACGAGATAATCTTATAATAATTTTAATATTTATTTTTCTTATAACAACTGGTTATTATCATTGATAATCAATTCTACCAACCACTTTTGTCATCGCCAGAATAAAACAGGCGGATTAAAAATTAAAACCTATTTACAGATTTAGCGATTGAGAATCAAAGCCGTCACACCTGGAAATTGAAAAATGCGGACAATAAAAGAGTCGTCTGTTACTAAAATTCGGGGTAAGTTATTAAATTCGGAGGCGGCGCGGAGCAATATCGGAAACTCATTAATAATGTTACAGCCTGCGTCTAATTTCATCGTGACTTGAGCATATTTTCTAAATGGATCAATTTTGCGGGTATTATAGGTCAAAAATAATACCATTAGCGGACCACGGGCCGACTGGATGTTTTCATTTGAGGGGCAATTTGGTTTGTCGTTAATCGTATTCTCTCAGTTTCCTTTACTGATCCCATGGGGTTGGAGTGCTCTGAGTTATTTCAGCCCCATCACAAGAGTAAAATTCCTTCACACATTCTTTTAAATGTATCTATTAATACTTTCTTCTGAGTATTAATTCTTTTCGAAAAAAGGCGGACATATGTGTTTTTATAAGTTTAATTGTGTTTTAAATTGATTGCGTTTGAATTATTGTACTAAAATAAAAAAAAAGAAAGCCTGTTCTAAAACCTTCATGACCAACGTTCAGACGGTCCATTTGAATATATATAGTTACATTTTCAATATAAAATTCTTCTTGTCCAATTGAATCATTCCAAAGATCGTATACTATAGATATCTCAAATTTCATATTGCATTTGCTGGAAGTAGCACCAGAAATCACAACACTCCCAGATCAGATGAATACTTTTGTAGCCACTAAGTTATTCGCATATTAACTATCCTGAAATATTGTAGAATGTGAATAGTTGTCGTCTAGATTCAAGAATATTAATTACAAAAGAATAGTTTATTTTATCATTTGTAAGCTTATAGGTAAAAAATACTAAATACTAGATACCAAAACAACATAGTAGAAAACCGCATTGTATCACAATTTTTAAGTCTTTCAAATTATTTATCACCTTTTGTAAATACGTCTGGAATGCAGCTTTAATTTTACTAGCATTGGTACGCGTTTCTGTTAAATTTCACCTTTATACTACAAATATTAAGCCTAACGATAATTACCACGTGAGTTTTGGGGTGAATGGTTGAGTATTGCCACTTTCGTAACTTTACACATATCGGACACGTGTTCATTTTAATTAAAAGCTACACATCGAAGGTAATTACGGTATTTAGGTCTTCATATACTGTTAAAATTTGTAAAATTTTGTGAGTCAATAAATAAGATCGAAAGCTCGGTGGCGTAGTGGTTAGTATACTTTGGCTTTCGATATTGAAAACTAAGCTTGTTTTGGACGGATTTGGTCAGCTATCTTTGCCATGAGACCATGGCCATAGCTTATTTTAAAATAATTTATAATAAACTATTTATTTGTAAAATGCATAATAATGTAAAAAGTTGACGATTTTAAGTGCCGAACTTGGCCTATGAAATAAAATTATTTTTGATTTTGATTTTAGCAAAACTCCGTGCCTCCTAGTCCCGGTCGCTATTGTAACCATTTTTACTCACCCGCATTGGGCCAGCGTGGTGGTGTTAGGGCCCATACTCATCATGTGTTTGTTTCCATGAGAAAGGCCTGTGCCCAGAAGTGGGACGAATTTAGGTTTAGGACGTAAGACGTTATAACTAATACCAACATACATTACTACAGTATGAGATTCATCATTTTACAAGGTTCAACTACAAGTTCTATATTATCGCTGTTGGATAAAAGTTCTGGAAAAGAATGAAAGAAGAACGAAGAATTCCAAACACGCCTTACCACCAGGATCAAAGTTACAGCGCTTAAAACTTTTGATACCTGTACACCGCATAGCTATGATACTAAACCAGATCGCTAATAGATTTTTAAGTAAGTGATACGCTGATAGGAGGCGGAACCAAACATAGGATATTGTTATAATACAAAGTCAAACATTGAAAATAAGCTTTATCGTCTTTAAAGTTATATACTTTAATCATTGTAAAAAACACATAGAACTTTTTCCTATCAAGTAATCGAGATTCAGCAGCTTATTTTTTATACTCCTATCATTACAGGCATGCCTAATGCGATAATGTATCCAAAAAAAAGCCGCTGTTAAGATGCTTGTGTTATGAATACTACCTCTAAATGACGGAAACCTATACTTTATAATTATACACTTAAATATTCATAATATAAGTACTTATCTAGCTTTAAACTAGTCTAGATATTTTCTAGACTAATTTAAAGCTAAATAACAAAAAAATTAAATTAAAAAATGGTTCTCCGGGGTAATACGATAATAATTATGACACTATGGATTGCGTCGTGTGTTAGCGCCTCGCTACAAGAATACCACCAACCCATTTCTTCTCTTGGATGTCGTAAAAGGCGACTAATGGACTTAGAACTGCATAATCATTCAATATATTGTTGCTCACCACCACGGACTATGGTAGTGGACTGTTTTGCGGTGCTTTTGCCTAGTCTCAGACTAACTCTTTAAACGAGGTGCTATATCAGTATTAGCGGATCTTTGCTGTTATTGCGCTCTTCTCTGGCCATTTTCTCTTTGTTTCTCTGTTTTTAAACGAACCATTTGTCTCTTTCTCACTGTTTTTTGGTCTCCAATTTTCATTCCTAATTGATAATAAAATAAATTATGTTATAAATATATAAATTGTTATAACTACGGCTAAATGAATTCCAAAAGAATCGTACAGTAAATTTCCAAACAACTTAAATAACTTTTCCAAGTCACTATTGTAAGTAGACCTTCGATAATATCTTTATGTTTTGTGTTCAGCGGTTTGTGATTTACCTTTTTATAAATTGTTCCAGTTGTGCCTTTTAATTCTAATAAACAATAAGTGACAATATCCCAGGTATTATTTATCTTCATCAACCTCACCACGTCACACCCTTAGGGGATAAAAGGCGTGAATATATGTATGTAACAAATTTTTATTAAAAATAGAAAATGAACTTTATCTGTTTATGGATAGAAAGTGGTTTCAAGCAATTAACACTTTAAGAAACACCTGTTATTAAAAATAAGTGGAGTCTGGTCTCCAAAGAAAATGCGTGTTCAGTAGAATTTGTGCACGTTTTCAAAATACTCAACAAAATATTCAAATTAACTAAGCATAATTACTTGTAGAAGTCTTACTTAACCCTCCTAGTATTATTTGACTTACAATATATTCTTTTTTTTCTAAGGAGCTCGGTGGCGAAGTGGTTTGTACGCTTTGGCTTTCAATCGAAAACCAAGCTACCTTCGCCATGGTCAGGCCGTGGATGGGTTTTCAAAACATTGTGTCCCAGTCGCTATTGCGAGTGTTTCTACCAACCAAACCGCATTGGGCCAGCGTGGTGGTGTTACGGCCCTTACTTCGCATGTGTTTCTCCATAAGGAAGACCTGTGCCCAACAGTGGGACGTTTATAGGCTGAGGACTATTTGCTTTACAATTAATGGCCATTTGTGAAAAAAATATTTCTTTAAGAATTAACAATATATACTTTTAATTAAACTTTTTCATAATTTAATTATTCTTTCGTTTAGTTATACGGAACTGCAGCGTGTTAAAATAATCGTCAATACCTCGTATTTATTTTTAGCTTATTCTACAATAACAATTATTAAAACGTCTGCTTTTTTAACCCTTATTTTAAATCGCTTTTAAACCTTTGTTCTAAGCTGTCTCAAAAAATTTTGGTCATTTGAATTTTATAATTATGTCATACCGACGTCCATCCTTTGGTCTTACCGTAAAATGACATAAAAACCTTTGCATTTTTAATATAACATGGATTCTGCTCGGTTATTTTTTTACAAAGTAAGTAATAATAACCGAGCTAAGCGAACAGATGCGGAACACAGTTAAAGTTTGCTTAACACTAACGTTACTTTGTACGAAGAGTAAAAATTTTTCTATCGTCTCACCGAAAGTTATAAAACAAAAGTTTGTTCAAACTATGCTACGTCTGTACGTGTTTTTCTGTACAACTTCGCTGATTTATTAACTTACTAAGCTCTGAAGGGCGTTAGTCTAGAAACAATACGTTTAGGTGAAGTTAGGAGAGGAATTTATGGGGTAATGGCCTATCCACTTCAATATCCAGCCTCGAAGTAAGGACAAATCCGATTCTATCACAAGAGTTTTTCAAAGCCTTGTTTCTGTTTACTTTATTATACTTCCAAGAAAATAATGTTTGTTTTCTTAAGGTTTCGAACAAGATTATGTACAGTTTGTTTTATACTGTCGCTAGTGCAAGCTCGCCGCTTTTTTTGTATGCATCTAGCGCATGTATCAAAGCCGTAAGTAAATCAATCACCATTGTTTTGCCAGTCCCTGATTATTTTAAAATGGTATGTTTTTTACCAAACAATCAAATTTAAAGTACTCCAACCGCCATGATTTCGGTTGCCGTATACACAATTTGGAAATAAATTTTATTATCTAATCTCAAGTGTAAATCCATTTCATTTTCTCACACTCCAAATGCATTGTGGAAATCAGTCTACTTGACATTCAGTCAGAAAGTCTGAAATAGAAATTGTCTTAGAATAGCTCAAATATCGAATGTCTGATGAAACCATAATAATTCAGATTCCGAACCACCCTACTTCAATGTATTTTTGTCGGGAGCCCCTTCATTCACACAGTCCAGTCATAAAAACGGCATTTCCATAATTTTATTATTTCCTTTCGATGTTTGGTGGTGACGACCTTAATAGTTTTGTGGACGGCCTATATTTTGGATTGGGATATTGTTATATTTTAAAAGGTTTAATAATAAATTGCTTATTATTACAGGCACATAACGTTGTTTTTTTATGAGTACCATCAATGATTTAAAGTGGGTATTGTTCCTTTTGTCGAAAAAACGGTCTAGATTATTAACGACCACTGCCTAAACAAGATTGTATAACAAAAAAGTCACAATTCATATTCCACTTTATTCAAAACGAAATCAGTTAAATTCACCTAATTAATATTAACAGGATTTCCTTAAAAAAACTTAAGGATACTATGAACAAATAAATTTTGAACTTAGAAATCGCTATTATTTTTCTGAATGTTCTCACCAAACATTTATTGCGTTCATGGCTCTCACTAAGCGAAGTCAAGTGGAAGTTGACATCATGACATACCAATGTAGAGATAGTGATTGCTTTGTAATCGAGTTCAACCCGACAGAGTTCAGTGTATCTAGAGACTGCACTGTCCATCGAAAATAATCTACGTCAAGTAAATAACTTGGAGTCCGATCAGGACTCCCCCGAACCGTGAGTTTACAGTCGAGATGGCAGGTATTGGCTGGCTATCTTTTTTGAGCTGGGTCAACCGCGATCGCATTGAAAGTTTTGACCAATCAGTAAAGTGAACTCTATTTTTATATAAGTGAATTGTTGAAGCTTAACCTTTATTTGTATGGGAAATAAATATCATATCATTTTTTACTGGTATAAATGGAATATCTAATAGTGACTGAAAATTGCGAAAAACAGCTGTATAAGTTAATAACTAATAAAAATATTTAAAAAATCAACATGATTATCGTTTGCAACTGCGTGTTTGGGATTAAAATTTTTGGAGTTACCCAGTACGACTTCACTTATACCACTGACACTTATGTACATGACAATACATACAATGACCCCTTATTAGAATTTAACCGATATTCTTATCAACCTGAGTGAACAATGTCAGTGATGCTATTTAATTCATTCATAGAATACACTTATATTTAGTTTTGCAAAATATAAATTTAGATTAAATAAGCCCCCGCACGATACTAATATACATATAAAAAATTAAACATAAAAACTACATGAACATTTGAACATGTTCTACATTTATAATTATTTAAAAATATGCTTCAACCCTACTTACATTACAAAGCTTGTTCATACTTTGCCTGGCTATCACTTATATTGTACTCGGAAGTAAGTCACTTAAGTAATTTCTCTCAGAGTATTCGCTTTTTTGTAAAGTAATCCTGTTACTGTAAGCGTTTCCCCACACATATCGAACTGCGGTTCATTCTGAAAAGGAAGGCTTAGTCAAAGCCAGGAATTGAACGGCATCAGTGAGCCAATCACAGTACAATACAGTGGAAATGGAACTCTTGTATGTTAGTTTTTCAAGGATATAAGCCGAAATCAACTTTCTTTTCAAAATAGAACCTTAACGAAAGTATATTCAAAGCTGGATTTCCAAAAAATCTACTTTGTCCTTTTAATATCTTAAACTTTTTTATGTTCATGTTAATGCCTTCTTTTTGTTATTAAATATATTTATAAAGATAGCTCAAGTATAAAAATTTGTATTAAAACTAAGGGCACTCACTACCGGCACGGCACGGCATGTGAAAAGGAGCAAAGGGCAATGGAGTTTTTTAAGTAATAAAGTAATTTAGAATCTTATTTTAATGATTTTAGAATTCATGTTCCTGGGGATGCTGCGGCACGAAGTGTCATCGAATTTCATTCCACGAGTTGCCGCGATGTGTCACTGCATCCCGCGATACGTGTGGATCACTTTGTCTCGAGGAACAATGATTATTAAGCAACATGCAATATGGTTGAAACTTGTGCAGCGGTAATTTCGGTTTACGATGACAAACTGGCACGCACGAATTTTATGTCTCTCATACTGGACTGAGCGTGGCAAGATCCAATCACGTGCGATACACAACTACCATCGAACCCACGTGGAGCAAATATGATTCATGCCAAAAAATCTGGGCTTTCAGTAGGATGCCACAGTAAAAAGTATGCCATAAGTAAAAAGTAATTGCGGGCAGAATGTCCTATAGTCGCTATCTTTATCTCCAATGTAAAAAACTCACCTTTTTAGCTGCGTGTAGAATGCCAATTTCAATGGGAAACGTGAAAAGCCTTGGGGAAAGTAGTTGAAATCACGTTTCCCATAGAAATTGAAATTCTTAGCGCAACTAAAAAAGTTGTGATTTTTACCATGAAAACTTACATTAGGGGAGGCACAAGGGGACTTGGCTTACTGATTCATAGCAAAATGTGTGGGTGGTAATACTTCTGACTTCTTCTGGGACCTGAATGTGATGGTATATGAAAATGATTTTCAGTGATCCTTAAACCCACACTCTCCAGCTTACTCTGACATTTTCTCAGTCTGCTCTCGACCTCGGATATATTTTCTCCAACAAGAACAATGTCGTCGGAAAATAGAATACACCAAGGGGCCCCCCATTGTATGCCTGCTGTAAGTGCACCCATAACAAGAAGAAACCAGTAAGGGCTTAAACCCGACCCCTGGTGCAAACCTACAGCCACATTAAACTTGTCGGTTACTCCGGCTTCGCTATCTTGCGTGCTCGCTCTATCATAAAACTTTCTTACAAGCTCTAGAAACATTCATAGCCCACCTATAACCTCACGGGATACCCTATCATATGCCCTTTCAAGGAGAACAAATACCACGTGCAAGTTTCGATTCGCACGTTGGTATTGTTCACATACCTGCCGAAGTGCAAATGTGGCGTCCGTTATCCCTCGCCCAGGCATAAACCCAAATTGGTTCTGGCTTACCTCTCTCTTCTCTCTTAGTCGTCTCTATCAATAATAGATGTGGTGTTCATGCTAAGAGGGCTGGATCCAACCAATGAAAATCTTGTTGTATAAAAAATACATTTAATAAAAATATTGAGATCAAAATAATCGACTGTCTTAACTTACGACAGTTAGCCAAGAAAACATCTTGTTTTTCCCAAAGCTCAAACTTTAAGTTACTTATTAAATGATTGTTCGTACTTACGCACTCGAAATATAGACCACAATTCCCATAAGGAAAAACAGGTGAGAAACACATAAAAATAATAATGGATAGACGCTGGGGATCTAATGCCTTTCCTATTGTAATATATAAAGAATGGAACTGTTATTTGTAATCGTACTCACGTTGCGGGCAAAATATTACACTAGCCACCACCACTTACGAGGAAAATAAATAACAAAATGTAGATGAATTAATTTTTGTTTTATAATTACTACGGTCACTAAACTTCAAACAAAGTTTCACTCTATTCCGTCACATTTAAAGTTTGTTTCCACACCGAACAATACTGCCGCGATATTTTCATTCCACTGAAAGCCATTGTTACATTTGAAAGATGTGGAATAGATTTTTTATGGTTCTTCGCGAGCGTTCATATTGAAACTGCGTTTTCTGATATGCCAGTCCCCGTTTTCATTCAGCTGCACTATCACTAGTCGAGCAGTAGCGAGCTCAAACAATGGTTCTAGAAAAGACTAAAGGCTTTTTCACATTGGAGCTTAATCCATGTGTGCATTTGCGGGTATTATCGCGAGGAAAATATCCGGCCTTGTGGTAGCGGCTCATTAAATGAATACTGCCGACCCATCTCTTCTCTTTAAAACCAATAAACTGTCTTTGCAGTTTGGCGCGTGTATTACTGAAAAATATATTGTGAAACGATAAAAATAAAATTAAATGCTTTTCATTATAATTTTTTTGGTTGTCATAAGGGGTGACTAATGGACTTAGAACTGCACAATATCCAATAGCTTATAGTGGCGACGGGCTCACCGCCTGTCACGCTGAGCGCAGTCACAGCTTGGTGAAGCGCGGACTATGGCAATGGACTGCTTTTGCGGTGTCTTTGCCTGGTCTCTGACTAACCCTCAAAGGATAATAGTCGTGATTATATGTATGTATGAAAATATCCGCAACGTTTTGTTAGTGAATTTATGATTTTGTATCAGATGATGTTTCCATTAAGTTCTTATCCACACAAATCTTTCTGTCTCCCGCAGCGTTACCTATCCGTACTATTTTTGCCACAAACGAAATGTTCGAATTTAATTCGATTCCACGAAACTGAAAGTAAAGTACTGAAGTTTCTTGTGAATGTCGCTTGCCTCAGACTGTGCCTGGTGCATGGCAACATGATCGAACCCTAATACTTGGAAACATAAACATATCAGTCGAAATCTGGGTGTTTACACCTCTGCCTACCCCTTTGGCGTGATGACACGCCCCTATGTTATGTTGTTAAGTATATTTTACGGAAGATCAACATCTTGAGAACATTATATATTCGTGACATTATGCTGAGTGGCCCTTTCTGTGGCGTAATCATCTTGAATTTTGCATATGCTTAGTTGATAAGCTAATTGTCACAATGTAAC
This sequence comes from Parapoynx stratiotata, assembly GCA_910589355.1. Classification (NCBI taxonomy): domain Eukaryota; kingdom Metazoa; phylum Arthropoda; class Insecta; order Lepidoptera; family Crambidae; genus Parapoynx; species Parapoynx stratiotata. The sequence goes on from OU342466.1 coordinate 5,997,439, forward strand.
TAGATTTTCTTAGTTTAAAAAAACTTAAATACTTCAGTGACGCCGTTCTACGGTTTGTATGCTATAATTTCTATATTATATAATGTCGGTACAAATATTTGGTAAATTAAACGTTAAATCTCTGTTGTTTTCCCGAGACAAGCAGTAGATTTAATTACAATCTCCAATTTTCATGAATTTATCCATTACCCACTCCTTACGCTGAAAATTATTTGAAGATTAATTATCTCTTAATTATGTACTTCAAAGAAAGCGTATCAATTAATTTTACTTTAGATAATTGAAGGGTGTCTAAATGTCAAAATTTTTGTAATTTCAGTTAAACTTTTAAGTGGAGTTCCACTAAAACACTGAATAAGTAGAATAAAATATTATTTTTAAGCACGTAAAAATTTGTAAAGGAATATCGAGCGTACTGATATAATATTACTGTTTTAAATTCCCAAATTCTGCTTAGTGCTTTAACTAGTTCTGTATTTTGCTGAACGGTTAAAAGCGCTCTTTTGTTCTGCATCGTAATACAGCTCATCTCCGAAATTCACCGTGTACGTCCATTCCGCTTTGAGAATACTAAAAGGATTTCATCGTTAAATTCTGCCCTAAGAGATGCTTAAATAAACAGACACGGTTCTGTTGCACAGACTTGCTTTTAAGTATGAGTTGACAAAAATACGAGGCGCAGAGAAAACCATTTCCTCACACAAAAAGGTATCGAAAAACCATTATTTAAATTTCCTACTATCTTAACCACTCAATGACGTCAGAAAAAGGAACATAGCTTAAAAATAAATGCGGTCCAAACATCAAAGGAATGTAATTTATGTTCACTTTATGAAACAAAAAATATTTTGTCCTTTTTGCATGAGTAATTTTTGCGCTTCTTCTAGTCTTCACCCACCTTCCCTTGGGACCATTATACCGGGATAAGCACATCAAAAGATTTCCCTGGGGTTGTAAGCTATACGTCTACAAAATTCATTGAAATCGGTTCGAAAGTTTTGCAGTCAGAAGGTCACCGCAGAACTTATCTCATAATCTTTAATAATTATAACCTTATAATTACGGGTACTAATACTACTTAAGCAATATTTTAAAACACTAGGTATATTTTTTTAATGTCCGGTTTCAACAATTCCCTATCAACACTTTCACAATGCAAATTTTCGTCATCTTTTTTATTTTTAATGTCAATTTATTAACTTATTTATGTAAAACATTATAACCATAATTTTATTTTTTTGCAATAAAATTAATAACATTGCGAATTAAATTATTGTAAACTTGAATGTTTGCATACACTGTAAGTATAGAGATAATTAAGCAAAACTAAATCTTAATAATTAAATTATCAAAATTGCTGATCTAACATATAAATATGACTAGAAGTTACTTCAGTCAGCAACTCAGCTTCATCAATAATACAATATTTCCTTCAAAACACTAAAAAAGTTACTTTTACAAAAGGTCTTTTTAAAGTTGTTTTTCAATATTTATATAAACATAAAATTTAAAACCTTACCACTAAGCTACAAAGCTCAAATTTGCTAGCCGAAGTTTGTGTTTTAATATTAATGTTCAACTCAAATAAACCTTTTAAATAGCAATTCATATTTTACACAGTATATTTACACATAAATCATATTTTTAAGGCTGTGTTACAAAAATAAATACAAAGGCAATAAAAAACAGTGTTTAGTAATGTATCATATAGACTATTATAAATCTTTTTCTTAATTGTCAAGGATATTATTTCATCCAGAAGCGAGGTTGAATTAAAAACTCGAAATATTTTATCCAACAATCAGAGCAATAAAATAAATATAATTAGCAAGACCCAAATTTAGAGTTAATTGTGTCCTTAAAGCTTGTATCATTGTTAAAAGGAAGGTATTCCATTCTTTTCAAATTACAGACGAAACTAATTAATTTAACACGCGTCGAGAAATACAAAATAAACAGACGCAATTCCACATAAAACGGTCTTTAGTAACCTTACAGACTTAGCTGTTGAATTTTAAATAACCTCGAAATGTTACGGATAGCAAATATAAATAAGCAACAAAATTTAGAACTGACTTATTAAAGTCTTATTTCGAGAGGCTAAAATGTTCATTATAGCAATTTACATTGAGAAAAGTTAAAAGTAAAATTTTAAAATACTTACAAAGATAAAATAATTCCAAGTTCCCACTGGTATTCAAAAGAATTGAATACAGTTTCTATACACGTGACTACAGGTGATAAGGGTTGAAACTTATTTCAATTGGAGTGCTACGAACGTTTCGTAGCGTCACGGCTGCTACGACTGCTACGGAGCTACGTCCGAGCGCCAAGCCTCGCGAGTTTCAACTGCCGACAGTTTGCTCGCACCCGCGAAGATAATTTAGCGCGGAATGGAGAGATGAGGTGTGAATTCTTCATTTGCCGAAATATTATTTTAGCGACTATTCGCAGTAGCCGTAAATGAGTAAGACGGGATATTACACTGATTTATATTCGGATTCCTTGTGTGAGGTTGTATATTGTTCTTGAAGAAGTTAATAAACAAACTTTGAGAATTTCTTCGGCTTTAGGTGGGACTACAGTATGTTGGCTTTTTCTTTGGAATTAAAGATAATTTAACGAAATTATCCTAGCCTATCATCAACTTACACAGTGTTTAAAAAGTGTTTAAAAAAATGAGCAACAAAGTCTAAAAAATGAATATTTTGTTCTGGACCATTGGGTCAATCTCGATTATTTTTAACTGCAAAAACACAGTGCTTAAATGCTCCTTAACACGGTGTAAATTAGCCATTAACGTCATTTAGATAGCACAATGTAACGTTATTGTTGAAAAATTAGGTAACCACAAAACATTACGGGTCCGTTAATGCTTATTCCAATTTCGTAGGACATTAAAAACATCTGACGGATTTAAATGCATAAAATTTTAATGCTACTCGCTATTTGTTCTCCTGGTTGATTTTGCATGAAGATTTTTTTTTATTAATTTGACCTAAGTCATATCACCACATGACTACTCGCGTGAGATGATTACTGAAACAAATAAATTACATATGTTACGAGTAACTAAACCAACTTACTAACGTGCTGTCTTACTTGCGTGAAACATATAGTTTGCGTCCTTTTTTTTCTTCGTCCTCAGCCTATATATATCCCACTGCTGGGCACGGGCCTTTCCCGTGGGGAATCACTTTTTAACATTCACACCTACCAACTAGCCCCATTTTAAGCAACTAATGCTGCTTGTGTTACGGACACTACATGACGGATAAGTATTTTAATAGATAAATACATATGAATATTCTGAATATATATAAATATATATAAACATCTAAGACTGGAGAACAAATCCCAGAAAATTCATCACTCGAACATTTTCCCCCACAGGAGACCGAACCCAGAAACTCTGGAGATGGCGACTCCTCGAGACCGGTATACAGACCACTCGACCACGGAGGTCGTCAAAATCACTTGAGGAACTTGTGAGAAAATTATATTCATTATAGTGATTATAATCAGTCTCCACACTGTCCACAGCTTGGTCCCATAATGGCGCTATTTTAACCAGTTTTCGGGTTTTTGTATCCAAATTATCGGTGCACCATGTGACTACCAACGTCTCGTCTCCTAATTTGAGATGTCTCTTGGAACTCTCTTTGCTGCCCCAACAATTGTCAGTTCAGCGAACAATACGCCCTGCCGTCATACACACAAATAATGTCCGCAATTATTTGAGCAAAGTCAGGGACCATTGTTTTCCTCTTTCTTGATCATGCACTCACAATTAACAGCTTAGCTATTACCACTGACTAACCTTGAATTTTTGTTTGAGGCTCGTTTTTAAATACCATGAAGTTAGCATTGCATCTTTTTTAAATCTAGGTTATAATTTCACACTCAAAATATCATAATGACATTGAAAACATAACGCCTACTAAGGCCCATTTGTAGGAAATTTAAATCGAGATTTAAAACTAGGTTCAGTGATTATTTGACAATTCTAGTATGGCTATGATGTCAAATAATTACTAAATCGAGTTTTAAACTGGGTTTGTAATTTCCTGCAAGTGGCCCTTAAAGATTTTAATATCCAAGCATACGAAGTCGTAGGCCTAACATAGTTACTAAGCAATATTCTAAGAATTATTAATGTTATGAACTAGATGAATAGAGTCACACCTACGCCTTTTCGAAGTATTTATATACCATTGTTGTGGTGACAGGTAATAACTAACACATGTTCTTAATGAAAGTATAGGGTTCGTGTCTCAACCTTCCATTTTTAGAATGGAACAGAAACTATTGTGTAGAACGTAAAGGAATATAAAAAAAAATTATATGTGCCATAACGCTCTCCGCGTCTTCGCCAAACAGAGATCTCTTCCAGGCAATCTGTCAACAGTCAATTAAATAAAAATTTTACTATTAGATTACTTAAGTTTTGCGGCAATATGCTAATTAACTGTAGAAGTCTCCTTCTGTCATTATACAATCGATTCGAAATAAAAATAAAAAAATATCTTCTGACATTCCCACCTATCGACAAATCAAAATCAAGCCACATAAATTTGTCATGACCAGGTATCGCAAAATTCTGTATCATTACTTGTCATAATGTGGAAACGACTCAAAAATAAATCACAAATAATTAATCATTTAATGAATTCGTAACTTGAGGTTAAAGAGTATTTTGACATAAAAATAAATAAACTAAACAGGACAATTTGGTAGAAATACTTATTATTTTTTAAAATAATTTTACGTCAAAACAATCATTACACGTATATTATTAAAAATTAATAGAATTATGAATTAATAGAATTTTTTGACTAATTTCGGAGTAATTTTGCGATCCCTGGTTATGACTTATGATACTAGATGACGAATGTGTACACATTATAATTATACACGTGTACAAGACTGGAGAACAAATACCTTTATTCATTACACAAGCATTTGCCTCCACCAAATCGAAACTAGAACCTCAGAGAAGGCGACCCTTTGAAACCGTCGGTCGTACAAACAACTCGGCCACGCAGGTCACCATTCGAAATTAATTATTATACTTAAATCAAAGCACACTTAGCAGACCACAATCCCAAATCTCCATCTGATAAATGCTACCAATAAAGTCGTAAGCCAACTATTGCAATATATCAAGAAGGAAAACTGTTAATAAAATAATACAATTTATCACTTATATTAAATATTACCAAGAATAACGATTTTGAAACACGGGCTCGTATATCTGAAGGTAGTTTCAAATCTCAAACTATAAACCTGTCATAAAAAGAATATTAGATGTTTAAAGCCGACTCCCAAAACCCAACGGTTATGATCAAACAGTATGGCATGTTAGAAAGTGAAGAAATGTTCCTTTTGTAAAATCGTACGGCCTTAGATTATGAGAATGAAAGTCTAATGAAAAAGTTGAAACAAAAACTTAAGTACCTAAAGTTTATTGTGAATATCGCTAGTAGACAGAGGCGTAATTATATATGATGTATGTTTAAAAGTCGAATGGTGCCGTTTTGACGCACGCTGTTATGAAAAACATTTCTCCTGCACCTCAGGGTATGTCACTCCGTAGACTCATCAGAAACCTTGAAGAACCTAGAAGATCCATTTAAATTTATTATTTTCTGGAAAGTCGCTTATTTATAATGGTTGGTTTGTTAATAAACTGTTATTATTCGGTTGAAAATCAATCTATTAAGGGTGAGATTTTAGTTGTTTTCTCAATAGTTGAAACCTTGACCAACAGCGTCAATGATAACGCTTAAATGTATGACATCAACATGACAAATTGTTAAGATTTCAAAATTCGAAGCCATATTAATCCCAACATCGTTTTCTGGTTATATTATTCTATCCGTGTTATTCATAAAAAATATTAAAGGCTTAGGACGTCTTGCAGGAAATTTAATTCGAGATTTAAAACTGGATGTAGCAAATGTTTTGACATTTTTACTATGGCTGATAAAATCACATCAAATGTCAAAAATCACTAAATCTAGTTTTAAATCTCGATTTAAATTTCCTGAAAGTGGCCCATAATAGACCTATTTTAGTTAAAAAGTGATTTGTCACTTTCATTCTAATTTAGATTTGTGTTTGAAAGAAGAAAACAAAGCACTCTGTAACTAAAATAGGTTTATTAAGACTTTATTATTTTTTATGAATAACACGGTAAAATTATTAAATGATACTTAAATTTGAAAATTAGACTAATGGAGATGCTGTCATTTTTGCCCTTAGTCTGTATTTAATTAGACATTTATATTTTTTATTTGTTGAATAATTTACTTTTAACTGTGACATTGCTTTAAATCCAGTTATTTTTAAAACTAATAAATATATTACTAAATATATTATATTATGTCGGTATGTCTATATATATATATATATATCTTCTATTGTGACCATATTTTGGAAAATAAAGTTTCATTTCATTTCACTTAACCTACTAGTCAACCTGACCACGGAACAAAAACTGTCCCTTACTCTTTTTCACTAATCTTGTGTTGTGACTCTTCTAATGTCTAAATGGGGGATGACAAAAATTTACAATATTCTATAAAGATTAAATTTATTGATATCTCATATCTCAAAGATTTTTACCCAATTTGTTAGCTGTAAAAACGATTCATGCGGCCGAACAATTATTTTTATACAACCAGACTGGGAAATAAACTTTCCTGACATGGGTCGTCAAAAAATTCTGAGCCTCCCATACAAATTTTGTCGATGACCATTAGAAGTGATGGAGACATTTTCAGATAACTCATGTTAGGTTTTGGAGTAGCACAGACGAATTTACTCTATTTTTGTCGATATAGAGATGATGAGAAACTGTAATAATTGTAATATTGTTTCGTAGTGGATATTGTTACATAGAATAAGTGTGGTTTTCTGTAATCAGTGTCTGTGATTATGACAAGTGGTGTGAAAAGTGCTGAGTTTTTATCGTGGTAATCCACCTCTTCAAAGTAGCACCACAGTGTCTACCATCGACCATTTGGTGCCAAACTCTCCCAGGATGCATTGAAATGTATTACACCTGCATTTCAATGCAAATGAAGACTTAAGACTCAATACTACTAAATACTAGACTACACACAGTGTATACGACTGAAGGACTTTGTAACCATGGTCATGAACACATTAACAAAAAAAGACGCTATTGGACCTAAAAGAAGAAGACTAAATATTATATGAGATGATCGATCAGTGAGCTACTGGATAGACTGTAAATTTTTAAATATATTTTTAAGCATACTGTTCCTTAGACACTGTGATAAAGTGGATGAAGCGTAAATTATACAATACTCGAGGTGGATTTTGGGAGAAATTGAAACTTACATAACGGGTGTAGTTCTGTACCTGACCGTATTGCATTAAAGATAAAGTACCTCCGTACATACATTTTATATGAAGCATGTTTCATATCATTTATTTCAATGCCATTTTCTGGAGTTGTGAGACCTTCTCGTAATGTATCTATGCTAAAAGTTTAGTTATGTTTTTGTAAGTTCCGTAGCTGTATTAGCCATGTAAATATTTGTAGACGTAAAACAGATGATTAATTTTTAAATAAATAACTAACTGTACAATATTAGGGATCCGTATGTGTTGTATCTATAACTATTGTATTGGGTGGGAGTTGAATAGGGATAGTTTTTGAAGCTTTTCAAGAAATATATTAATTAATATCTAATAATATTAATGATATCAATATTAATTCAATCACTTAAATTTCTTGAAATACGACCTTCCAATGAAATCTTTATAACTGAAATTTTTAGGCAACTTCGAGGCATGTTTTTTTATATACAGGTTCACTATTCTATTTAAAATGGAAAAAATCACAAAGATCAGGCTATTGCTATAAAACTATGGTACCCATTTAAAGAAAAGAGTTTGTACATTACATGGGAACAATAAAATACATTATTTACAATTTAATATGGGTTAGTTTAGTTTTTAATTGGGTTTGTATCAAAATTTTAGGAACTTTTAAAAACGGTACAAAAGTGGTCATAACTTTTTAGAATATTAAATTAGGACCTCACTTTCTTGGGATTATCCAATGCAAATGACCCTGTCTATCTACCTATTTCATTTGATCCATGACTTTTGGACCACCCGGTATAGCCAGAGTATTTCCTGTACTTTGGATGAAAATAATTTATTTATGAAGCATGAAATTTCGTGAAATTTATTAACTATCCAATTCGCACCTGGTGGTCGGGCGCAGACCGCGGCTGTGATTAATTTATTCTATTTTACGCTTAACATAGCTTCCTTTACTTATTTTTCCATAAAAAAAACAGTTTTGGGTCTATCAAAATTCGGACATTGTTTTATTGTTTCATCCATTTGTTTGTCGTGATTAACGGTGGTTTCATAGGTACGCTGGCCGCCAGTGGCGGCCACGCGTGCGCGCTCTTACAATTACACGGAGCTACTAACATTGTTTCACAGCCAAACACTGGCCGCCAGCGACGGCCACGCATGCGCCATACATCATACATACATACAATAACGCCTGCAATCACGTAGGCAGAGTACAAGGAGCATTGTATTTCTTAAGACCACATTTAGCCATACAAAAATTGGGTTTTGTCAGATGAAAAATCGTGAAAGATTAGTAACAAGTGGCTAGCTCATCGCCTACACAATCACAGACTCAGTGCCCAATACGCACTTAGTCGCCTTTTACGACATGCTAGGTAAGAAAAGCAGTTGGTACATTCTTTTTGTACTGTAACTTTAACTTACTTTAATATGTCCCGGACCAACGGACATATTTAAGTATGGAAATCTCACCGACGCTGTTTGTCAGCGCTGGCGGCCAGCGAAAACTATGAAATATTCCATAAGGAAAGATGTTTCTATACAAGCAAGATATATAGAAATACTGAACTACTTTCTTAGTTTTAAATAAAAAAAGGTGTGATTTTTAGTACTCTTTATCCCAGCGAATTTAACTATGAGAAGCTCGTGTATGTTGCGCCATGTTTAATCCACGGTGTGAACATGAGCTTGCTGTCGATGGCAATCGGTGCGATGATAGAAGATGGCCATGGATCTCATATTAATAATTTCATGCGAACACATTTCATTGTATTATTTATAGAAGACACATATAAAGGCGAAATCTCTCCTGAGACTTAATGGCTCAATATCGCTTGTGTCAGGTCGTCAGCGATTCACAGCACGTCGCGTCAAAAGGTCAAAGCTGATAAGCAAGTGCACCCAAAGATGTCAGCGGTAATCCAAGTGGGGAAAACTTGCGACCTGTGAGGAATATATAACGTGAAGAAAAGTTCAAATTTGTTATTTTTTGTGATGTACATTTAGAAAACCACCAATCCGGATTCGGTCAGCGAGGTAGCGTTACGGCTCATACTCCTAACGTGTTTCTCCAGATAGGAAAGCCAGCAGTGGAAGGTGTCTATGTTTCTCCAGATAGGAAAACCTGTACCCAGTACCTCCCGTATCTATTTATATTACACTGTTTGGGCGCAGACCAGTGATGATAATTAGAAAGAAAAACTAACAATAAAATCACACTCACTAGAGTGTGATACGTCACGTTCTAAATCACGTTATGATCTAAATCACGTTATTGAACATTCTTAGTAAATATACGAGCTTTACAAGGCAATATTTCCGCGCCCATAATTTTCGTGGCTATTCAGACACTGAATTGCCATAATACAAACTGGATTATGCTGTTATGCTGGATTGTTGTAATAACTAAGATGTTTATTGAGCTAAATATTATTATTTTTTGATTATTATTATAATAACCTGCAACATAGTTAAAATAATCTTAAACAGAATTTTAAACACAATATTAATTTACCCTCAAAATTCAGATAAGCTAAACTTATAAATAGGATCTCAAACTGACGTCTATATAGCTATGTAGCTCAGTTATTTTATTCAAAAACTGATTTATTCAATAGCAGATATTCTTTAATTGCCTTTATTTTATATATAAGCTATACGTATATCACTCATAACAATAATGTCAATGCTATACCTAATAATAAAGCCCTTCTGAGTATCGTTAAAAAGCAGTTATGGAAACCCAAAAATAAGTTTCTCCAATAAACTTTACCTGGAATATAATAAATAAATAACACATACTTTCAAAGTCATATCTATGCTTTGCAAATGAGGACACATCGTACTACAGGGATGCTCTCACATTCCAACTTTATCAATTGATTTCGTTTCTTTCCCGAGGGAAACCCCGCATTTTTATTTGATGTTGCAAAATATTCATCCGTTATTTTTTGGGATCGAAGGATTTAGATATAATTTGCCGGTATTTTATTTTTATATACGATGTCCCTTTGATTCGTAGTCCATTCTTAGCCTGTCCTTTGGGCTTAATCGATTTATTAAAGTAAAAATGTCTTACGCTTAGGAAATTGTTATAGGAAAAGTAGCAATCGAAAATCAACAGAAACCTCAAATAAACAAGATAAATATAAGGTCTAACTAAAGTCTTACAACGGATCTAGGGTTTAATTTTCACAGAGTACGATGTAGTCCAGCACAGTAATAAATCATTTTAGAAAATTTTACTAACTTAATACTACTTTTATTCGTATTTTCACTCCTCTTTTTCAAATGGCTAAACCAGCTGCCATACGCTGTAACCAAATTTCAATGGATATGAATTGGATTTTTGTCATTTCGAACACTTTTTTTTTAATTCTCAAAGGACATGACATTTGACGCTGCATCAAATCAATATTGATTTTTCAACTTATCTTTACGATGTAGAGCAGCAGTTTTATGAAACATAGCTAAGAACAATCACATAACCCATCTCTTTCTAATAAAAGAAGTGTAATAAAGGGGGAAAAGGAAAGGAAAAAAAAGGGTTTAATTGTAGATACCTACTTGGATTAATGTTTTATACATTCAGTTGTTATCAAATTGCATGCATAGACTTTGCAATCTTATAATGTACTTGTTAATAATAGATAACGATAACTGCTTGTTTTATGTTGTAATTTCTATTTTGTAACTCAGTGCTAGGCATATTTAAATTTTGTGTTTGTTTACACTGCGGACAATGTTGTTGGTTACATAATTAGTACTAAGTCATATATCAACTCATTTTGTGATTAATATTATGTAATTGTTTGTTGTTCCGAATAAAAAATAAAATTTAAAAAAAAACTTATAGTGAAAATGACATATAGTATATGAATTAAACATAGAATGTTATTAAATTGTGTTTTGTGTTTATGATGGATAAAGGAGTGATTGAATTAAGCAAGCTTGAGCCATACACCCTCAGGAACAAGGCGCTAAAATTTATGCAGACGTACAGTACACTTAATCTTAAGCATAATCCGCTTCGCACATACACCAAATCCTTAACGCAAATCGTTCATTAGTAGGACAATATACGTCGACATAGACTCCGCTAGTGGTTTCTTTGGATGTTCATTACAAATGTAGCGTCCTTCTTGTGAGCATGTAAGGCATGGATTTATGTAAAATAGTAGTAAAATAGACTGGAGCTCCGTGTTGGTCCGGGACACAAAAAAATGTACCAACTGCTTTTCTTGCCTAGCATGTCGTAAAAGGCAACTAAGGGCGTATTGGGTACTGGGTCTGTGATTGTGTAAGCGATGAGCTAGCCACATGTTACTACTCTTTCACGATTTTGCATCTGACCAAACCCAATTTTTGTATGGCTAAATGTGGTGTTAAGGAACACGGTGCTCCTTGGACTCTGCCTACCCCTTCGGGGATTACAGTTTTGTTCTTATATATTCTTTTTTGGCACAATCTCGTGGTTATTTCATATTTTAGCTACGCCACATGACGAGCGGAAATTGTTATTATTGAGGAGCTCGGTGGTGTAATGGTTAGTACGTTTTGGCTTTGGATACCGAAAATAAAGCTACCTTCGATATGGTCAGACTTTGTGTGGGTTGGGAAGGCACGTCAACCCCTTGGAGTGCACCGCGAACACCGGTGATCGTAAACAATACATGTTTTTATTATGCCTCGTTTTGTGCCCGTTGACTAGTTAAGCCGTTGGCCGTATTTTTAAACAAACTTTAAAAATGCACCAAGTTCTATTTTCTGAATTTTTCCCTAAGGTTCACGCCCATAATTCAACAACAATTCTCACATCCAGTATTGCTCACGTTAAACTTTTCTAATTTATCATAATCTTATTAGCGAATTACTTGTAATTTACCTTAAGAATTAAATTCGCTTTCATAGGAACCATTCTTTTTAACCGAGATAAGAAATAAAAGTTGTCATTAACATTATCTTACAGATAATATCTTCTTAATTTCAAAGTCACGTTCCAATCCAAAGTCGAAGTTCTCAGAAACTCCGGTGACGATAATTAAAAATTTTCAGGAACAACTTTTATTCAAACATATTTTTAAGGGAAACCCTTTTAGAAAGTAAAAGGTAAAAGGTCTAGGTAAAAGTCTTTAATTACATCGGTTAAAAATTTTTAAACTTCATAAATTGGTTTTAATGAAGAAATTATGTTTTGTGTTTTCGGGGGGTAAATACTAATCATCAATCATCTGTTGAAAACTATTTTGGGTTTGTAATAGGTCTTCGTCCTCAGCCAATTTACGTGTGACTGTTTCTCATGAAGAGTATGGGCCGTAACACCACCACCACCCAATACGGGTTGGTAGGTCGAAGCAATTGCAATCGAAATCGAAAGCCAAAGCGTACTAACCACTACGCCACCGAGTTTCTAATAGTGCTTCAATCAAAAAGTAAGTAACTTATACTTCTGTAGTTGTTTGCCATGTGAATTCAACCATAACTCACTTTAATAATCCATCACTTTTTATCTGAGACAAAATGTAAACAAACCATAAAAAGGGTTCTTTAAAATGTCATTACTTCACTGCCGAAAATTTTTACCAAACACATACTACGACTATTTAATATTTTATTATTACACACTTTTTAAATTAAGATAATCGAGTAATAACTTGTCACCTCAATAATTGTCGGTGTTATTTTTTTGCGCAATTTAGATTACGAAATTAATCATTGCTATTAAAAAAGACCAAAAACGAATGTTATTCTCAAACTTTTAAGCATTTATAAGTACTTGTAGTACATACCAAATGAAGATGAACAATCATGATATGTTCCCGATGCATTGAATTAATTTTGAATAAAATTGTTATATTTGCATTTATATTTATATCATTTGGATGAATGCAACGATAGCTTGTTTTTAAATACACTAACTAAATCCACCGTAAACATTACTTAATTTCACAAATAAATAATGTTTATAACCAATGACGATATTCGTATAATAACTACGGCTACTCCTTTTCTATTATATTATAAAAAATAGAGCCCATATTTTTTGTCCCAGAATTGGATAAAAAGTTGGGAGAACCACAAATTCTTTGTTGATCTTTTGTCTCAGGACAAAATTGATAGAGTACATATAGAAAGCCACGAGCCACAGCTGTTTGTAAAAAAAAGATTTACTTTTAAATTAGACAGTATCATTATCATCATTTATTCAACATAATTATTTGTTATACATTTACTTTCCATCCATATTGGGTTCTCCAAGAATGCGGATTCATAACATAGCATATTATCACACATCCATCCAAGTGGTAGGCAGAGGTGTAAACACTTGAAATGTTTAAGCTCCAATGTAACAGTGGCACTGCTATGGATTCAGATATATTCAATATTCTTGGAACTATTCAAATTGAATTTAATCTATAGTACTGCTCAGTTATTATCATCATAATGTTTCCAAGTCTTACCTGTGGAATTTCTACGCCTACAGTCTTGGCACTCGCCACGTCTACCCCATTAATCTCCCACAACCCCAAGCCTCAAACGGCTTCCCCAAAGTTATGTTGAAAGATATTGAGAGAACATCGTGTTTGTGGTCGTATTTTAAGTTTAAATTGCTTGGTACTGTCCTTATTTACACTAGCTCTTAATAATGATACTTATAAGAATTGATATTATGGAATATGCCATAAGTGTACATATGGATCTAATATTTACTGAATGATAAATGAAATACAGTTATTTTGACTATCATGAATATATGAATAAATCTTTCACATAGTAAATGTGTTGAGGTGTACACAAACTATGTAACATATTAAATAACTTGTGTTTTAACACGTCCACGTTATGTAACAATGTTATTTAACATTGTAACATAAAACGTATCGTACACATTACACATGACAATGCAATATAACAATGTTAACTTAACGAGCAGTTTCCGCAGCTCGTTGTCTAGTTTGCAGCTGTTTTGCGTCGTAGGGATCACTCAGCCATCTTAGCTCCACCTGGAAGTCGCCCAGCGCCTTCACGTCGCTGATTGCCTCCCGGAGGGTACCGGGTATACTCAGGTACTTAGCCCGGCAGGCTATCTCGTCATACTTCACCATGACGTGGGAAGCTGTTTCTTCTATAGCCATGCACGGCCTGCACAGCGGACTGTCCATGACACCTATATTAAATAGATGTTTATTCAAAAAGCTGTGTCCTGTGATTGCACCGAGGCGCAGCCTAGATTTATCCAGTCGCATTAATTCCCTACTACTACTAGTTGCGCCCAGTTACCCGTCGTTATTATGGTAATGTCGTCTGTATATCCCACTGTAAAGTAGTTATATAACATAACATTATATAACATGTTTTTTAACATGTTGTTTAAAAACATGTTATATAACCATTGTCGTTTGTCGTTCTTCAGTACATTGTTGTACATACCAATAACATGTTATTATAACATGTTTTATAACATTCAGTATCAGTCAGTACATTCAGTATCAGTTCATTCATTATCTGAAACATGTTATATAGCAATGTTGAATAACATGTAATGTTACATAGTTTGACGCGCCTTCACGTTGGCTGTAATATATAAAACACATATAATTAACCACCATTAACAACTTAACACCTCTGTTGAAAACAATGAAGTGCAAAAATATGTAGCATGTATTTTGTCCGTAATATTTCAGAGACGAACTACCGTTTGTGCTACTCCACTCATAATCCAGTTATATTTTATTCAGTTCTATAAAATCGCTGTTCCCACAAAGCCGACGCCCACACACTCGTAGGAATCTAGAATAACATTGTTTCAAAACATTTCACCCTAAAATGTTTGATTTGAAAATAAACTAGCGTTGGAATTCTAATAAAGGGATGCTAAAAGTTAGGATATTAGCATCTGTAACAGATGAAAACAAGCCTTAAAGGTACTTTTCTATAATCGCATTTGCAAACCCTTTATTTCAAGGTTCAATCGTAATTTCGAAACTTTAATATCACAATTGTATCCATGTGTGTTGTTGTACTGAAAGACAATAAAATTAAAAATAAAAGAACTCTGGTACAAAGCACGTGTGAGAAACAGAAAGGGGTAATTGAATAAATACTGGACAAATAATAACCAATACATTTATTTCATACCACAATAGTACATATTGTGGTATGAAATAAATGTATTGGTACACAAATAAAGATTAATTTATTTCAACAAGCTTATACTCTTTGCTTACAATAGAACCAGAACCTACATTATTTTTAACTATAATTCTTGTAGTAAACAGACACAGTTCTAATAATCTAATAATAATAAATTATTGCTCTAATGACCACAACATTAGGCGTTATGTTGTTCATTTATATAGTCTACATATTCCCTGAGCGCTCCCGGCGCACACGCTCATGCTCAGACTGCCAAGAGGTCCCAAAACACTACACTACTTGTGGAACACCAAAAAATAGGTACTGCTTTGATAAACATTACTGAATTGGTGAAACTATACATTATATAAAATAAAGCAAGGAAATGAGGAGCCCCTAACCCGCCCCTCATGATGGGTGACAACCATTTTTACACTCTCTCCTTCCGACCAACAGGAAGTTCCATGCCATACCCGTCATAATTAACACAAAGTCTAACTTCACATCATAGTAATTATCAACAAACATTAAATTACATCTTTCTAGCAACTACTGCAATATAGACAGTTTAAAGTTAAACAGAATTATACTTATCTCAGGTATGATGTATCGCCATATACTAGGTTATATCTTTTACTATGTAGGTACTTTATAACTTGAAAACTAAGCAGCATTTCTTCTAGAAGGGATGATACAATAATAATCTCCTCGACTCAGTGCTAGGCCTTATAAATCGTACCGCGGCGCCAACCACTCTGGCGGTGAAAATATTGGCCAACCACAGAGCAATATGTGCTACTTTATTTTAAATACAGTTAATTTAATTTAAATATAAAATGTAATAATTTCAATAATAGTATTGCATAAATTTTACGATTCAAAGGCCTATAGTCTATTCTAATATTAAAAAAATAGTCCCAATACTGCTTAGTGAGTAACCAATCAGAAATCAGCACATATTGAACTGTTTTTAAAAACATCTGTAAGCAGCTTTGTAAATAGGTAAATTAATTCTTTAATTTTACAACAAATTAATCAAGTCATTGATTTATTCCACTATTCATCCTATCTCATTATTGATTATTATAATAAAGTAACTTTTATGACTGTCGTTATGGTACAGAAACATTGAAAACATTATTCAATTAGCAAACATTTATCAGAAACTAAAGCATCATAGAATATTAATTATCATCACATATATTTATGTTTTACATTGGTTTCAATTAACAAACTGATGTTATTGCTTTTTATTAACAATATCCGAGTATTAATTTATTCAGTTACTGTTATGATTCTGACCAAGTTCACAATGAACTTCATTTCATTTCATCAAGTTTAAACACTTTGTTTTTATTGTATACAAAACATAGGTATTTAGATATAATTAAACTAAAATAATAATACAATTATTTTTCTTGCAATAAATATCTCTTTAAATCTAACACACGCAATGCAGGAATTCTCTTCTGGAATTTAGTTGTAGACAGTCTCATCACTCTATTAAACGGCATGTTATTACCCTACTAATATGCAGTGGAGTATGCAGACGACATTACCATCATAACGACGGGTAACTGCGCACAACTAGTTTGTGGCACCATGCACCATGCGATGCTCATCACAACACCACTGCACATTCACACCCAGCAAGAGGCTGCGCAGGCAGCTCTTAGATTTAAACATTTCAATTTGGTAAGGTTCGAAAGGGTAGGGTAGCGGAATTTGCCGGTATCATACTAGCTGCTAAGGCCATCCTTACAAGGGGCGTCACAGAACAGAACATCACAATCCTCTTAGACAGCAACTCGGTCCTGCAGACTCTGTGCGGCAAGGCGACAACCTCCAGTCTCATTAAGAATAATCATCAACTCTTAATCTTGCATAGATCCTTGGCCATTGGAATAGAGGGATTGGAATAGAGGAAACGATGCGGCTGATGACTTAGCCCGAAAGGATGGGCGATGCCACTCATGAGCCCGGAACCGATCATACCCATTTACACGAGTTGGTTTAAAGGATCCAGCAACACACATAATTATTACACAATGAATACTGGAGCAACCTGGACGACTGCAGGCAGGCCAGACTTGCACTACCTCGAGTCGAGCCATGCCTGTCCAGGGAATGAATACAGCTGGAAAAATCTAAGCTGCGCCTGGTAACAAGTGCAATCACAGGACACAGCTTTTTTAATAGACATATTTTTAACATAGGTGTCACGGACGGACGGACGGTGGGTGTTTTACACCTCTGCCTACCCCTTTGGGTAAAGAAGCGTGATGATGTGTTATGTTATGTGTTATGTGTCACGGAGAGTCCGCTGTGCAGGGCAACATAAGAAACAGTGTCCCACGTCCTGGCGGAGTGAGATGGGGTAGCAGACCGGGCTAAGTACTTTCAACTAGCCCCATTATAGGCAAGTAATGCTGCTTGTGTTAAGGATACTAGATGACGGATTTTATTTAATATATTCAATAGATACATATAAATTTTCAGATTTTATAAAATACGTATATAAACATCAAATACCGGAGAACAAATGCCTGTATTCATCACACAAACATTTTCCTCCATCGGGATCGAACCTAGAGAACCTTGCGAGATGGTGATGGCGATAGTATACTCGTGCAAGAGGTCACAAAAGCAAACCACTGAGTTTGAATTAAACTGAAGTAGTAGGTACTTATTATACTCACTTTTTTTTTAAAGATGAAGGATGACAGAATTACTTCATCGCCCCACATCAAGATCCAGGTTTATGCCTATTATGCCTACATAGGGTACAAGACATGATTTATAAAATTAAAACTGGACTGGAGAACAAACGTCTGTATTCATCTCAAAAGCATTTTGTCCCGCCGGGAATAGAACCCAGAACCAGAAACTGGTAATGGCATACAATCCACTTGTTAGTGTAATAATCCTTAATATCTACGTTTCAGCAAAAGCTTTTGTTAGAGAACACTAAAGACTATTGCACCGAAGTAAAAGCTTTTAGATTCATTACCTTTAACCACAGCAGTATCACGCAAAAATGTAGGAAACTACTATCTATGGACGGACATTCGATGCACGTTACCGTGAAAATAAAGCCTTGCAACTAAAAAAAAAACACAAACTTTTTCTAAAGGTGAAGTTTGAACTATGACCTGAAAACGCACGAGCCGAGCGAGCGAAGCGAGCGTCCACTATTCGACTGGCGAATGTCGTACACGATTGGAGTTATTTTGCACAATAACATTCATCGCTGCGAAGTACATTGCGTTATTTGTTCTTTGCAGTTCCAACAACAACATTAATATTAAAAAAGATAATGTGACGACTCTCCACCTCCAAATAGATACTATTCATTGTACTATTTTAAATACAAATGCAATTAGCAGTCATTACTAAAACCTGACGTGCTGACAACCATAGTTGTCATATTTTGTATTATTTTTAATCAGTAGAATTTCTCATACTTTTCCTGCATATAAAATCCCATAGTATAAAATGAATATGAAAACCCTAAAGGTCTACGAAGAAATTATGGTTCGTATTTCTCATTCGACTATCATTTGACTGCTTTGTAACAAAATTGGTTAAGATTTAATATAATATAATAATCAAATTGAACATGCGGACGCATAACAAATATAAGCTTATTAATTATAACAACGATGCAGATATCTGTCCGTCTCTGTGCTGCCA
The DNA here is from genome assembly GCA_910589355.1 of Parapoynx stratiotata. Lineage (NCBI taxonomy): Eukaryota > Metazoa > Arthropoda > Insecta > Lepidoptera > Crambidae > Parapoynx > Parapoynx stratiotata. The sequence goes on from OU342466.1 coordinate 6,016,630, forward strand.
GAACTGAACTACCCGTTTAGATTTATAGGGTTTTCATACAAGATTTACGAGGATCATTTATTATTCAGTATCTACCGTACAATCAGATTTATTACACACTTTTTGGTATGGATTTATTCTAGCTAACTATTTATTTTGACTCACGTATATTGTGTTCTCTTGGAGGTAAAAATTCACGCGATCTGTTTCGTTTGTATAGATGCATATTAGGTATAATAAGAGCCGTGTATTTCATCCTAAGACTCCATATACACTGTAGGGAAATTGACTGAGCCGTGATAATTATATTATTACAAGTGAAATTGTTATTTAAATTTGACGTGCTTCCAAAAAGCTTAAGCCAATGCTGCGATTGTGTTCGGTTTTCGTTTTGTTTTTTTTTTCCTTACTAAGAAAGTATTTTTTTGTATAGTCGCCAAACTTCCGCCGATAATGCGATTTATGGTTCATACAACAGCCATTAACGGAACAGACAGCTGCGGAAACTGTTGAAATGCTACTATGTTGGAAAATCCAAATACATAAAAAATATGTCAATAGTTCCTGAAATTTACACCTATAAAGTAGCCTTAAATGAAGCAACATCATATTATGCCATTTATTTTATGGATACTATATAGATGCTGGATATACATAATAGTCAAAAACGTAATAATAAATATTCATAATGAAATAGCAGCACCAGTTACCAACAAATAATGGTATCAGCAGTATTCCCGCACCGTTGCAACCTATCCTGCAAGAACAGAGGATACTCTCATGAGGCTCGCAACACAATACCAACCTGTTCGGTGTTGCAGATGTCAATGACGGACAATGATAGTCTCAGCAGAACCATGAGTGAGGTACGACAAATGATTCATCACCACCTCGTATACAATATGGGTACCTTCTTACAATATGGGTTCCTTCAAAAGAGGCGTGAAAAAGCATTTTTTGGGCCGGAAAGGTGAGGGTGGCTAGGGCAACATGTCAGCATGCTGCATTAGCTTTCTTAACATATGGACTCTTCTACTGCTTATCATCAGGTAGTGTGGAGTCATTTGCTGAGCCTTTTATAAAAACAACCTAATGGTAGGCAGCAGATGAGTCTATTTGCAGAAATATCTAGGGCTTCAGAGGACAGTAGCCCATTTTTTAACGTGTTTCATAGTATGAAATTTTTACTTATTTATTATATTACCCTCAAATTTTTCATCGTTAATTTTTATCCACTTAAAATATATAAAAAAGGTCCTAGAGATAGCCCTCATAAACAGATACTGTATTTCGGATTATTCACATGAATATTCGTAATCTCGTACAGTTAAGTTGTTGAAGTAACTGTAATTGTGTAGTCTACTATGAATAAACCATGAAAGGAACTAACTATAATAATGCTTTGTTTAAAGTTTGATAATGGTATCCCTCTATGACTAGAAGGGGAACACATTCATCTGAACTTCGAAACGAATAGGTAGTCAGCCGTATATGACATAGCTTCGCTTTAGTTGCTAGTTGAAAGATGTTCAATTTACTTAGGGAACACAACAGACATGCATGTAATATTTTGAGTAATACTTTTATGGGAATCATACGATACGTGTACTATCTGTTATTTAACAATATTATGTATTTTTGTCATATTCTTATAATATTCATATCGTCAGCAATAATTAGACACAGAAGCCGATAATACCTTGTGCACAAGACCATAAAATCACAAATCATTAAGCCTGTATCTTCAAACTATCATGTTCATGGTATCTCGAAAGGGGTAAACTGAGATGTTGTCTGATCTTCTGTACCAGGAGGTGAGCACGATGCCGTGTGGCAACGAGAGTAAACTCGGTCATAGGGAAAAAAGGAAAAATTATAAACTTAGTTCAGAAATTATTTTGTAAAAATTTTTTCAAATATCCATCAAGTTGAAAATAAAGTCTGTATAAAGTTCGGCTTCTGAGATTTTTGGCGGTCGGTGGACACATTTTTTAATTTTAATGCGATTATTTCCGAAAATATTAATTTAATCAAAAAAATTCCTTAGTAAACCCTTATTTATTTTTTAATACCTATCCAAAAATATATCACACGTTAGGGTTGAAATAAAAAAAATCACTCTTTACTTTATATGAAGTTACCCTAATAAAACATTTTTTTCCACTTTTTATTTTAACACTTTGTCGGCGTGATTGATGTACGTATTGGTACCAAATTGCAGCTTTCTAGTGCTAACGGTCACTGAGATTATCCGCGGACGGACAGATAGACGGACTCGGCGAAACTATAAGTGTTCCTAGTTGACTACGGAACCCTAAAAATCATTCGTACGGGCGAATGATTTTTTTTTACTACAATTTATTTTATTCCTCACTAAATTTGGAATATTTAAATTAGCCAATAGCTAATTGGAAGGGAGTTCCCCCAATCGGCTTTGTCAAAGTAATTTCAATTCACAGAATTGATACCTATTAAATTAAGAGGTGGCAGGCTTGAGAAATCCGGTTAGTTCGCCCTAACAGTGCTAATTTATTAAATTTGGACCTTAAAATAACGCGACTGAAAATAAATTGTTATTTGACGATTTACTTAAAATCTATATCTGTAAGAAGGTGAGTAAGAGAATTGTGTACCTTATGTGGAAGTAGGCAGGGCACATTGTCAGCTCTACAAGCAATGTGCCTTTTGGGCGGAAAGGTTCTGGAGTAGTGACCACATCTGGGAGGCGCAACGTTGGAGAGCCTTCCACTAGATGGACGAACGATCTGGCGAAGGTCGCAGGAAGTCGCTGGATGCGGGCGGATTACTACCAATCATTGTAGTGGAGATCATTGGGGGACGCCTATGTTCATCAGTGGACGTCTCTAGGCCGATAAATGGATGGATGCTTAGCAAGAGTAAGGTCCAAAACTAAGGAGTAAAAAACCATGAATTACCCTTATCTAACAAAATCCTTTTATGTCACAAAATTTATTTTTTTCAATTATTGTTTCATGAGCATGTAGTTGCCCAACACTCAGATATATACATTACGACAGGTCTAACGACGGATTTATAGATCTTCCCCTTACGCTAAGGGGGTAATCTAGGGTCACGCGTTGCTCCTGAAACCTGTCGCCATTTCATCCATCCAGCATTTATTCTATTTCTAACTTACTGGTCAATGTCGCCATCGTTTTGGATTAATGATCTGAGGTAGTGGAATAGCTCCTACTAACTGATATAAAAATTGTGAAAAATCTTTGGACATTTCTATAAAAACTTTATTTACTTAGGCTGCAAAGAATCTCCGAGCAGACACCTGTTCACGCTGTGCTTCACACAGCTAAATATACTTTTAATGTCTTTGTTTGATAAAATTATTCAACCATCGCCTTTGACCTTTGAATCGATCAGACTAATATTTTATATAAGCTTTCTACTTTCTTCATCAATTGATAAGGTCATTGAATAGGATTTAATCGGACTTAGTGATATTGGAGAAATTTTCTTGGGAAAGTTAGACTAAATAAAAAATATTCAGTGAATCTTAGATGTCTGTAAATCTGTGTTTCTTTATAGCGGAATCTGGAATGTTTGGTGGATTGTAATTTCCGTAATGGATAAATACATAAAATGGGTCTTAATAGTTTTCATGATATGATATATTTACCAGATGTATCAAGGGGAATGTTCTGAAGAGCTTTTTAACCTTGTCCCACCCTCCCCTTGCCTGCTAAGGAGCACGATCATACTTTGCTCGTACATCCAGAGCATGGAATTCTCTACCGGCACACGTGTTCCCTCCTTCCTACAGCATGGGTTCCTTCAAAAGAGGCGTGAAAAGGAATCTTGTGAGCCAGCAAGGTGGAGGTCGCTAGGCCTGCATCCCTTGGTGCTGCCTTAGCTTTCTTCACAAATGGACTTATCTACTGCTTGCCATCAAGTGGTGTTAAGTCATTTGCTGGGCTGATTATAAAAAAAAATGATTCAAGTTCCTAATATTTATACATTAAACATTTTACTAATTAGTTTTAGTATAATAAATATAATATATAATATAATCATTAGACAAGCTTTAGCAATATGTGTGTGAACACGCTTGATAAAAATTATCCATCGTTTTTATGTTAATGCAAATCAAATGATGTATTCGGGAGGCAGTTAAAAATAATTGTCATTGTGTCTAATTTCAATTTCAACACAATCAAACTTACAAAAAATTATCATATTAAATAATACGAGCTCAAATATATGGTCTATTTTTAGAAGAGGCAATTATTTTATAAGAATGTTCTGAAACTTGCTAAGACAGAATAAAAACACCAATTTCATAGGTAAGGACCCGATATTATACTAGCTTCTTACTTCATAAATACTTAAAACACTGAATAATTCAAAGTCACATACCTTTCTCTTCGTCTTCATTTAGACCAAACCCTCACAAACTTTACATATTCTATTACTGGTTGGTTTTTAAATCATTTGTAAAAAGGTTACATTACCATTGCAGGATATTTTTAGAAAGAACGATCGTAGTTATTTGGTTCAGTTGGCTGCTCAACACATTCTAAAAAACACTTCCATTTACTGAATGTTATGTAAAGTAATGGGAATGGAATTGAGGAAAACATCCATAGAGAAATCACGAATTAGATAAATTTATAAAGAAAAGTGTTCTTTTCATTTCTATACAGTTTTAAATTTACTTCGGTAATATCATTTAAATTTAATTCAAAACCTTTTTACTATTTGAATAAATGTGAATTTCCTTTAGACCGAAACCTTCTTAAGTAATCATTATTTTTTTTTGTCCATAAATTCCCATGACACAGATCGTCGGTCCATGTGTATACGGCTATTTTTTCTTTTTAGTAATAAATTTTTTTTGGAGTACCACTTCCTCTTTTTTGGAGAAGCTCCGTGGCGTAGTGGTTAGTACGCTTTGGCTTTCGATATCGAAAACAAACCAACCTTCGTTAGGTCAGACCGTGGATGGGTTACCAAAACTTTTTGATGTCGACCTTCTCCGTGCTTCGGGAGGCACATAAAGCTGTTGGTCCCAGTTGCTATTGCAACCGTTGGTACCCACCAACCCGCATTGGGTCCATACTCCTCGTGTGTTTGTTTCTATGAGGAAAGCCTGTGTCCAGCAGTGAGACGTATATAGGCTGGGGACGATTTTTTTATTTCATTTCAATACCTTTTTTACGGGGACAAAATCCTATTTAAAGACCTACCGCTGGCAGTAGGCGTGTGTGAGAATACCCACTAAAACTCCCCGATATACCCTATCACGGGAATGACTCGGGTCCTACCATAGCGATTCTCCTAGTCGCCAATAGAGTCTATACGGGACAGATTTGTAGCCATGAATTAACTGGCAGTTAAAAGTCATCTCTCTACATTATAGCTCATCGTCGTCGGCTTATATACGTCCCACTGCTGGGCACAGGCCTTCCTCATGGAGCAACACATGAGAAGTATGGGCCGTAACACCACTACGCTGGCCCTTTTCGGGTTGGTTATAGCTCATAACTGTTTCTAATAAAAATGGTTATATTAGGTCCTTACCTATGAAATTGGTGTTTTGTATGGAGGGATTGGGGATGTCTGCATTTTACATACTAACATTTTATTAGTTTTCTTCACAACGACAAATCCAGAGATAATAATATTTGGCATGTATCATTAGACAAGCTTTAGCAATATGTGTGTGAACACGCTTGATAAAAATTATTCATCGTTTTTATGTTAATGCAAATTAAATGATGTATTCGGGAGGCAGTTAAAAATAATTGTCTTTGTGTCTAATTTTAACACAATTTAACTTACAAAAAATTATCAAATTAAATAATAAGAGCTCAAATATATGGTCTATTTTTAGACGAGGCAATTATTTTATAAGAATGTTCTGAAACTTAATAGTTACGGACTAATTGCTAAGACAGAATAAAAACACCAATTTCATAGGTAAGAACCCAATAATACATTTAGTAATTGTCTGGAACACAATGTATTTTTCTAGTAAATTACGATACTCTACGGGAAACTTTATAATGTTGTTACGAATACCGACACAAATGATCGCAGAGTCTAATTCCCATCAGATTTGCTCTCGGCTGCTTTGCTCAGGCATTAATTGGATTATTAAGAGTCCGAAGAGAATTTCCCTTAGAATTTTTATGCCCGGCCATAATGGCACGTCACAATCTCTCAGTTTCTTCGTAATTTATTATTATATTTGCTTTCTTAATATGATTAACAACTTATTCATAATTTCGTCCCACTTTGCGCAAGGCCTTCCTCATGGAGAAACACATGAGGAGTAAGGGCTGTAACACCACCACGCTGGCCCAATGCGGGTTGGTGAGTAGAAACCGCAATAACGACCGGGACCAATAGCTTAACGTACCTTCCGAAGCACGGAGGAGCTCGAGATCACAAAGTTTTGGTCACCCATCTACGGCCTGACCATGGCGAAGGTAGCTTTGTTTTCAATAGAAAGCCAAAGCGTACTAACCACTACGCCACCGAGCTCTTCTTTTCATGGGTATAAAATAATAATCTCCAAAATCATGGATTTTTTTATGATCGACTTTGCGTAATAATTATTGTCTCTGACTATTAAGTCTAAAAGGTCATACTATTCTACCTTGTGATGGTAGTGGAATAACACTACATTTTATTTCAATTCATCGAGGTGTTGGCTGTAATTCTATAATATTGAGAAATATGTATTTATAATATTGTCTATGGTTGATATTACGAAGACGCAAATAAATGTGCGTGTTCGAAACCTGTCCTAACAGTTGGTCACATGGGTACTTCCAGACTCTAAAATTAAATTACTAAAATGTTTAAATATCGCATATCAGACATAAAGCTAATTAATATTAAAATATTCAAACTAATAACTTCGTTTTACATTGCTAATTTCATGTTAAAATATTTTCAACTGTATTTCATTACATTAAAATTGCTAATGTCTTGGACGTCCAATGTGATGGTCATTGATCTTGTCAAAGCTTAGTTAGAATAAACATAAATCGTAACCGTGTTATTCGTAACAAATATTAAAGGCTTAATAAACCTATTTTAGTTAAAAAGTGATTTATCATTTTCTTTCTGATTTAGATTTGTGTTCGAAAGAAGAAAACAAAACACTCTGAAACTATAATAGGTTTATTAACACTTTATAACGTTTTATGAATAACACGGTTAGGATATAACGTTTGTTTTAAATGTGCAAGAAAAATTGATCGTATTTATTGTATAATAGTAGAAACATATTCTAAATCAAATTAATTTTCACAATTGCAAAATAGATTGCAATTCGATTGAAACATATTAATTTTAAACGAATAATGAATGACGATTGGTGCATTATTTAGTTACTAATATTAATATATAATGTGTTTATAACTAACTTAATGGATTATTTAATATAACAATATTATTGTATAACTGTGGTCGCTACAACCAGAGAGCTGAATTCAGTTGATCATTTATTTGTAAATTAAATACGCTTCGAGAACAATCAATCAGCATTGTTATTACTATTGTGATTAAATCTGATAATCCAAATAGATATACAAATCCAACAATTATTATGATTGAGAGGATTTTTTATATGTACCTATTTGTGAAAAATACCACTTCCTTTTTATAACAGGCATATAAACTCACATCCACCTTGTTTGCCCAATACATGCTTTACTCTTCCATTTATTATTATATTTCATAAATTTTATACAATATTGGAGCTTGATGGCATAGTGGCTAGTACACTTTGGCTTTCGATTTAAAACAAAGCTACCTTCGCTATGGTCAGGCCATGGATGGGTCTCGAGCCGTTGGTTTCGGTCACTATTGCGACTGATTCTACCCACCAACTCGCATTAGGCCAGCGTGATTGAGTTACGGCCCATACTCTCATGTGTTTCTCCATAAGGAAGGTCTGTGCCTAGCATTGGGACGTATATAGGCTGAGGACCATACAATTTGTATACAGAGCAGAGCAAACGACCTCTTTTATCTTATGCGGTCTTATCGTATATTTGAGGTCAATGCAAAAGGAATGTCAAAATTGCATTAGTAATTTTTTTTTTTGGCGTACATGCTTTTGACGACCTCCGTGGTCGAGTGGTCTGTGCGCTAGTCTCAAGGCGTCACTATCTCGAGAGGTTCTGGGACCGATCCCCGGTGGGTGCAAATGTTTGGGTGATGAATTTTCAGGCGTTTGTTCTCCAGTCTTGGATGTTTATATATATTCAGGATATTTATATGTATTTATCTATTAAATATATTTGTCCGTCGTCTAGTGTCCGTAACACAAGCAGCATTAGTATCTTAAAATGGGGCTAGTTGATGGGTGTAAACGTCTAAAGATATTTATTTATTTTTTTGTAGTTGTTTATTTATTTTAAATATTCATTTAACCCTTTAAGCTTTTGCTTTTGTTTCTTATTATAAATAAACACTTCATTAATTTCTCTTCCAGCACATATTTCATTTTCTCCCAAGAACTTAACTTCGTTGTAACAATCTTGTGTTTATATTACGAACTATGGCAACTTTTAATCCTCGAAGGTCTCAACACAAGAAACTATACAGATATTGTTCTTCCTGCAACAACATAAATCAAAACTAATAGATCCTGAAACTTGGTAATTGAGTGCAAAATTGTCTGAACTATATTTGTAGTAAGTTATTTCAAGTTTTCAACATCTCACCTTCTGCATTAGGACTGGCGTACATTGAACTTAGTAAAATTTGTGGGACAATACATTAATTTAAGGGAAATAATTAATAGGGCAGCCATCTCATTATTTGGTCAGCAAAAAAATGGTCAGCCGGTAAATCATTTGGGCAGCAAACAAATATTTTGTCAGCAATAAAATTATTTGGGCAGAAAAATAATTATTTGGGTAACAATATATAAGTTACCAAAAATGTATAAAATCTAGGAAAAGGATCAATGAAAGATCAAGAATAAATTCCTAGGAAATGTATTGTGATAGATATTAGGTTCAAAACAATATTTTTGTTATCAAAATATACATTAAAACAATTTGGCAGTAGAGAAAACATTTAATTTGCTGCCTAATTAGTTATTTTTCTTACAAATTAGAAATATCTGCTGCCCATAAGTTGCTGCCCAAGTAAATATTTACGGACCAATTTAGAAATATTTACTGCTCATAAGTTTCTAACCAATTAGTTATTTTAGCTGACCAATTGTTTTATCTTGCTGACCGAAATTCGAATATTTTGATTGCCGTTTATATACCACCCTTTATTTAACTTCATCTTCTATAGTGCAGTTTTCACACGCTCATACGTCTTATCATTCCTATTTCTATTCGGGAATACAGATTGCATTGGAACACGCTCGACAAAGGTCACTCGACACCTTTTGTGAACAAACGCTGGCAGTGAATAAACCATCAGTGTGAAGATTTAATTTTTCTTTTTTACATCAGATGAATTTAGATCAATGTCTCGCGTAAGTTAGAAAGAGAATGAGGGGGCTTCAAGGGCGGGCTGGCCGATTTTCTGGCGAGATTTCCACACATTTTGACGTGTAAGTGTAAATGCTACTTAATAATAACTTGTGTAATTGTAAGAGCGTGCGAGTGGCCGGCGCTGGCGGCCAACGTAGCTATAAAACGTCCCTTACACAAAAATTATATGGGTTTGAGAGCTCTCCCAGAACTCATCCATCGTGAATAGACCTTTATCTAATACTAGTAAGTTTTCGTTAAAATGTTTTTAAATTCCAATTCCAGAAACATATCCACACAATTCCATCCCATTGGCTCAAACTGAACAACTCAATATTCATAACTTTGTGAAAGCCGTAAAAGTTTGATATTCACAAAGGGTGACACGTGCTTAGTACACATGCAGAACAAAGTGAGAATACACCGGCGGAAATTTCGTATATTATTGTGCACCCAGAAATGCAATCTGTAGTGAACACCAAACTTTACGCTCCCGTCTTTCGCCGGAGGGAATTGACCAAAGTTTGTGTGCATGAAAATACCTAACGCTGTTACAACTTCTATCATTACGGGAATTCTTTGAGGAATAATTTTGTGGTTTTTAACGCCTCCATCAACGTCAGCTTCAAGTTTTACTTCTGAATAAAAATTCTCTGTGAATTGTACATTATTTTAATCTTATATTACAGATATTACAATTAACAAAAGCGCTTGAATTTAGATTCTATCTTAAGCCGTTGAGGAGCTCGGTGGCGTAGGGGTTTTGCTTTCGATCAAAAACAAAGCTACCTTCGCCATGGTCAGGCCTTGGATGGGTGACCAAAACTTTGTGATCTCGAGCATGTTGGAAGGCACGTTAATCCGTTGCTCCCGGTCGCTATTGCGAACGTTTCTACCGTCCAACCTGCATTGGGCCAGTGTGGTGGTGTTACGGCCCATACCCCTCATGTGTTTCTCCATGGGGAAGGCTCGGCCTCGAGACTTATATAGACTGAGGACTTAAGCCGTTATGAGCGTAGCCATACCGTCATAGACAAGAGGCAATCTATACACGAGCGTAACAGTTTATGCAGCTTAAAATTGCACTACTTAGACAACATATCAACCACCCGTAATCACCTCTTCAGGACAAGATATATGATTTTGAAGGTCCTACTATACCCTACGTCATAGCCAATAGATTAAAAAAGTATAATCTTACCTAATATCTCTAACCTTTACGCATTTTTTCTAAGGACATGATCTTATTTCCATTTCGTTTATGCTGAACAAAATTAACCCAACACTTATTATCATCACTCATATTATCATTTTATTTGTAGGCAGGGGTTTTAACCACATTTCGCCCGATATGTTAACAAATTGAATATCCAAATAGGTACAACACTAGCGAAGTTACTACAATTTCCTTGAATTTTGAAGAAAAATAATATTAAATTATAAAATACAAAAAGAAAATATTCGCAAAAGCATTTAGAAAAAAATGTTTAAGCAAATTAAATTTTTAAGGACCTTCTTAAATTGTTGAAATTAAACTTTTTGTTTGAGCTAACACTGCTAGGAATTTAACCTTTTGATTTTACTAAGAAAAAATGTTCTGCCTCGGAAAGGTCACTATTTAAAAAATGTATTTCCCATTAACATTGAGTAGGTACTCGTACACCACCGCTTTCTTGTGTTCTATGAGATACACTAATATTTTGAATCGAGAAATACTCATATTAATGTTTCACACATACATAAACATGTAAAAGTTATTTCGCTCAAAAAAAAACAGTAAAAGGTATTACTACCCACATTTAGCCTTATATATCTTAGGTCCTCATGTAAAAGGGGACAAACCACTCTACTCTATCACTAGCCATATCAACATTCACTCCCATTCTAGCCATGTCTTCATTCACACAATCTATCCATCTCCTTGCATTACCATCCACTCTCATATTCATAACTCTTCTCATTACATGCTCATTCTCTCTCCTCAAAACATGTCCACACCGCTGCGACAGCCGCTTTTCTCTCAACTTCTCTATCACTGGAGCAACTTTCAGGCATCCTCTGATAAACTCATTTCTCTCTCTATCAATCCTCGTAATTTAATTACAGCCACATGCAATGTTATTTCATCCATATTTTTCACAGCCCAACATACCGATCCATACGTAACAACAGGTTTTGAAATTTTAATATACCTTTAAATCATGACGAAACAGCTGACGTCAATGTCAAATCAAACATCTTGGCCTATGCCTACAACGTATTTCCCTGCAGATTCTTAATTAAACGAAACTCTTCTGTCCTCTGCAAACAGATAAATTATTTGCAAGCCCCGAACTTTTTCTTAAGGGTCTCCCAATCCAAATTTATGTTCAGTGACGAGAGGGTCAAAAAAGTGGATTTTATTAAAAAAGTTGGCCCTTATCACGAGGAGGCGAAGCAAATGACTTTGATTGCGACCCCTCTGGAAAAGAATATTTCACACTTTACTTATAATTATTTCTTAGCTATGGTTAATAGCCGATCATAAGTTTAAAACTAAATGTGTATAAAAATTTTGTTCAATATATTTATTAAAATAAAATTTAGAGCTGTAAACAATAGTTTTTAATTCTCAATCATTTGACATCTTAAACCACATCAAATAAATGTCTCTACTTATATTTTTCGACAACACTGAAGATTTGTTGTTATACAATAACAAGTCGAACATTGTTACGAGAATTATGTAAATAGTCACAGCTTTATCTGTGATTCGAACGGAATCACATGACGCGTCAAATTTTAACGAACTGTCTATATGTAGATTTCAACAGATCTCGAATCTTCGTCACCGCTATCCAATTATTTGCGATGATTTTTATGAACACATCCTCTTTTCTCTCTGATGCAATTATAGAGATTTATAATTCTATTGTCAATGAATTAAGGTTTAGTTTATTTAAGGGAATGGGGAGCATGTGGTTAACCAAATGTTGTAACAGAACTTTAAGGGTGGTTGACGACCTTCGTGGTCGAGTGGTTTGTATGCCGGTCTCAAGGCGTCGCCATCTCGAGAGGTTCTGGGTTCGATCCCCGGTGGGGGCAAATGTTTGGGTGATGAATTTTCAAACATTTGTTTTCCAGTCTTGGATGTTTATATATTATATATTCAGGATATTTATATGTATTTATCTATTAAAAATATTTATCCGTCATCTAGTATCCGTAACACAAGAAGCACTAGTTGCTTAAAATGTTTTGTGCCTACATCACTGAAGACATACGAGTTTATAGATATGAAAATTCAGAATATGTCACTATTAAAATGTCTCGTTTACACTTCAAGGAGCCAAAAGATGTTGTGGTTTCGTTTTACAGAACAAAGCCAACTTCACAATGGTCCCTGGGTAGAAAACCAAAACATTGTGATCTCGAGATCCTCCGAGTACAGGGTAACTCGATATTACAAGGTTCAGACTTCCAAAGTGTCAGAAGGCACTTTAAGTTGCTATTGTAATCACTTCTTCCGCCTATTTTTATTAAAGGTAATAAAATTAAATTCAACTACTTTGAAATTAAAAAAAATGCAATTACTGACAGCTTGATTTTCTTAAAAAATATATATATAATTAGCTGTTGCATTTTCTCTCAAAGTCTCAGCTTAAAATTGACAAAGTTTCATACAAACTTTCATCCCCTATTTTATCCCCTTGGTAGAATTAATCAAAATCCTTTCTTAGCGGATGCGTACCCTAGCATCTACCTGCATGCCAAATTTCAGCCCGATCCGTCCAGTGGTTTGGGCTGTGCGTTGATAGATAGATCACTATGTCAGTCAGTCAGTCACCTTTGAGTTATTTATAATATAGATTATTCAGGTTAGGGACGCAAAGCGTGGATTAGAACCCGAGTTATTCTCATGGACATTGTGGGTACAGCAGGCAGTTCTCTAGTACTCCTAGCTCCACTATAACCAACCGCAGGGTGAGGAACACACATGTCTGCCGTATAAAGGGCGCGAAGTTATCTTATTACTGACATGTCCCACACACGCTTGCCGCCAGCCAGCAGTACGACAGACCGCAAATGGATTCCTCCGCGTCAAGCAAAATGATGTTGATAAGATGCTAATCCTTATGTGTGTTTTCCATAATGGAATTATAGTGCAATGTATACCTTTAATAGTCGTAACTAAAAAATATAACATCAAAAATGCATGACAGAATTCTAATATTTCGTAAATATTCTAAATTGAAACTTATTCCGAGGCCTGAAAACATGTATAACCAACGAAGATAAAAACCTATTCAATGTGACGATTTACACAAAATTTTAGGTAATTCACGACGAAATTAAAACGCTTTCGTATCCCCCGGCGTAAAATGAGATCATTTCGACGACGTTTTTAAAGAGTCCGTCACTCAAATACCCTATTGTATGGTAATAGTCATACCTCGTCGGGAGAATTTGCGTTTTATGCGGCGAATATCGCATTATCATCCCTGCAAAGTACATTTTTCCCAAGATTTAATGTGTCGCCGGGAACACTGTATATGCTTAGCATAATATTATAATACCCGAATATATCATCCTTGTAGTTCAAGCCCAGGCGTAACAATAACGATAGTTACATAATATAACTCAAATTTAACTCGAAAGGGATCCCGAATTTGAGAAAAGCAAAGAAAAATATTTTGTAACGATTAGTTAAGTGCTCGAGAAATAAAGAGACAAACTAAGTTTGTATATTTCACAGAAAGCATTCTACAGACATTTTATTCATGAGGTGGTTTTGTAACTTAACATTTTAAAATACTTTAGTTTTCAAATATTTTATTGAAACACCTAAAACTCTGTTGAGTTAATGTTAATCTTAGTAAATCTATTTATAAGCAAGATAATAAGTTTATCATGTTCATCTTTGGGATGCATTAATGGTGTAACCAATCCATTTATGGTGTTGCCTGTTAACGTCATGGGTCCCTTCTTTCAATCCTCATACAAATGCTACAGAAAGTTGCAAAGAAGGATTTCCGACATATTCATTATTGCCTAATCTCTTTATAACTAAAATTGTATTACTTTAAATATTTGTTTTTTGGTTCAATACTTCTTACACGACAAGAATTCAATTATCGTCGAATCAACAGTATCAGCATGATATACTGAAAATTAAACCAATGCGGGACCCGTTTGTCATTTTCTATTACTAACATTTCGCCGCAAACAATCCGTAGGGATGTATCTTGTTAATAGACCTTTCGATATCGATATACAAAGCCAGGTCCCTATTGCAACCTGGCTTTGTATATCGCTCATTCTGCATGTAGAAAGATTCGTGGCTCGAAGTCCAGTAGCGTGATATAATAATATGCTATAATAGACTGGTGATGATGATTATTGTATGTGTAACATAGCAACGTCGTCTTGGCTATTTGTCGTCTCCGCTCTCTGTAATAAGAGCTTTCAAAATTCATCATCATCATTATTTTCAGCCAGTGATCGCCCATTGCTGAGCATAGGCCTCTCTCCTAGTACGCCATTCGTCCCGATCCCGAGCCAAACGTATTCAGGTGTGACCTTCGAATTGCTAGATCTAGGAATATCCTCCATTCATCTAGCTGGTAGTCGACCTACACTTCTACTCTCGGAAACGGCCACCAATTCGCTATGCAAAACTGACTCACAATTTTGTAATAGGCTTTACTGACGATATCCCACTGATTTCACTTCACTAAAACCCAAATTACATTTACACAAGCACTCGATCACTGGCAAAACAATAACAGTTGCATTTCTCCCCATAAGCCCCATTGGCACCCGGGTGAAAGTTTTATGGCTTCCTTATTGGCCCAGAAATTGGATTATTGTGATACAGATCTCAAGCTCGCGTTGTAAGAGGCTTGCAGATGTTAGTAATTAATTAATGAGATCCCATCGGCAGTAATTTGACGGGTACCATGTACCGAATTAAATGTACAATTCTGCCTGTCTTGTTTTTAATGATATTTTGAAGTAAAATGGAGCAAAATTATTTGGTTGCAAAAATAAATAATATATGCATACATATTAGGTCCTTACCTATGAAATTGGTGATTTGTATGGGGATTTTGGGGAATTCTGCATTTTCCATACTAACATTTTTTCAGTTTTCTTCACAACGACAAATCCAAAGATAATATATTAATAATTAATAATATTTGGCATCTATCATTAGACAAGCTTTAGTAACATGACTCCAAAAAAATTGCAAAAAACAAAGAAGCAAAAATTATTACGGATTTTTACCGTAAGCTATTTGGTTCTATCTACTACATTTTTTGTAGTCAAATTTTATAAAATATATAGGTCCACCTATTCATTTAACTCTGTGCCTCATGTTTTGAGGTTAATAATTTATACTATTTGACAACTTCAAAAAATTGCTTTTATTGCACTAGGTACTTGGTTACTTACGAGTGACGAATCGATAAAATGGAAAATCAATATCATAGCTCAGATACACAATAGCTTTTTTGTGTGACTTGAAAATTCGTTGTACTGGATTAGGTTTGCAGCTTCATCTGTCTGTAAAACTATTTTAGACAGAAATATAACGAACGACCATGCGACCTAAATAGAAAAACCCAGATTACTCCACGAATAAAAATACTTGCTCAAATCAATCTCAATTGATTTTTAAACCAAATGAGACTTTAAGCATGTCAGAATAGAAGGAAAATAGATAAAATCAAAACAAGAATATCTTCAATCAAATTAATTATTACATTTTTCCTTAAAGATTTTAACGTAATGGTTTTCTCGATAATTCAATTGAATCTCATAAAATTCTAAATTTACGGATTGTTCTCTAGGGATCTCTGTCGTTTCTTAAAAAAATCCCCTCATTCCTTTAATTTTCATCTCTTTATAGGTAAATCTGTCGCCAAAATAACAACTAGCTGTTGCCCGCGACTTCGTCCGCGGTTATTATGGTTTTTTTACTTTCCCACGGGAACCCTTTAATTTTCCGGATTAAATAGTATCTAAGACGTTGACCAGGTATATAAGGTATCACCATGCAAAATTTAATTTAAATCGGTCCAGCCATTTCGGAGATTAGCCCGTACAAACAGACAGAAACAATATTTTTTTTGTATTTTCCTTCTTTTTACGGGGATGTAAAAAGAAGGAGAGATATTTTCCTTCTTTTTACATCCCCTGACTTGATTTGAAGCAGTTTTTTTCTATGTACAGATATTCGACCTCTACAGTTTCATTTTATGTTTAAATGGTATAAAGCAATGTTGTGTTCCGGCAATTGAACGTAAGATAGCCAGTTGTTCAGGATTACAGGTGAAGCTTGTTCCCACCTCCGGCCTTATCGTCCCATATCATCATGTGAGATGAAGGCCAAGAGCTTGTTGTATTATGTTAAAAAACTTATTAAATAAATATTAAGGGTCGGTTAAGAAAGTTAGAATATCTCGGAAGATAAAGACGCTAGCGAAATGAAATAAACTGTGCATGATGGGCAATATAATATTCTTAAAATAAAATAAAATATTTTTCATAATTAATTTATATTTCATTAAAAACATAAACTTAAACGAAAAAGGATATCTTGCGTAAACTTAAATAAAATGGATAATACAATATTTTTATTTAATTTTATTTTTATTTAATTTTTAGTACTTGGTGTTGCCTCCGTGTGCTCTACTGAGAGCATACGGAGGAAATAACTTACATTCTTAACCGACCCTTAATTTTTGCTCGCGAGTGTATTTTTCTTGCGTGCATCTGTATTGAAAGCAATAAGAAATTTATATTTGACTATGTGAAACATACAAAAACAACAATGAACTCTATTATTCATTCAAAACAGTTCTAAATTTTATCAATCCTGATTAATTGGTCTGTTCCCATGTAACAGGTAAGTTAGTTAGACATATTTGGGGGGGTGCGTATTGGGTACTGGGTCTGTGATTGTGTAGGCGATGAGCTAGCCACTTGTCACTACTCTTACGATTTTTCATCTGAGCAAACCCAATTTCTGTATGGAAATGTAGTCTTAAGGAACATAAGGTGTCAACATCTTAAGGTGCTCCTTGGACCTTCCTCCTTCCTAACCCTTCGAGTATTACAGGCGTGATTGTATATTATGTATGTAAGTTGGCGGTTGGTGTTAAGTTGGTGGGTGGGTACCTTTTGTACTTTTGTTATTTAATGTTCTCCTGTTCTGTATTTTGTGTACAATAAATTAAATAAGAAAATAATAAGGTAAAAAGCTTACGTGAAAATCCAACCTGGATAGATACCTACTAATCGTCTTATAAGACTCGGGGGAGAAATGAAATTATGCCCTATTTCTCATTCAATTTATCAAATTAGCTGAGCTTATTTATTTCTTAAAGGAATTGCTTTACCTGAAAGATAAAAGCTAATATGAACTTGTTACTTTATTGACTAGTCTACGGGCACAAAATGAGACACAATAGAAACCTCTATTGATTGCGAACCTCATTCATCGCGGTGCCCGCCAAGGAGATAATATAAGAAATTTTAATATTTTTCGCTAACGAAAACGTAAAATACTGGTACGAATAATCATGTGTGCATGAAAAGTCCTTGTATTCAAAACGTTCTCAATTAAGGGAATGTGAAAGTTTCTAAGATAAAAAGCTGTAGGCATAAATAAGTATTTCTTTACTAAAGAAACCTTTATTTGGGACATAAAACACTTTATAATGGACTCTTCTACTGGTCACCATCAGATGGTGTCTAGGCTTATGACTCACTTGGTAAACTAACAACCTAAGGGTGAAACTAGCTCAAAATTAAATCGCCATGTTCTTAACTTTTATTCAAACTCAGTGGTCAGGCGGTGGTGGGATCGATTTAGTTATCACTACTATCGCTCATAAAAAACTCAAATAAAAACCTCGTATTTATAAATACATATCATTACCGCCACTTTTTCATTTGTATTCGTATTACACACCTGAAACAAGAGATATGAAGATATGAAGTTTAGTATGTAGTTTCTTTTCCGACGAAACATAATGTTTTTTTTTAAAAGGGGGCTTAACATCGATGTAGTTCATTTTACGGCTCATCCTACCCGATTACTGTCAGTTCATCCATATGACTATAAGTCAAATTTAATTATATATTGAGAAAAGCTATTGCCATTTACTGGAAATAATTGCAATATTATTGTAACGACCAGTTTTAAAATACTCTACACATTATTTGCAAACTTATGAGTTATATAATTCTATTATTTTCATTATAACAACATCGCAAAATAAAATAATAACCTGTCGCATGAATTTATATTTCCTGGTCCTATGTAGGTATAGTACGATAGCGAATGCTGATAAAGTAAATTTAAGGGAAATCTATTATTGGGCTTACTCGTAATAATTAAAAGTATAAAACTTTGTAATCGCTGTTGGTTTCTAAATAAATTACAACTACAAAAATATTATTAAGGAAACGTGAACTTTAGCCAACAAGGCTAAATGTAGCGGCTGTGAAAAGCGCATAATATTATATAATGTTATATAGAATAAAAAAAATTCAACGACTTCTTTTGAAGAATTAAACACGCTTTATATCCGGTACAAACATTATCTATGGTAGTACCTACTGACCAACATCTCAAGTTTGTTTTTGTGTAATTTTTTTATCGTTTTTATCATGTGGTCAACCAGTAATTGGTTTTTATATTTAACCGTAAAGATATTTTTAGAATGTTATATTTATATTAAGAAACATTATGAAAACTGTTGGTTGACCATTCTTAATAAATTAAAATATATTAAAATAAGAAGTGGGCGTTACCGCTTTCATCCATTCGTTTGTCACTGACTTTATTTTATGATATTAAGTTACTATTTTCTAAATGAAAACCTAAATTTGAATGTCCCGCATTTTGTGTACACCATATAGAGACTCTCTTGATATGTGTAAATATTTAATAATAGGTAGATTTAAAAGGATATCAAAACAGAAAAAAATGACATTCACATAGTATATTTTTACAGGTTTTTACCAGCTACAGACCGAGACATATCTACTAGGAGAAATATAGATGAAATGAAATGAAAAATATAGATGAAATGTATAGAGTATGTAAGTTAAATATACAAATAATAATTAAGAAAACAATAATTGTTACATTCATAATAAATAATTCCTTCGGGAAAACGAAGACTTTATTGATAATTAATATTAATACTACCTAGAGATTCTGACATTACTGGCACACAGATATTTTTTGCCTTCTTCTTAATCACAATGTACAGCAAAACATCAGTTATAGAACAGCCTATTAACAAGAAAACTTTTATTACTCTGAAGCAGCTAGTTCAACACTACACAACGCTAGGTCACGTCATAATAACATCCAACCTGCCATACCCCACTCTCGCTTACATGTTATTTAGTGCCCTTAATTACAGCCAGAGTCAGAAACAGTGCCGATCTAGGTATAAAATATATCCGAACCTTATTTCCTTTGTTAGAATACGAGGCTACATTTAACAAACTTTTCCCTCAGACGCAACAGACATTTCGTGTAGCCCGTAGCTATAGAAGTTCAAATGACCAACGTGAACTTCGGACAGTCTGTTTCACTCTTATTTGCCAAGATGAAAGTTAAAATGAAAACAGGAGAGTAAATGGAAATTAGTTATAAAATAAAATAACCCTTATGACATATTGTCATAAATGGATTTTAATCATATTATTATCACTTTGTTCGACCGAACCTTTTTACTATTTACTCGTATATCAACCTGGCAGTTTTGATATTGACATATATTTGTATTATGAATTATCAATTATTCTGTAACTTCTACATTTTTTACTTCTCAATTATGTATTTCAGTGCACGCCGTGTTCACTTTTATCTCAAGCTATTTTCAATACACTTATCTTCTTATCCGTATAAGAAGTGCTTTTCAAATATTTCAATAAGTACTTGCACTTGATCTGTTATATTATTATAGTAAGGGCCTTATTATAGTAAAGGCATAGTAATTTCAGTTCGCTAGCGTCTTTATTTTCCGAGATATTCTAACTTTCTTAACCGACCCTTAATTTTTGCTCGCGAGTGTATGTACCTAAAATGTCTACATTACAGTGTACGGTAAATTCCTATAACCGCGAACCACAACACTAATCAACCGGCATGTATTACCGCTGACCTTAATTAGAAGGAAAATGATCTTTGTAATACATATTAAAGCTACTATAGGTATAGATCAAGTCAAGGGCAATCCATTGAGTATAAAAAGAAACATTAGTTTTACAGCTCTTTTAAGCTGAAGTTCATATTCCAGCTTAAAAGATGGATTCTTGGATGGATGGATTCTTTTACAAGTAAAAGAATATTATATTTTTGTATTTGTATTATGTTAGGATTACAAAGATGATTATTCACCAATAAAAAAAATAAAAATAGGTAAGAAAATTATAAGTTTATTTATAGAAACAGGTTTATCATTTTAATTATTACAATATAGTTTAAACAATATTTACGAAATAACAGTCAACAAATTAAACAGATCTTTTTAAAATTATCCTTGTTATTAAAACATAAAATAGTAAATACGTCTCATAAACAACATTGGCAAACAAATACTATCATTCCAGGCTTATTCGACTTCAAAACTACAATCAAGTGCCTATTTAACACGTAATATATATTATATATTACTTGCTTCTAAGTAATGATTCAAAATTTGGGTATTATACTCGTATTTTCGGATTTTGAAGAAAATTCATTTTATTTTCAGACTTAATTTAACTCGTTTAGGATCAAGCGAACGCAATAACGTTTCTATTAAACCTCATTTTGCGACCGTTTGTGAGGATAATGAACATAATATTTATGCACGCTTTATAAATATCTTTTCTGATAGTTTTGTACCTGTTACGCCTGACCACATTTATCCTGAGGTATACAAACTCCGTCGCTGTTTCTAAGGTACCCTTCTTTACACAGACAGGCTGGCTCGAAACAATCCGCAGCCACGCTTGGGCAAGCAAAGGGAACGAACAGATCGCGACATAGCTTCTCACAGATGATCAGAGAACATTTTTCGTAGTACTCGTTGTCTGGACATACTGTAAATAAAAGAAAAAGAATGAGTTTTTGGCGGCATTCAACTATGGCGGACGTGATTTTTATTTCGATGATTGTAATATTGTACGGAGTGGATATTGTTACGTAAAATCAGTGTAGTTTTGTGTAATAAGTGTCTGTGATGATATGCAATATGGAGGATTATCGAAATAAACGTCAAGTGGTGTGAAAAGTGATGAGTTTTTTATCGTGGTAATTCACCTCATCCAAGTAGCACCACAGTGTCTGCCATCGATCGTATGACGCCAAACTCTCCCAAGATGCATTGAAAATTGAAATGCATTACACTAGCATTTCAATGCAGACTACTGAAAAAATATATACTGAAGACTTGGCTGTATGGGCTCTGTTCCCTTTGCCTTCCCTACATGGGAGAATTTTATAACAACAAGAAAAAGAATTTAAAGATCGTCTAACAATATTTTAAGAAGAAAACGTACTTCTATCTTAAAGCCCAGCAACTCATTTGCAGTCCTTTTAGTGTTGCAGATTTCTATGGGCGGCGATGATTTTAAAACGTAGGTATGTGTGTGGGTGCTGACATCTTTCCCTTCGAAAATATAGGCGGTATTTTTGTATATAATTCATTCCTGTGATTTGATGCGATTACAATTTTTAGTGTTGCTTACCTATGCATTCCTATGTAAGCAGTAGGTACAATACAAGCTATCTTACAGTCTTGTATATACCATTACAGTAACATTAATATCTTCAAGGAAATTCTCGCGTGTATACTGTTACTTTCCTAAACTTATCTTTAAATACAACGCCTGTTGAATTCTTCTTATGAAAAAAGAAAACAAGAATTACAAGCGGCTTATGTATAATCACATCATCTTCATCATCATTAATCTATGTTCGTCCACAGCTGGACATAATGCTGGACTTTTGTAATGAGTGTCATACAAATAATTATTTAGTGAATGTTTCTAATAATCTGTAGGTATAAAATAATAATATAACTGGTAACAATGATTAAGAATTTTGAAGAATTTGATAAAAAACACAATACTCACCAATAGGTTCAGGTTCGGTCACAGTAGCATTAGAATCAGCAGGAGCTGTGTGAACAAAACAAAACAACACCGCAAACAAACAAGCAAACAACACAGGAGACGACATTTTCACAGAGCAACTCATAGACGTTTGAAGAGTTTCCTGTTACAAGCTTTATACATACACCGTGTTATTACTACTCATTAAAATTATCACTAATGACCTCTTAACCTAATGACTCTAATACCAAAAATTATTGCTGAACAAATATTGTTTAATTATTTCGACGTGATTAGATAAAATATGTTCTCAAGATAATTTGTGATGACCTCCGTAGTCGACTGGTCTGTACACCCGCGCCGGCCGGTCTCAAGGCGTCGACTTCTCGAGAGGTTCTGGGTTCGATCCCTGGTTCGTATGATAATAAAAGTATTGTTTATATTCTGCATATTTATATAAATTTATCTATTAAACATATTTATCCATTATCTGGTAACCGTAACACAAGCAGCATTCGTTGCTTAAAACGGGGCCAGTTGATAGGTGTTGGTTGTCTGAAGATATTTATTATTATTATTATTTACTAGCTGTGCCCGCGACGTCGTTCGCGTGGCTATTGATTTAGCGCCGGAAAAAAAGTTGACAAAAAGTTTTTATTGGTATAATTAACACAGCATTGTTTTTTTTACAAAATGCTAAAATAACATTCCTCTTATTAAGTAAATGTATGTAATATATTAATAGTTGAACTAAAACCTCTTTAGATTAATATTATGAAAATAACATTTCTTGCCAGTGCCACGTGATTAATTGTTGTCATGGTGATAAATCTCTGTTGTTGTCTCATTATTTTACAATGCCGAGAAATTTGGAAAATCGATATGAAATTACATTTTGACGGAATATGTCATATAATACTCGTTCGAGCAGATATTGATAACCACGGGTACACCCGCGTGGTACCCGTTCCCTTGGGACTATCGGATAAAAAGTAGCCTATGTCCTTTCTCAGGCTCTAGCTAGACTATCTATGTACCATATTTTAATTGAATTAGTTCAGTAGTTTTGACGTGAAACACTTTGATTTTTTTATTTGATTTGGTTGATAAGTAACCTATTTCATAGGCAATACATTTTTTACGAGAAATTAGAGTGCATTTGCCTGCAATATCGTCTGATAGAAAGTAACAATGTGCCCTAAGGTGGAGCACGCAAATAATAACGCGACATTAACAAGCACAATCCCAGGGAGATTATGCTATTACTTAGCATTATATTATAAATACATCGTCCACCATGGTTGGTCCCTACTTTGTTATCTTCAGTTCTTGCATGCAATTGACGACATTACAAAATTTTAGGGTGTATATTTTATTATTGTAAATAAAACTACATAAAAATTAAGAGACAGGTATTTTTTTGATTTTCAAGACTTTTTCATTCATCTTTTTAAGGTTAAAGTTCAGCTCATTCTAAAATGTCGTAAGCGCCAAATGACGTCATTCATACGGAGGAATAGCGTTTTGCTTTTGCCTATGGTTACAAAATAGTTACTGACGTTGACTTTTGACTTTTAATCGTCAAAATTGATTAGAAATTTATTAATTTGCTCGAGAATTTTAGTTCATTTTACTTTCATATTTTTGTTACACCATGAAAGTGAGGGCAGGATTTTTAATCCGCTGATTTCAATCAAATTTGTTGTCATGGCCACAGATAAGATAGAAGCAAGGCAAGGGGGAATCATTATTCCTCCGTATGTATGACGTCACGAGTACGATTTTAGATTTTTTCAGTTTTTCTCGAAATCTATACAACAAAAAGAAATATTTCAATGTTTTTCGGGGTTTATATAGCAAAATGTAGTAATGGTTTTTTTATTTTAAGGCGTATTAAGAAATGAAATGTTGTCAATTGCAATCGTTTCTATCCACCAATTCGCATTTGGTCAATGGGGCCCGTATACTCCACATATATTTCGCCCTGGAGGGAGGACTATGTAACCGCATTAGGATGCTTAATTATATTGGGTCCTTACCTATGAAATTGGTGTTTTTATTCTGTCTTAGCAATTTGTCCGTAACTATTAAGTTTCAGAACATTGTTATAAAATAATTGCCTCTTCTAAAAATAGACCATATATTTGAGCACGTATTATTTAATTTGATAATTTTTTGTAAGTTTAATTGTGTTAAAATAAGACACAAAGACAATAATTTTTAACTGCCTCCCGAATACATCATTTGATTTTCATTAACATAAAAACGATGAATATTTTTTATCAAGCGTGTTCACACACATATTGCTAAAACTTGTCTAATGATACATGCCAAATATTATTATCTTTGGATTTGTCGTTGTGAAGAAAACTGATAAAATGTTAGTATGTAAAATGCAGACATCTCCAAAATCTCCATACAAAACACCAATTTCATAGGTAAGGACCTAATATAATCGCCTATGACTTAGAGCATTTCAAGTTTTATTAAGTAAACAGAACCCTTGCAGAGTTTTTGTCAGTCTCTTTTGATAATGCCACCCAGAAGTGAATTAGCAATAAAGTGGTTATACAGGCCCAGCAATAGGACGTAATTAGCTGGTAAGTATTATTTGTATGTATTTGTTTTTATATAACTTGTCATGTAATAGAATAAAAAACCATACCCGATTACCCAGGTTACGTGACTAAATAAATTCTTGAATTTGATGTACATTTATTTGCTGTTTACCTTGAGTATATTTAAGATATTAATGACTGAGCAATGACATAAACTGGTCTAAAAGGTAAAAACAACTTTAATAACCAAGAACAAGTTACTATTTTATTTAAGCAGGGATTTATGCTGGACCACAAAAACCCGTGCGGTAAATAAAACTGTTTTGTCGCGTTGAATGGACACTTACGCCTGCCTAATTCCATTGGGACAAGTGTTATGCGGAACACGAGTAAAGGCTTTGTTTAAAATAAATAAAGAAGTTTCCAACGGATCAATTCAAAATAGTGAGAGCTATAACACAATTTACGTAATTTAAGTATTTTCTGTTCTATCACTTATAAGCTAAACAAAAGGCCTCGTTCGAGAGGCCGCGGTTATAGCGGGTTCGATCTCACAAATGGCGGCCATCATGCATTTTCATTCATGGAGAAAAGACCTAAGACAAAATATTTTTTAATTAGTGAAACTTATTATAACGACGCATATGTATAGACGCATCCCGCCCGCGTTCTACCCCACAGCTCCAAAGCTACTATAAAAAACGGTCGCCATTTGTGGTCATTTTTCGTGAAACGCACTATGCTACTGAGTTGGAATAAAACTTATGTTTTTTACAGTTCATTGTCAATATTGACTCACATTGTGCCCGGTGAATGGCAACAGGCTCGCCATCTGTTACATGGAGACCTAAAATATCTGGCGAAAAGTTGGTGTTTAACACCTCTGCCTACCCCTTCGGGGAAAGAGGCTTGTTAATATGTAATTTTATTCCATCTGCTTAAAAAATAATAACAGCTTTGAAATTACCTGTCGTAATAACTTTTGTAATTTCCCGTCGCAATTGCGAAATTCATTGAAAACCCGCTTAATTTAATTAAATATAATTGGGATAATGAGCTGATTTTGTATGTAAATTGTTATTAGACGCGTGTAAAGCAATAACAATATGGTTAATGTTTATCGTGGCAATATGAAACAAGATGCGAACTCGTTAAGTACGTGTTTGCAGTACTAAAGTGGTTTAAAGTATGAGGAGTATGTATAACATTAGAATGGTACATACTGTTATTAGGTAGAATTCTATCTACCTGCGTAATAACAGTATAAAGTAACCTGTTTATAAAGTAATCATTGTATAATCGAAGAACAGTACAAGTTTGTAAAAGTTTAAAAAAAAAAAAGGATAGAAAAGTCAAGGGTTTCAAAGAAAAAATAATTAGATCATCTATGATTTCACTTTATTAATTCGTTAATTAAAAAATTCCGCACAGAGGGAACCTCTGCGTATGTAATTGAATATCAAAACGAAGAAAGGTTTGTTTATTTCCCGAATACAATTTAATTGCACGTTACTGTATCTCAAAATAGAATACATACCATAAAATACTATCTATCACGAATTAGCTTTATTTCGACTATCGTCATAATATACAACAATTAAAACCAAATTAATATACCGTATTATGAGACCAATTAATAACATTGTTGAAACAAAATACGTAATAAGCACACTGTCTTAAGTGTGTTAATAATAATGCATTTACATAATCACAGAAACGCATAAGTGGCAATTAGGACGAGATATAATTATTGTCCCGTTCAATATTTTGATAAACAAGCCATTTCAAACACAAGCAGGTATTTTAAGGAAAAAAAATTCTATGATAAAATTATTTTGAGCTAGCTATTAAGGTAAGGCAGCGGTAGCCGAGTTGGGGAAGACGTCCTAGTTGTTCATGAGGTCGCGGGTTCGCTCTACCACCTGTGCCACCCAGTGTAATTGTTGAAATAATACAAGCCACCTATAAGGTTCTTTTTATAAATAACTTTGTAATCAAATTTAATTTTATATTTTGACATGTTTACCCGTCACTTATTACTTCAATATAAAATCTACACTGAACTACATGTGTTTTGCTCTTACTCGCCAATAATATCCAACATTCGTTATCAGCACGAAATAAAATACGCGTAGTCAATAAAAATAGTGTAGTGAAGTCAGCAAAATGGATGGAGAAACTATAAACATGGGTATGTCTGAGAATTTACATTCACGATCAAACTCATCCTCTATTCCGTCGTTCTTTCTTGAAGGTAGAGAAAGTTATCCTTTATGGAAATTTAAAATGAGAAGTTACCTCATTGACGTAGATTTGTGGGAAACAATAGAAGGATACCCAGACAGGGATACTACTCCTATACATATTCGTTCGAGGTGTGACAGGAAAGCTCTTGCTAAAATATGCTTAACTCTTGGTAGTTCAGCTATCATACATGCCAGAAATGCAAAGACTGCAGCTGAAGCCTGGCAGTTACTGCAGGAAACCTTTGAAGATAAAGGTATGGGGCGCAGGTTAAGTTTAGAGAGAAGGTTATATAGACTTAATCTTCTTGATTTCCCTAACATAGAGGCATATATAAATGCTATACTCAGTACTGTACAGCAGTTGGCTGACATCGGGAAAACTATAGAGGATACATCTGTGGCAGCTATAATGCTTGGTGGACTTTCTTCAAAATTTGAGCCCTTAATCATGGCATTAGAAAATTCAAATGTTGAAGTAACCACAAAATTAGTCAAAGCCAAACTTCTTAATGAAATGAATAAGGATAAAATAGAAGCGGAGACTGCTATTGTTGCCCAAACAAAAAATGATATTCCCGTTCGTAAGTCCAGTAAACCTATAATATGCTACGACTGTAATGTTCCTGGTCATAAGCGTCCAGACTGTCCTTTACGAAAAAAGAGAACAAGGAAGTCAGCAAAGAATAAGGAGCCATCTTCCTCTTTGAAAGCCTTTGGAACTATAGTTCAGGAAGACGCAGACAAATGGTATGTTGACTCTGGTGCTACGCGACATATGACATCACGTAGAGACTTGTTTACAAATATGAAACCTATGTCTTTCCCTTGTAAGGTCACAGTTGCAAATGGCACAGAACTTTGTATTAATGGTATTGGTGACATTAATTTATATACAAATTCTGTAAATAGTAGTTGTAATTCTGTAAATACTTTGCAAGATGTTTTCTATGTTCCTGATTTACAATCTAACCTAGTTTCTGTAAAGGAGCTTGTAAGGAAAGGGTTTTGTGTCCTTTTTAATAAAAGTGGTTGTAATATTTACAATGCTAACACTTTTTCTTTTACAGGTGATTCTGTCTTACATGGTTCGCCCTGTGATGGACTTTACTCTTTGGACTGTTCTGCTAAATTACCTCAAATTGCGGCTTATGATGTGCACTCTGACTCAATTAGTAGGTACGAGTTATGGCATAAGAGGTTAGGACATCTGTGTCGTATAGGTATGAGTAGTCTTAAGAATTGTAGTATAGGTATAGTTTTTAAGGACGTAGATAGAAAACCTTGTGTTTCATGTATAAAAGGGAAACAGTCACGTAAAAGTTTTAAAACTATTGCTTTTGCCAGAGCAACTAGTAAATTGGAGTTAATCCATTCGGATCTCTGTGGACCATTTACTAATGAGTCATTTAATGGCAATAGATATATGTTATTATTTATAGATGATTTTTCTAGAATGATTTTTATTTATTTTATTTCTTCTAAGTCAGAAGTTAAAAGTAAGTTCTGTTCTTTCCAAAAGTGTGTTGAAAGACAAACTGGTTTAGTTATTAAAAAGTTCAGAACTGATAATGGTACTGAATTTGTAAATAAAGATTTGTCAGATTATTTGATTTCTTTGGGTATTGAACATCAGACGACGACGCCGTATAGTCCTCAACAAAATGGAGTTGCGGAACGGACTAATCGTTCTCTCATTGAGAAAGCCAGATCGATGATGGCCGATGGTAACCACCCTAAGTCATATTGGGAGGATGCAGTGCAAACTGCGGCATACCTTAAAAATAGGTCACCTCATCGGGCTTTAGGTAGGAATACTACACCTTTTGAGAGATGGTACGGCACAAAACCTGATCTATGTAATATTAGGGTATTCGGTTGTAGGGCTCTCATACAGATTCCGGGTTGTCAAAGGAAAAAGCTGGATGATAAAGCAGAGGAAGTAATATTTGTTGGATATAGTGATGATCCAAATAGTTATTACTTTAGGGATCCTACTTGTCCTCGAAAACTAAAAAGGTCTAGGGATGTACATTTTTTTGAGAATACTTTTAAACCTTTAAATAATTGTTCAGAAAATGTATTGACTGATTCTTCTTCTCCTTTTGCTCCGGTAATATATTTTTCTAATGACTATTTACCTAGTACTAGTATTATTGTTGATCCTGGACTGAATGAGGCAAACGCTGATGTTGCTGATGAAATTGAGAACTCGGAGACAGCTGAAGAAACTGTGGAGGAACAAACGTCAGAATCTCGGCCTGAAATTGAGAACTCGGAGACAGCTGAAGAAACTGTGGAGGAACAAACGTCAGGTTCTTCAAATCCTGAACGTCGCTACCCTGAGAGAAATAGGAAGCCACCCGATTTCTTCACCTACATAGCTGCAGCAGAGGACTCAAATGAACCAAAGACATATGCTGAAGCCATGAAGTCGGCAGATTGTTCATTGTGGCAGGAAGCTATGAATCAAGAATATAAGTCACTAAAGAAACTGAAAACGTGGCAACTTGTCGATAGACCTAATAAGAAAATTGTACCTTGCAAGTGGGTCTACAAGGTGAAAAGAGACTCCGAGGGCAATATTATTAAATACAAAGCAAGGCTAGTGGCTAAAGGGTTTAGTCAAGTTCCAGGCGTCGATTATGACGAGACATTTGCCCCAGTAGTTCGACATTCTTCATTGCGAGTGTTATTTGCTTTGGCTGCTGAATTGGGTCTTAAAATGAGACATATGGACGTCGACACTGCATTCCTGAATGGAGAACTCGAAGAAGAAGTGTTCATGGAGCAACCTCTGGGATTTGTTCAAAAAGGAAATGCACAGAAGGTCTGCCTGCTACAAAAATCCCTGTATGGTTTAAAGCAAGCTCCTAGGGCCTGGAATATAAAGTTAAATGAAACTTTAAATAGAATTGGTTTCAAACAAACTCCTTCCGAGCCTTGTGTATATACAAAACTTTTTGAAAATGAGTTAATTATCTTGGCAGTTTTTGTCGATGATTTGATATTGTTTTATAAAAATGACAAAGCTTTTGACAGTGTCATGTCAAACTTACAGAAATATTTCTCACTAAAAGATTTGGGTGAATTAAAATGTTATCTAGGATTGAATATAAAGAGAAATAGTAACAATGATGTTATATGTGATCAAAAACCGTATATTAGAAATTTATTGAAGAAATTCGGCATGGATAATTGTAAGACTTGTTACACACCATTATCAAATACGAAGTTAGAGGTGAGTAAAGTTTTAGGTGACCAGTCTTATTCCTACCAACAGTTAATCGGTAGCTTAATGTTCCTTGCCGTAAATACACGCCCTGATATAGCATTTACAGTCAGCTACCTGAGTCAATTTAATATATGTCACGATAAAACGCATTGGTTAGCTGCGAAGCGTGTTTTACAATATTTAAAGGGCACTTTGGATCTTGCCATCAAATATTCGCGTACTGGTGCCGTCTTAAAAGGGTGTACTGACGCTGATTGGGCGAATTGCAAAATTGATCGGCGTTCTTATACAGGCTATTGCTTCAAATTGGCAGGAGGTCCAGTGTCGTGGGCGGCTAGGAAGCAACCGACAGTGGCCCTTTCTTCTGCCGAAGCTGAATATATGGCCTTAACAGATGCCGTCAAGGAGGCAATAT
The DNA here is from genome assembly GCA_910589355.1 of Parapoynx stratiotata. Taxonomy (NCBI): domain Eukaryota; kingdom Metazoa; phylum Arthropoda; class Insecta; order Lepidoptera; family Crambidae; genus Parapoynx; species Parapoynx stratiotata. The sequence continues at coordinate 6,047,652 of OU342466.1, forward strand.
ATCTGAAAAGATTTGTATCAGAAGTATTCGTTAATGCAAGTGAGTGTAAATTAGTTTCTGGTTCTGTAAATATATATAGTGACAGTCAGAGTGCACTCAACTTAGCTCAAAATCCTGTCCATCACAGTAGGACGAAACATATAGACACCAGGTATCATTTTGTGAGAGAAAAGGTGTCAGTTACTTTAAAATTCTTAGAATCTAGCCAAATGCCGGCTGATGTCTTAACCAAAGCTCTGGGGCACACAGCGCATGCTCGATGTATAGCTGGGTTAGGCCTTACTTAAGTTTCTTTTTGCACATTATGTTATAGTGATAACGGGTAGCATGTGTAGACATAATTATGAGGTCTAAATTATATTTGATTAAGGGGCCGTGTTGAAATAATACAAGCCACCTATAAGGTTCTTTTTATAAATAACTTTGTAATCAAATTTAATTTTATATTTTGACATGTTTACCCGTCACTTATTACTTCAATATAAAATCTACACTGAACTACATGTGTTTTGCTCTTACTCGCCAATAATATCCAACAGTAATTCAAACCTAAAATATGTACCTACAGTTGATTATAAATATGTATTGTATTTTCCTTCATTGTTTCTTTTGATTGTTAGGTTGTTTCTCTTAACTATTTCTTTTGAAGAACGGTAAGCGTACTTTCTTCTTCATGTTCGAAATTTTTGTAGGAAGGGGGTATTGTAACATTGCATTTTTTTTATTTAAAACACACTTTATATAATAAAAAAAGATAAAATATCGTTTTTTATAAAAGAATGTAAATAGTTAATTTTTTTAAAAATTCTACCAGTTTTACACGGCTCATTTTTCTCATCTAAAAGCCATAAATATACTCGTGAAAAATCAAAAAACAAGAGACGGGGGAGTTTTTGGCGGCATTCAACTATGGCGGACGTGATTTTTATTTCGATGATTGTAATATTGTTTCGGAGTGGATATTGTTACGTAAAATCAGTGTCGTTTTGTGTAATAAGTAGCTGTGATAATGTGCAGTGTGGAGGATTATCGAAATAAGCGTCAAGTGGTTTGCAAAGTGATGAGTTTTTTATCGTGGTAATCCACCTCATCCAAGTAGCACCACAGTGTGTGACGGGGTGAAGCCGGGGATAATGAAAATACAGTTGGGTCGTCACTTATTGGGATATATTTTATAGAAAAATAAGGCACTCTGGAACAAGCTAATTTTAAAAGGTAAATACAAAAACACGGAACACAAATAATAAACAGATACGTATAAAAATAGGGCTACTTACAATACCTAGTGCCTTTACAACAAATATATAGTAATAATAAAGCTGCTCAGCTACTTCAGCTGCTCAAATACGTTAATTTAAATAATATATCTTTTGGTTGTAAGTTGGAGACCAAAAAAAATGACAACACAGACAGATAGTGAATAAAAAGGCAGAACCAAAGAGAAAACGGCCAGAGAGATGCGCAGTAACAGCAAAGAGTCGCTAACAGTGGTATAGCGCCTCGTTACAATTGTCTGCCATAGACTGCTTGACGCTAAACTCTCCAAGGATGCATTGAAATGCATTACACTAGCATTTCAATGCAAGCTACTGAAGAAATAAAATACTTAAGACTTGGCTGTATGGGCTTTGTTCCCTTTGCCTTCCTACATGGGAGAATTTTACAACAAAAAAAAACAAGAGACGATCGGCGCAGCCTACGAGATGAGTTGGTCACTGAAAATTGTGGGAATGAATTCAGAAAATGTGGACATAAAAGTTAAAACACATAAGTAATATTTATTATTTTTTGAAATACAATGAAATGACCTAAAATTTAAACATATAAAAGAACTTAAGTATTGTACATTTCCAAGAAAACGGGTATGTATTTTTTAATACTAAACAATTGTTAAAATGTTTTGTTGCGCAAAATTATTTATAATTATTTTATATAAATTTCTGATAAATGTTTTGTGTTTTATTTTTCTTATTTTCGTTTACGTAAGTTATTTTGGACTAACTTTTATAAATGGTGCGTTGAAATAACGCTTATGTTGTCACCCTTATAACTTTTATTGGGAATGCAAGAGGCAGTTTAGAGAATTATTTTTAGCCTGTCTGCTTCTCTTGTGAAGACTGGATGGATGCAGGTTTCGTGAGGACATTGTTCCGTTTCACTACCGTATTTGTATAAGTTCGTTTTAAATTATAGTTCATATATTATACTGGAGAGTGCAAAGCGAATGTATTAGGAACCCGTTTTTACCTCTACCGACGATTAATAATAAACTTTGTTATGCTTCAATAAATTAAATCTTTTGTAATTTCTGAATTTGTTTCCTTTATTGTAAATACTTATGCTCGAAACGCTACCCTGTCTCCTAGCCAGGCCAGAGAGCGTTGTGACTGTTACATTCATCAATGGTTGTGACTGACACTTTCACCTACCTCGTCATATCAATCTAGAAACATAATCTGTTGAACATAAGTCTTCCAACTATGATCTCCACGCAGATCGGTATTGCGATTTCCTGTAAGTTTTATCGTTATATCATATCAAGTTTCAGCTGTTGTTCTTGGCGGGTTGTGACTTTAGATCTACCGAATAACCGTTCTCAGTAAGCCTAGTAGGACCATCGAAAGATGACATGACAAAACCCTTTAGCGTAACGAGCTGTAAAGATTTCTAAAGGAAAAATTTATACATGGATATTTAACGTATAGTTTACAAAAAAGGGAACTTTTACCGTCTAATCATATCGCAATTCGTTAGTCATGATAGAGTGTGATCTTTTTATCTCAGCAAGGATTTGGCCCGATACTAAGTAGCCTTTCGAGGAACTTTCGATGGTAAGCTTGAGATACCATGGCCGTCAATTTCAAGCAATGTGTCCTGCCCACTATTACTTAGGTATCATGAACTGCGGATCTTCTTATTCCTGACTTATCACGTAGAAATACTCCGGCATTGAAATTAAAAAAAATTATGATTTTCTCTCCTTAGTTCTATAAGTTATATTAATATACAGAATGGAAGAGGAATAAAAATAAATGCAATAGCGATAAAGATTCTTTTGAAAGGAAATGTATAAGCACGCTAATGAAAAGCAATAAAAATATGAAAATAAAACTATTCAATGATTGAGGAAAATAGTCATAAATTGAAGAGGCCTAGCCACATAATAAACAACCAGTAACATACGGTTCAAATAAGGTAGACACTCTATTTTAAATGGGCATAGAATAGTGGTTCTATTGACTTTGGGCCAATTTATTGGGTCCCCAATATCGAGTCCAGTCCAGCCGAATCGTTTCGGAATAGCTTCATCATACAAGAATAGACCTTTTCTCTCAGTGGCCACTTGCGGCGAAGTATAAATTCCTAGCCCCGATTGCTACTCCCTAAATATTGATGGGAGGATCGTACTCATCGTGGTATGAGAAAATCTGTAGAAATTCTATTCAGCTTTTTGATAGACCATACAATTTTCGATATTTTTTTATAAAGATTTTGTGTTGTTCTTATAGTCATTTCAATCTTTTCTTAACTTCTAGGAATGACAATACAATTATACCAGAACTTTTATGTCCTTTCGGCAACAAATTTCAAATTCAAAAATCACAATTGATAATCGAATTAATTTGCATACAAGAACATCATGGAAACTACGTCTTACAAGTAAAACAGTTGGCTTCTATTGTTGTTTGTTCAAGTTTACATGCAAAACACTATAAAACTACTTAATACCATTCACCGCCATTCAACGACTTTAATTTAAAAGCGAACTCTCTTTTCTCTAAACGGGAAACTTATAACGAGTAATAAAGATATACCCAATACACCTTTTCTTTAATTCTTAGCCACTTATTATTTACCTTCACGCGACTCCTATTACCATCTTAACAAGGCTCAAAATACTTAAACTTAGAACAAACTTTTCAATGGTCAGTAAAGAACTAAAAGTGTAGAAAACGTTCCTTTCACGCAGTAAAGGGTTTACCTTACCTATCGCGATTCTCAGCCACGTATTTCACGTCGGCTAAAACTAATTTAATGCTCTCTAAATTGTCTAAAACAGTAATGGAATTTTCAGTGTTACTATTACTTAACCATAAATCTGATTTTGTCCAATTACCATTTCATTGTGCTGATAGCCTTTGTTAAATATTAATATAATAAATTTTGCAGTGTTCGTTAGTTATCATGCAAAAGTAAATAGAATATTTAGTTAGTACCTATGTGCTGAAATCGTTGGATGCAATCAGCGTAGAGCAATCTTTATAGAGATCTTCGGGGGGAGGCCTAATCATGAATAATACATATCATTTTATGTATTGCTTATTTCATTAAACTAAAATATACAAAAAATAAATATCATGCATATTGAAACAAAATTTAGCAACTAAAATTAAGAGCTCGCGCTGAAACCTTGTTTGAGTAGGTACAAGTTATTCCCACACATGAAATCTAAGCACCAAGAAACCAGATCCAACGCACACCTTTTACTAGTTCAAATAAACGGGATAAACCTATTTTCCCAGCCAAATACAATTAGTCGGACAATATGTTTGCACTAAGAACAAGAACTTGTAAGAAAAACTTGCGCTGTAGAAAGTCAAACACAAACATTCTTGGATTTTAGGTATACTCCATCGATATATGGCTTTCGATATCGAAAACTAAGCTACCTTCGCCATGGTCAGGCCTTGGATGGGTGACCAAAACATTGTGATCTCGAACTCGGAAGGCACGTTAAGCTCTTGGTCCCGGTCACTATTTCAACCGTTTCTACCCATCAACCCGCATTGCCCCAGCGGGGTGGTGTTACGGCTTAAATTACTTAAGTGTTTGTTTTCATGACGAAGTCCTGTGCCGAGCAGTGGGACGTATGTGGGCCAGTACGAGTAGTCTTGTAAAGAAAAGGAGAAGAATATTATTCTCACTATAATTGATAAATGTCCTCAGACATTCACACCTATTAACTAGGCCTATTTTTAGCAACTAGTGCTGCTTGTGTTATGGATACTAGATGACGGATATTTAATAGATAAATACAAATAAATATTCAGAAAAATAATACATCTATTAACATCCAAGACTGGAGAACAAATACCTCCTATTCATCACATAAACATTTGCCCCACCGGGGATCGAAACCAGAACCTCTCGAGATGGCGGCGCCTTGAAACCGACGTTCAGACCACTCGACCACAGAGGTCGTCAAATTATGGTCGGTCAACATGATTTCCTCTTCCATTCACCTTCTCCTTTCTTCTTATATCAGAAGAGTGGAAAGACGTATGAATCAAACAACGAACTAACCGAACCCAAATGTATTTACGTAAAATAGACACGCAATCTCTGAAATATTAGGTCCTTACCTATGAAATTGGTGTTTTGTATGGAGATTTTGGGGAATTCTGCATTTTCCATACTAACATTTTATCAGTTTTCTTCACAACGACAAATCCAGAGACAAGCTTTAGTAATATGTGTAATATCACACTTCATAAAAATTATTTATCGTTTTTAAGTGAATGCAAATAAAATTATGTATTCGGGAGACACTTAAAAAGAGTTGTCTCCGTGTCCAATTTTAACACAATTAAACTTACAACAAATTATCAAAACAAATCAAAAGAGCTCAAAAATATAGTCTATTTTTAGACGAGGTAATAATTTTTTAGGAATACTCTGAATCTTAATAGTTACAGACAAAATACTAAGACAGAATAAAAACACCAATTTCATAGGTAAGGACCCAATATAATGAATGTAAAATATAAAGCAATACCAAATTTTAAGATGAAAAATCGACGTCGAAATTGAAAAGTTGTCGAAATTTTCGAGCAATCAGCTAATGGGTTTTGCATTACTCCGCCAGTGGAATGGGAAATTAACTTGTCACTTGATTCAAAGAGCTTCCCGTGCATCACTTAGGATTGTTTTCGACAGAAATATTGGTGCTTCGTTTAAGTAATTTGCTTCAAATATCCGTAAATTAATTGAACATCCATAAATTTTAATATCTTTAACACAAATGATTACTTTCATTGTCTTCCTATAATTTATATAATAAAGATTTAACTTAAATTAAGAATTTACAATACACACCTGCTTCTTTTATTTTATTGTAATTTTAAGAAGCTCGTGTAAAATTTTACTCATTTTTATTCTAACTTTTAAAAGTTAGTTCTGCGTTTAAAACCCCTGAGCAACACTACAGCTCTACGAGAGACACTTGAGTGTCTTCTCGTATAAAACATATTCTAGGTTTTTATCCTTAGATAAAAACTAGAGTATGTTTTATTTTATATAAAACTAGTTTTATTACTGCTTTTTACGGAGAGTTATTAATACCTCCTTAAAAGTTTCTAATGTTGTGGTATGAGCTATAAATAAATTGGCAGACAATTTCAAACGACAAATCAATAAAAAAAATATATAATGGCGGTGGAGAAATCGGTATATAATTTCCAACTCCTAAGTTATCAAGTTTCAGCTAGACTATTTTACTGAATGACGTAAGTAAATACACATCCGATATAAAGTAAATAATAAACGATTTTATCAGAACCTTCTGTATAGAGAATAGAGCTACTTAAGCTGTTCAAACTTCGCACACGTGCATTTTCAGTACCTTTGTTCACGCTCGAGGCACCGTGTAGACTGCACCTGACAGCCCATAAATCCTCACAACCTCTTTCTTAGACGTCTGAGCAAATATCTCAGCCTGAAGACAACTTTAGGTGTCTTGTAGTAGTAACGTAGATACAGAAATAACAAAAGAGACTGTCTACATATTTTGATTTCCTTCGCTTATTTTTTTGTAAATGCCTTGAATGTGAAAGAAATCTTACTAAACTCATCTTATCCTTTAACTTTCAAGGATTATTGCAAATAAATGTCTAACGAAAAATTAAGTGAAACAAAAACAAAAGAAAATTTGTTTAAACAAGAATGTAGTTTTTGGGATCGATCAAAATGTTTCAATAATAATAGTACCACATATTTATAATATAATACATATTTATAATATGTTGTATATAACCCTTTCAGACTATTAACGCTTATATACTTAGTCCCGACCAAATTAAACGCCCTACATATTAATATTATTATTAGAGACCTAATCTACACTAGAACTTCGATTATTCGAATATTATTTAAGCATCATTATTCGATTCTCCCAAATTAATGACCACCATTTGCTGCGCCTGACAACTTAATACTTACTCGGGTTATGTATTAGAACTAGAAACCACTCTTTCGAATTAAATCTTATGTCTGAATGAATAGGGTTTATATTTTCATGAAAATTTTAACTAGTATCAAAGCAGATCGAGATCCATTATGTCATTTACCTTACCTAAACACAGTAAAAAGTATTGTGTAAAATAATATGTAGGAATTTGATTTCATATTGCACAATTAATTCAAAAATATATAAAATTAGGAACAATCAATTTAAAATGCAACCTAATATTACAACTTAATATTTATCACAATACCAGGTTCTGCGAAAAAGCTTTTGCTTAGTAGATTTGTTAGCATTTCTATCTCGGTAGCAATTACAATAATAACGCTTAAACATTTATACACGAGAAGGCCATTTAAAAATATTTTATAAAATATATGCAACTATTTTTTATCACTACCATTTAATTGACATTCTATTGAAGTTGTTGAATAAGCAAAATGGACCCAATTAAGCTGCAGTTTTCTATTAAGCCCTGACAACCTCTTCTAGGACTACTTTACATCGCTAGAGTAATAATAAATTCTACTCCGCGTTGTTGACAGCAAACACAAGTTTGAAGACAGACAGCTAGGGACATCATTTTCGTTTCAGCTTACTGTCGCAATGACATGTTTTAATAGTTATTGCGATGGAGTAATTAATTCGTTAAATAACTTGTAAAGAAACTCGTACCATTGGCTGATGGCAGATGGCGTATTTAGAAGCAAAGATTGCCATGAAAGATGAGGAAAATGCGTGTTCCGTTGTCGGAATTATGAAAGAAATAGTCGACTGGTAATATTGATCGGTTTCTCATTAGTTTCACTCATTAGTCCTGCGGCAGAATTATTGAGCTTTTCGTATTAGTCTAAAATTAATCTCTATCGCTATCTTTCCCGGAAAATACCTATGCTTTTTTTGCCAATTCAGCGCGTTAATGACCATCGCGCTTGTAGCAGATTAGTCAATTGGTCATAAAATAAATAGTTGAAATCACTAGAGCGTTAATAACGCGTAAAGCTTTACGAACAAGAGTATAATAGTCAGAGCAACTTAGCCCTTGCCTGATAAATTGCTTTGATTCATGTATACTTAAATAAACTTATGAGGATGCGTAATTATAAGGAGAATTTATCGTACATGTCATGTTTTAGTAGAAAGGCCTGCCTGGTCATTCATATATACTACATAATACTGAAAGAACAGACTAGAAAAATAAAATGAAAACTATATTCTTCGCTATAGTCGTCTAGTGAATATAGACTGTAAACGTATTGTAAATGATAAATGAAGTGAAGAATAATAAGTCGAATGTATGGATATTTTGAATACAAATACAATTTAGAATTTGTCTTTCATACAGTCAACATTCATAATCTAATAAAAGAAAAGGAATATCAAAAAGAATAACTCATCACCTCATACATCATACGATAGAAAATCAATTGTGTCTTGTCGAAAACAGGATTAGAGTCAATTCAGTAGATTAGGGCCGTTTCATAGCTACGCTGACCGCCGTGCGCGCTTACAATTAGACAATGTAACACGAAACGCAACACGAAACGCTAATACTGTCGTAGTAGCGTTTCGCACCACACGTGCGAGCTTATACGTCAAAATGTATGGAAATCTCGCCAGCGCTATTGGCCAGTGCCGGCCGCCAACGTGACTCTGAAACCACACTAAGGAACAAATGTAAGAACTTTCATGTAGAAAATTTTGTAGTGTAAAGAAATTCTTAATTTCAAAACTTGTCGACCACATTGTGGTATAAAGTCTTTCGAAATTCTACAAATTATTATAAATACTACACTCTACAGTTTGAAAGTTAGAAATGCTTTCATTTCATTTCAGTATCTGCGGTTGTTCTATAAGTAGCTGAATTCCCTTCTCAAAGACTAAACTTCCAGAGTTGTCTTGAAGGGCCTAAGTAAATAAAACAATCGTTTCACTTTATCCAATCTACCTGGCTTCCATTCATCAAAGGCCATATTTAATTAACGGGGTTACATTATACTTACATAAATGTGGCTTGTTTAATTTTGACCTAAAACGCTTTTGGTTTGATAAGGTCTAAAAACTCTGCGCTTATTTGCTTTGCGTATCCAAAATGTCTAGACATTGTTTTTAAGGTTCCGTTGTCAACTAGAGAAGCTTAAAGTTTCGCCAGACAGACAGACGGTGTCTGTCTGTACGTTCGCGGTGGAAAGTTTTTTTTTTCATGTCAAACCTAACGTGTGATATATCAAAAATAAAGAGGGGTTTACTAAAATCATTTTCTGATTAAGTTAATATTAATGGAAATAATCGCTCCAAGAGTAACAGTTTAAAAAATATAAAAAAAATCCAAAAGTGAAACTTTATAAATACTTTCTAGAAAATTTATTTTCAATTTGATTTGTTGAACAGTTCTTGAAATTCTTTTCAAAATCCTTTCTGAACTGAGATTGTAATTTAACCGTATATGTAAGCATATTTTTCTTTTTTGTTTACACATTTCATTAAACAGAACGTTTTTTTTTTAATAAAAAAAGAATTATTAAAATCGGTTCATTTAATCCAAAATTACCACCGAAAACCCAACGTACATAAACCGCCTAGTTTGTATCGAGAGATGGCGCTGTACTTCGGGTTATTTTAACTGACGGACTGGAAACTATGGAATCCTACACTGAGCGTGGCCCGATTCGCTCTAGGCGGGTTTTTTTTTCTATCGTTTCAGGAAAATAATTACATCTTTTCCTGCTGCTCTTTGTACCATGCGTAAAAACACAAAAAAAATTGTGAATTTTATTAAAAAAAATATATTACTTTTGGCCCATTAGTAGCTTGGTTATTTTCTGTAAGCATACCTATTTACTTACATATACTGTATCACCCATATTCATAAACAAAATTCATAATTGTATAAACCTAGTAAAATTGTTGTTTAAAACTAAAATTTCTTTTATGAATAAGGGATATACTGATATCTTCATTATAATATTTTGAATAAATCAAGAACCAATATCGAGTATAAATTTAATAAAAATTCGTTAGAAGCAATTTCACAAATTTAATTTTATCGTTATAGTATAGAGCCGTTGCCAATGATATATCATACAAGATGCTTTCAAATGTAGATAATAATGTAACCGAAATAAATGGCAAATAATAATATGCCTTAACTTTTATAAGTTAAACACACATTTGCCGTGACACGGAAAGTCAAATGGCAGTGGACGCAAGTTGTGCTGTTTACGAAGTTCCCGGCAGTCCACATATGTTCCGCTCGGTAGGACCATTACAAACTCAAACATTGTTAAAGTGCTCCTTGAGTTTCTACCTGAACCTTTAGTATTTCCTTTCTCCAAGGTATGTACACCAATATGTTTGCTTAACTTTACATTGGCGATGTGGTACAACCAATTCGTTCAATACACGTGAGTATAATGTTGAATAGAACTTCAAACTGAATAGTTTTAACTTAAGATAACTTTGTCTTGGCTTTACGTTAGAAGAAGACACATTGTAATAGCGTGATCTTAAAGTAGCTAGGCCAGAGCTTTTGAGAGGGTGCGATTGCTTTTCAACCACAGCTAACCGCCTCCCTGGTTTAGTGGACCACCGGGTGTTGATTGGGAGGTCCAAGTTCGGTTTTACGGGACAGGAGATTTTCTACTCAGTTTGGTAGGTGGAAGGGCTTCTAAGCTCGCCAAGCTATCTACCACCGTCTTAAAACTGTCGCCATTTATCAATGTTAAAAATATTTTTTTTTTGTGTTCTGCCAATTAGAGGAAAGATAACCAGTTCCCCAGTTGTTGAGAATTACAGGCAAAGCACGCGTCTAATGACAAGGCCGAACCTTATCATCAATTATTATCAGGCGAGATGAAGGCCAAGAGCTTGCCAGTCATATGTGAAAATAAAACTATACGAAATAGCTTAGCGGTGTGCGAGATCAAATAGACCAACGTCTTGGTTGGTCCTGGATAAATATGAAGTTTCATGTTTGACAAGAAACAACATAATATCATCACGCCTTTTTCCCCGAAAGGGTAGGCAGAGGTGTTAACACTCACTCACATTTCGCAGATATCTTAAGTCCCCATGTACCAAGTAGCAACCCTGTTGCCATGTACCGAGTGCAATGTTAGGCAAGCAAGCGATATTCACAACTATAAATAAGTTTTATTCAAACTCAGTGGTACGGGCGGTGGCATCGAACTCGCGATTCCCTCGTTCTCTCGAATGAGTAAAGTGCGCTCTAAACTCGCCCGCGATTCTTGCCGTGAATTCACGTCGCGATTCGCGCCGTGAACTTCGCGTTTATATGTGGCTCTCCACAATCGCGAAGCTTCGCTCGTTCAAAGAGAATATAATCACTACGTTTGTCTCGTTCGCGGCTTGAAAGGAAATGGATGACGACGTGGCTGTCGCTGCTGCGGTGACGCTTTGAGCTATATGTTATCAGTGTCCATGCATCGTGGATCTTATTTTTATTTTTATGGTCTTTGTGTTTGGACTGCCAAAATATTTCTTCACATTGATAACACACAATCAATTTTAATTCAAGTTCGTTATCCCACGTAGAACTCATATTTAAAAAGAAGCTGCCAACTACGCAATAATGCACAACCACTTGCGACGGTGTCGTCTCAGCTACTGCGAAAAACTGCGAGTGTGGATGCAGTTCGCGTTCGCGCGGCGTGAACGAAGCGCGAACCCTTTGTCGCGGGACAAAAACCGACAACGAACGGGGAACGACGCAAAGCGTGAACGTGAACACGCGAAACCACCGCGAAACCATCCACACACGTTTCGCGGTTTTCGCGGTCTTTCGCGCCGCGAGTGTAGAGCGCGCATAAGAACTGCCCCGTCTGACCCAACTCGGCTACCCATCAATCACAGGAATCGAAGCAATCCAATTGGTCTATGTTTCCTTGCACAGTGTTTAGCTACATCGCATAATATGTTGGTATGGAAATGTGCTGGGAGGAGCCAAAATAAAGCTTTGTCTCTATATTATATAAGCGCAACCTTTATTATTATTTGCTTAATTCTCAATTTCTAAATTCTGAATCGCGATCAAATCATACCCGAGTTCTAAGTAGGTTATCGTCTAATAGACAGATGAAACAAATACCCAAGACATTTTAAATGAAATATTTTCACATGGAATTTTGTTAATAAGGTAAAAAGAATTCATAAGGATAATACAAGTGTAAACTGTGACAAAATGTGTTAAATTTGAATTTATACGAGCATTTGAACTAACATGCTGAAGGAAATATTTACTTATTCAAAATTCCTTTGAATAAGTTAACATTTCCTTCGGCATGCTTTTGAGTGACCTCTTTGTCGCCTTTGTGTTACATTCAGAGCAAGGAATTTACTATCCTCCGACCTTCAACATGGGTTTCTGCTAAAGAAGCACGATAAGGTTAGGTCTCTTATGTCAAAGTTCTTACCAGGATTGCAATCTGGCCAAGTGACAGTAATATATTATTTGTATTTGTTAAGAAAAGGCGAGAATTTTTTTGGATCGAATTGGTTGATCCTCAAGCCTGTAGTGGCGAACTACCACTAGAGGGTTAGCAACATTCACACGTGAACAAAGAGTCGTATGATTGTTCTGCTTTATTTACCTTAATCAGTTGTGATCGAAATGTTTTCTTCTATTGACAATTACATGATCTATCATTTCCACACCGGTTCTATTTTTCCTTATCCTACACATGGAATATTTCCATTTGCGCAATACTCAACACGATTTTTCTAAACGCTATTTCACTGTTTTTTCTTTGACTTGTAATGAACCGTGTAGTTATTTATTACTTACTAGCTTTTGCCGGTGATTTCTTCCACATAGAATAGTTACTTTGAGATGGTGTGATGGTATGTAGCCTCAATAAATATGCTATTCAACACTAAAAGATTTTTTCCAATTGGAACAGTAGCCTCAATTGGTAGAATTGAGAATTTACTCCTACTCTATTATTAGACGTAATGTTCATATTGGCGTTAATTTGTCCTTCATTTTTCTGGGATTTTTATTTAATTTTTTTTACATTCATGTGCATGGCACCCGTTCCCATGGGAATATCGTGATGAAAGGTAGCCTATGTCCTTTCTCAGGCTCTAGACCAGAGGTTCCCAGATTTATTTTTCTCATAGATCACTTTCAAAATTAATCTGGTTCCGGGGTCCACCGGAACCAGATAAATTTCTACCAGCTGCATTTCTACCATATTCCCAAAACTCGACAAAAATGTAAAGATATGAAGACAACAAGATCATCGTCGAGTCTCTCATAGATCCCTAGGGATCCACCTGGACCACTTTGGGAACTTTTTTTTTTTATAATCAGCTCAGCAAATGACTTAACACCACCTGATGGTAAGCAGTAGATAAGTCCATTTACGAAGGATGCTAGGGCAGCACCAAAGGATGCAGGCCTAGCGACCACCACCTTGCTGACTCACAAGATGACTTTTCACGCCTCTTTTGAAGGAACCCATGCTGTAGGAATGAGGGAACACGTGTGCCGGTAGAGAATTCCATGCTCGGGATGTACGAGCAAAGTATGATTCCCTAAACCTTTTAGTACGCGCGGGCAAAGAGGTCACCGTATGTGCGTGGCTCCGCAATCCGGCACGCGTGCTCCTTAGCAGGAAAGGGGAGGGTGGGACAAGGTTAAAAAGCTCTTCAGAACATTCCCTGTGGTACAACCGGTAAACTAATGCTCTACCAAGTATAGGTTAAATTGGTTCAGTAGTTTTGACGTGAAAGCGCGACAGACAGACAGAGTTACATTCTCATTATAATATTAGTATGGATAAACAGTGAAAAGGTTTTTATTAAAATTGGAACTTAATATTGTATAATACTGAATTAAATTTGAACCAAATCCATTTAATAATTGTCTGGAACTCAATACTGTACAATATCGAATTAAATTTGAACCAAATCCATTGATTAATTGTCTGCACCAAAGCATTTTAAGTACCTTGGATGCACCTACAATAGAAAATTAATACACGTAACTTTATTCGGGTATAAAAGTCCCATTTAATTTCAAATAGTTTCCAAAAGGTTTTTGCAGATTATAAATATTAAGTTTTATATTCCATAACTGTTAACGTCCACGGTTATAACGCGTTACTTAGCATTGTTATTTCATTCCACATCGGGCCATTTAATTTAGCTCGCAAAACTAACAATAGCTCTCTGGAATACGCATTGTGATTTTATAACACAAATTTATTATCCCGAAAACAAGATTCAGTTCGTACAAAGATCGCTGTTTGTATTTTTAACGTGAATTTATATTTTGCATAAAGAAGGAAATTGTACCAAAGCTGCTGTTATGGAATATCCAGACGCCTAAATTTCTAAACGTTGCGTGTTCATAGTTTTCCCGAACTTTTCCTTAAATCATCAGGGGCAATGTTTTTTTCCAATACACCCATGGCTAAAGTCCTGAATTGTGTCTTTTTTATGTAAAACACTTCGAAACCCTATAAGGATAGAGGCGTGAATTGGCGTGATCATAGGTATGTGTGTGTCAAAAGCGGAGCCCTTTTTTGGCATAATATAACTAAAGCATAATTTTCTTTTGCCACAATATTTATTTCGCATAATTATAATTTAGACTAAAGTAATTATCCATAATATTATTCCGCATCATTACGAGCAAAGCGTCGAGGAGTGTTTGATAGAACTGTGCCCTATTTTTTATTGATAATTATTTATTAAATTATATGTGAATAGGTAATTATGCCTTAAGATGGTTATGCCATTTGTAATAATGCGTAAATAATTATGCATAAAATTTATGCAAGCAGATAGGGAACCGTCAAAAGCACTTACAAACTTAATGAAAATTCTAACCTACGTTATCTTTCTTCTTCATGAAAAGAATAAAATATTTAATTATCCTTATACCATCTAAACTTAACGCTCAAATCGTACAACTGTATTAAAATGCATAAGTTAGAAACGCAAAAAAAGAATTTTTCATCCACAGAATGTCTAGCAAAAAATAACGTTGCGCGGACACAAACTTCTCTATTCATGACTCAATTTAAATAAATCGCGGCTGGAACTAACAGAACTGTCTATGTATAAACGGGATATTTTCAAAATTCGTATCCAAGCAGATTTTTTTAGGAAGTATGCCAGTCGTGCACAATTGAAGCCTTTTATAATCAAAAGCGGAAAATAAAAGAAAGAAAAGAGTCAAAATTAAATGTATCACGAATCTGAGTCATACTTTTACTTATGTCAATCTTGGAATTTACTTAGAAGTTATCAACTAGCTGTAATATGTAACCCATTTTATCGCGTAATAATAAAATGTTATGATATTTATGCTTTTTTAAATATTTATGAAATATAACTAGGCTTCATTATCTGCGAAATGTGGGTCTTACTTAACACCTCTATATCCTTTCGGAGAAAAAGGCGTGATGATATTATATTGTTTTTTTATCTAACATAAAACTTCATATTTATCCAGGACATACCAAATTATCATATTCCTTTAATCTACACTTGATCCAGAACTGACAAGAATAGTGTGATTAACGCTTACAAACATTGAAGTAATTAATTGGCCAGCCATTTAATTATTTGGTAAAAAAGTAAGCCGAAAAATCGTGTGGGCATCAAACAAATATTTTGTCAGCAATATAATTATTTGCGCGGCATAATAAGGCAGACAAATGATTAGTTGGTAAGCAGAATAATTATTTGGGCAGCAATATAATTATTTGGGCCGCAAAATAATTATTTGGGCTGCAGTATTATGTGTTACCGGAAATGCATGAAATCGAGAAAAAGTATCAAGGATCAATTCCTAGGAAATGTATTCTGATAGTTATTAGGTTTAGGTTATTTTTTTATGGCCGTTAAAAACAATATTTATGACATATATCGCTTTGTCTAAATTGAGTAGACATTTTTTTTTTACATTATTAATATTATTTTTAAGGGTCATTAAAAAATCGTCCTCAGCCTTTATACGTACCACTGCTGGGCACAGGCCTTCCTCATGGAGAAACACTCGAGGAGTATGGGCCGTAACACCACCATGCTGGTTGGTGGGTGGAAACGGTTGCAATAGCAACCGGGACCAACGATTCAACGTGCCTTCCGAAGCACGGAATAGTTCAAAATCACAAAGTTTAGGTCACCCATCCAAGGCTTCACCATAGCGAAGATATCCGTGTTTTCCAAAAGCCAAAGCGTACTAACCACTATGCCACCAAGCCCTTCCGAGGGTATATATCTCGTAATAACTCTTGTCTTGTCATATATTGTACCCCACTTACAACTAACGATGACATTAATCATTTGACCGGAATGAGAGGCATTATGAGAATTTCTTGGAACATTTCAAGAAAATATGCGTAACTCTAGTAAACATATTATACAAATAATATTTTTTTTTATTTGCAAAGGCTCTGATCGTAATCGCAGGTTGTGAACTTAGCCTGTGTTATACTGTAGGTACAGTTTCATAAAATGTGTAGATATTGCAAGCAGACGTTATTAGTGCAGCTATTGTTCTATTCTAAATCTGTCGCCATGATAACTATGTTATAAAGCAATGTCGTGTTCCGGCACTTAGAGGTAAGATAGCCAGTTCCTCAGTTGTTGAGGAATACAGGTGAAGCTCGCTACCACCTTCTTCTTGCCATTAGGTGAGATGAGGACATGGCTAGAATGGAAGTGAATGTTGATATGGCGTGTGATAGGGGAGAGTGGAAGAGAAAGACTCGTTGAGCCGATCCCAAATGAAATTGGGAAAAGGGCAGGCTAATGATGATGATTGTGAAGGGATTAATAGCGGAGTTGAGAAAGTTGAGTTGTTCCTATTGCTATAGCATTAGCTACCGTTTCAATCAACCAATCTGAATTGGATGGGCCTAACTGCTTATGTTTTTGACAGGCGCATTATCAATTTACAATCAATCTACGACATCACCCCATAAAATGTCATCACGCTTCTTTCCCCGAAGGGGTAGGCAGAGGTGATAACACCCACATTTTGCCAGATATGTTAGGTCCTCATGTAACAGGTGGCGAGCCTGCTGCCATACACTGTGAGGCCAAGAGCTTGTCTGTCATAATGTAAAAAGAGGTATTATTATTATTTATGATTTTTCGGGGCTGTTTCGCGTCGCTGCGACCTATTTAGATGTTTTGTGACCAGCCGTCTATGTAAGTTATATTATGACCCTACAGCTGTAGCTCCATCAACTGGGCACTATTTAAGAAAGATAAATTAAGATGTTCCCAGTTTGGATTTTTTTAAATTGCTACTGTTTCATAGCCATCTAGTAGAAAAGTAGATTTAATTATAAATGAATTTAATTTCATTACTTCGTAAATCGGTTGTAAGTAATACTGAACTAAAATAAAAAGTCTGTTCTAAGCATCTAATCAAATATTAGGTCCTTACATATGAAATTGGCGTTTTGTATGGAGATTTTGGGGAACTCTGCATTTTCCATACTAACATTTTTTCAGTTTTTTTCACAACGACAATTTGGCATCTATCATTAGACAAGCTTTAGTAATATGTGTAATATCACACTTCATAAAAATTATTTATCGTTTTTAAGTGAATGCAAATAAAATGATGTATTCGGGAGCCAGTTAAAAATAATTGTCTTTGTGTCTAATTTTAACACAATTAAACTTACAAAAAATTATCAAATTAAATAATACGAGCTCAAATATATGGTCTATTTTTAGAAGAGGCAATTATTTTATAAGAATGTTCTGAAACTTAATAGTTACGGACAAATTGCTAAGACAGAATAAAACATCAATTTCATAGGTAAGTACCCAATAAATGAATTTAATTGCATTACTTCGTAAATCTGTTGTAAGTAATACTGAACTAAAACAAAAAGTCTGTTCTAAGCATCTAATCAAATATTTAAGTACAAACCTAAGAAGGGCACGCTCAAGTAAAGATTCTTCAGATGCCACTGATAAAATTAAACAATTAGGGTGCAGAACGATGTAGGGGTAACTTGGCAAAGTTGGGAGAAATCACGTCCCCATCTCCTTAAGCCCGTACCGAGATAATTATTAAAAGTTCGAGCCATTACGATGCCTAAATATATTTCCTTTTCCCGTCGCCATTTTAACTACGTCTTAACGAAATTAATTACTTGAGTGAATAACAGAACCAATAAAAAGAAGGTGTTTTTGTGATGGGGACATGATAGGAATTACTGGTAATCTGTCGCTAACCAAAGATTTTTATTTTTTAGTTTGCCACAATTTAAAAAAAGCTTGTGGTACCTACTAAAAATTTTGTCAAAGATTTTCGAATATCTTATGCATACAGGCACGAATCTGTCGACATAAGAGCAAAAATGTCCTTACAGTTAAATCCACCAGTAAAATTTAAGTAGGTAAAGTTCAATACAACTTGTTAAGTGCACGGAAAAATACCCCTTTTACGAACCCAAACATACTGAAATTTGGATGTTAACCTCTGTCTGTCCCTTCCAGGATACATGCCTGATTATATGGTATATTATTCCACAAAAGCAATATAAAAGCTCGGGAAAGTCGAGCTAAATAATGAAGGACAATTTGGAGCAAAATTACGTTATAACTTAGCAGGTACACAGTTACATTTATATTTTGATTTACGGAAACGCTCAAACACGTTAGTAGGCAATAAACGATTTTCTTTAGCAAACCAAGGTCAATAAAGTAATGCAGGATACATATTTTTTTATTCTTTCTTCACGGCGTACTATGGTGGACCTTATATCTTTATATCTATGATATTGATCATTTTATACCAGTCAATCGGATGATTTTGTTCAACTTTTCTATACAATATTAACCTGTCTATGGTCAGAAAACCAGACACAATAGAAACATCTATTGTTTGCAATTGCAAATACCGGTGTTCGCGCTGATGTCAAGGGGTTAAGGGACGTTTCATAGATTAGATAAAGAATTTCATTTCATTTCAATGCTATCCGCCAGCGCCGGCTTCGCGAGCGCGCATTACAATTACACGGGATAGTAGGAGCGTTTCACACCACGCGCGCGCTTAATGTCAAAATGTATGGAAATCTCACCAGCGCTGTTGGCCAGTGCCGGGCGCCTTCGTGGCTCTGAAACCACACCAAGAGTTCGGTTTCATCCGTACCTATACTGCTGGATATATGACATATAATACGCCACCGCTCGATACTTCTCGTTATTCATCAGTATTAAACTACATTATAAAATGATAATAGCAAGTATCAAATCCCAACAGTATTTTTTTCGAATTAAAGTAAGTATGTAGTTAAATTACAGCTGGAAGACCTCTAGTTTCTAAGTAATAACTGTTCATAGAAAAAAATATAAAATAATAACGACCCTTATGGCAAAAACGACATGTCCAACAAAATTACGAAACGCTTTCAGTCATAAAAATTGAGTTACGATTAAACTTTTTTGGGAATTTTAGCTGTTATGTAACAGGATATTGTGGGCATAAGGGTGACTTAAGATATTAGGATGTTTTATCACTGTACTTTATACTCCAGTAATAAAATAACAAGGTCGTTCTAACACGAAGCTGCAATCTTGGGAAAAGATGACACTATATTGCCGGAATTGTAGGTATCACTTGGCAATTTCTTTAGAAAAATCCATTAGTGTTATGACGAACGAAGAACAAAAAAAAACTGGATATGCTCTGGTATCTCATTTACCTACATCCCGGAGGTTATTTTCTATTCAAGAAAATTTTTATTCTGCCTAGACAGAGATTAATAATTTTCTTGATTGTCTGAGTGACAAAATCCTTTAATACGAGCGTGTTACCGTTGGCTTACGGTACTGAAACGTGGCCGCATACAGTAATCCTCATCAAAAGGCTCAAAGTCACTCTTGTAGTTTATCTGCGTGATTCAGGAGTCTGATCGATAACTATGGACATCGCCATAGCTCGAAGTTGTGAGTTTTAAATGACTGTGGACTGGCACATTGATCGTTGATCTGATGGCCGTTGGTTTTCGAGTGGTGGCGACTGGGAAGGTCCAACTTTGGTAGACTAACGTGGGCAGGTGTATATCTTACATGTTGGTAGTTATATACTCAGTAGTAACACCAGTCAACAGTTCCAATCAGAAACTGTAAAATTTTTTTTTGAGTATGTAAAGAAAAAATTAAAAACTGTAATAAAATCTCGGCCATATCTAGTTGAATATTGTTTAGGTTACATACACTACACGTCTACAATTTGTCGCCTCGTGGACGTATTAAAAGAAAATATCATTTCACTAATGGACTACATGTGTGTCCACATAGAAAAAAATTCTTCAACTAAGTCTCAACGTGTGCTTTTATTGTCACCTCAGTTTTGGTGTGGGAAATAAAATATTATAAATGCGAAAGTAACTCTGTCTGTCTCACGTTCACGTCAAAACTACTGAACCAATTTAACCGAAATTTCGTACATAGTAATCTAGAGCTTGAGAAAGGATATAGGCTGGCTTTTACCCCGATATTCCCATGGAAAAAATTTTAACAACGCCTCCCAGAAAAATTAAGGAAAAATTTACGCCACTATGAACTTTGCTTCTAATAATAGATAGGAGTACATTTTCAATAGCGCCAATTGAGGCTACTTTTCCTATTTGAAAAATATTTTCAGAGTTGAATCGTGTACTTAATTAGCTATAGGCTACATACCATCACACTATCTCAAAGTAACTATTCTACACGGATGAAGTCGCGGGCAAAAGCTAGTATAATATATTTTGTTTGACACGGTACAAACGAGCTGCGAGTGTTTATTCACTACGCATTAGCATTAGAAGCAAATGTAATTAAATTATTATATCTATCAACGTATTCATTCTCATGCTTTTGCTTATGAGTGCTTTAGTATACTAAACTACAATCAGTATACTAAAGCACTCATAAGCAAAAGCATGAGAATGAATCAGCCTATATACGTCCCACTGCTGGGAACAGTCCTTCCTCATGAAAACAAACACATAAGGAGTATAGGTGATAACACCACCACGCTGACTCAATGCGGGTTGGTGGGTAAAAACCGGGGCAATAGCAACCGGGACCCACAACGGCCTAACGTACCTTCCGAAGCACGGAGAAGTTCGAGATCACAATGTTTTGGTCACCCATCCACGGCAAATCTCGAAGCTCAGTATTTGCATTCAGAACAGTTACCATGAATAATCATGTGACTCAATTCTTCAGTTGAATCTCCATTCGGCGGAGGTTCAATTTAATTTAATATTATAATTAGTTTAGATCTAAAATAGAATATATTTTGTTTGTTATTATTATTAGACAATAGTTATTTATTATACAAGAGTGGAAAGTTCCTTTTTAACCGCGTGCTCGATTTGGATGACCGAGCAAGCGAAGGATTCTTAAGTTGAATCACGAGCGCAGCGAGTGATTCTAAATTAGAATCCTGAGCGTCAGCGAGGGAAACAAACGAGCACAAGGTGAAAAATCTTTCCACTCGAGTGCAATACGTAACTTTTCATCCCACCTCAGCGAGGAAATGACAAAATGAAAAAGAAAACAATTTATAATGACAAAATATTTTTTCACAATTTAAAAAGTTCTAATCATAAATTTGGCACCATAGAGGTTACATTAAATAGGTTTAATGACGTTTTGAATTTACAATTATATTGAGTACTCATTATATGTGATGTTCTAAATTCAAATCTACTTTGCCGCTCAAGCGAATAAAATAGAATTTTCCAGCCAGATTTCGAAGCGCAAAATTACACTTTCCGAGGTGGTGGGATGAAAAGGATATTACACGATAGTTGTAACATTTGCATTTAATTTAATTTCAGTGTATGTTTCAGAATGAAAACGTATTGAATGTTTTTGCCGTTTAGATTGCTAAGAAAAGTAAAGTGTGCCTAATCGAGTTGAAAATCAATTAAATATTTATAGTATTCTTTTTGTATATAAAATGTTTTTACGTAAACGGAGTATTTTAATACAACAACTGTCAATGTTTTAAAGCTTGCCCTCAAAGACGAGGGAAACCACAAACAATGTACTATTAAACATTCAGCTTCAAGCCTTATCTCGAAGGGAACAGAGTATAAATTTTAATAGCGAACAATTATGGTAAGTGGAACCATTTTGTAGCTTGACAAAGCATTCGTCTTCGCAAACAATGAGAGAAGAAGTTCGACAAAACGGAAGATAAAGATGAAATATAATTTTGATAATGAAGTCAAATTTATATTCCAGCAAAGTTTTTAGCTTATCTGGCAGAAAGTGTGACATGGGCCTAATCTGAACCAACTGATATAAAAAGAATTGATTAATAATTACAGAGTACCCTGTCACTTTATGAACGTATCAACAAAACAAATGTAAAATGCGTTGACACCGTACATGAAACATTAACAATCAATCCTAAATAAATCATGCTTCACTACTCTTTTAAAGAAAGGACGATGCGAAAATTGTTCTAGGAACACCGACAGTCCGTCGAAGTCGCGTAAAAATTTATAATAAATCTCAAAGAAAAAAGTACCTAGAAGCTTAGTAATGAGAGTTCATTTTATATTATTTTCATTAAAGTCTCGAAACTTTCCAAGTTCTAATACAACTTTAGTTCGCAACGCAACCTTCGTCTACTTCCCTATCCAATATTTCCAAGTTGGTTTTCACTGCGATTTATATAAGTTATTTTCATAACTGATAAAATGTTTTCTGTGGAAATTCTGAATTATTGGAGACATCTTAGAATGGTACATCTTAGAATGGAGTCTGCATTACAAACATTACAAACAATTGGTACTATTCAGAATAGTACCTAATTCGTGATTTTAATGTACGTTGACGTCAATGATAATTATTAACTACTTATATGGACAGCAGATGGATCTTTGAGTAAAAATGCTTTAACTTGACCCGTTGAATTTATAAGTTCATATTCATTGCTTTCCTTTTATTTAATTTATCAAGTTTGTAAGAGAGATTTCGTCTTTATAATTGACCCTAACGATCGATGCAATAAAAGTACAGAATGTAATTTTTACAGGTTTAGTTGGTTCGATTCAAGGGTGTGGCAAGCGAATTTTCGAAAATCTTTGTGTGCAGTTTCCTTTCTTTTCAAAAATAAAGGAATGTTTCCTTTGAGTAAAATTTTCTATCTACAGTATTAAGAGTTCGTTCCCTTCAGGTGGCATTACAAAATTCCATTCTGTATAACAACTCTATTATAATATACATAATCAGAAATTGAAGTCATTCAAAATCTTTGAAAGCAATGTTGTACATTGTTCGTCATGTCACAGTCATGAGGAATTCTTTCTTAAAATAACAAAAAACATTAGAAGTTCATTGTCTAGTGCTCAGTGTTGATAAGTCAGTAACTATCTTTTAGATATACCTTTTACATAAAATAAATCTTTTGTATCCAGTTTTCTGACTATTGCTAGGTTATGGTTATTGGTCTGATACTTTACTCAACTAATAATAAATATAAAATAAGTTGACTACGACAACATATCCAATAATAAAATATAAAAGTATTCTAGGAAGTAAAAGTACTCTAGCTTCAAGAAAAACCATCCGCAATCAAGATCCCTCCAACCGTATATTTAGTTTATCTTACATCAAATCAAATCGCAATGCCCCTTGTTTATTTCCCTTTCCACTAATCAAAATGAAACTAAATCCCCCAGAGGTAATAAGATCAAAGCTTTTCAAATCTATTTTTGTGAACAGTAGATTCGATAGTGGATGACTGTGTTACCATCAATATTTTTGAGCGCTCAATGACGTAGCGTAACTATAAGCATCAGCAGTTAGACGTGTGACGAATGACATATATATATGACATATGAGACCTTCACATCCAAGCTAGTGTACGGAAAAATGAAAAACGGTCAAACACAAATTAAACACAAAATTCATCATTCCATTAACACGAGCTCATCCCAAGTTATTTAAATATTAATGGAGCTATTATTTGAATAATTGTGGTCGGCCCATTGACCCGGAGAGCTCTGCGAAATATTATGAACTACCCATTTTAGCTGGTTATTACTGCAGTTAATGTGTATTTTAGAACCAGAGAGCTTTTGTATTTCCCGTTCGAATAGCTCGAAGCCACACAGCGGCTGATAATTCTGTTAACTTGCTCTAACGGACAGTATTGTGGGGATCGCGTTTTAGTCACATAGTTATACACTCATCATGATAATTTTATTTTCAATTTCTGAAAATGTACAAAATCAAAGGCAAATATTTTATTACAATTTTTTCTTATTTGTATGAATAGTACTTGTACTTATATGAAAGAGTAGTTGGCATAGTAGTTTGTATATCCTATACGCTTTGGTTTCGTAATTGAAAATTAATCTAATTTCGCCATAGAACTTGGATAGGTGATGAAATCTTTGTGATGTCTTGTTACTCCTGTTCAGTTATTTCTGTCCAACCACCACTTAAGGCCAGCGTGACCTATACTCTGGCCTAAAGTGGTATTATGGCCTTATACACTATTCACGTGTTTCTCCATGTGAGAAGGTTTGCACCCAGCAGTGGTATTTGGCTGGTAATATTAGGTCCTTACCTATGAAATTGGTGTTTTGTATGGAGATTTTGGGGATGTCTGAATTTTACATACTAACATTTTATCAGTTTTCTTCACAACGACAAATCCAGAGATAATAATATTTGGCATGTATCATTAGCCAAGCTTTAGCAATATGTGTGTGAACACGCTTGATAAAAATTATTCATCGTTTTTATATGCAAATCAAATGATGTATTCGGGAGGCAGTTAAAAATAATTGTCTTTGTGTCTAATATTAACACAATTAAACTTACAAAAAATTATCAAATTATATAATACGAGCTGAAATATATGGTCTATTTTTAGAAGAGGCAATTATTTTATAAGAATGTTCTGAAACTTAATAGTTACGGAGAAGAAAAGTAACGTAAACGTATATTAAATGTGGACATTTGTAAAAAACATGGCCACCAGAGTTGAGCAAGCAGCACAACAATAATGAAACAATTAAATCAAATAAAAAAATTGCTGGCGACTAGCTGCATCTACTTAGTTGTTACTCAACGTTTTCAATTCAAGTTTGTCATTCAATAACTTTTCATATTATGGGAATACACACTGGCTGATTTATTTACGCCTTAATTGTTATGTCAATTTATTTAAGTTTTAAAATATCTCACCTTATACTTAGAAGCGACTTCTGTTACCTTTGTTCTATAGGCAAGCGTCATATAAATAACATAGTAGTATTGTAACAAGTTGACGCGGCATCGGCATATAAATTACCTATGATGGCTTTACCGTTGAAGCAAGAGACAGATTAAAAAAATTCGAATAGAAACTCATTTAAAGGACCATAGTAAATACCATTTACACGATTATATTCTTTCATCATCATCATCACCAGCCCAAGTCTGCCCACTGCTGGACATAGGCCTCTCTGTAATACACACCACCGCTCGCGATATGGTGTATTCAGATATAACTTTATTATTATCATTCAAGAAACCGCAGAATAAGTATGTGATATTTAACTGTTATTACTATAAGACCAATATTTATTTGTATGTATTTTAAGTAGATCAATCATCGACCCTGAAAAAATTCTTAATTATTGCAAGTCAGACCATACAAAATGCTGATAAAATTCATTACAATGGTCAGAGTCATCGATTAGGCCCGTCAAAAGTGGTTTATGTACCTGAAATTAATGAGAATACTGTCTAAGCTGTAATGATTTGCGAGCAGCTTTATTACGCACCGAGACTACGCAGAGGTCCGACCGGCTACGATCGTAGTCGGGACATTTAGTCAGAAAACCAAAAACTGCATGTAATTTAAGTTTAGATTTAGTTGAAAAACAATTTGCTTTAGTGTCACATACCAAACCACAAATACCTAGTTAAACAAGAATGTCAGCATTCCTTCATATTGTTTGGTTTTCGTGTTTAAGGCTATGGGGAATCGGTTTGAGGGTGCGTGCACAATATATGTATTATTAAATAATTTCTGAATATTTTATATTAGGTATAGGTTATTGATATTTCACTTTTTTTATTAAATATGTTTTGTTATACATCGTAACAGATTAAGGGTGCGTGTTGGAGGCTGTAATAGGCCAGTTAATTAATCCAGGCTGGTTAATATCCATACATACATAATCTTGTTACGACGCATGTCACTTTTATATATAGAAAGTGTTTAAATTTGTTTGTGTGATTGTCAATAAAAATGTCTTCTGACTAAGACGTTGTTTTGGGTTTTCCACGTAATTTTCAACTAGGGAATGGTGAATTCCATTAATAATTAACTTATTAAGCAACATGCAATGGATATTATTTGAAGAAAATTGCTACCATGCCAAATTTTTCCTCTTAAAACTCCACCAGTGTGAATCAGATTTTTACCCGATTTGGACAGACTCGTCCCTTGTCGTCGAGGATTATTAAAACTTTCCACTCCTCATAATAAAGTTTCATATTGAGCAGCGAGTTGGATTTTTCACAGCGCAGCAACCATCTTTAATTGCATCTAGTGATGCAATTTTGTAACGGGACCCAGTTTTGAAATGAAACGGGAATTGGGGTAGCCTCACAAACACGCAATCAGCTTTGAAAAAGGAAATTTACAATTGGTTTCCATCTATTCACATTTTTCATGTTTTATTTACCGTTGAAAACTTTACTGGTGTTAATATTTAGGATTCAAAAGTGGCTTCAAGTACGTTCAGCAAGAACATAATATATTATGATTTTCATTAGAATATAATGTCTGTGTGACCTCTACGTAAACTATTAAGAAGCTCAGTGGCGTAATGGTTAGTACACTTTGGTTTTTGATATGAAAACAAAGCTACCTTCGCCATGGTCAGGACTTAGATGAGTGACCTAAACTTGATCTCAAACACCTTCGTGCTTCGGAAAGCACGTTAAGCCGTTGAATTCATATCTACCCATCAACCCGAATTAGGCCAGGCGTGTTGGTGCCGCAAACTATTCTGATTCAAACAAAACGTCTTCAGATTTTTTTTTATACGACTTGGACCTATTTCATTGACTATCAATACCCAGAGTAACCTGGGAAATATATCTCTTGGTTTTGGACCAAACAAACAGTGAAATCAACCTAGAAAGAAAAGTAAATTCTAGGAACGTGCAATTTTATGTTTATCGACTTGGACACAACTTCCTAACCATTGTTATGTATGCTCAACATTGTAAGAGACCCCGGGAAAATACAGGGAGCGGGAAAGTTAACTAAAATAGCTCTTAATGTAACGGCATTTGGCAGAATACCTCTACTAGCATAAGGAATGGTGAACATACAACGAGACAAGTATGTTCTAATAAAGAAAGAAAACGTGGAACAATGACTAACAAAGAAATATGATGTACAAAAACTAATGTTCACAGCTTTGAAACTAATCATGATGTATGATATTATATCCCAAGAATACCTGTGAAACACACAAATATTTATGACTATCTAAGTCATAAATATTTGGCTTGTGGCTTCAAATGCATTGGTTTATTGAAATGGTTTGACTCTGGATTACCAAATCCAAACTAAATTACCAAAGGTATCTACGTCGATAAATAATGTTAAGCCGTGGGCCAACCTTTATGACAAATAGCTACACATTTAATTTATTTAAATAATTAAATTTTTATCAAAGTATTATGATTTTTGGTGCACCGACAAACTGGCGAGGGTCTCTGCAAGTCGCTGGAACCTCTATTGATATTTTTAGGATATTTTATTGAGATAAAAATTTAGTTTAGGGATATAATGATTAACAAACCTATTCTATTATTAGAGAGGTATATAATCTCTGAGTACTTTGCACATAGATACCACTTTATATTATAAATATTGGGTCCTTACCTATGAAATTGGTGTTTTTTTTCTCTCCTAGTATTTTGTCTGTAACTATTAAGATTCAGAGTATTCCTAAAAAATAATTACCTCGTCTAAAAATAGATATTTTTGAGCTCTTTTGATATTTGTTTTGATAATTTGTTGTATGTTTAATTGTGTTAAAATTGGACACGGAGACAACTCTTTTTAAGTGCCTCCCGAATACATCATTTTATTTGCATTCACTTAAAAACGATAAATAATTTTTATGAAGTGTGATATTACACATATTACTAAAGCTTGTCTAATGATAGATGCCAAATATTATTATCTTTGGATTTGTCGTTGTGAAGATCCCCAAAATCTCCATACAAAACACCAATTTCATAGGTAAGGATCTAATATAAACAATTATTAAGGTAATAATTATTTTAATACTTTAAATTTTGTATTATAACGACACAATTTGCACCTGTGCAAAGTCGGTTGGTGGGCTAACATGTACCTAATATGTCAAAATAGCAAATGTGAAATTTCGCGTATACAATGAGATAATATGTAATTATAACTTAGAGCGCTCGCGCACGGTGACTTTTTGTAGCAATGCAGTAGCGATACTGTCGCACGTCTGCATCGATACAGTCGCGAAGCGGTCTCTAGGTGTGTGCCCTCGCTCTCGTCACGGGGCGTTCTGATTCAGTCGTGATGCAAACGCGATATTATCGCGCTTCTGTCGCGATGCAAGCGTGATTCAGTATTGCGCTTGCTAGGTTCTCCTCTCACGCGCCACCCTCCCTCTGTTCTCTCCCAGATCTCGTCCGACACGGTCGCGCGTTTGCATCGATGCAGTCGCGATGCAGTTGCGCGTTAGTAGTGCGTTTGCATCGCTACTGTAGCGGGATACAAATGTAACTATCACGCGTTAGTCCTCGCGCATCGCCACAAAAATCGCGTCGCCGTGCGCGCAGTTAAATTTTATAACTTGATATAAGGCAAATAAACGTCATTTTCTTAAAAGTCTTAAATGACGTTGTTGTTATAGTATAGTATATAATATAGTAATGGATTAAAGGAAATTAGTAGATTGCCAGATTCATTTGGATTAATAATAACAAGAAAATACCTGTATTAGAATATCTTGCCATTTGAATGGTGATTTTAACAAGAAGGTATAAATACATGTTTCTTCGTAGCCTAACAATAATAATTAAAAATATATATATTTTTACATTGCAACGTCGCATTTTCATATTAAATTTACTTGTTAAAACTTAAGTAGTTTAAGAGGGCTAATACAAAAAAAGTTAAATTGGGAGAATCATCGACATGATTGCATGTATACTATTATGTTATTAACAAACAAATTACAATTTTATGATTTAAAAATCTCTTTTCCTGTTGGAAAATAATTATTAATACAATAAAAGTCATCATGTTTATTCATTCAGCAATATCATTCTCCTGAAGCGTTTTAAGATTTAAAATAAAAAAGAGGTATTGAAATTTTGGAAATAATCACACAATCTATGCAACGCCTGAATATTATTTATATTTCCAGATATATTCAGGCTTGTTTCGGAGCTTTTTTCATTGAAAAACATATTTGCGTACGATATTTTTATGTTAAATATAAAGCATTATTATTAAAATATATTCTATCATTATTAAAATACAGAATGTTTATGTTTATCTTTATTATGGCTTGTATACAGTTGATTTCGCAAATTAGAGATCTAATATCAAAATGTTTCGATACATTTTGACGTTGGAGCGCGCGCGTGTGGCCGACGCTGGCGGCTGGCGCTTGCTACGAGCGCGTGCTTGTACGTCAAATTGTATCGAAATTTTGACGTGTGGCTGGCTCCGGCCGCCCGCCGGGTTGGCTCTGAAATGTCCCTTTGATTTATGAATTTTATTTCTTTGAAGTTTTGATTGATTTATTTAAATAATGCTTACATACGCTCTTTTCCCGATTGGTCAGACAGCGGGTCGTAGACAGAGGGTTGCTCTTTCGCAAGAGTGCAAATTGCGAAAGTGCATCAGTTGTTGATTAGTAACCATTTGTAGAAAAGTTGTTATTTCAGTTTTTCGTAACCACCTCTCGCAAATATTGAATTCTTCTTGATATTCAAAAAAGACGCAGAACATTATTTTATGTACCTACCTCAGCAACAGTAAGTGTAGGAAAAAAACAATTTAATTTATTAGCTTATTAAATTTGTACAACTGTCGCAATTAAATTGTCACTGTATCTACGTCGTTATTCACGGCTTTCTTTTTTTACTTCGGCTATGAAAATGTTTACTTATGTAGAGCTAGGTTATATAAATGTGGATGTTTTGTACCGTCTACTTTAGTGCAGAAAGAGTCATCGGAATGATTCGTCTGGTTATTTTTATTGGTCTGGTGGCGTTCGCTGTGCCTGGGGGATGCAGGAAGCCCCCTCCACCAAAAGGTTAGTCAAACTATGTACGCGGTCCATTTTGCTCAAAATCCTTAATAAATACATTATAGTCAAATTAGAGAAAGTTTATTAAATAAACTGTCATGATGTTTTAAAATTTACAACTTTGTAATATAAGGTTTATTTCATTTTTTATCTAAATGAAGAGTAATAATTATGTTTATAGCTTTTTAGTACCCAACCTCTCGGAGAACTCAAAAAGCTTGAATTTAAAGTAAAGCGCGTGTTTTATCGTATCGGTTTATTATACATAAATGCCCTAGAAATAAATATCCTAAAACGCTGTACATACAAGCTTCATTTCCTTTATAAATGTATACACATTGAAATAAAGATTTGATTCGACGTCTGGGAAAGATCGCTCCATCACAGGAACCTTTTCTTAGCTATGACCCAGATTAAGATCAATTAGCAATCCCATGTGATAATATACAAAATTAGATGACTTCCGTAGTCGAGTGGTGTGAGTGAGAGTTTCTGGATTTCTGTTTGTCCAATCTTGGATGCTTATATAAGTATTGTATATTTTCTGATTATTTTTTATGTATTCAATATATTATATTATATTATTTTTATCTATTCAATATATTAATCTGTTATATAGTATCCGTAACACAAGCAGCTTTAGTTGCTTAAAATGGGGCTAGTTGATCAAGTCCAACAAACATTTTTATGTTTGTTCTACAAATGTGCTATTTGTAACCCGAACCAGATATTTTTACCTATAAAGGTAGAGGAATTACGTCAAGATGTACCGGATCCCGTCACTATGACGTAAAAGAGTACTTTAGTGCAGAAAGATGACTTTAGTATGACCATGACCATAGATTTAGAATATACTGGGCGTCACCTTCTAAAGTGCTATTTAGAGGCACGTTCACACCCGAAACCATAGTATTGCGTGTACTCGTTTAAATTCAATTTTTAACACAGCTGTATGTCACAAATGTAATTCTTAGAATGATCCGTGCTACAGCCATTACCATCAAATGTGTAAATATTTTTATTCTTACATGGTTATTCAGCTTTTCTGTTAAATTTATAATATGTATTTAAAGTCTGATTTTCGTTACTTTTATTGGTTATAAAAATGAATGTACGAGTATGAACGAAAACTGATAATAGATAAGTTGGGTCGGCCGCGGCACTACTCGTTGGAGAGGTCGCGGGTTCGATCCCACCGCCTTTACCACTGAGTTTTGAAAAACTTATATACAGTTCATTGTGAATATTGCTTGCCTCACATTGTGCCCGGTGCATGGCAACAGGCTCGCCACCTTTTACATGGGGACTAACATATCTGGCGAAATGTGGGTGTTTAACACCTCTGCCTAGGTTAGTTATATGTTTGATAAGCGCTTATCTGGCAAATTAAAATCACGTGTTACAAGTATATTGATTGCATTGGATGTAATCGTTTTAATCGCATACTACATCACGTTTATGGAAAAATACTTTTGTATGTGTATTTACTCACGCAGCACGATTATACCAAGGAATGCAAATTCCAAAGATAACAAAAAAACATTTAAAAACAACTTGCAGCCAATATCTGTAAAAATAATAACTTCTGGATGTTTGCATAGCGATTTCGGCTCATAACAACCACACAATAGAATCGATAATTTCAAATTTAACAAACATACGTGATAAATGTTTTTCCGTAATTTTTTACTTGATTGCTTTATAAAGCAACTGTTTCATCTTAGTCCACATATTCGCAGCAATCATCATGTTACTACTGGTTTTGCTTGCGCTGTTTGCTCTTAGCAACTGTACAGGTAAAATGTTCATACCATGAACCTCATTTATTTTCAACCATATTTTTTATGCGTAATAATTTAATTTCCCTTGACACAATGCTATGTAAAACAACGTGTAGGTTCAATTCAATTTTTGTGATAGGATGGCTCCGTCTCTTTATTTGACGATTTTGCCAATGTCAAGTTTAACGTGTAGGTAACGTTGTGTGTTTTAGCAAGCGTGAAGTATTTTTTTGCTACCTACTTTAATGTAAAAAATAGTCATAAAAGAATGTTTAACTTGACTGTATTGCAATTGTTCAATTATTTGTTTAGTATATTATGTAATTGTCGGTTTGAAACGAAAACAGCGATAACCCATTGGCGGGCACAGAGAACACCGGTTTCCGCAAACAATCGATGTTTCTATCACACATCGTTTTGTGTCCGCTGACTAGTTAAACCAGAGCTGACTTTGCTGATTATGCTGAGCGGTGACCGTGTTTATACTCTTAATAAGAAAATCGTGTGATATTTTCCTAAATGGTATAAAATTATAAAATAACCCTTGAATTGCTTTAAATGAAATATCTCAAAATATCATTGCCCTGATGCTGCAATTCACAATTTAGTAACGAGTATGCTCGATGCAATTTAGGAACTATAAAATTAATATTATTGATTCCTTGAAATTCTTCTTACACAGCGAGATGTGGTAAAAACGAAGTGTACTCTGACAAGAAATTCGTGTGCCCGCCACAGAGCTGTGAAAGCATATACACGACGTATTTATGTGCCAACGGAGAGCCAGAACCCGGTTGTAATTGCATTGATGGCTACTTGAGGGACGCTAATAACGTATGCATTCCTAGTGACCAATGTCAGATACGTAAGTATTGATGTTGTTCACAAACATTTTAAAATTAAAATAAAAGGTATCTTTTTATTCTATAAATATGTCATATTTTCGAGAATCAATAGAATTTGTACGTAGCTGAAGCAGAGAGAGTTTTCATGTTTGTCTCTTACATAAGTTATCATCAAATTAAAAGTACTGTTAGAAATATGTACTTTATTGACAACTCTATCGGTAACATGAGAATATTCGTTCGACTGATGAACACAGGACTATAATAGATATTATAGTCCTGTGTTGGTCCTGTGGTCTCTACCCTGCATTGGCCCCGGGTAGATACCCGGGCCCAATGCAGGGTAGAGATGTATTTGTATTTTTTTTTTATTATAGTTTTGGTATTTACGAAATACCTTCAGAAGGAAAGTATGTAATAGAGATAAAATAATTTCAGCAGGTGGACCCGAACCCATACCAGTTGAAGGACACGACAATAGTAAGAAAATTAAATTTTATAAGCATGAAAATGTTTACAGATTTCTCACATGCCATTATTGCAATTGCACAAAGTACGAACATTATCGCACATCTGGACATTATCACACTGGGCTCTAAACATATTATTATGCGTTACACATGCTTATTGTCTGTTATTCTAACATTAATATTGTATACAATTTTCGGTGTTCATTGCACAACATTTGGTTGCACAGCATTCCGAATCATCGTTCCAAAAAAAGTTGAACAAAATGGACTATTTATTCTTGGCCGGTTACAAATGCTTGCATATATGGTTAAGTCACAAATTTAGTTCAAAAATAATTTTGTAAAATTTATCAAAAACTGTTCAACCCATCAAGTTCAAAATAATGTTCCTAGAAAGTACTTATAAAGTTCTACTTTAGAGAATTTTTTCATATTTTTTGAACATAATAATATGATTCAAAAGTTAAACGGGAGGGACACATATTTTTTAACTTTCGGAGCGATTATTTCAGAAAATATGAATTTTATCGTAAAATAATGTAAGAAAACCCCTATTCATTTTTGAATAGCTATCCAACGATATATCACTCGTTAAGGTCCAGAGGAAAAAAAATCAGACCCTACATTACGTGTATGGGCACCCCCCCTAATTTAATATTTTATTCCACTTTTGATTTGTGCATTTTATGTATTAATATACATATTTATTCAAAATTTTAGCTCTCTAGTGCTAACGGTCACTGAGATAATCCGCGGACGGACCGATAGACAGACAGACATGGCGAAACTATAAGGGTTCCTAGTTTACTACGGAACCCTAAAAAGAGGTTGCCTGGAAGATCGCTATTAGCGATAAAACCTGTATTATGATTAGTGTTCCAGGGGCCTGTAGGCTTTTAGGCCTAAATTTAAGCCTATTCGTCCTTTTTTATGGCTATGGTAAAGTAATAGGCCTTTAAAAGGCTACTCACCTCACTCACTCACATAGCTTTTTTGCGACTAAAGTCCTTTTCAATTAGTAGGTTCTCGTACAATAAATAAAATTGAGCTAGGAGCTAGCTTTTTAGGCGTTTAGCCTGTCAAGTTTTTATATATGCGCCTAGCCTACAAAAAGTCTAAACACCTATAGTCCTAGGGTAAACAAAAGAGACTCACATCTTCACACCACAGAAAAATATACTTTACTCTGTTCTTGTCAAACAATATAAATAATAAAGATATGTTTTTCATCATTTATGTATTCAGATGTCTTTTGTGTTAATATTTGTTGTTCATGTGCAAGTAATCCTCAAGGCTTAAAATTTATGATTAAGCCTAAAAAATTGATTTATTTTATATAATTAAATAAATATCTTCAGACATTCACACCTATCAATTAGCCACATTTTAAGCAACTAATGCTACTGGTGTTACGAATACTACATGACGAATAAATATATTTAATATAAAATACATATATAAACATCCAAGATTGGTGAACAAGTCCTGTATTCTTCACACAAACATTTCCCCCCCCCAGGGATCGAACCCAGAACCTCTCAAGATGGCGACGCCTTGAGACCGGCGGCGTACAGAACACTCGACCTCGGAGGTCGTCTTATTATATAGCTATATATTATTTTATAGCGTTTTGGTAAATCTTCATATGAAAAGGTTCAGCTATTGAATCTCCTATGCCCATAAGTGAGATGTATGCAACTACTTGAGAAACTCCACGCAATGATTATCAAATTGGTAATGTTGACCGATAATATGTGCGTGTTACAAATAATATTTAAGTAAATCAATTTCTGTAATTAAATTCTCATATAACATTCAAAGTTTTTGTTTTAATTAAATAATTATAGGATGCAACGGAGACCCAAATGCAGAATTTAGAGATTGTACCTCAGCCTGTACCCCGACTTGTGACAACCCCAATCCAATATGTATTGCGGTGTGTGGACCCCCAGGCTGTCAGTGTAAGCGAGGATACGTGAAGCTAAACGGAAGATGTGTACTGCCAAAACAATGCCCAGGTATACAGCATCTGTAAAAGATCATCATTTCTTTTAAATGGACTTTTAAAACAATTATTAAATAAAAACTTATTAGAGTGCTGAACAATGTCCGTAATATTATTATTCACCGTGTTTGACCTAAACTACGTATAAATGTTTAACTTTAAGGTGCAGCGCAGACGACGGACTATCCGTGACAGACTTTTCAGTCTGTGAAAATAGAACATATTGAATTATATGCAGTAACGTACATGACGTGCAAAAAGTCCGCCGCACAAAAAATTCGTTGTAATCTGACAGACTACGCCGCTCCGCCTCTGTAACTATATGCAGTAAGGCATATATTAATGCAGTAAGGCAGATATTTTGTGTGAAGCAGACTCGATCACACAAAAAGTATGTTGTCTGCGCTGCACCATAAAGAGCAAAGGGTGGCAAAGGCTTCAAAATCTGGAGCACAACGGTGCTTCGGCAACAAGCACAGTTCCTGCTTCGATGCCGGCTACTACCGGAGTGATTCTGTTACTGTGTATTTTGACATTCGATGATTCGGATATTAAGGTCGAAAATTGCATGCCGTCGAATCGTTGAGACGGCCCAAAAATTCATAGAATTTTTTAATCGCTTTTATACATTATTGGTTTCAAAATTTTGAGCTTCAAGATTTTGCATGTAGATAATGAAAACATAAATGTGTAATTTCCAAAGATATAGAAATGAGTAACTTTGTATACTTTCAATACAAGTTATTTTTAAGGTTCATTTTCGAAATTAATCATGATCGAGCCAAAGATATCAATGAAATGTGTTTTTGAGCTACAAAGTACAAGACAAAGACTTGAATTTACTTATATCAAAACCTCACATTCATAAATTGTGTCATATTCCGAAAATATGAGATCGAAATTAGTGTATTGTGCCATTAGTGAATAGTATTAATGCATTGCATTTAGTACATCGAAATCACCCTTATTTTTATTAACCTACATTCATAATTATAAAAACAAGTAATTTATATAAGTATCTTACATATTTCTTTGTTTTCGCAAGCGTTAGATAATTTTTTGCTATATACTTTGACCTCGTGGCAGTTTGAAATGGAAACAGCGTTGAAACAACGACGCTGACCGCTATCTAGCTTCATGCTGAGCGGTGACCGTGTGTGTATAAAAGAGAATTTGATTGATTTTCGGTTCTTCCATTTGTGTTACGGTGTATGATTTAGCACATTTATTATTTTTTTTCTGAATACTTAAAAAAATTCAAAGATACGAATGACGTTGACGTGTTAAAAATTCTTATCAAAATAAAGCCGTTGTTAGTTTTATGAATGTACAGCCACTTGCAAGAATATATACTTAAACACTCGTCACAATAAATGATACTTATTAAAGGGGAATATAAACTGTCACCTATCAAATGTGGATATTTTTGCATGTGACTGAACTTTGTCTTTTTCTTAAATTTTTTATTGATTTATTTGAACAGGCGTTATATATTTCTTAATATGAATTTGACTGTTTCAGTTGACAAACCGATGTGCCCAAAGCGATGTAGGATAACATGCGCGAATCCCAACCCGAAGAACTGCGCTTCCCAAATAGCCAATTTGCCGACATGCAAGTGTGAACAAGGATATATCTACATAAGCACCACAGGAAAATGCATTCCTATATCTGAATGTCCGAGTAAGTCTACCTTATAATTTATTATTATGCTTTTTTAAATAATAATATGTAAAAAAAACTGGCCAAGAGCGTATCGGGCCACGGGTTTAGGGTTCCGTAGTTTTCCAATTTGTAAAATAAATCAAAAACTGTTCAACCCATCAAGATCAAAATAATTTTCCTAGAAAGTACTTATAAAGTTCTACTTCTGAGAATTTTTTCATTTTTTTTTAACTTATGGTTCAAGAGTTAAAGGGAAACACATTTTTTTTTAACTTGCGGAGCGACTATTTCAGGAAATATAAATTTTATCGTAAAATGATGTTAGAAAACCCCTATTAATTTTTTAATAGCTATCCAACGATTATACCACTTTTAATTTGTGCAATTTGTCGACGTTATCACATCGGTTACATATTTATTCAAAATTTCAGCTCTCTAGTGCTAACGGTCACTGAGATTATTCGCGGACGGACAGACAGACAGACAGACATGGCGAAACTATAAGGGTTCCTTGTTTACTACGGAACCCTAAAAATGGAAAGCAACAATGTGTCTTAAAGTGAAGGACGCAGACTCAAATAATGCATCTTCACTATTACCTTCAATATCTACAGTTTTTTTCGATTATACAATATAACATTCTATTTCATGGTATTTTTTTTTAGCATTTTTAATACGTTGAACCATTATTAGTAGATCCATTACTAAGCAAGGGCAGGATGGAGGATCCATATAACTAATGTTATGAATATATTATTTACAAATTTGGTTTAGAAGGTTTTTTTATTATTACAATTTTTATTGTAATAATTGAAGTATTACAATTTTTTGTAATACTTTTGACCTGTAGGAAACTAGGGGTGAGCGCGAACACCGGTGTCCGCAAACAATTGATGTTTCTTTTGTGTCTAGTGTTCTGACCATTGAGAGGCGAAAGCAAAATAAAAAGCGCCTTAGCTTTTAGTGCTTTTTCATGCCTCTATTTAAAGGACCCATGCACAGTCTTTTTGACAGGAACAATTGTAAAAGTTTTTCCTATCAAAAAAAAGAAAATTTCATTTTGAAGACGGGAATAGGCTAGTTGACCCTTTTTTATTGGGCCCTAAATGGTTAAGTACTGATAACCATCATCATAATTTTTTTTTCTGAAGCCTTTATAACAATAAATTACGTTTTTGCTTCATGTCAAAAACGCCTTCGGTCCTGATGGCCTATGAATTATCTGTACCTACCGTAAAGTCACGATTAACAATCCAGACGCATGCGTGACACAACTGACGGACATGCTTGATTGGCTGATACTGGCGTTTGCGGATTTTAACCATGCGTGGTAATTGTTTACATGAAGCGTTACTCAACTAATTTCACAAACATGGTGGATAGCGTTTTTGGCAGATGAAATAAAAGTGAAAATAAAACAAACTTTAATTGAATTTCTACAAAAATCCTTTATTTATATTTATCGTACTTGGTATATTTTGGACCCTAGTTCTAAATACTATGTGAATGAAATATTATATTCATAACTTTTGATATGATTCAACTAGCCTATTTGAAGTTTAGTTTCGGTAAGATTAAATCATGCTGTTCGCTCACCAACATGCTGCTACAAAAGTTTTATGGTACAGTCAGTTGATCAATATTATCTTTTACTTTTGCTTTACTTATTTTATTGTAATTACAGCTAACTTAGGCTGCAATGGCGATCCGAATGCAGTGATTCAAGAAAACCCACCGCCCTGTCCAGCGACCTGTGACAACCCAGAGCCACGTCAATGCAGGAGATTGACACCACCATTCGGCTGTGTTTGCAAACCTGGATACATCCTCAACACTGAAAATGGACACTGTATACCTAGGGAAAAATGTCCAAGTAAGCCAACATTACAACTACATCATCGCCAACGCATCTGCAATTCTTCCAGTGTTGTAGATATGTATGGGCGGCGCGCGGCGGGAATCACTTCAATCAATCAAGTGTGCCGTCCGCCCTTTAAACAAAAACAAATGACTTATTTTCATAATTAAATTTATACCTACCAGTGTCGGTATTAAGTAAAAAGTAATCCCACCAAAACATTCTGTAAAAAACTAGCCATGTCTCGATGGAGCTGCTTGTTTATCTCTAAAAAGTAATGAAATCTAGACAAAGTCGTGCCAAGTGTAAGGTTCCTTACTGCGATTTCTTTATTATTATAGTTAACGGCCAAGTCACACAAGACTTGGCCGTTGAACATTCATCATTTTCATCAACGAATCAACGTTTTCCAAGTGGCAATTTTCCATCGTCAATGGGTAGCGGTTCTGGCGACAGATTGGTGCAATGGTGTAGTGGAGCACCTGGCTTTGTACCCTTGTGTACCCTTAAACGGCCAAGTCACACAACATTAACTATAATAATAAAGAAATCGCAGTAAGGAACCTTAGACTTGGCACGACTTTGTCTAGATTTAATTACTTTTTAGAGATAAACAAGCAGCTTCATCCAGACATGGCTAGTTTTTTACAGAATGTTTTTGGTGGGATTTCACTTCTTTTTGTATATACGTGGGCAAATTTTTTTTTGATTGATTTTTTTATGTACCAATACTTCGTACATACATGCATACATACATATAATCACGCCTGCTTTTTCCGAAGGGCTAGGCAGAGTCCAAGGAGCACTGTGTTCCTTGGGACCACATTTAGCCATACAAAAATTGGACTTGGTCAGATAAAACATCGTGAAAGAGTAGTAAAAAGTGGCTAGCTCATCGCCTACACAATCACTAACCCAGTACCCAAGACATTCTTGGCAAGAAAAACAGTTGGTATTTTCTTTTTGTATCCCAGACAAACAAGGGACCAATAGTAGAAAGGGGTATTACCATATCTCTAATACAGCTGAGACCAGCTGAGGGTTCTTCATCAGATACCTCAGACCTTCGATTTTCGACATCAGATGAAGTGGCCCACCAAGTTGAATATTTTTTGTAAAGGCGGTATGTCGATCTCTAATAGTTTGGTTGGGCTCTTGTGTTTTCTAATCAGGGTCACCAGGTACTCCAGATCTTCGATTATCCTAGTTTTTATAGTCTTCCCTTTATGTGGCCATCAAATCCTAACTCTGTACCAAATTTAAGCTCTCTGAGTTTATGGGAAGTACTAGTTCTATTTTGATGATCATGAGTGAGTGAGTGAGTGAGAGTGTCATAAATGCGAAATTTTGCTTTCGCTTAGCTTCGGAACTAAAAGACCTACAGACTTCGAATTTTGGATTTAAAGTATGTGATTATAGCTTACTGGATGACGAAAATTTCTGCGTTCTGGTCTTATCCAGAGGTTCTCAAATAGGGGCCTGAAAATGTGCCGAAATGGTTCCAGTAAAGGATGGTACGGTAGTGATGGTTCGCGCTCGACCTGGCGGGGGCACTGCCGTGCCTCCCGATACTTCAGAATACATGGTTGCATAAAAAGTGGTAATTATCTCCTGTTGCCACTATATTTTGATTAGCATAATAGCGGAAAAATTGTTTTTTGAGTATTGTCTATTTGATTTCGACTAAAAGCCCTTGTTAGACACTGGACTTATTATTACACATAGGAACCTACACGAGTTCGAATTTTAAATATTGTAGGCAAAAGGTTAATAATAATATAGCGAACTCTGGCGCATAAAGTAAATCCTTGTGATTTGTAATGAGCTAAGTTAATTTTCATTGTAATTCTTTATTGATAATAAATTTTACAAAACGGTTCAGACTAATTACGCTAACTTACAATGGGCCTCATAAGAAGGCTCAAGGTCACTCAAAGGGCAATGGAGAGCGCTATGCTTGTAGTTTCTCTGCGTGATCGAATCAGAAAAAGAGGAGATTTGCAGGAGAACCAAGGTCACCGACATAGCCCACAGAATTGCGGACGTTAAGTGGCGGTGGGCAGGGCACATTTCTCGTAGAACTGACGACCGTTGGGGCGAAAAGGTTCTCGAGTGGCGACCACGTACTGGGAGGCGCAACGTAGGGAGGCCCCCAACAAGGTGGACCGACGATCTGACGAAGGTCGCAGGAAGTCACTGGATGCAGGCGGCTCAGGGCCGCGAGTTGTGGCGATCATTGAGGGAGGCCTGTGTCCAGCGGTGGACGACAATTGGCTGATAGATAGGTCTATCTATCTATCAGCCAATTGTCGTCCAACTTATTAGATTGAGACTACAGGCACTATGATATTTTTTCTTAAATGCTTAATTTTAATGCACTTAGCATTAAAATTATAATGACTTGATGCAGTACGGTAAATATTCTTTTTTCCTTTTTTCTACAGCAGGGATTATTACATTGATATTATAATTTGCAATTTGATTCTGTGGCATTCTGGTAATTGTATATTCTACTGCAATGTTTTACATCGCCTGGACACTTATTCAAATATTTATATTTCATAAGCAGTCTACCCTTAATATAATATTTTTATTGCAAAAACGTTTTTACTATCTTAACATAAATAAATTATGACAGTGTTAAAACAATATAAAGAAGCATGATTAGCAACAACTGACGCGTGTAATATGAGTAGTAGATTAAATTGTATTATTTTATATTTAATTTTAAGTGTGAAACATCAAACACAGCCTTAACTCTTTTATTCCTAAGCACGTTACGCTCATTTTTGCTTAAAGACCTGTTTATCATTGTTTGAACACCTGTAACAATAGTTCCCGTGCAAATGAAAGAACACAATTTTATTGTTGTTTTGAATATTAAAACCGTATTTTTTCAAGATGTAACTGTTTGTTCGTGCTAGGGGCAAGTCGTAAACGATATTTATATTGGTTGTGTTCATTCGTTGGATTGCCACGATGTTGCTGCCAGTTATCTTCGTTCTGACCTTGGCGGGTTCTGCGATACCTATTTGCCAAACAGGTAAGTACTTTTTTGTACTTTTTTACTATTGTAAACATAAAGCAACAAATCTGACTAATACAGTTTTTCGTGCTTATTCCATTTCTTTAAGTTGTTTTTTTTATTTAGTTAACGATGTCAATATAAGGAGAAGGGGAGAAAATTATCTTGAATTACCATACTTGATTGGCACAACAAAACCTAAATTAAAAGGTTGCACATAAATTTGAATCTAAATATAAAATACTTTATTTATTTATTTTGGTCTTTAACAACCTGTCTGTACACTACATGTAATATTTAATAATACTTGAACTTCACAAAACAGATGAAGCCATAAAAGACAAATTGCAGATGTTGCTCCACCGGACTGTAATAAAATCATAATTGATATCAAAAGTCGTTTTAGT
Source organism: Parapoynx stratiotata (assembly GCA_910589355.1). Taxonomy (NCBI): domain Eukaryota; kingdom Metazoa; phylum Arthropoda; class Insecta; order Lepidoptera; family Crambidae; genus Parapoynx; species Parapoynx stratiotata. The sequence continues at coordinate 6,090,278 of OU342466.1, forward strand.
CCAAATATATGAATTTCTGTTATAACTTTTCTATTTCAACTTTTCTAATCAGGCAATTGTAATTGTGTTGTATAAACCAATTTTGTACCTACTGTTAGGATTTTTGTAATATTGCCAAACATTTTTTCTTTCTTTAAAAATATTAATAAAAAAAACTTCTGTTTATTTATCGCTGCAATGAGAAACAAAATGCCGTGCTAAAAACTGTTGTTGTTTTCCAGCTCAAAAAGTCTGTCCAAAGCGATGCAAGCCAACATGTGCCAGACCGAATCCACCAAACTGTGGTCCAAATCCTGCATGTAAGGCTTGTGAAAGCGGTTATATTTATCCTGATCGGAACAATGATACCTGCATCCCAATTTACCAATGTCCACGTGAGTGTCAAGTTTTTTATATTGTTTTGAAGTAGGTAATCTGAATACATATAATGTAGTGTATTTAGAGAGACGTAGTCTCTAAAGTGATATTTTTTCCTACTGCAGTCACGATTGGTGAAGCACGGACTATGGCATTGGACTGCTTTTGCGGTGCTTTAGCCGCGTTTCTGACTAGCCCTTGGGGGATAATAGTCGTGATATGTATGTATGTATTAAATTTCAATCAAATTTTTTTGGAACTTATTGTTTCAGAGGATGGTGGCTGCAATGGTGATAAAAACGCAATAATTCAAGAACTTATTATTCCATGTCGATCCACCTGCCAAGAACCAACTCAAGGAGGTTGCTCTGAACCTTTTCAAACTGGTTGCGTATGCAAGGCTGGTTACATTTTATCTCGTAAATATGGAAAATGTATTCCTCTCGAGAAATGCCCTGGTAATTAATAGAAAACATTTGGTTGTGTATGACTATTCAAACGACTTAAATTATATTAATATATTTTTTTAGGTGGGAACCCTTGTGGTCGGAATCAAACCTTTGTGTCTTGCTCGGCATGTATATTTGATTCTTGTCCTACTGGAGATAGATTAAGATATGGATGTGACCCTCCATGGCCTTGTTCAGCCGGGTGTGCATGCGCAGAAGGATACAAAAGGTTCACTGACGGAAAATGTATATTGGAATCTGAATGTCCTCCGGCGCCTCCGAGCGAAGAGTTCCCCTGAATATAAATATTCAGAATGTCAATATTTGAAGCTAAATGATTTTATAATACTAATAAAACGATACATAATAAAACATTTTATTATTAAAAACATGTTTTTCCTCTGATTCTGCATCTGCATCTGATCAATGCGATTTGTTCTTTGATCGTTCATTTTAGAGAAACATCCACATTATAAACCAACTCCTTCAGCTAGGTGAGAGAAATATGCACTATTTATTTAATGGTATTGGGAAAACTCTCCACAGGACGTCATTAGAGAAATATTTTGAGTTATTTGAAATGAAATATTATCAAATAATTATCACCTCATCATAAAGGTCGTAAACGTTTAAATGTGCTACAATTTGTATGAAATATTTGGTAATAGATACACTTATTTATATGAAATTTATGGAAACGGTTTCTTTACGAAATAATTATTGATGAGGATGATAATTTATAATTGGCAAAAAAAGTTTGCGAAATTTCGAAAAAAAATGGTTTTTCCGATGTAAGTTATAAGGATTCGATGTAAATAGCTGTAACACTGGACTATGGGCCCGAACACCACCAAGCTGCTGGCTGGTACAATACGGATTAGTGACAAGAAAATTTTTGAAATACCGACCAGGTTTAACGACTTAACTTCCCTTCCGAAGCACCGAGGAACAATATTTTATATTATTATATACAGGATGATCAAACCAAATGGGTCAGTGGGGAGAAATCCGAAACTATGAGAGATAACATAAATGTAACCATGACTTTAGATTGTCATTCAAATTTTTTTCCAACTCCAAAATTTCGTTGTTTTTACTGTTTATAATAAAATAGTTTTTAATGTCCTAAATAACGAAGAACACATTTCAAATTTTTTCGAGGTCCATCTGTGTTAAAACACTTTCGAAGCTAAATCTTCAACAGTGCTGTAATTACTACTACTAACCCATTTAGATTGATTATCTGAATAATTAATTAAAAGGTTTATTATGCCTGTAATTATTTTAAGTGAATATCTTCTCAAATCATATGAATTTTTTTTACTAATAACAGTAATTATACCTTTCATGATTATTTAATTTTTCAGATTATGATCATTCATCGAGTAGTTCAGAATCATGTGAAGATGATGGTAAGGCTCATTACACGTAATATCTAGATTAACGGCATAGATAGGTCACCAGAGGGAGACTTGACATTATAAGTCATCGGATTAAAAGTCTAGCCTTAGACGTGTGTCTAAGGCTAGACTTTTAATCCGTCTTCAAGTTAACCAAATGGTTAAAATCCTGACCCATTGCGTCAATATCAATACAAAAATATGTGACGTCACCTTAACCAATGGTTTTTTTCAATGAAAATAATGACATTTTCAACATGAAACAGCTAACTTGATCGGCACATCCATTCGTATTGTATTTTTTGTTTTCTTAACAATGACAGTGTTAGGGGAAAGAAAGAATATTATCGTATCATTTTGAATTTACAATAAATAAAAGTCAAAATAAACCTTAGTAGGTATTAACTAAAACTCTCTATTCTATCCCATTTCCGCGTCTCCTCCCCCGAACTGGCCTGGTTTTCTTCCTATCTTCGTGGACGCCAGCAAGCTGTTCGTGCTCAAGACAACTTGTCCGATTGGCTCGATGTTCCAGCTGGTGTTCCGCAGGGTGGCATTCTCTCTCCACTTCTGTTTTCAATTTTTGTCAACTCCATCATTCCTAACGTTCAGACATACCATCATCTATACGCGGATGACTTGCAAATTTATTTTCAAGCCAGTATTTCCGTGCTAAGTGATGTAATTAACTTAATGAATCGCGACCTCAACGTCATAGCTCAGTGGTCTTCGAGGTTCGGCATACAAGTTAACCCGTGTAAATACCAGGCCATATTGGCTGGCAGCTCTCAAATGTTGGCCAAGCTCGACATAAACACTGTCCCCCCTCTAATATACAATAGTTCCATCATCGAATTTTCTCCATTTGTTAAAAACCTGGGTCTGATCATAGATAGTGCTCAGGTCGACGTGGTGTGTCAGAAGGCCACGAATGTACTGAGCTCATTTTATCAGTTTAAACATTTTCTTCACCTTTCCACCAAAACATTATAGGTTCTATCAGTTATATTTCCAATAATTGATTATGCCGATGTTTGTTGCTGTGACATGAGCCAAGAGCTGCTGAATAGACTGGAGAGACTTCAGAACAACTGCATTAGGTTTATTTTTGGGGTGCGTAAATTTGACCATATTTCGCCATACCGGGAGAGGCTGGGATGGCTAAATGTTCGTCAGCGTAGAAATGCGAAGACACTCTCTACACTTTTCTCAATTCTTTTCGACCCAGCCACCCCCGAGTACCTGAAATCGAGATTTGTGTACTTAAAAACTAATAACAGCTTGAATCTCCGTTCCAAGAAAAAGTTAACCCCCTCTTATCGTACCAAATACATGCTGAGTTCGTTCATATTTCAAGCCACCCAGCTTTGGAATGCGCTCCCGCTGCAGTGACATCGAGCGCCCAGCAAAATACCATTCAAACGCTTAGTTCGCCAGCACTTGTTATCTGACATATCAAAAACACATATTGTATCATAATTATTTTTATTGAATTATTTATTGTGTGTAAGTCTTAGTAATTTATTTAAGTATAATTATTTATTATTGTTATGTATTTTTATCTCCGTGGTATATGTATATTAATGTTGTGTATAACATACATCGTGTGTAGGTATATTATATTCTATATTCATAAATATTATGGTTATTTATATCTAGTGTAATTATAATGTAATTATTAGTGTATATTTCTAAGTATTCTATTTGTATTGGTTTAGCTCTCCTCACTCCGCTTTCCGGTTGACTGGTAGAGAATGCCTCAAGGCATTAAGTCCGCCTTTGTACGTCGTACAAAAAGATTAAATAAAAAAAAAACGTTAGGTTATTATAAAATTACCTTATTTAGTATTCAATTTTGTACTTATTGACCTGTCTTTGTACTAAGATGTTAATACTTTAACGTCTCATAAAAGATGAAATCATACAAGATGTTACAGCGATACAAAGTGAAGATGTTGCCCCACCGGACTGTAACAAATTCAATCAGAATAAAAATATTACTTAAAAAGAGAATCAAAAGCCCATACCTAACACTAATTTTGGTTTCCAGCTCCAGAAGTATGTCCAAAACAATGTAAGCCAACGTGTGCAAGGCCAAATCCACCAAACTGTGGCCCGAATTCACCCTGTAAGGCCTGTCAAAGCGGGTATATCTATCCTGATCGGAACAATGATACCTGCATCCCAATTTACCAATGTCCACGTGAGTATGAATGAGATGTTTCTATAAGCACGTTAAACTGAGCTAGTTCTGTTTGGAAGAAGGTATATAATGCTACGTATATCAAAGTATCTTAAGCTAATAGTTTGCTACGTTAGATACATCACCGGGACTTTATAAGATATTAACAAGATAATAACATGAATGCTTACCTCTAGAATCGCACGTAATCACTACCATTCTAGTATAGTTGTTGGATTTTATGATGGCGAGTAGCTTCGCTCTTTACCCCTTAAGTTAGAGTCTAAAGTCGAATGGTTAAGTAGCCTTCGTGAATTGCAATATCTGTGACTGACGACCTTTGTGGTCGAGTGGTCTGTATGCCGGTCTCAAGGCGTCGCCATCTCGAGAGGTTCTGGGTTCGATCCCCGGTGGGTGCAAATGTTTGGGTGATGAATTTTCAGGCATTTGTTCTCCAGTCTTGGATGTTTATATATATTTAGGATATTTGTATGTATTTATCTAGTAAATATTTTTATCCGTCATCTAGTGTCCGTGACACAAGCAGCATTAGTTGCTTAAAATGGGGCTAGTTGATAGGTGTGAATGTTTGAAGATATTATTATTATCTATAATAGTACCGATTTTTATGGAAATCCTTGAAACAAGCCTATTTATAAATCTTTATAATTAATCTTATCAATTGGTACCTTGACATGAACATCAATATTCATCACTTACATCATCAAAAACTTTCTTGAATCTGTTGAAAACTCTGAGCATCCAGGCATTTTCTCACTATTGTATAAATTTTTATGTCAATTTTTTGGAACTCATTGGAGCAGCAAGATAACTTATTTAATTTGTTTTTCTTTAAGAAAATGGCTGCAATGGCGACAAAAACGCAGTAATTGAAGAACGTGTCATCCCTTGTCGACCTACCTGCAAAGAACCTAGTCAAAGAGGTTGTACTGAACCTATTCAAACTGGTTGCAATTGCAAGGCTGGTTACATTTTATCTCGTAAAAATGGAAAATGTATTCCTATCGAGAAATGTCCTGGTAATTATAAAAAATATATTTGATTGTGTATGATTTTCCAGACGACTATGATCTGATATGATTAAATTTGGTTTTTATAGGTGGGAATCCTTGTGGAAGAAATCAGACTTTTGTGGCTTGCTCACAGTGTATATTTGATGCTTGTCCTACTGGAGATAGATTAAGGTATGGATGTGACCCTATGTGGCCTTGTCCAGCTGGGTGTAGATGCGCAGATGGGTACAAACGATTCACTGACGGAAATTGTATATTGGAATCTGAATGTCCTCCGGCGCCTCCGAGCGAAGAGTTCCCCTAATTATAAATATTCAGAATGTCAATATTTGAAGCTACATTTTATTTTGAATTTTACCTGATTTTATAATAACATTAAAAAGATTGGAAATAGAAACAGATTTTTCATTTTATCCAATTTACAAAATTAAGCTTGTATATATGATCAGTTCAATTTGTTCTTTGATCGTACTCTATAAACATCCATCTCCATTGTAAAACAACTTTTTCATCTGAGCTTGTGATATGTATACTATTTATTTGATTGAATTGGAAAAGGACTGGACTACACCACGGCACATCTTCATTAAATTATCTAAATATTTTGGCATACAATTTTGTTAAACTTTTTAAATTATTCATTCGTTTGCATAAAATATGCAACGTTCGATAAATTATATATTATTATTATGAAATATTTGAAATGATACTTGTGCTAACTACAAGGTGGAATTTATAGTAATATATATCTATAGATTCATTTCAATGTCCTCCTCGTTATGATGATTTATATTATTGAGAAATGAAATGGCGGTGATCTTTTTGGATTTCAGCAATTAGCGCTTGCCATTTGCTTGGCTGTAGAGAGGTTAAATATATTGTAATAATATTTTAACAGTTTTTTACAATAACGATTGATAGGGATCATAATTTTTTTAATCTATTTATTGTGCATATAGATTTACGACTGTATTCACTGTGTTGTTCTGACTTCTTTCTGCTAACCCAATTGGATTGATTGCCTGTGTATTTACAAGATACCTGTAAAACTTTGGCTAGTAATTATTTTATGTGAATATCTCCTGAAATAATTTTTTTTTTAAATTATTGCCTCTTTACATATTTTATTATTAAAATATATGCGTATTATATATTTTTTTATTTACAGATTACTGCCCTCACGATTATGATTCGTCGAGTGAGGAAGAATCACATGAAAATAATGGTAAGGCATTTAAAAGATAAAATCTTTTTAGATTAAATCCATGGAAAGGTTACTATAGAGGAAGACTCGACATTATAAGTTAGACATTATCTGCATTGGCACCTCTTAGTAGCAAGACACACAATTATTAAAGACAGGTGTCACAGTCATGTAGGTACTATTAGGCCCGTATTATAGAACCAAACGCAAGCGCAAGGGATGGTGTTATGGGGGATGAATAGTTCCATCCGTTTTAAACTATACTCACTCAATCGGTTTTCTGAAGCAGTATTTATAAGATTTGTTAGAGGTCATTGTTAGCGGCTGATATCCCTTGACCTTTTCAGACTTAGGCCCTTAGCACACGAGGCGTAACGTAAGCGTATCGTTACTACACGCGTCCAATTAGGGCAATACGAGCGCCTTCGTTTTCAAAGTCGCACACAAGGTGGTGTTGCAGTGAATCGTATGAGATGCTCAATGTAATTACGATAGGTGTAGCGTACTGCCGTAAAAAGCATCCCAGTTCTACCATAAACTTAACCGGACGTTCCCGAATCGTTACAATTGAGAAAGAAATCTTATCAGAATAAACATTGATGATTGGAACGTAAGCTTTTGCTTTACGTTTTTGTTTTATGTAAAATTGCAAACTGAATAGAACCTAATGAAACCGAATGCATCAGAAACGCACGGTTGCGTTTTGCTAGCAGAATAACGTTCGAACATAAGCGTTCCCCACGCGTTCAAATAGCAGAATCAAAATAAAATAGCAGAATTGGCCTACAGTCGTCTTAGCTGCCTTTTGTTAAATATGACAAATAGGCTCTTGGCCTTCATCTCACCTGATGGTAAGTGACGATAAGTCCCGAGGTGGAAGCGAGGTTCATCTGTAATCCTCAACAACTGAGGAACTGGCTATCTTACCTCTAGTAACAGGAACACAGCAGTGCTTGTAACATTGTTATTATGGCGACAAATTTAGGTAATACGGTGGTAGCCAGCGATTTTAGAAGCCCTACCATCAACCAAACCGAGCAGTAAAACCCCTTCCCCCATGGGGAGTCGAAACCGGACCTCCCGATCTACACCCGGTGGTGTCTACCACTAGACCAGAGAGGAAGTTAACAACGGAGGTTGCATATGTGAAAAAAAAATGCCATCGCGCGGCGCGCAAAGAAAATCAATCGAGAATCGATACACTCACAACACAAGCCATGATTTCAACTGAGACCCAAACTGCATTGATAGGGTGCTAATGTCGTTTTGTGCAACGTAAAACTACGCTTAGGCGTTCTTTTGACACTTCAATAAATAAATTTAATTGAAATTAGATTTTAAAGTTCGTTTCTGCAACTAGGTATTAGTGTGTCATATTTTTCGCAGTAAAATTTAATGTCAGCATTATCTCTAATGCTCCATTAAATTTATTAATTGAAGCGTCAAAAGAACACCTTAGCGTAGTTTTACGTTGCACAAAACGACATTAGCATCCTGTTAAAGCTAAAGAGACATTAGCTAGAACTGTTTTGTGTAACAACCTTAACCTTAAAAAATCTTTGTGCAACTCAGTGTTAGTGTGTCATATTTTTCGCTGAAATCGTGTAGACGCGACATTTTTAACATTCAAAATTGTGTGAGTCAATCAATAAGTGTTCTGTTAACGGACAATGTAATTGCTCCATTTTAACTATTCTCCTTAGGTCTTCAGTGCACTGGAGTCAATGAAGAAGTAGACCCTTGTCCGTCAATATGCTACGATGACAGCTGTGAAAGTGTCCCTTTCCGAACGGCTCCATGCAACACCCTATTAGCGGTTGAATGCATCCCTGCATGCCGATGCAAGGAACCATTTGCAAGAAGTAACGGCGTTTGCATTCCTGTGAATAAATGTCGTAAGTATCCAAAAAAAAACAAATTCGTTTACATACAAGGTTTGATTCTTAATGAAAACTAAGCTACATTTAACTACCAAAAAGGCACGCTAAGCTGTTGGTCCCGGGCACTGTTGCAACCTTTACTATCCGCCAATGCGCACTGGGTCAGCAGCGTGGTAGTGTTACGGCCCCTACTCCTGGTGTGCTTCTTCATATAGGAAGGCCTGTAACAGCAGTACGTATATAGGCTCATAGAGACGAAGGACCGCCTTTTTAACCGCCTCTCTGGTGTAGTGGTTCACACCACCGGGAGGTCCGGGTTTGATTCCCCATGGGGGCAGAAGTTTTTCTGCTCGGTTTCGTTGGTAGTAGGGCTTCTAAGCCCGCCTGGCTAGCTACTACCGTCTTACCTAAATTTGTCGCCATAATAACGATGTTTTAAGCATTGTTGTGTTCCGGCAATCAGAGGTAAGATAGCCAGTTCCTGAGTTGTTGAGGATTACAGGTGAAGCTCGCTTCCACCTTCGGCCTTATCGTCACTTACCATCAGGTGAGATGAAGGTCAAGAGCTTACCTGTCATATGTAAAAAAAAAAAGGATACTAGTAATCCTAGCACGAACATCGGAACACGATAATAAATTCGTTCAATTAAGTAAGGTAATTAAAAAACAGGTACAGATTATTTTTATGTTATGCTGAATGGTGTAAGTAATATTATGCATAACTATGTTTGTTTTTATTTACAGCATAAGGTGCCAACGAAAATCCAGTTAATTCATGTAGAACATTATTACAGAAATAAATTGGTGTATGATTATTTCGTTTTTAATTTTACCATATAAGTATCATCTTATCTTTTAGATATGAACAGAAATTGTTTCTGTAGTGCATTACATTGAGGTGCTGATACCGCCATGGAGCAATTACATTGTCCGTTAACAGAACACTTATTGATTGACTCACACAATTTTGAATGTTAAAAATGTCGCGTCTACACGATTTCAGCGAAAAATATGACACACTAACACTGAGTTGCACAAAGATTTTTTTAAGGACGACATTTGTTAATGAGACATTAAAACTATAAAGTTCATTAAAGTTAAGGTTGTTACACAAAACAGTTCTAGCTAATGTCTCTTTAGCTTTAACAGGGTGCTAATGTCGTTTTGTGCAACGTAAAACTACGCTAAGGTGTTCTTTTGACGCTTCAATTTATAAATTTAATGAAGCATTAGAGATAATGCTGACATTAAATTTTACTGCGAAAAATATGACACACTAATACCTAGTTGCAGAAACGAACTTTAAAATTTAATTTCAATTAAATTTATTTATTGAAGTGTCAAAAGAACGCCTAAGCGTAGTTTTACGTTGCACAAAACGACATTAGCACCCTATCAATGCAAAAAATACATACCTTACCTTTATAAAGTTTTAATGTCTCATTAACAAAATGTCGTCCTTAAAAATCTTTGTGCAACTGAGTGTAAGAGTTTAGAAATTAAGGCCCTTCACACAAGGCGTAAGCGTATTGTAACTACGCTACGTGTATGAGACTTGCAGTGTTCTACAAACGAATGTTGCGTAGGCGTATCGTTTTGGGTCTCAGTTGAAATCATGGCTTGTGTTGTGAGTGTATCGATTCTCGATTGATTTTCTTTGCGCGCCGCGCGATGGCATTTTTTTTTCACATATGCAACCTCCGTTGTTAACTTCCTCTCTGGTCTAGTGGTAGACACCACCGGGTGTAGATCGGGAGGTCCAGTTTCGATTCCCCATATGGGAAGGGGTTTTACTGCTCGGTTTGGTTGATGGAAGAGCTTCTAAGATCGCTGGCTACCACCGTATTACCTAAATTTGTCGCCATAATAACAATGTTACAAGCACTGCTGTGTTCCTGTTATCAGAGGTAAGATAGCCAGTTCCTCAGTTGTTGAGGATTACAGATGAACCTCGCTTCCACCTCGGGACTTATCGTCACTTACCATCAGGTGAGATGAAGGCCAAGAGCTTATTTGTCATATTTAACAAAAGGCAACTAAGACGACTGTAGGCCAATTCTGCTATTTTATTTTGATGCATTCGGTTTCATTCGGTTCAATTCAGTTTGCAATTTTACATAAACCAAAAACGTAAAGCAAAAGCTTACGTCCCAATCATCAATGTTTATTATGATAAGCATTCTTTCTCAATTGTAACGATTCGGGAACGTCCGGTTAAGTTTATGGTAGAACTGGGATGCTTTTTTACGGCAGTACGCTACACCTATCGTAATTACATTGAGCATCTCATACGATTCACCGCAACACCACCTTGTGTGCGGCTTTGAAAACGTAGGCGCTCGTATTGCCCTCGTTGGACGCGTATAGTAACGATACGCTTACGTTACGCCTCGTGTACTAAGGGCCTTAGTCTGAAAAGGTCACGTGATATCAGCCGCTAACAATGACCGCTAACAAATCTTATAAATACTGCTTCAGAAAACCGATTGTGTGAGTATAGTTTAAAACGGATGGAACTATTCATCCCCCATAACACCATCCCTAGCGCTTGCGTTTGGTTCTATAATACGGGCCTAAGAGTACCTACATGACTGTGACACCTGTCTTTAATAGTTGTATGTCTTGCTACTAAGAGGTGCCAATGCAGATAATGTCTAACTTATAATGTCGAGTCTTCCTCTATAGTAACTTCCTTTCCGTGGATTTAACCTAAAAAGATTTTATCTTTTATATGCCTTACCATTATTTTCATGTGATTCTTCCTCACTCGACGAACCATAATCGTGAGGGCAGTAATCTGTAAATAAAAAATATATAAATAATATATAAAACATACATACATATTAATAATAAAATATGTCAAGAGGCCTTAATTTAAAAAAAATTACATTATTACAGGAGTTATTCACTAAAATAATAACTAGCCAAAGTTTTACAGGTACCTTGTAAATACACAGGCAATCAATCTAATTGGGTTAGTAAGAAGAAGGCGGAACAGTCGTAAATCTATCTGCACAATAAAATGATAAAAAAAATTATGATCCCTATCAATAGTTATTATAAAAAAACCGTTAAAATATTATTACAATATATTTAACCTCTCTACAGCCAAGCAAATGACAAGCGCTAATTGCTGAAATCCAAAAAGATCACCGCCATTTCATTTCTCAATAATATAAATCATCATAACGAGGAAGACATTGAAAGGAATCTATAGATAGATATTACTATAAATTGCACCTTGTAGTTAGCACAAGTATCATTTCAAATATTTCATAATAATAAAATATATAATCAAACGTTGCAACCATATTTTATGCAACCGAATGAATAATTTGAAAAGTTTAACAAAATTGTATGCCAAAATATTTAGATAATTTAATGAAGATGTGCCGTGGTGTCGTCCAGTTCTTTTCCAATTCAATCAAATAAATAGTATACATATCCCAAGCTCAGATGAAAAAGTTGTTTTATAATGGAGATGGATGTTTATAGAGTACGATCAAAGAACAAATTGAACTGATCATATATACAAGCTTAATTTTGTAAATTGGATAAAATGAAAAATCTGTTTCTATTTCCAATCTGCTTAATGTTATTATAAAATCAGGTAAAATTCAAAATAAAATGTAGCTTCAATATTGACAACCTGAAGAGAATTTAATATAATGGGAAGTCGTCGCCGGGGGGTACCGGAGGACATTCAGATTCCAATATACAATTTCCGTCAGTGAATCGTTTGTACCCATCTGCGCATCTACACCCAGCTGGACAAGGCCACATAGAGTTACATGGGTATCTTCTCCTATCTGCAGTAGGACAAGCATCAAATATACACTGTGAGCAAGCCACAAAAGTATGATTTCTTACACAAGGATTCCCACCTGTAAAAACCAAAATTAATCATATCAGATCATAGTCGTCTAGAAAATCATACACAATCAAATGTATTTTTTATAATTACCAGGACATTTTTCGATAGGAATACATTTTCCATTTTTACGAGATAAAATGTAACCAGCCTTGCAATTGCAACCAGTTTGAATAGGTTCAGTGCAACCTCCTTGACTTGGTTCTTTACAGGTAGGTCGACAAGGGATGACACGTTCTTCCATTACTGCGTTTTTGTCGCCATTGCAGCCATTTTCTTAAAGAAAAACAAATTAAATAAGTTATCTTGCTGCTCCAATGAGTTCCAAAAAATTGACATAGAAATTTATACAATAGTGAGAAAATTCCTGGATGCTCAGAGTTTTCAACAGATTCAAATAAATTTTTGTGAACATCAAAATGGTGTTATAAAACAAGATGTAGGTGATGAATATTGATGTTCATGTCAAAGGTACAAATTGTTAGGATTAATTATAAAGATTTATAAATAGGCTTGTTTCAAGGATTTCCTTAAAAATCGGTACTATTATAGATATTGCAATTCACGAAGGCAACTTAACCATTCGACTTTAGACTCTTACTTAAGGGGTAAAGAGCGAAGCTACTCGCCATCATAAAATCCAACAACTATACTAGAATGGTAGTGATTACGTGCGATTCTAGAGATAAGCATTCATGTTAATATCTTGTTAATATCTTATAAAGTCCCGGTGATGTATCTAACGTAGCAAACTATTAGCTTAAGAGACTTTGATATACGTAGCATTATATACCTTCTTCTAAACTTATAGAAACATCTCATTCATACTCACGTGGACATTGGTAAATTGGGATGCAGGTATCATTGTTCCGATCAGGATAGATATACCCGCTTTGACAGGCCTTACAGGCTGTATTCGGGCCACAGTTTGGTGGATTTGGCCTTGCACACGTTGGCTTACATTGTTTTGGACATACTTCTGGAGCTGGAAACCAAAATTAGTGTTAAGTATGGGCTTTTGATTTTGTTTTTAAGTAATATTTTAATTCTGATTGAATTTATCACAGTCCGGTGGGGCAACATTTTCACTTTGTAACGCTGTAACATCTTGTATGATTTAATCTTTTATGAGACGTTAAAGTATTAAACATCTTAGTACAAAGACAGGTCAATAAATTCAAAATTGAAAACTAAATAAGCTAACTGTATAATAACCTAACGTTTTAGTTAATACCTACTAAGCTTTATTTTGACTTTTATTTATTGTAAATTCAAAATGATACGATAATATTCTCTTTCCCCTAACACTGTCATTGTTAAGAAAATAAAAAATTAAATTACGAATGTATATGCCGATCAAGTTAGCTGTTTCATGTTGAAAATGTCATTATTTTCATTTGAAAAAAACCATTGTTTAAGGTGACGTCACATATTTTTGTATTGATATTGACGCAGTGGGTCAGGATTTTAACCATTTCGTTAACTTGAAGATGGATTAAAAGTCTAGCCTAAGATGTGTCAATGGAGATGACTTATAATGTCAAGTCTCCCTCTGGTGACCTATCTATGCCGTTAATCTAGATATTATGTGTAATGAGCCTTACCGTCATCTTCACATGATTCTGAACTACTCGACGAATGATCATAATCTGAAAAATTAAATAATCATGAAAGGTATAATTACAGTTATTAGTAAAAAAAACATATGATTAGAGAGATTAAGATGATTAAGATATTCACTTAACATAATTACAGACTTAATATACCTTTTAATTAATTATTCAGGTCATCAATCTAAATGGGTTAGTAGTAGTAATTACAGCGTTGTTGAAGATTTAACAAGAGGCTTCGAGAGTGTTTTAACACAGATGGAACTCGAAAAAATTTAAAATGTGTTCTTTGTTATTTAGGACATTAAAAAGTATTTTATTATCAACAATAAAAACAACGAAATTTTGGAGTTGGAAAAAAAATTGAATGACAATCTAAAGACATGGTTACATTTATGTTATCTCTCATAGTTTCGGATTTCTCCCCACTGACCCATTTGGTTGGATCAACCTAAAATATAATAATATAAAATTTTGTTCCTCGGTGCTTCGGAAGAGAAGTTTAGTCGTTAACCCTAGTCGGTATTTCCAAAAATTTCTTGTCACTAATCCGTATTATACCAGCCAGCAGCGTGGTGGTGTTCGGGCCCATAGTCCAGTGTTACAGCTTTTTACATCGAATCCTTATAACTTACATCGGAAAAACCATTTTTTTCGAAATTTCGCGAACATTTATTTGTCAATTATAAATTATCATCCCCATCAATAATTATTTCCTAAAGAAACCGTTTCCATATATTTCATATAAATAAGTGTATCTTTTACCAAATATTTCATACAAATTGTAGCGCATTTAAACGTTTACGACCTTTATGATGAGGTGATAATTATTTGATAATATTTCAGATTCCAATATACATTTTCCGTCAGTGAACCTTTTGTATCCTTCTGCGCATGCACACCCGGCTGAACAAGGCCATGGAGGGTCACATCCATATTATATTACGTATCGCTTTATTAGTATTATAAAATAATTTAGCTTCAAATATTGACATTCTGAATATTTATAATTAGGGGACCTCTTCGCTCGGCGGCGCCGGAGGACATTCAGATTCCAATATACATTTTCCGTCAGTGAACCTTTTGTATCCTTCTGCGCATGCACACCCGGCTGAACAAGGCCATGGAGGGTCACATCCATATCTTAATATATCTCCAGTAGGACAAGAATCAAATATACATGCCGAGCAAGACACAAAGGTTTGATTCCGAATACAAGGGTTCCCACCTAAAAAAAAAATTAACTAAAGTATATACAATTTAAGTTATGTACAACCAAATGTTTTCTATTAATTACCAAGGCATTTCTCGAGAGGAATACATTTTCCATATTTACGAGATAAAATGTAACCAGCTTTGCATACGCAACCAGTTTGAAAAGGTTCAGAGCAACCTCCTTGAGTTGGTTCTTGGCACGTAGATCGACATGGAATAATAAGTTCTTGAATAATTGCGTTTTTATCACCATTGCAGCCACTATCCTCTGAAACAATAAGTTCCAAAAAATGTTGGTTGAAATGTAATACATACATACATATCACGACTATTATCCTCCAAGGGCTAGTCAGAAACGCGGCAAAAGCAACGCAAAAGCAGTCCAATGCCATAGTCCGTGCTTCACCAATCGTGACTGCAGTAGAAAGTTTAGCTCAAACGTTTGTTATACGTTATAATTTTTTTTTTTATTAAATCATTCTTTCATTACATTATTAAAGTGTTATATGAAACAAAATTATATCATGTGATTGTATATATATATATAATTCCGAGTTTAAGTTTTTTTTTTTTATATTTATGTCATCGAAATATTTTATTAACAATTTGGTAATAATAAATATAAATAATAAATATCTTCAAACATTCACACCTATCAACTAGCCCAATTTTAAGCAACGAATGCTGCTTGTATTACGGACACTAGATGACGTATAAATATATTTAAAAGATAAATATATAAGTATAAATATCCTGAATATATAAATATATATAAACATCCAAGACTGTCGTCGACGACGACGACGATCCAAGACTGGAGAACAAATGCCTGAAAATTCATCACCCAAACATGGCGTGATGTTTGGGTGAGATGGCGACGCCTTGAGACGGGCATACAGACCAGTCGACCACGACCTCGGTGGTCAACGTTGCCCAATTAGTTATTTTCCAGACCAATTAGAAATATAGGCTGCCCATAAATTGCTGACCAATTACTTATTTTGCTGACCAATTTAGAAATATTTGCTGCCCATGAAATGCTGACCCATACAAAAGCGATGTCAAAGAGACAAAATACTGAAATGGTTATACTATACATATGTTTATGATCGTGACTGTACCTGTATACAGCGAACAATTCTGAATGAGAAATGATTTCACATTATTTTCAGTTTGCAACAATAAACATTTCGTATACAGAGAAAAAAGTTTAGATGCAAACAATTTTTTGGTTGGAAAAAGCTTAGGACACGCTTGTGTGAAATATTCAGATATTTTACATATAAATTGTTTATTTTTCTCAGATTACGTATACAATGACATTCAACTTGCAACGGACTTTGATATATTTTTTATTAATTACTCTTGTAAATAGCACTTTATGAATGTGTGTGAATTTGAATTATAAATACATGGTTTTAATCGAAATGATGGTCAATAAATAAAATTTTATATTATAATAATATTTTTTGTGTGATAATATTTATTTCTAAATGGTAGTCTTAGAAAAGCAAAATAGTGTGATGTTCAAAATCTAGTCTTGAAAGTTATGATTCAAAAATAATGTGCAATATAAAAGAAAATGAATTAATGGAAATAAACTAATTTTTTTTTCTGGGGCTGCGACCACTCTGAGCACTTCGACCCTTTGAGATCTTCACCCTCTATACCATCACCACAATTGTCCATAAACTCCTCGGGTAACTCGGGTTCTGGATAGGTCAAACTACCTAGAATCCTCAATCGCTTGTTGTGTAAAGCATTGCATTCATCAATCCCATAGTATAAATTATGAATATTGGTGATTACAACATTTTATCATACAAACAACAAAAATTTATTATTCAATTATTGAAATTTAATCGAATCGGACTAGATTTGATAAACATTTAACTAGAAAATTTATTTATTTAAATTGTTAATCACTAGCGGTCGCAGTATCGCACACTTGTGCTGAACACAATCAGTAGCGAGGTCAATGACACCGCAACTTTACATGTTTTTATAACAAAACAAATAAATATTTCCTATAAATCATTTTAGAGCATAATAATATAGTTAAAAGAAGTAATATCAGCGTAAATTATAACAATAACAAGTAATATATTATGTTTATTTGTTTATTCATATTGCATAGTACAACAGTCCATAAACTTAGACCCATAAGTACTTTATTATTTGCATTCCAGGGGCCTGTAGGCTTTTAGGCCTAAGCCTATGGGTCCTATTTTATGGCTATGGCACGCACTCACAAGAGCCATTTAGGCTATTTTGCAACTAAAGTCTTTTTCAATTTGTAGGCTTATTTTAACAAGTTATTTGTGGAAATTTTAAATAAAACTAATATAGAAAAATCATTTATGTCACGGTAATAATATCTATACAGTATTTTAACTCCATACAAACGGTCGAAACTCGAGTTATACCTACGCGCCTCGATCTCGGGGTGCGCTCCGGGTGAAAACAGTCGCGACTGTGCCGCAGTGACGAACGGACGGTGTGTTGTTTTTTAACAATAATCGAGCGATTTTTTCCACAAAATACGTTCAAGTACATTATTTAAAATGACGAGTAAGAAATATTGTGCTCTTTTGGGTTGCATGAATGCGTCATTATTAGAATGCGGATATTACTTTAAAATTTAATAATAAAGCATTTCGTATGTGTCAGTCGAGCCGCAAGTATTTTTCGGTCGCAAATTTGTAAGATTTAAAATTTGTATTTAAACATAAACATTGTTTTTTTAATTAGTTGATCTGCCAACAAAAAAACACGCATTTTTATTTAACTCTTCCAATTCAATTGACAAAGTATTTTATTTGTTTAAATAAAAAAAGTATATTCACGATCACAAAATTAAAAGGAAACACAAAGTAGGTAAATTTAATTAAAATGCTGGATGCGGGCAGCTGTCCCATCTCATGTTCACGTACCGCGGGGCTGTAGGTACATAATATTACCGTGTTAATGTTTACAAAAAAATATCAACGATTAAGTTTATGATTATTATTTTATGTTCTTGTCAAACAATATTAATAATATAGGTATTTTTATTATTTATCATTTATGTATTCAGATATTAGGGGTTAAAGTATGGAATTGCCGTTTTGTATGAAGGTTTTGGGGAAGAAGAGCATTTTCCATACTAACATTTTTTTCAGATTTCTCCACAACGACAAATCCAGTTGTCAAGGAAAAACTATAAGAACTTGGGAAATTAAATATATTTTACTAAGTCGTCGTTACATTAATAATAAAAAAAGGAACAATGAAAAATAAGACAAGTCTGTCAGTCAGTTAGTAGTCATAGTCAATCGTCGCTGGTCTGTCTTCAAAAAGTCCGTAACACCAGTGATAATAATTGTTGGCATGTATCATTAGACAAGCTTTAGCAATATGTGTGATGTCACTCTTCATAAAAATTATTTATCTTTTTTAGGTGAATGCAAATCAAATGATGTATTAAAAATACTACAGATGCAGGAATTGCACTTATGAAGCACATTTTTGACGCTTGGGAGCATCAACAGGATGCTTTAGGTATATTTTGTGACTTATCTAAGGCGTTTGACTGTGTAGATCATAAAACGCTTTTAGGTAAATTAAAACATTATGGAATTTCTAAAAATTCATTAAAAATTATCGAATCATATTTAAGTAACAGGATACAAAAAGTTGTTATAAATAGAACTGAGTCTTCCGGAGCGCCTATGCGTATGGGCGTTCCTCAGGGATCGATATTAGGACCACTACTTTTTTTAATTTATATAAATGACCTACCTTACTACTCAAAATGTTTATGTGATACGGTATTATTTGCAGATGACACATCATTAATTTTTAAAATAAATAGAAATAAAGCTGACTTTGACGATGTAAATAATGCTATATCAAAAGTACTTGGCTGGTTTGAAAATAATAATTTGTTATTAAATTCAAAGAAAACGAAATGTGTTAAACTCTCTTTACCAAATGTAAGACAGGTCAACCCTCAGATTAAAATAAATAATGAAATTATTGAATGTGTAGATTCCACAGTGTTTTTGGGTATTACATTGGATTCAAGATTACAGTGGTATCCTCATATTTCTTCCCTCTCTGGAAGACTCAGCTCCGCGGCTTATGCTGTAAAAAAAATCTGATCCTTATGTGATGTGGATACTGCAAGACTTGTTTACTTTAGTTATTTCCACAGTATTATGTCATATGGTTTACTGTTGTGGGGGACAGCAGCTGATATTAAAGATATATTTATTTTGCAAAAAAGGGCTGTGCGTGCTGTCTACAAACTTAAGCCACGTGACTCACTAAGAGATCTGTTTAAAGAAATAAACATATTAACTGTTGCATCCCAATATATCTTTGATAATATTTTATATGTTCAAAAATATTTACACATTTTTAAAAAACAATGTGATGTTCATAATGTCAACACTAGGAATAAAAATAAACTCGCTGTTCCAAACTTTAGACTTCATAAGACAAGTCGGTCATTTATGGGGAAATGTATACACATTTATAATAAAATACCACCAAATTTAACTGAACTGCCTCTACACAAATTCAAACTATGTGTCAAACAAAATTTAATAAAAAAGGGTTACTATACAGTTCAGGAATATTTGGACGATAAAAATGCGTGGACAGATTGACACGTCTTTATGTTACATATTGTGCTGACTCGTAATGTGGGATGTTGCCAGTCGCTTTTTAATTAATTAGTTTTTATCTCAATTGCATAGCGAATTTCAACATCGTTCATTGTTTCAAGTGCTCATATAATGATTATAATGCTAAAAATCTATGTTCATAATATCTATGTTCACCCACTTGATTGTACTAGCCTAACATTTATAAAAAACAAGAATTGTAAAAAATGTGAAAAAAAGAGCAACCCTCGAGTTTCTGGCTCGCTCTTCTCGGGGATGTCTGCGTTCCGAGCGAGTGGTAGATTCACTTATTTATAAATTGACGTTTTTAAGTGTTTGTATATCAAGCCTATAAAATAAAGATATTTTTGATTTGATTTGATTTGATTCGGGAATTAAAAAGAACCTAAAAAGAATTGTCTCCGTGTCCAATTTCAACACAATTAAACTTACAATAAATTATCAAAACAAATCAAAAGAGCTCAAAAATATGGTCTATTTTAAGAGGAGGTAATTGTTTTTTAAAATTACTCTGAAACTTAATAGTAACAGACAAAATACTTAGTAGGCAAAAAAAAAAACGGCAATTTCATACTTTAACCCCTATTATAATATTTTGTGTTAATCCTTGGTGTTCATTTGCAAATAATCCTCAACACTTAAAATTTATGATTGTGCCTAACAAATTGATTTATTTGATATACAATATTAGGTCCTTACCTATGAAATTGGTGTTTTGTATAGAGATTTTGGGGATGTCTGCATTTTACATACTAACATTTTATCAGTTTTCTTCACAACGACAAATCCAGACATAATAATATTTGGCATGTATCATTAAACAAGTTGATAAAAATTATTCATCGTTTTTATGTTAATGCAAATCAAATGATGTATTCGGGAGGTAGTTAAAAATAATTGTCTTTGTAATTATTTGTAATTATTTTAACACAATTAAGAATGTTCTGAAACTTAATAGTTACGGACAAATTGCTAAGACAGAATAAAAACACCAATTTCATTGGTAAGGACCTAATATTATTATATAGCCTTTCTTAATCTTCTTAAGAAACTGTTCAGCTATTGAATCTCCTATGCCCATGAGTGAGATGTAAGCGATTATCAAATTGGTAATTGTAGTTTGTACTGTAATTAAATTCTCATTTAACAATAAAAAAATAATTGTTTCTGTTATAATTAAATGATTATAGGTGCGTGCGACGGAGACCCAAATACAGAATTTAGAGATTGTACCTCGGCCTGTACCCCGACTTGTGAAAACCCCAATCCAATATGTATTGCGGTGTGTGGACCCCCAGGCTGTTAGTATAAGCGAGGATATTTGAATCTAATGGGGAGACGTGTACCGCCAAACCAACACCCAGGTATTCAGCATCTTCTATAAAAGATCATCATCATTTCTTTTAAATAGACTTTTAAACGTATTATTTAGGTTTAAAACTAAAATTAGGACTAGATGGAGAGAAAATTCAAACGAGAAAGAGAGAGGCAAAGAGACGAGAGACTAGGCCTACAGAGGGACGCGAGACAGTACTGAATAGTCTACCTCTAAAACTTTCACTTAAATTTTTTGCAGCAAAGCAGCAGAGTTAAGCATTGTTGTATTCGTAATTAAGGGTAACAGCGGAAGTCAAATGAGTGTAACTTATTATAATTATAATATGACAAATTAAAGTGCTTCCTGTAGAACCTGTATGTAACGTAATACTTGGAATTATCACACGTATCATCCCATTACTATCCAAAATTATGTAAATATTATATTTTTACATGGTTTGCCAGCTTTTCTGTTAAGTTTATAACCTGTATAAATTGATAGTGTAGTAGGATTTTTTTTTTTAATTTATTCATTAAAAAAATTATGTATGAAAACTAATTAATAATAATTTTTGTCTGTTATGCTCTTGTTTGGCAAAATTAAATAATGCCAAGTAAATTGCGTCGCTAGTAATCGTTTTGATCGCATACTACAAACACGTTTATGGGGAATGACTTTTGTGTATTGTTATATATTTATATGTATTTATGCACGCAGTACCATCATTTATGTAATAATTGCGATTAGGTATAACAAGGAATTCAAATTCCGAAGTGATCAAAAACAAAACCTGTATCCGATATCTGTAAAAAATAATAACGTCTTCTGGCAATGGAAGGAAGCGATGGAAGCCATCGCGATTTTTTGCACACAATAGAATTGATAATACCAATTAAGCAAACATACATGTTAAATGTGTTTTCTGTAACACAATGTGACATTTTCCACCTGGTTGCTTTATAAGGCAACTGTTAGGTCCTACTCCACACATTCGCAGCAATCATCATGTTACTACTGGTTTTCTTTGCGTTGTTCGCTCTTAGCAACTGCACAGGTAAAATATTCAAACCTTGAACCTTTTTTAATTTTCAACTATTTTTTATGCGCTTTATTATTTATACTAATTAATAATCATATAATCACATCACTACGTGATTATTGACTGTTTGACGACATCCGTGGATTAGTGCTTGTTATGTACTCCAGTTTCACGTATTTGACATTCATTCTATTTAAAAAAAATTACTGGTCGTAGCATAACCAGCCGTTTTAGATTAAAGAAACTCAGCATTAGTCTAGAGTACCTGTTCCAAGGTAAGTACCAAACTAAGAAATACTTTTGTGAAGCCTTTTTGAAAGATAGAGAGCCTTTTTTAAAGTTGTACCCAGAGAAATATAGCGAGAAAGAGGACAGTGACAAATTCAAAGGTACGGAGAGCTTGTTTATTTTTTAATGCACTGACAATAAAATTTTTAAGCTAATTAAAACCCAGCTTTTGAGCTTCTCCTTGTTCCTAATTAGTTTACAAGACACGAATATTGTGGCGAGATGTGGGTGTTAGCACCTTTTCCTTCGAGTGTATTTGTGTGTATACTGTGTGTTTAATTAATGTAATTTTCTTGTGATATTTCTTCTGTTCTTTAACAGAATTGTTACATCTTAAATTACGAGATTCGGAATTGGAACGATTTTATTTTAATCTATCTTGTTTTTATCCAGATTAGAGCATACCTCAGTATTTTGTTTTTCATATGCATAAGGATGTGAGCTATTATATTATAAACTTGTATTCGGAGGTGTTATAGTGGCTTCAATAAACTAGTTCTGCATTACTATTGAGAAAATCGTGACAGGGAGAATTATGGGCATAATGACTACAAATTTAAAACATACAAGCGATGATAAGTGGAATTTTGATGAAAATATCACATATTTATTTTACAATTAATTGTGAACAATACTTTATTTTATTTTATCATAATATACATAAGTAAACTAAATTATTGCGCACGCCCGCAGACCATAAAACGGAAACTACAAATCTAAAATAACTGTTTATTAAATTGCGCCATATTTGAAAATAACCAAGTTAATATTTGAAATTAACCAAGTTAGGACAATAGCCAATGCCGTGTTCAGTGTTCATTTCTGATTTGAGTATTGTATTGCAACAATGTTAGTAGTATATTGTTTTCATTTTTGCTTTCGTGGGTTCTGTGGTACCTCATCATAAAGGTCGTAAGGGTTAAAATGACATTTATGACATGACATTTTATATGAAATATTTTGTAATAGATGTACTTATTTATATGAAATTTACGGAAACGGTTTCTTTTCGAAATAATTATTGATAAGAATAATAATTTATAATTGGTAAGAAATTGTTCGCGAAATACCGAAATAAAACCGGATTTTCCAGTGTAAGTTATAAAGATTTGATATAAAAAGGTGTAACACATGAGGACTATGGGCAACAACTGTCTGGGATACGTTTAGGAAAATCATGTTTCCACTTCAAACCCACTTCAAAACGCCCGCTGTCAAGTCTACGTACTGACGTACTGACTCCGTAGTATATGACGAGCCTCTCTTTGTGATTCCTATTGAATCAATGTCATATTGACATTTGAAGTTGTCATAAAGATGATTCATGACTTCTAATGGCTTAGATGAGTTAGAAAACGCGCCGTGCAGTACCCACCCAAGTAGCGTTCTTGAAGCGACCGGGTCGTTCTTTTTCCCAACTCGTACTTCACGGCTAAGGGATAGATGCCAATCCGCAGCACCGATTAGGACGGCTGGGCAAGGCGGATTATCATCCTGTACAACTCACAGTTCGTCAGCTAAGTCCGCGAGGTGCTCGTAATAAGCAAAGTCGATATTGGAAACGGTTTGTGCATGTAATCCGAGCGGGGTGATTGCACGAGCGTTCTCTATAAAATGACGATTTGATAAGCTACGTCATGTACATTTCGAATAATATGCAATCGACAAAAGCATGTAGATAGAAGCGGCCAGTCGCCAATAATTTATATTATTATATACAGCTTGATCAATCCAAATGGGTCAGTGGGGAGAAATCCGAAACTATGAGAGATATATGTAAATCTGTATTTATTTTAAATATGTATTTTAGTAACAAAATTTCGTTTTTTTTATTGTTGATGATAAAATTGTTTTTATTGTCATAAATAACAAAGAACACATTTAAAAATTTTACGAGGTCCAGCTGTATTAAAATTCTCTCGAAGCGTATCATTAAATCTTCAACAATGTTGTAATTACTAGTACTACCACATTTGAATTGATTACCTGAAAAATCAATTAAAAGGTATATTAAGCCAGTAATTATTTTAAGTGAATATCTTCTCTAATCATGTTCATTTTTTAACTAATAACTGTACTTATACATTTCAAGATTATTTAATTTTTCAGATTACCGCCCTGACGATGATCATGAGTCGAGAAGTTCAGAATCATATGAAGATCATGGTAAGGCTCATTATGCACAATATCAATATCTAGATTAAAGGCATAGATATAGTTACCAGAGGGAGACTTGACATTAGAAGTCATCTCCATTGACACGTCTTGGGCTAGACTCTTAATCCGTATTAAAGTTAACCAAATGGTTAAAATCCTGGGCCCATTGCGTCAATATTTATACCAGAATGTGTGACGTCACCTTAACCAATTGTAATACTCTTTTTCTTATTATCAATTAAAAACGTCTTAATTCCACATTAAGGCATCAGAGTTATGTAAAATCACTAATGTTTGTTTGTTTCATATTGTTTACATCGTTAAAATAGTATATCTCAAGCCCTTATATCACATTAACTTTTAATTTGTTTTTAAACATAATTTGACTCATCTTGATCGTGGTTCATAGACAAAACCATAGAGTTTAGCGTATCAAAACAGGCTAGTCAGTAGATACAAAGAAAGTTTTTTTTACCAAACGACCGGCGTCCTTCTCAGTTTTAATGATTCCGATGTCTTTTTTAAAATTCCTCTTTAAAAAATGTAAAAATGTAATAAAAATAATGTTGACAAAATTTCTAATAAACTAATAAATGTCTCGTTGAGTATGAATGCACATGCATTCTTAAATTCAAATACAGGTAATTTTGCAATGAATTAACGTAATTTAAATGGAAAAGGGTACTTTAAATATTTTATCAAATAATATAAACAAACAAACATTGCTCATATTCTTGTATTTACAGACGTCTATGGGAGCTACCGTAAGGCCAAGAAGACTTGAAGACATCTTCAAGTCTTCCCGTTCTTTTTCCTGCCCTGTTCCCAATTCTATTTGGGGTCGGCGCAACATGTCTCCTTCTTCCACTCTCTTCTTTTACTCGTCAAGTCAACACTCACTCCCATCCTCATCATCTCATCATTCACACAATCCATCCATCTTTTCTCTGGTCTTCCGCTCCCCACATGCCCATCCACTTTCAAATCCATATCATTCCTGATGAAATGATCAGTCTCCTTCCTCATAACATGTCCATACCAAGAATGTCGTTTTTCTCTCAGTTTATCAGCAATTGGGGCAACTGTCAGACTTCCTGTAATATGTAGCAGTTCAGCTACATGCAATCTTTGTTTATCCATCCGTTTTACAGGCCGCCTTTTCGATCCACACATGACGACAGGTCTTATTATAGATTCAAGCTCATCTTCAAGTACCAAAACATTAAATTATCTAAATGTTTTGAGCATACTGTTTTGTTTACTTTTTCAAATTATTCATTCGTTTACATAAAATTAGCAACTTTTGATTTGGTAATTTAATATAATGAAATATTTGAAATGATTCTTGTGCTAACTACAAGGTGCAATTTATAATAATATCTATCTTTAGATTCCTTTTTATGTGCTCCTCGTTATGATCCTTCTGGATTTCGGCAATTAGCGCTTGTAATTTGCTTGCCTGTAAAGGGGTTAAATCTATTGTTATATTTTTAACGGTTTTTCACAATAACGATTGATAAGGATCATACATTTCTTTATATATTTATTGTGCAGATAGGTTTACATCTGTATACACGGTGATCCTGAGGATCCAACGACATAACGTGACTTCCGAGTTCAGATGATTTGTGTCTTATGATTCACACCAACAATATTAACAAATATTTGAAAAAAAATTACATGAATTTTGACCAGGTTCATTCCCAGTGTATGAGAGTAACAAAAAAAAATTAATGCTGTTATTATTCCATCTAAAGTTGGCGCCATGATTTCCTAAGAACGGATTCCTCTTTCTCTGGTTGTTCTGACTTCAAACTCAAACTCAAACTCAAAGTCATTTAATCAAATTGGTATCGTCAAATACACTTTTGACAAGTCAAAAGAAACAAAATAAATTATAAGTATCCTTAAATTGATAATACCACTACTTTTTTTTTCGGCCTGTTCACTACCGGGAGGCCTTGTCTAGAGAAGATACAGGCAAGAAACTCTGCAAGGCTTCTCCCTACTAAACCAATTGGATTGATTGGGTGTGTTTACACGGTACCTGTAAAACTTTGGCTTGTAATTATTTTAAGTGAATATCTCCTGTAATCATTTTAAATTTTTTAAATAACTCCGCCTGAAAAATTTCATCATTATAATAATATGCATTATATTTTTTTATTTATTTACAGGTTACGGCCCTGACGATGATGATTCGTCGAATAATGAGGAATCTAACAATGATGATAGTAAGTATAGTACGTCTCCATCCAAGTTGCCAAAAAGGTAAACAAAAAAGCCGACTTACCGAATTTGTTATTCAATAAACACACTTTTTACATGGACCCAATGTCCATAACGTAAATGTAATTAACGGTAACAATTGTTGTCCGTTTCAACTGATTTCAATTACCCACGGTCATCACAAAACATTTTAGAGTTGAAACATTACCTTCGTTTTGGCAACTTGGATTGAGACGTACTATAGAGAATATATTTTTAGAGTAAAGCCGTAAAAAGGTTACTAGAGGTTGACTCGACATTATAAGTTAGTTTCGTCGCGCCACCCGCGCCGCGCGCAAGTACAATCGATCGAGAATCGATACACTCACAACACTGAGATCCAAAACGATGCGCATACGCAACATTCGTTTGTAGAACACTGCAAGTCTCGTACGCGTAACGCAGTTAGCGAAGCGTGTGAAGGGCCTTGATTTTCAAATCCTTAGTATGTCATATTATTTGCAGAAATCATGTGGACACGACATTTTGAACGTTCAAAATGTGTCAATCAATCAATAAGTGTTCTGTTAAAAGACAATAAAGTTGCTCCATTTTAACAATTCTCAACACATTATTTCCTTAGGTCCTCAGTGCACTGGAATCAATGAAGAATTCGACCCTTGTCCGCCACATTGCCACGATGACAGCTGTAGTTCTGTCCCTTTCCGAACGCTTCAATGCTTCTCCGCAAGAGGGCATGAATGCAAACCTGAATGCCGATGCAAGAAACCATTTGCAAGAAATAACGGCGTTTGCATTCCTGTGAATCAATGTCGTAAGTATTCTACAACATAAAAACAAATTAGTTTGCATACAAGTAGGAGGAGCTCCGTGGCGTTGTGGTTTAGCTATCGATAAAAACTGAAGCTACATTTGCAATGATCATTCCTTGGCCGGGTGGCCAAAAAGCCAAAGTAAGCTGTTGGTCCGGTCACTATTGCCTTCACTACCCACCAATGCGCACTCGGCCACCAGCGTGGTAGTGTTACGGCCCACAGTCCTGGTGTGCTTCTTCATATAGGAAGGCCTGTTGCAGCAGTGGGTGGGACGTATATAGGCTGATAGCGACGAACGATTCTAGTAGTAGCAAGAACATCGGAACACGATAGAAAATTCGTTCAATTAATTAAGTTAATTAAAAAATAGGTATACATAGATTATTTTTATATGTTATGCAGAATGGTGTAAGAAACAATGATTCATAACTATGATTGTTTTTTATTTACAGCACCACGTGACAAGAAGCCATAAGACTAATGTAGAACATTATTACAGAAATAAATTGGTGTGTGATTATTTCGATAAGAAGATATTTTTTAGATAAGAATAGAAATTGTTTCTGTAGTGCATTACATTAAGGTGAGGCTAAACATACCAAATCTTATGGAAGTTCTGCATAAGAACTGAGAGTATTAAAAAAAATCATCTACTTAGTCATAAATAGTCAGTCATAAATATATAAAATAATTTTCAAAATAATGTTAAACCCTATTTGTCAAATTAATCTTAACATGAAGTATATAGTTTATCAATTACAATATCGTGTGTTAAATCTAGATTTAAATTTTAAGCCTATTTTAAATCTCGATTTTGTAAATTTTTGACATAAGAGCCATAGTAAATTGTCAAAAACTTGCTAAATCTACATTTAATTCTCGATTTAAATTTCCAACAAGTGGACCTAAAGGATTCTTCTATTCTTTGTGCTAATGGCATCTGTTAAGCCTGCCAATTCCGCCAACGTCAAGTTTGGGAAAGAAACGTTCAGTAATGTTGATAAATATTTTTATGGACTGAGTATCAGTGTGGCTGCTCAGTGTGGCTGCCTGAGGAATGGAGCACATTCAATAATGTTAGATTATTATACAGGGAATATATAGGTAGAAAGAATAATGTATATTCTTTCTACTATATGGGGTGGAAAAGTGAATAGAGACTGTCACTTTCTTGTCAAATTTGTATACATCTTTATTTATGTGTACGTGACTATAAAAACGACGTGTTTAAATTTTATCTCTCTTGACAGTAGCAATTGATTAACCAATTTAAAAACACGCAATTCACTTGAGTTATTAAAAAAAACAATTTCCTATATATATAATTTGAATATCCTAGCGGTTACTGAAACACCTGATACAATACTACCATTAAAGTACTTGAAATTTAAAAATAAATTGGTACTAGCTTTTGCACGTGGCTTCGTTCGCGTAGAATAGTTACTTTGAGATAGTGTGATGGTATGTAGCCTATAGCCTTCCTCAATAAAAAGGCTACTCAAAACTGAAAGAATTTTTCTAATTGGAACACAAGCCTCTATTGGTGGAATGGAAAATTTACTCTTACTCTATTATTAGAAGCAAAGTTCATAGTGGCGTAAATTTCTTCTTAATGTTTCTGGGAGGCGTAATTTAAATATTTTTACATTTACCCGTATGGCACCCGTTCCCATGAGAATATCGGGATAAAAGGTAGCCTATGTACTTTCTCAGGCTTTAGACTACCTGTGTACCAAATTTCGGTTAAATTGGTTCAGTACTTTTGACCTGAAAGCGAGACAGACAGACAGACAGAGTTACTTTCGCATAAATACTAGTATGGATTATAAATAAAGCAGACTTTAACGTCATTCAATAATAAAACTTCAATTCCTGAGAGAAACGAGTCATTTATTTACGAGAAGTCATCGGTGGTAGCGATGTTACTGATAATAGTTTATATTTTAACACTTTCGAGCTCGGCGATATCTTACTTCGATGAGATAGAAGGTAAAGTTTTTAGAATACTGATAAATCATCGATCGTTACTCATACAGATATTGCAATTCACGAGGGCGCTTATATTATTTTACTCTAGACTCTGTCTTAACGCATAAAGAACATTGGCAGTCACCGTTAAACTCTTTTCGTTGCGAGAACATCAAAATGTATGACAAACGTGAAACAGACGCTTTTCAAGTCTCCTAAAGTCTCCTACTAAAAAAGTCAAGTTTAACAATGACAACTGACACCAGGGGCTCTAAAGTAAAACATTATCATTAGTTTTCACACCAAGCTTCGTATAGGTACTTAAATAATTTATATGAACTTTATCGATGTTTGTAATAATGAGTCAGAGCTAGTTCATCCCTATCATATCCGTTCTTATGCATCGTTAGCGCTTAGAGGTTTACCCTGTGTCCTCCAAGGGGTGTTATTACCTATATTATCGCCCGACATACAGGGGGTAAACGTTATGTGTAGTCAGGTAATTATTCCGTTAATGACAGAAAGCTTTAAACTGATATCCCAATGAGTAAAATCACATTTATAACTTTGTTCAGCTTCAAAGAACTTTGTAAGGGAACACTACTGAGGTTTATGT
Source organism: Parapoynx stratiotata (assembly GCA_910589355.1). Taxonomy (NCBI): domain Eukaryota; kingdom Metazoa; phylum Arthropoda; class Insecta; order Lepidoptera; family Crambidae; genus Parapoynx; species Parapoynx stratiotata. The sequence continues at coordinate 6,120,580 of OU342466.1, forward strand.
TTTGCAGCAATAATATGTAATTAAAATATCGTTTACAACCTAATAAATCGAATAAATACTTAATTAAAAAAATTGGTGCAGTTTGAACAGTAGCTCGAAGTGACGTCCATTCTGAGCGATACATTGACGTGCTTTCTTAAAATGAAATGAAATGAAATCATTTATTCTGCAATTAGATTTACATGAAATACTTTTGCACATCAATATTTTTTTTCCTACTAGCACTTCGACCCGAATGGCCTGTTGAGAAGAAGTGCCGCAAGAAACTCAACAGTTAGCCTTTTTTAAACAGCCATAATAACAAAAGGAATTTAGAACATTTTAAATATTGTAAAATAAGTATGTGCAGAGGAGCAAATTATAGTAGCCACGAATTTTTCTTTTTAAAATAATCTTCTATCTTATAATACCCCTTTTTCAATAAACAGCTTCTAACAGTTGACTTAAATTTATGCAGGGGCAAGTCAATAAAACTTTGTGGCAGCCTATTATACATTCTTATGCTGATTCCTATAAAACATTTAACAGTTCTAAATGATTTTTTCTTAACTTTTTCGGTGTATTAAAGCAATAGTAATACAATGGGAGGCTCGCTGGCTTATTATTATTATTATTTGTGGTTGTCGGGGCTGTTTCGCATCACTGCGACCTAATAAGATCTATTGTGACCAGCCTCCTGTGTAAGTTCTATTTCAGGCCCTACAGTAGCTCCATCAACTGGGCACTGTCTAAGAAAGATAAGATGTTCCCAGTTTGGATTGTTTTTATTTCATCTGGGTCAAGGGTGTGTTTCCCCAGGTGTCTGCTTCTTTAGTGAATTAGCGGTTCACAGTAGCACAAGAGGTGCATTGGTGTTTCACGCTCTTGTTCGCAGAATCTGCAAGTGTCAGTGTCCTTTAACTTCATGTTGTAAAGGTGTCTGTTTAACTTGCAGTGACCAGTCAAAGTCCTAATCATTACGCTCAGGTTACTCTTGTTGAGCTTTAATAGCTCGTCAGTGCGTTTGCGAGAGTATGGATCGATTAGTGCTTTTGAGTGTGTTATCCCGGGGTTTTAGGTATTGCATAGCTTGGTTCTTTGATATACCACAAAAAATTCATCAAACTTTTTGCGAACTCCTTCCAGAGTCATACTAATGTATTTTCGATGATTTAGTTTATTTAAATTGAAAGTTGTTTTTAGATTAATTGAAAATTGACAGTTCTATGTAAAAATTTAATTTCATCTACATAATTATGTAAAGTATTTGCGCACCTAACAAATCGGTAGAACATGTCGGCTTTTCATAAATTAACATCCTTTGTATCCAGGTTTTGCCAAATAAAGTATTATTATTATTATTAATAAAATTTATTTTTTCTATATCACTTGCCTGTCGCTGTGTCCAGGCATGACTCATGCATCAATTTATAAATTCAGATATCAACATGCTTTCAAGCAGCTTTCGGTGATTTGCATCCATCTCACAGAAGATATTCATCCCAAAGTGCTGGATTGCAATAGACTGCAAAAAAATATCATTATCATCATTTTCACAATAGCATTCTGTTTGTTTGGATGCTTTTTAATGGTTGCTAAAGATATTACAAACAATACAGCTTTAGATTGAGTACAAAGTTTCTAAACTGTTAAAAATTTCTCTTAAGATGTAGAGCTGTTGAACGATGCTGACCTGTTGTGTGACCAATATGCGGATTATTCGGAAGCAGCAACAAATAAAACTGGTAATGAATCAGATTCATTTATTTATCCGTGTAACTTTACTAACCTTACAAAAATTATGTTTAGGGGCGTATCAGAGTAACGCCAATTAGACGTACTATCACACGCGCATGGCCGGCGCTGGCAAACAATGCTACTATCTGCTACTCTCAATCATCATCGAGTAATTATAAGAGCGCGGGCGTGGCCGGCGTAGCTCTGAAACCACCCTAAAATAACAAAGCATATATTTTTTCGTTTTGACATTTCTGTAAGCTGAACTTCAAAAATATGTGTGGGAAATGTCAAAAGAATTAAAACTACGTAAATATTCTTGGTGAGCTCTCGTATATAATAAACAAGTACGTTAGTAAAACCTATGAACTATGACAATAATTACAGGCGCATGTCCACGCCGATGCAAGCCAACATGCGATGTGCCGAACCCACCAAACTGTACACTAATTAAGAACTGCACCTGCAAAGACGGGTACATATATCCGGATAAGAGCAATAACACCTGCATTCCTATATACCAATGTCCACGTAAGTTATATATAATAGATAGTCCTCAGCTTATATAGGTCCTACTGCTGGGCACAGGCCTTCCTCATGGAGAAACACACGATGATAATGATGATAATATAGATAAAAAATTTAATAAAATAGAAAAAAATCTTGTCAACTGAACAGTACTCTGTCAAATTTCAATCATCATCTCATCATCTCTGGCAGTCTTTCCCTTCTCTTGGCATGCATTCGTATAAATAGAATGTAATACAATTAGCAAAAGTTATTTATCCGGTCTGCGTACATTTTGTCTTTCACCTATCAATGGTTAGAAAACCAGACCTAATAGAACCATCCATTGCTCTAAGGGTTAAGTCCGAGTATACTTTGTATTTATAGGTACAAGTTCCTGGTTGTTCCTCAAATGGGGAAAGCATACTGACTTTTATAACATAATCCTTCAATAGTAAATAAATAAATATCCTCAGACATTCACACCTACCAACTAGCTCCATTTTAAACAAATAATGCTGCTTGTGTTACGGATACTAGACGAGGATATAAGATTAATATGTTTTAAATATATATAAATATTCAGAAAATATACAATACTTATATAAACATCCAAGACTGGTTAACAAATTGTTAAAAAAATTCATTACACTAACATCTGTTCCCATGTGGATCAAACCCAGAACCTCTCGAGATGGCGACGCCTTGAGACCGGCGTACAGACCACTGGACCACGGAAGTCGTCAATAAAAGTTATAAGGAATGAAATGAAACATAAACTATATTTTTCTTCTAGGCAACATCAGCTGTAATGGTGACTTTAACGCAGTAATTCAACAACGCGTATACAGCCATTGCCCACCTACTTGCAAAGAGCCGAACCAAGGACGCTGCAACTCAAAAGTACCAAATAACATGCCCGGTTGTGTTTGCATATCTGGTTATATTTTATCCGATAAGGATGGAGAGTGCATTCCTCTCGACATGTGCCCAGGTACCTGTAACTATTTAGGACACCAGAACAATTTAATTTACATTTCAAACATTCTTAAATAGGCCAAGGGCTAAGGACAATCCAAGCTGCTGCAAGTTAATGCAACTATAAAAAACTTATTTTTAGTTATAAGTCGTTCCTCTTGGGTGAGACGAAATTGATGATGAAAAACAACACGTAGATAGATAGTATGGTGTGGTTACGTAAGAGATACGCCCAGATTTGCTGGTATGACCGCCAACATTCGCTAGCCTGAGAGTGTTGTACAAAAGAAGAACAGGATCTTCTAGGCTTCATCAACATCGTCTCAGCTGAGCAAAGCATACTTCTTGCAACTTAAGTCCGAAATGTGATTCGGTCAAAATGTCATAGGACTAGACCTTCTGGAGGCTAATGAATGATCGACATAGCCTGGACGTTCACAAGTGTATTGTAAAATACCTATATTAACTAAATGTCTTCATATAGCCAGAATCTTCGTGCATAACAATGCCTGGCGGGTGACTGGCAGAAGCAGGCGCGCCTTTTTGTTATAACATATAAAAGTCAAACTAAAAAACTTAAAAAACAGAATAATTTAGACAATGGCATTTCCAATTTTTCTATGTATTTTTAATTTATAGTCATAATAATCTTTCAGTAAACGTACGCATCATTTTTATCGACAAAAGTATCAACTATCGTGTTTTGAGCCTAATAATAATCAAGAATGGTTAATGAATAACAATATATATTTTTTCTGAATAAAGAAAATCATAATTTGGCTTTAGCTGCGTCTGGTCAGAAGGACACTAAATGATACCAGATGAATGTTAGATGCATATAAATTGTTATCCATTGAATTTCAGGAGGAAATCCATGTGGCGAGAACCGCACCCTTACCTCTTGTATAGCATGCCCATATAATCCATGTCCCTCCAGCGAATTTCCAAGAATATACGGCTGTGATCCGTATTGGCCTTGCCCAGCAGGGTGTATATGTGAGAGTGGATACAAAAGTACTGGAGGACGATGCGTATTACCAGAGGATTGTCGTATGTTATTTGGTGTTATTTGTTGCTTTCCCCTTTAAAAGTTTAGCTTACGTTATCTATTACATATAATATGTATACAGGCCGTTATAATAGCCATACATAGCAATCTAAACAGGTAAAAAGATAAATGCCTATATTATACAGTTCCATAGATAAATTAAGTAGTATAGATCGCTATTCCCATACATGGGTTTTAGTTCGTCTAAATCTTATTATTGTTGCTTGTACCCCTTCGTTCGACCTATTACTTTAGGTGGGGTTACTATACTAGCGGAATCATAGTTAAATTAAGTAATTCCGCTTCTATATGAACTATAATAAGTTTTAGACGAACTATAAATCCATGTAAGTATGGGAATAGCGATCTATACTACTCAATTTATCTATGACAGTAACAAAATTACATTTAGAATTTTTGTCCGTTTGTTCAACAAGTATTACGAAAAAGTTTGAGGATTAACTAAAAAATATAGGCTGAGTGTTATAATGATGTCCAATCGAATTGAATCCCAATTTTCGTTACGAATATATTACTGTAACCACCTAATTAAACCATCACCCGTTGTTGTGATTAGCCACTCCGCAATACTGAACTTTATTTTAAGATGTTATTATTATAAAATATATTCAGTTTCTTCACGAGATCGTTTTTCTTCCAGCCCCGTTCCGATGCACCAGACCTAATGAAGAGTATGACAGTTGTCCATCTCCGTGCTATGGCGACCGATGCAGTGATATTCCGAAATGGAGTGAACCGTGTAATGTTCTTACTACATGCACTCCTAGATGTCGCTGCAAAAATTTTTACGCGAGAGGAAAGAATGGCACTTGCATACCTATGGAGTTGTGCCGTACGTATTTTTATATGTTCCATCGTATTCATATTCCTTTAAAGAAATACATATAATCATGACTATTATCCACTAAGGGTTAGTCAGAGACTAGGCAAAAGCATCGCAAAAGCACTCCATTGCTATAGTCCGCGCTTAACCAGCAGTGAGTACACTCAGCGTGACAGGTGGTGAGCCCGGTGGTGACAAGTGCTTATGTCAGCCTATATTCATTCCCTTGCATAGGCCTTCCTATATGGAGAAACACATGAGGAGAACAGGCCGTAAGGCTGCCTGTCCACTGAGAAGAGAGGAGAAACGGAGCTTGAGCTGTGTCAAAATTAACCAATAGCTTCGCTTCAAATCTCCGCTTTGCTGATCCGATATCTCGATTAACCAATAGAGTTGCTCGAAACCCCCGCTCCGCTCCCTCGCTCCACGTTGGTGGACACTGGACAGGCAGCCTAAAACACTGCGGATTGGTAATAATGGTAGCAATATTTTGAGATCATTAGATCAAAAAGTTGAGGACATATATTGAAGGACAAAATGTTGCGATAGTCGCGTGGTTTTCAATATTGATAGCTTAAAATTTAACCTTAATATATACATACATAGGTTTTTAACCTTAATTTAAATGCTTTCGTTTCATTTTTCAGCTCCAACTTAAGGTGTTGAAGACTTTTGGATAAATTATTGGAGTTATATATAATATATGAGTAAAAATATTGTTATTTTCATTAATACGAGTAACATGTTACTAGAGTAATAAACAATTTTCCTCCCATTAAAACAAAATATTATGCAGCAGCAAATATCCCCAAACACTATTTACTTGATTATACAAACATACTAATTATTATAATTTGATGTAAAATACGTCCTTTCTGACAACAACAGTCTGTTTTTTGAAACTCATCTCATAGAAACTGAGGCACCTGATATAACAAAAATATTAATTACTGTGAGTAATATTCAAAAGTAGAGCTGTTACGATTATTCTTCTTTCATTTATTATTACAAGGTCTGTTGCACCTGATTCCGACGAGTTATCAGGTAGAAGAACGTTTCATAGTTTTAATACACGCACATAGACACTTACAAAAAGTCACACCTTCTTTCCATTGGAATAAGCAGAAATTCTTTCCACTAGTTACGATCCTTGCTTATTTTTGTTGCTTTATCTATTCTCATTACAACCCTCGTACGGTTTTTGGGTACTTTTGTCCTGACTTTCCCAGAGCCTCTTTGTTGGTAATATTGTTTTCCTCTAATAAACGTTTGAACCACTATAATTTATTATTTTTTTTTAATTAATATTTGCCTATGAAACTAATGCCCGATTTCACCAACATCCTTTTAAACATCACATAACAAACCTAACTTCACCTTAGGTGTCCCCTAAGTGATGGTGAAAAGGAAATAAATGTTAAGTGTCACCTAAAATATCGTAAGTGAAATCGTACACCTAAAACTTAGGGGTTGATGGTGAAATCGGGCATAAGTCAACTTTTTCATTATTTAGATATTGAGGAATCGTTATTAGTATTTCAAATTGACGACTTTCTATATGACCAATGCAGTTCAGAATAAGCAGAGAAACCACCAGCAAATAAACAGGTAACATTTTCAAAACCTACATAATCACAAAGAAGATTATTATCCTTGGACAAAACTGAATAGGTTAATGTGAAAAAGTAACCCACTGTCGATAAGCTAAGACGGCAAAAATAACACCACTGCTCTTGTCCAATGCGAATGGGTGAGTAAAATCATTGCGGTAGCAGCCGGTCCAACGGCTCATATATTTGGTCACCCATCCAAAGACAGACCATGGCTATAGTAGCTTTGTTTTTAATATCAAAAGCCAAAGCGTGCAAACCAGTATGCTTTCGAGCTCCTGTTATCTAATATACCCTCTAAATGGAGACATTGGATAATCCTGACCCTGAAGACATTTAGGCCCGGCGCACATTATCGGCATTGGCGCGGCTCAGGATTTTAGGTGATAAATACAAAGTGGAAATTCCATGATATATGGCCGTAGAAACAAAAATACCGCTTCGGTATACTTGAGGTTGCTGCATCGGCGGCCTTGAGGTTGCTTCGGGATACTTCGGCATCCTTCAGTACGCTGCCGCCCGCCGCGATAGAACGCTTCATCATCCCCAAGGACGATGCAGCATGCCAAGGCATAGTTGCCAACAGTGTTCGCTTGCATGTAGGGATGCCGAAGGATTCCTTTCCTTGCCGATGCCGATAATGTGCGCCACGCCTTAGGCATTTTTCACAACACCAATATGCAGAGAGAGCTGCCACGGTAACCTAAATAACACCGGGCTTCTTATATCAGTATAAACAGTCGCAGAGTGTAAATTTTCGTAATGTTTTTAAGACAAGAAACAACAACATAATATCGAGCGTTCCGTGCTCAAACCAATAAGTCCTTGAAAGTAATATCGTAGATATTCAATGTTGAAAGTTTGCTGATAAATAAAGTCATTGGAATAAATCAAATCATCTGATTTCTATGTTTCTAATTTTTATAATTATGGATATATTGTTGACAATGAGATTTATTATTATATGGGTGATTTAAAGCGTAAACTTTATGAGTAAAGGAAAATATTTAAGTGAATTTACATAAGGCGGTGATTTATTGGTTATTTTCATATTGAAAAGGAACATTTTTTTTTATTAAATACTGTTTTTAATAAAAGAAAGATTATAAAATAATGATTGAGTTGCATTTTCTTAAAAAAGTTTTGGTACAAAAAAGATTGTGATTATTACTACAAATAATGAACCTATTGCTTGCTCTCTCATTACTTGCATATCATGCGTACCACGCGTACCATTTGTACCGTGCGTACCATGCGTACCATTTGTACCATGCGTACCGTGCGTATCATGCTTTTCATACACTTTTCGAATTGAAGGTAATATTATTTTCTTCGCAAGTGTGTTGAAAAACGTCGTTTGATACACATGTGTATTGATGATCACTGTTTAGGCGACATTGAGACCCGAGCCGCGAAGCGGGGTTCATAAGAGAGCCGAGAACGGTATGCCAATGACAAGTGAATAATGTACTATTTCAATATTGTCCCTAGGTCATCAGACAATCACTGTTATAGAGGGTGAGGGTGCATTAATGAGGCCATCGAGGGAAACAAAGGCTTCAAAGTGTTCGCTAGAGATCTGCCATTTGGACAGAGCCTGCTGAGAACGTTAAAGACAGAGGACGGCAGAACTATTGCATCCCGACCCGAGCTTTTGGCGGAGATTATGAAATTTTATGGACAGCTTTACGCGACATCGAACATACCTGTCACTCAGGCCACAGGCCCTGGAGCCAAATAAACGCGAGTCTGTATTGAAGCCCGGACGGCTGACGTCCGGGCAAACACTTTTGTTTGGTTTCACTTTCAACACTGTAAGTAAATAAGTACTAAATATCGTATTATTGATAAAAATTTTACAATATAAGTTTACTTATTGGATTGTAAAGTCTGCAGTTTTTTATATTTTCTACTGAAATCGACTAATCTGATAATATCTGAACTGCATCATAAGCCTAAAAACGCAAATTTTGTCATTTACCGGGTTAGAGCACGGAACCCTCTATATATTTTTTGTTAGAGCTATTCCTTGAAATATACTTATGACGACATCAATACATTAGGAATAAGACGAAACAGATAAATTTTAAAATAATTTTAAAATTCAGATACTTTAATTTAATTGAGTATAAAAATTATCGCCAACAATAACTTAGTTTATGAACAGATACGGTATATCACATATTTTTTTACACAATGTAAAGTTGCTTTCGGTGTAAAAACATATTATGTAACGACAACAGTGGTTATGTATCACCTCAGTGTTTTTATTGTTAAAAAAACTCTGAGTATTAATTTGTTTTCAAATTACATTATAAGAACAAACTGAAGCTATAATCACACAGGGACATACAATAAAAATTAAGATATTCAAAACAACTTCACAACAAGCTATAAAAGGCTATTATCACGTAAAAATTTTAACTTAACAGTTGCTTTGTCGTTTTTAGAACACTTGTATCAATAAGCTTGGTAAATAATAATTGAAATTTCTTTTTCCACTTCATTTGTGACATCTATTTAATTAGCTATAAGTAATATTTCAAAGTGCATACTGTGTTCATTTCTATTTGGTGAGTGAACAAAGATGATGTTGCCATATTTACTTTTCGTTTTAACTTTCGTGGGTTCTGTGATCCCTCATCATAAGGATTCGCCTGGTAAGTGATGATTATAATTTTAATTGTCTATTCATTTTAGTCTAGAGATAAAGAGTGATAAACATGCGTTTCATTTACCACTGTTAAAGCAGATTTCTTAATTGCTTAACCCAATGGTTGTTACGTTGTGCACAAAGAAGAGTAGGGATACTTTTGATTAATATTGGGTCCTTACTTATGAAATTGGTGTTTTTATTCTGTCTTAGTTTTTGTCTGTAACTATTAAGATTCAGAGTATTCCTAAAAAATAATTACCTCGTCTAAAAATAGACTTGTATATTTTTGAGCTCTTTTGTATTGTCTTGATTATTTGTTGTAAGTTTAATTGTGTTAAAATTGGACACGGAGACAACTCTTTTTAAGTGCCTCCCGAATACATCATTTTATTTGCATTCACTCAAAAACGATAAATATTTTTTATGAAGTGTGATATTACACATATTACCAAAGCTTGTCTAATGATACATGCCAAATATTTATTATCTCTGGATTTGTCGTTGTGAAGAAAACTGATAAAATGTTAGTATGGAAAATGCAGAATTCCCCAAAATCTCCATACGTCGTCGTCGTCGTCGTCAGCCTATGGCAGTCCACTGCTGGACGTAGGCCTCCCCAAATTCACGCCACTTCGATCTATTTTCGGCTTCTCGCATCCAGCTCCTGCCAGCCACCTTGCGCAAATCGTCACTCCACCTGGCCTGAGGGCGCCCTACACTACGCTTGCCGAGGCGCGGTCTCCACTCCAGAACTCGTTTACCCCAACGGTTGTCGGTTCTGCGGCTAATGTGGCCAGCCCATTGCCACTTCAGCTTGCTTATTCGGTAGGCTATGTCGACAACTTTGGTTCTCTGTCGGATCACCTCATTTCTGATTTTATCCCTAAGAGAAACTCCGAGCATAGCCCTTTCCATAGCTCGCTGAGCGACTTTAAGCTTGTGGACCAGCCGTACCGTCAGTGTCCACGTTTCGGCTCCGTATGTCATAACGGGTAGGACGCACTGGTTGAAGACTTTCGTCTTTAGGCATTGTGGGATCGACGATGAGAATACTCGATGTAATTTCCTAAACGCTGCCCAACCCAACTGGATTCTTCTGTTCACCTCGTCCTCGAAGTTGTTTCTACCTAACTGCAATGTCTGCCCGAGGTACACGTATTTTTGAACAACTTCGAGAGCGGCACCGTGTACTGCAATCGGTTCCGGTAGTACATGCTCATTGAACATGACCTTGGTTTTATCCAAGTTCATCCGTAGGCCGATGCGTCCAGAAGAGTTATCCAGGTCATTTAGCATTTTTTGTAGGTCCTGCAGCGTTTCTGCCATGAGAACGATGTCGTCCGCAAATCTCAAGTGAGATATGTCATCATTATCCTGCCCTTTTCCCAATTTCATTTGGGGTCGGCGCAACGAGTCTTTCTCCTCCACTCTCCCCTATCACACGCCATATCAACATTCACTCCCAATCTAGCCATGTCCTCATTCACACAATCTATCCATCTCTTCTTTGGTCTTCCTCTCCCTGCATTACCATCCACTCTCATATTCATAACTCTTCTCGTTACATGCTCATTCTCTCTCCTCAAAACATGTCCACACCACGACAGCCGCTTTTCTCTCAACTTCTCTATCACCGGAGCAACTTTCAGGCATCCCCTGATATACTCATTCTTCACTCGATCAATCTTCGTCACTTCAAGTGACGACAACAACTCTCAAGTACAAATCTCAAGTGAGATATGTATTCGCCATTAATGTTGATGCCTCGCCCTTTCCAGTGCAGCGTCTTAAACATGTCCTCCATTGCATTTGTAAACAATTTCGGGGAGATTACATCCCCTTGCCTTACACCTCGATGCAATGGTATACATTTTGTTTGCTGATTTTGTACTTGGACGGACATAGTGGCAGCTTCGTAGAGACATCTCATCACTTGGACGTATCGCCAATCTACTTGGCATCGCTGCAGGGACTCCAAAACAGACCAGATCTCAATCGAGTCGAAGGCCTTCTCATAGTCCACGAATGCTAGACACAGGGGCTGATTATACTCTTCGGTCTTCTGTATAATCTGCCGCACTGTGTGGATGTGGTCTATGGTGCCGTATCCGCTCCGAAATCCAGCCTGTTCCGGTGTTTGAAATTCATCGAGTCTTCGCGCAAGGCGGTTCGTGATGACTCTTGAAAACAGCTTATTGACGTGGCTTAGAAGGGAAATGGGTCGATAGTTCTTCAGCCGAGTCTTGTCTCCCTTTTTGAAGAACAGGACGACCACACTCCTACACCACGCCTCCGGAGTTCTCCCTTCGAATAGGACAGCATTGAAAAGCTTTTGGAGCTTCCTCAGTACGGGTTTGCCTCCAGCTTTAAGTAGCTCTGTTGTAATGCCATCCTCTCCAGGGGCTTTTCCATTTTTCAACTGTTTAAGAGCCAACTCGATTTCATCAATGCTGATTTCTGGCAGGTCTTCAGTGTAGTGGCGTGTTAACATTGCTCTAGGGTCCTCATTTTCGGGTTTAGGTCTAGATGCGTGCGAGGCGTAGAGTCGGCTATAGAAGTCTTCGACTTCGGAAAGGACTGCCGGCTTTGAAACAACGACTTCTCCTCTTTCTGTGGTCAGCTTCGTCAGGTGGCTTCTTCCAAGAGATTGTACGAATACTTTCGACCCCCGGTTTTGCTCAATTGCTTTCTCAATCAGAAAAGTATTGTGGCACCGGAGGTCGCGTCGTACGAGCTTCCTGATCTCTTGGTTTAGAGCGCGCTTTCCTTTCGAAGTGACGGGTGGGTTTTCACGTCGTTCCTTCATCAGCCCCAATGTCATTTCCGAAAGTTTTGACTTCCTGCCCTTACGCTGCATTTCACAAAATCTATTGCCTTCTTCCCTGAGGACTCGAGTTATATTTTTAAGGTTTGGTTTACGTCTGTTGTGGTTTCCACGGCAGCAAATCGGTTCTCCAGGTTTGACTGAAATGTTTCGGATCCAATCATGGTTTGGAGCAAGGTAGGTCGGAGTCTAGACCTCATCAGACGGACGCGTTCAGCCTTAAAGTTGATATTCAGAGAGCCTCGGACAAGTCTGTGATCGCTACCCGTATTAAATCTGTTGATCACGGAGACATCTCTGAATATGTGCTTCTTGTCCGTCATGATGAAGTCGATCTCATTTTTCGTCATAGTGTCCGGGCTTTGCCACGTCCATTTCCTTTCAAAACACCAATTTCATAGGTAAGGACCTAATAATTGTACACTAAGAAAGAAAAAACAAAAAATATTTGGCAATTTAAAATGTTTAAAGTACATAACACTTTGATATAAATTACTACTACTCACTTTTATATAAATTATTTACTCCTTTTTACCAAAACGTCGATATGTATTACTAGCTGTTGTCCGCTACTTCGTCCGCGGTTACTTTGGTTTTATAACTATTCCACGGGAACCCTTTAATTTTCCGGAATAAAAAGTATCTAAGATGTTGACCAGAGATATAAGGTATTTTATTGAAACTGGTCCAGCTATTTCGGAGATTATCCTGTACAAACAGACAAACAGACGAACAGAAAGAGAAACATAAAAATAATTATTTTTTTGTATTTTGTATTTACATCCCCCTGACTTGATTTTATGCATTTTTATCTATGTACAGACATTAGACCTCTACAGTTTTATTATAGATATATATATAGAAAAACACAATACATAAAAGAAACAATAGTTGGCAAAGGCGAACTTATCCCCTACAGAGATATCTTCCAGTCAACCCAACAACCAGTCAAAGAGTAGGTGTTAGTGGGATTACACTAGAAGTGCACAAACAAAGGTATTTTAACAAAATACAATTTAAATTAAACAAACAAGGAAAAAATAGGAGAAACATAACACTTTAACACTAAAATAATACCTATACATTTATAATTCAATAATATAGACTTAAATAATAAATAGATATATGAATATAGATTTAAAGTTACGACTCGTCCGAATTGTGTGAGATTATTATATTTTGTGTGAGTCGAATGAGTCGTGAGTCGAGTGAGTTTCGAAGACATCGGTAAATCAGTAGATGCAGGCAATTCAGAATAGAATCGGAAACCCTTGAGGGGTCTAGGTCCAGCAGTGGACTTATATGTATACGAACTGCACTCTACGTATATGTGCTTAGGTCTCGGTGGTGAAGTGGTAAGTTCGCTTTGACTTTCGATATCGAAAACTAGCTACCTTCGCCATGGTCAGGCCTTGGATAGGTAACCAAAACTTTGTGATCTCGAACTCCTCCGTGCTTCGGAAGGCACGTTATGCCGTTGGTCCCGGTCGCTATTGCAACCGCCAACCAACCCGCATTGGGCCAGCGTAGTGGTGTTTCGGGCAGTACTCCTCACGTGTTTCTAAATGAGGAATGCCTGTGCCCAGCAGTGGGACGTATATAGACTGAGGACGGCTGAGGACGGACTGCAGTGGATACTGATACTCATTTTATAGTATAAAATTGTTTGAAAATAAATTGTTTCTCTTTATATATACTTACTGAACCTCACACTATGATATTCACTTTCAGTATTCATAGATGATGACTCTAATTCGTGGTCGAATTCGGAATCATGTGAAGATGGTAAGTCTATTATCTTTATCGTATACAAAAAGGCAGCGGTGGCCGAGTTGGGTCGGACGAGGCACTACTCGTTCGAGAGGCCGCGGAAAACGCGGGTTCGATCCCACCGCCTTTGCCACTAAGTTTGATATGTACAGTTCATTGTGAATATCGCTTGCCTCACATTGTGCCCGGTGCATGGCAACAGGCTCGCCACCTGTTACATGGGGACCTAAAATATCTGGCGAAATGTGGGTGTTTAACACCTCTACCTACCCCTTCGGGGAAAGAGGATATGTATGTATGTAAGGTACTAACGGGAAAATTAATATTGAGTCGGCGGCATGTGTATCTCTAGTTAGCCCACAAAGTAACATACAATAAGTTACTGGCTCCTTTATCATACGATGGCAACGTATTAGGCCTCGGCCAGACTGACGCGGTGGCGGTGGCGGTCACGCAGGCCGCCACCGCCACCGCCACACCAGGTCACACAGGCGCGGTAAGGCGCGGCCAGGGTTGCCAAATCTGGTACAAATACGAGATTTTCAATATTTGTACGAGATAGATTGGCGTTTTTTTTTTCATAATATCACAACAACAGAAAAATTTTCGGGCAAAAACAAAATGTAAACAACGTTTGACAAGTCACTTGATAGATGACCAAAGAGTAGGTATAGTAGGTATAAGTATAAGTAGGTCTGCCAGGTATAAGTAGGTCTACCAGTATCTGCTAGACCTATACCTACTTAATTGTTGTATTTCATTAGTAAATCGGCCAATAAATAAATAATAAATAAATATCTTCAAGCATTCACACCTATCAACTAGCCCCGTTTTAAGCAATTAATGCTGCTTGTGTTACGGACTCAGAGTAAACAGAACTGGAGTAGCCATTAGTCAATTTCTCAAACATTTTTTTTCTGCCATTTCTTGCGGGGGGTGAGGTTACCACTACACTCAAAGCCAGCACACATAAACAATAACTTTTACCGTTTTTACAAATGCACACATGCATAATTCGACACACAAATTTAAATTTCACGCACAAACGCTTAAAATAGTCTCGTGAGGTGTGCGTTTTGACAACGTCACAGCCGCACTTCCCACGAGACTAGCGTTCGAAATTTGAAATCGTAGAATTCTAAAACATGAAATAATGAAGTTAATAATCATAAAATCTTAAAAATTATAATAACAAATAAAAGGTGACACCATCTTTTAGCATACTCGATGTTTTCTATTTATTTTTACAACAAAAAACAGTACAGGCAGGCATTTTTGCGGGAGCTCTGTTCGCCGCAACGTTTACAATTTTATGGCTGTCAAAATGGTGGCTCAACTAGTTTTAATATATTAAACGTGCAAGCATCCGATGCTTGTGCATTTGGCAGAGGGGAATGTTAGACAAAGGCTACTCCAGTTCTGTTTACTCTGAGGTTACGGACACTAGATGACGGATAAATATATTTAATAGATATACATATAAATATCCTGAATATATATAAATATATATAAACATCCAAGACTGAAGAACAAATGCTTGAAAATTAATCATCCAAACATTTGCCCCCACCGGGGATCGAACCCGGAACCTCTCGAGATGGCGACGCCTTGAGACCGGCATTCAGACTACTCGACCACGGAGGTCGACAAAATGGTTTGAACAACATAATGTGGCTCAAAGTTAAGTTGCAAGATTCCATGACTCAAAGATAGAGGTACGCTGCATGTTTAAAAGGATTGTAATAATATTGAAATATTTAAATAATTATCTATCCATGTTTTCAATTTATGTTCTTGCTGTTTCATTCTAAAGAATAGTTTTTATGACTGAGCGAAAATTGATAACCCTAGCGCGATCGCCGAGCTTAGAATCGAAAAGTAGTAAGTACAGTACTTTGTCATAGATGGATGTCAAAGTGACAAGCGGCCGCGGACGACCGCCTCTTCACCGCGCCGCAGGCCGCACCTGTGTGAATCGATGTTCAGATATCCATTACTACGCAACTGACCGACACCGCCACAGCCACCGCGTCTGTCTGGCCGAGGCTTTAAGAAAAATTATATTAGGCGAATATTTACAGAGCCATTTATTTGACAACGTGTAGAGTCAGTTTATTAAACAGCTGTTTCCGAATTAAAAATCTTAAAACTCCTGTCCCCTAATTCGCAACTGTAGAAAACAAAAGATGAAATCTCTATACACTCATACATACATATTATCACGACTATTATACCCTAAGGGTTAGTCAGAGACTAGGCCAAAGTACCGCTAAAGCAGTCCATTGCCATGGTCCGCGCTTCACCAAGCAGTGACTGCACTCAGCGTGACAGGTGGTGAGCCCGTCGCCGCTATAAGCTGTTGGATGCTGTGCAGTTCTAAGTCCATTACTCACCTTTTACGACACCCAAGGGAAGAAAGGGTTGGTAGAATGAGCCGCTACCATGAAATCTCTATACCTGTCAATTTTTATTGCGGCAAATCAGCGCGACTTTCTGTTCCAAATCCGTGAACAGGGGTGTGGCGTCCGCGCGAAGCAAAGGGTCTGGTAGAGGCAAACCGATGTAAGTGTGATGAATATCTCAAATCCAGTCAAGGATTTTGAAAAAGTGCGCAGCAAATGACCCGTCACCACCATTTGGCACATTTAAAATATCATAGTTGCGAGTGTGAGTAAATATTATTTTAATTTATTTAGATTCAGAGGAAAAGCAATGCGGCGAAAATGAATATCTCAACAGCTGTGCCCCTGTATGTCCTTACCAGACTTGTGTAAGTCGTCCATGTGGTCCAGAACCTGGTGGCCGCCCGTGCATGCCTGGATGTAGATGCCTTGATGGATTTCTAAGAAACGCAAGTGGGAAATGCATTCCAGAAAGCCAATGTGGTGAGTATTACTAAGCACAACCCTAATAACTACCAATTACCCCTCTTACACTGTGTTAGTATGCTAGGGTGTATCGAGTTGAAAGGGTGGGAAAGTACACATGATTGTTGACAACTTTTGTTCTAGAATTTTTAATATAGCTCCATATTTATGGAGTAAATGTTGTTTAAAGATTTCAAAACAAACTACGCTGTGGCAACCCTAGCAGCGGACAACTGTTTCAGACCTAACCTATTTTCTAAAGATCGAATAAGGCGAGTTATATTTCACACTAAAGTTTTCTGCCTACTAGTTACCGCCTCTAAGAGCATTTCTGATATTTATTTCTGATAAATGTCTATCGAATCAAATAAGGTACTTTTTAAACTAGGTACGTAATAAATTATGATTTTAACATACAATTTACTAAGTACTTTGTTTCATCAGTTAAAAGCGAACACGCATTTTTAAATGTACGATAAAACTGTACACAAGCGATTATTAATTCCAAACTACAATAGTAATTCTAAATGCAATATTTGTTGCAATCGACAGAAAACACCAGTTTTAAAATCATTATTTATTGCGAGTAGGTAAATATCTACTAATGTCCCTTCTGCGCCTTCTTTATTCACGATGCACTTGCACGGTTGCACTCGCGCGGTTTTTGATTTCTATCGAAAATATGAAGCCTCAAGGGCTGTACACTTAAAAAAATTATAAAATTACTTTATTTTTGTATGGCGATAAAAATGATCGAGTCCTGAAATATAAACATATTTCCAATGTCAGTTTATACTTATACTGTACGGCCCCCACGGCTTAATACCCCCTAGCATACTAGCCCAGTATAATATATATACTCTTTATTGCATTTGAAAAAATATACAAATATATAATTAGTAATATTTTAGGTAATAGTGATTTAAACAAGCCTTAATATTATTTTAATTTATTTAGATTCAGAGGAAAAGCAATGCGGCGAAAATGAATATCTCAACAGCTGTGCCCCTGTATGTCCATACCAGACTTGTGTAAGTCGTCCATGTGGTCCAGAACCTCGTGGCCGCCCGTGCATACCTGGATGTAGATGCCTTGATGGATTTCTAAGAAACGCAAGTGGGAAATGCATTCCAGAAAGCCAATGTGGTGAGTATTACTAAGCACAACCATAATAACTACCAAAACCCCCTTTTATATAAAAGTGATTTAAACGAGCCTTAATAACTTGTTCAATAACTTTTGTGTTATAAATACCGATGTGACCTTTTGGTTGGCAGGCCTGTTTCCAGGTACTCACGATTATTCTAAAATACGGTAATATGATGTTTTTATTATATAATTTAATATGAAGACTAAATTCATAGAATGCTACATCATAGAGGACTACCTAATATGTTGACTATTTCTATCACCCCTCACTCCTTTCTATAGCAAATCACACAATTCATCTGTTGCGGACTGGTCTGCGGCCGTAGAGCTGGCCGCCAAACACTTTGATAATATGTCTATTGCTTATTTTTGAATTTTGTACAATATCTATTTTTTTATATACGTTTGACATGTTTTTCTATTACTATTGTTTTAATAGTCTTGCGAGAGTAAAACACAAATATTTAATCTCCGCTTTTTATTGCTCTCGCCAACACCATCCATCTTTGGTGTACTCTCCTCGCACTCCTATTCAGTATCGTATCCATAACATTCCAATCCTTTGACCTTCCTGAGTCGTTACCTCTTAATTGTAAATTAGATTGGTACTGTTTTGTATAATTGTTTTTTTTTTCTAGAACACAAGCCATGTCCCCCACGATGCAGACCAACTTGCTCGATACCAAATCCCAAGAACTGTCGTAAGAACCCCGCATGCAATGGGTGTCCGGCCGGATCCATCTACGTAGATCGCAGAAACACTACCTGTATTCCAATATACCAGTGCCCACGTAAGTAACTAAGGAACTGGTTTTTATACCAGTTACCTAACTGAACAGTTTATTTATTATCCGTCTTAATAAAAATTTAAAAGTGGTATCTTCAACAAAAAAAAATATTATAAATTTCTTGTGCGATATTAACACAGTCCGAACGTCTTGGACTGTATTAATAGTTAACTATTATCCAATAGAACGTATTTAAAAATTTCAAAAATCATCTTAAATCTGTGCTCCTTGTTTTTATACATTCACATAAGTTTTTCATTTTAGTATTTTAAATTCCAGATATTACGTTTAATGGTAGTTGATTTCTATTAATTACCCAATCGTTACTTAATTTTACCGTAAACCATTTAAGAAATTACATAATAACAACAGGTATTGCTCATTTGAGGCAACGAAAGTAGTCGTGAGTAGATACATATAAATATCAAACACAAGGACTATTTTTCCTAAAAATCATTTTTTTGCAGCAAAAGCAGGCTGTAATGGTGACAAGAACGCAGTAATACGAAATCTTCTGATTGGCTGTCCACCTACCTGCCGAAAGCCAAACCAAAACGGGTGCAATAAGCCTGACCAACTTGGCTGTGCATGTAAATCTGGTTATATCCTAAATCGAAAAAATAGTGGACGGTGTATTCCCATCAATAAATGCCCAGGTAAATAATTAAAATTCTCAGCTAATAGCAGATTGTATAACAAGGTACCTAGTATTTTTACGGCGTGGGCGGTACATCGCCCGAGGAAAAAAAAATTTGCTCTCGAATTATATATACACTCTACTTTTCATCTTCTTCTTCATTCTTACGACACTTCTTCTTCATTCTTCAGAACGTCGCCAATTTGGTCATACTACGTTCGCCTGTGCCGTCCACCTCGAACTTTCCCATTCACATCTACCTTATACACCTGCCACGATAGTCTGCTTTCATCCATCCTCTCAACATGCTCAAACTATTTTTATCACTACGTCCTCTTTCATATCAATGCTTATATTCTTAATTAGAGATAAAATAGAAGGAATTGATTATTATACATTTAAAGAGTTTGATGTATAACCAACCATTTTTAAAAATACTTTGTTATATAATTTTAATCTATAAACTACTTTGCTCCCACTTATCGAGGAACAAAACGACTGTTTTTTGAAATCTATTTAGTATTTTGGAATCTAAGTCAATATTAAAGTTTTAGTGTCCGCTATTTTCAAGAAGTAATACTTTGATAATTCTAGTGTTCGTGTTGATGTAAAAAAATATTTTGAGTATTTAAAGATAACAGGCAATATTTGAGTTTGTGTGCTCCAAATAAACCCAATTGTCGCATTCCTGCAAAATTGTGAAAAATAATTTATATACTAGATTTAATTAAAAGCCTTACATAATTACTTTTTATAATATAAAAACAAAATAAGCGTTTAATACTTGAACTTCATGCTAAGCAAATAACTTTTAATTATAATTTCAGGTGGAAATCCATGCGGTCGAAACCAAACCTTTGTCTCATGCACACAATGTATTTTTGATGCATGCCCAACTGGTAGCTTGATAAGGTACCCCTGTGACCCTACGTTCCCTTGCCCAGCTGGATGCGTCTGCGCAAGTGGCTACAGGAGACTCAACGAACAATGCATCTTAGCATCAGACTGTCCTCCTGTACCAGATATCGATCCAACTCTTTAATAAATTAAAATAAAACTTACTCACCTCATATGTTTTAACAACCTACTAACAGCAGACTAGAAGAACTCAGAATCTTTGAATTTGAGGCTTTACTATTCTTTTTTTAATCCCATTATCGGTAAGATATCACAGATAAGAAAGTAAAAATAGCAATACTTATATGTGACTCCTTAATTTCTTATGTATGACCTAATAATATAAATATAAATAATATAAATATTATCAAAATCAACTGCTTTTTGTTCAATGTTGAAAATATCCCTTATTTTAATTACGTGTACTAACGACGACTAAAGGCATTAAGGTACTGGGTCTGTGATTGTGTAGGCGATGAGCTGGCCACTTGTTACTACTCTTTCACGATTTTTAATCTGACCAAACCCAATTTTTGTACGGCTAAATGTGGTCTTAAGAAACACAGTGCTCCTTGGACTCTATCCCTTCGGGGATAACAAGTCTGTTTGTGTGTATGTATGTGTTTAATTATGTAAGTGTCCCGCTGTGTAGGCGCTGTTGTTATCATCAAAAACCTATGAGTCCTTTTTCGCATTTATTAGAAACACACAAAGAATAGGCTAAAATACCCCCACACTGATCCAGCACGTGTTGGTAAGTAGAAACTCTTGCAAAAACCGGAACAACCATATCTCATCTTCTGTGACGTTTGTAGACACTATAGCAAATTAATTGTGTCGCGGCTGATTTCATCCACCTCACAGATTAGAGGTTAATACAATTGTTGTCTGCTTGAATATAGTTGAATGCAATAGAATTTTTTTTATTTTACATACATCATTTAATTAGTTAGTCAGAGATGGAAATGAACTGCTTTAATTTGCGGTGCTTTTGCCTAAGCACCGCAAATTAAAGCAGTTCATTGCCATAGTCCGCGCTTCACCAAGCAGTGAGTGCACTCAGCGTGACAGGTGGTGAGCCCGTCGCCGCTATAAGCTATTGGATGGTAGTATTCTTTTAATGAGCCGCTACCAAAAAAAGAGAGAAACGCTCCTTAGCGAAAATTGAGAGAGAAACGCTTATTTGAATTTTAATGTAACAACTGCTGCTAAATATCATCTTTTTATTGAAAACATAGCAATTGACTCAACACCACCTAATAAGCAGTCCAAAGGTTAATACCCACCCCCGATAAATGACGGATGGAATACTACCTAAACATTACCCAATTATATTTGGGGTTGGCGCATCATGTCTTCCTTCTCCACTCTTCCCTTTCACTTGTCATATTTATCAACACTAGTGAGTGGCGAGTAGTGAGATGGAAGTGCCCTTCTTTGTCATTATATCATCATTCACACAATCCATATATCTTTTGTTCAGTCTTCCTCTTCCCAAGCACCACTAATGATATATAGCTAATAAATATTTATTGTTCTGCTTTTAAATACTTTTAATGTATGCCACCAGTAAATTGAACACTTGTCATAATCGTGTTCAACGATGTTAAATAAATAAAAATACTTAATTGCTACTAAAAGAGCACGCCTTCAGACTTAAGAGTTTGTTCGTGATAAGAAGCAGATAATATTTGTTTATCATGAATTATTATTGTTCTACGATGATACTGCCAGGTCTTTGTGGATTGTTCCTTGTGTTTGTTTGTGCTGCAAATTCAAGTAAGAATAATTTGTTCGTATTATCTTCTCTAATATAAATTAAGTATTTAGGTATATAATGGATTGATAAGTTCTTAAGCCAGATTTACATTGATACAGTAGGTGGCGCCAGTCCCGCTGGCATGCCAGAGCTGGATCCATGTAAACATTTTTAGAAGCCAGTCCCGCGCTGGCGCCAGCGCTGGCATGGAGTAGAACGATGGTCTACTTTTCATGCCAGTGCCCACGCCCAGCATTCCCCGCGCCCCTTGCTAGCGTCACTGGATAAGTATAAAGCCAGATTTACATTGATACAGTAGCCGGCGCCTAAAAACGGTGCCAATAACTGGACAAGATTGTATCGTTTACATTTTTTCCAGCAGTTGAATTCGAGGTGTTGTGGTGACTACACGTTTTGGAAAAAATTAATACAGTGAGTTTGACAAATCGACGGCGAATAAAACTCCTGATGATTGAATGATTTTATTTTCGCTTTCACTTCTTCAATAGTCAAATATTCCATATTAATTAAAGAGCAAATATTTTGTAGGGCGGTTATTCGCATTTGTTTAATTCCATAGAACGAATTTTCCATAAACACTTCTTATTTCTATATGAATGTATAAACTATGTGTTATCAATTATCACCACCCCGCTTTCTAGTCATTTTTGACAAAACACTTTCAGCAAATCAATAACACGTAGTGACTTTCAGCGGCGGCGCCAGCGACTCCAGCCTACCGGGAATCGAACTCGCGAAATGTAAAAAAAAAAGCACCAAGTATTTTATGATAACCATCGAAGGGTTAATATAGATCTTCCTTTCATTGAAGATTATAGACTAAACCTTAGGGGATTATAGTCGTGATTATATTTATGTTTGATTATAATAGGAACATCTAATCTTTACTATACGTCAAGTCTAAACGTCACGCCTAAATGGCTTAAAAATTAGGTGCATGTAATCAAAACGGTGCGTGACCAAATAGGTTGAAGGCGACGTTAAATTGGATGGACCATCACCACAGCATGCTAATCCAAATAAGAATATTTTACGTACAGATAATATTAAACATATGTATACCTACTTTATCATTTGATTGTGCAACAAAAGTTATAACTGAGGCAGAAGCCTTGAATAGGAAAACAATGCGTTAATATATGATCATATTTACTTAGCTTATGTTTCAACAAAGCCACGTTACAAATCTATACATATAATTAAATTGAATAGGTCGAATGTTTTTCCATAGAAAAAAAATGCTTAAAGTCAAGTCAGGGGGATGTAAAAAGAGGGAAAACACCAAAAAAAAATTTTTATTATTTGTTTCTCTGTCTGTTCGTCTGTTTGTCTGTCTGTACGGGCTAATATCCGAAATGGCTGGACCGATTTCAAATAAATTTTGCATGGTGTTACCTTATATCTCTGGTCAATATCTTAGATACTTGTTATTCCGGAAAATTAAAGGGTTCCCGAACGTCCCGAACGCGGACGAAGTCGCGGGCAACAGCTAGTTTGCAATAAATTTCGTGCTTTTCACATTCACTTTGATACAATAACAGTTTTGCAGACAACACAAAATACAAAATGCACCTCAGTTGATTCTTATTGCATGTTACATAAAGATTAAAATTTACCGTTTTCGCTGCGATTCATGAACGCTTAATAATGATATACACTTGTGCCAATATTTTTCCACTTATTGGAAAATGTTTTAAAAAGTTATTGTCTTATGGATGAAAGTTAATAAATTCTGTATTCATTAACCTGAGTACTCATTCGACTTACTGCCACAATGCTGCTCTTATTTGTTTTATTGTTCGCATTAGTCGGGTCTCCTATAACCGCTGACGATGAACCCGTTGGTAAGCTATTTCTTTATATAAAAAAATACAATCGCCACTTGATGTTAATCAATGTTATTGTTTTAGTTCACATAGTTCACGACCACTATTCGACTTATTATACAAAGTACAAATAACTTAAACACGACGTCGTCAGTTCCATCTATACCACTGATTTTGAACAAACAAATTCAGTTTCAAAGTTCAAAGTAATTCTAGAAATCCCGGGCTAGAAAATATGCGAGTATGTTGACATGGTACGCTCGCCTACTATTATATAGAAATATATCAGAAGGTTTGATTAGGTGATGTAAATTGATAATAACGTGTTATAAGCATTATCTTTGGGTCGGATCATACGCAACCTCGCGTCCGGGCGGCGTAGTCTGCGCTGCGAAATTACTATTGGTCCATGGTGGGGACCCAGAGCTCTGTATCACAGGGACACCTAGTACGGGTTATGTTCTCTCACAGTTGCTACATACTTGCTACTGTGTACGTTAGTGCGATAAATAAAAAATGTATATTCATAATCAGTAAGTTTATTGTAATTGTGACAGATAAATAAATGGTTTTTATTATTATTATTATTATTATTATTATTATTATTACTAAGCAATTTATGCATCGATTTATTTGAAGAGGACGCATATAATTCGACCCTAAGCGTTCCATCATATGCATCTGCGCGACCGAGCGCCCCAGCGGGTGTGCCGCGAAATTACAAGCAAATGTATGTAAAACCAAGTAGCCGCCGCGCCGCTTTAGCAGTGTAGCGGCTAGGCCGCTCGGCCGTGCGGATTTAAACAATTTAAACAATTTTATAATTATACTTCTACTTTAAATGACATGGTTTGGTACTACTTCTTTTAATTTTTTGGGTCCTTACCTATGAAATTAGTGTTTTTATTCTGTCTTAGTATTTTGTCTGTAACTATTAAGATTCAGAGTATTCCTAAAAAATAATTACCTCGTCTAAAAATAGACTATATTTTTGAGCTCTTTTGATTTGTTTCGATAATTTGTTGTAGGTTTAATTGTCTTAAAATTGGACACGGAGACAACTCTTTTTAAGTGCCTCCCGAATACATCATTTAATTTGCATTCACTTAAAAACGATAAATAATTTTTATGAAGTGTGATATTACACATATTACTAAAGCTTGTCTAATGATACGTGGCAAATATTATTATCTCTGGATTTGTCGTTGTGAAGAAATCTGATAAAATGTTAGTATGGAAAATGCAGAATTCCCCAAAATCTCCATACAAAATACCAAGTAAGGACCTAATATAAAACCTATGTCAGAAGAGTACGCTCCTTGCTGTGGTGCTTTTAGTGCGAAGATTATTTATTGATATTTAGTAAAATGAAAAAAGAAATAAATGAATGATGTATGTATATTAGTAGTGGTTGAATCACAACAGAAGACAAACAATCGTCTATTTATTATAATGTTGACATTATGTTGAATTTTGAAACACGAGTTACAATTTAGTCTCTTTAAAGCTGTTACGAAGAACACCGCTACATTTTTATATTTTACAGCCAAAAGCCCATGCCCGTACCGATGCAAGTCTACGTGCAGAAACCCAAATCCACGTAACTGCAGCCCCAACCCCTCCTGCTCATGTCAACAAGGCTACGTGTTTCAGAGCGCAACCAGTAGCAACTGCATTCCGACCTATCAATGCCCATGTAAGTTCATTGCATTTTTATAATAGCAATAAATTTTAAACAGTCTAGGGTATCAACTTTTACATTAAATGCTGATCTCTTGAGACCTTTTTCGAAGGATACGACGACTTTGATGTATTTGACAAATTTTAGGATGTTGAATATTAAATTTTTACAATTGAAAACAAATTAAAGTTTTTTTTATTTATTTAATTACGGTCTGAATTCCGTACAAAAGCAGCAATGGCCTTCTTCAGCATCTTTTTCGATTTCATATTATTCCTCAATGTTGTTGCTGTATTTATAATATCAATAATGTTTTCATGTTTTTAAGTAGGTAAGTATCCCAATATTTGCAGCATCGCGTGAATACTTATTTTCTTGACTGTACCTTAGTGCCGCAAACGTGCCACGTTTAGTAATAAGTTTTCTTAAACCAATCCAGGCCAATATAATTATACTCGTTGAATAAAGTGTTCGTCACTGTATGCGACGAACACTTTATTCAACTTATTACTAAACTCAACTTTATTAAATAATAAAAAAATGACTTATTTCCTGCAGATAAAAAAAAATTACAGTATTCAATTTTTACTAACTAATTTTTATATAACTTATACTAATAAACACTATATATTTATTCGTTATAAATTATACTTTTTGCAGGAACCCCATCATTGGGTGAAGGCCTCCTCCAAGGATACCCACTTGTCTCTGTCTTGAGCGAATTGGTTTCAGTTTGGGCCGGTTATCCTTTTGATTTCATCGTCCCAACGCGTCAGAGGTCTTCCTCTGTTTCTTTTACCTCATTAAAATATTTCAATCGAAAAATATTCAATCATCAAATAATATTTCAATCAAAAAAGAGAAAAATTTGTTTGGTAAAACTAACCAACATTATCTTTTACGTTAACAGATCCTATTAATAGGCTAGTTGACTCATATCAAAAGTAATAAAAGTAATGTGTCATCCACATAGTACAAGGGTCCGAAATATACCGAGTTCGATAAATATAAATAAGGGATTGCTGTAGAAATTCTATTTAACTATGTTTTATTATTACTTTTTTTTCATCTGCCAAAAACGCTATCAACCATGTTCGTGAAATTAGTTGAGTAACGCTTCATGTAAACAATTACTACACATGGTCAAAATCCGTCAAACGCCAGTCGCAACCAATCAAGCATAACTGTCGGCTATGTCACGCATGCGTATTGAATTGTTGACAATAATCGTGACGCTACGGCACAAATAATTCATAGACCATCGGACCGAAGGCGTTTTTGACATTTAAGCAAAAAAGTAATTTATTATTTAAAATTTATTGTGTTGAACGCTTCAGAAAATAATTGTATTATTTTTTATAGTGATGGCTTTCAGAAATTAATCATTTGGGGCCCAATAAAAAAAGGGTCAACTAGCCTATTGTTATTCATTCTTTGTTTCTTTTTGCAGCAAATGCTCCATGCAATGGCGACAACAACGCCGAAATCCAATCGCCTGTCATCGCCTGCCCAGCAACTTGTCAGCACCCAGAGCAGTCAGGTTGCAATAAGCCGAACTTACCGGTCGGATGTGTCTGCAAGAATAATTATATCCTCTCTAGGCCCGGTGGGAAGTGCATTCGTGCGAATAAATGTCCATGTAAATATTTTCTTATATATTCCATACATAAAATTTTTGCATCGAATATGGATATTAGCTGTAATACCCATACTATGTTAACTTAGAATGTAATGTTCTATGTGTAAGATACACTGTTTTACTCGGCTTTTTTCTCTCATTATCTGTTTTTGTACATTATGTATAAATTTTCTTAGCCTGAATATAAATACAAGCTACTGTTTTATTCGATGATACATTATAAACAGAACATAAAATAACTTAACTATTTTTCGTCAACAGGTGGTTCCCCGTGCCACGCTAAAAACACAATGTTCGTCAATTGCTTTTTCAATTGCCCGTACCATTATTGCCCAGTCGACGACAATAATGTATTTATACCCTGCGACCCCATTTGGCCATGCCCTACTGGCTGCAAATGCAAGAATGGATACCTGTTAACTGAAGGAAATTGTGTTTTACCCCAAGACTGTCGTAAGTGTTGCGGATTATTATTATCAATAATTTCGATTGGCATCTAATTTAGTCCTAACTGATACATACATTACTACTACTTGTTTCCATAATAAAATTAAACTAGCGGAAATAAACATGCACCAATAGAAACTATCACTACTGGACACATGTATTATTTTAGACATTGAAGAAACATAATATTTAGAGGATATTAGGGTAGAAAGTATAACAACGAGTGATAGAAATGGCTTGGTTACCAATCGTGAAAGTAAACAATGGCGAACATAGTTTTCTATGTGGGAACCATAACATATTTATCAATATTTGCAGCTCCGGTGGAGTGTACCAGACCCAACGAAGAATGGGCTCCATGTCCACCTCCCTGCTATACAGACTACTGTTACGACGTCCCCAACTCATCACAGCCATGCGATAACACCGATCCATTCGCATGCAAGCCATCATGCCGTTGCATAGACGGTTTTGCTCGGGACAATGATGGAATTTGTATCCCCGTCACAAATTGCCGTAAGAACTATTTGATTATAATCCATACATCTATACGTATCATAAAACTGTAGAAGTCGATTATCTCTACATAGAAAAA
Organism: Parapoynx stratiotata; assembly: GCA_910589355.1. Classification (NCBI taxonomy): domain Eukaryota; kingdom Metazoa; phylum Arthropoda; class Insecta; order Lepidoptera; family Crambidae; genus Parapoynx; species Parapoynx stratiotata. Next base: position 6,148,839 of record OU342466.1, read on the forward strand.
ATGCTTAAAACCAAGTCAGGGGGATGTAAAAAGAGGAAACTTACCAAAAATGGTTTTCTTTTTATTTCTCTGTCAGTTTGTAATCTCCGAAATGGCTGGACCAATTTCATTGAATTTTTGCTTGGTGATACCTTAAATCCCTGGTCAACATCTTAAACATCTTAGATACTTTTTATTCCGGAAAATTAAAGGGTTCCCGTGGGATAGTTAAAAAACTGAAGTAGCCGCGGACGAAGTCGCGGGCAACAGCTAGTATTTTAATATGTTTGGGTATTTGTGGTATTCCTGATAGATGAGTATCGTGTCATTAACATCTGATTGATAACTAGTCAACGGACACCAAACGGGACACAAAAGAAACATCTATATTTTGCAAACACCGGTGATCGCGGTGCCCGCCAAGGGGTCAATTTGTAAAATTATGAAAATAATCAATTCTAATGTTTTTTTGTTACAGCACCGTGAAGAGTCATCACGGAGATATAATTTTACGTTTATACCTTGGAGTGAATATAGTTTTAAATAAAATTGCATTCGTTTGAATTGAGTTTAATAAATGTTCATGTATGAAATGTTACACGTTTTAATTCCAAACATGCAATTTTTTTTGCGTCATTGGGGCAACTGTTCAAATATCTTATACAAACAAATGCATTGTAAATAAAGTTTTATCATTAAAAATTAAAGACTGCTGTTAGCGTGCAAATAGAAGACTATACAAAATATTTAACAGACTTTGCTCAAATAAATATTTGTATAGGCTCTTTGAAATCATGTTCATACATTATTACAATGTTCTTTTCGTTTTGATAATAACTACAGGTTTCTCAACACCCGAATGTAATGTTAGTTCAGGTAAAAAAATACAATCGTGAAGTATAAATGAACATTAACTGTGATAGTTTGACAGGTTGATAGTCTTGTTTGAGCTGATGAGGAGTGTATCCATAAATTAAAAAAACACAGAAAATGTAAACGCCCATATTATTTATATTCATTGTAATTTCTGGTATTTGGACGTTTTGGGATATGGACAGTAAAGTTGGACAGTGTAGGATCCGGACATTGCGGGATATGGACGCTTTGCACCTTCTGGACATTTTGATATTTGGACATTATGTTCCTAAACAGAGATAACTATTACCAAACACCTCAATTCGGAGGAGCTCGGTGGCGTAGTGGTCAGTGCGCTTTGGCTTCGATCGAAAACAAAGCTACCTTCGCTATGGTCAGGCTGTGGATGGGTGACCAAGACTTTGTGATCTCGAGCTCCTACGTGCTTCGGAAGGCACATTAAGCCGTTGGTCCCGGTCGCATTTGTGACCGTTTCTACCCACCAACCCGCATTGGGCCAGCGTGGTGGTGTTACGGCCCATACTCCTCATGTGCTTCTCCATGAGGAAGGCCTGTCCCAGCAGTGGGACGTATATAGGCTGATGACGAAACACCTCAATTCATAATCACTTATGAGGAAGGAAAAAAAAAACAAAGAATAGATATGACTTTTTGCTATATTCAACCAAAAATGACGACGGATCAAATCAAGAAGTTAAGTTTAGAAACATAAACATTTTTTATGCATACAGTCAGAGACGATATTCGTTCCGGTCTTCCTTCAACTTTTTGTACATCACGTGAGTATTAGATCTCGTTTACAAGGCCAAGTAAAATTAACTGGTCCCACGAACTCAATAGACGTTTGAAAAATGACGCAAACATTTTGTTTGCATAATTAAGACGACAGGCATGTTATTGCAGATGAATAGTTAATGGAACCAAAAAAACTTTGCCTTTCTGTAAAATCTTTACAGATGTCTCAGAACAGGGAATAAGGTAATTGAGTTATAAGTAAATACGAGTTTATTATTATACGCTCAGAAAAAATTGTATAGTCCTTGTCATGGGATCTGTCTAAAGATAATAATAATGTAAGTTCGCCCTTGCAAACAATGTTATTGACTTCATTTTTGTACATTTTGTTTATATGCAATAAAAAGTATTGGTATGTGTTATCTATACATATAATAAAATTGTAGAGTTCGAATGTCTTTACGTAGAAAGAAAAGGCTTAATATTATGTCAGGGGGGTGAAAAAAGAGGGAAAATACCAATAAGGGTTTTTTTGTTTTTCTGTCTGTTGGTCATTTTGTACGGGCTAATCTCTGAAATAGCTGGACCGATTTCAATAAAATTTTGCTTGGTGATATAGCAAATGCAAAACGCAAGTATGTGTCAACTTTTTAACGTCTACTATGACGTCACAGCCGTAATATTTAGGCGGGAGATCTAAACTGATTGAATGATACCGACGCCGCCGATGCCTCTCCGGCAATTATCACACAATGAGGCATCTTTTAGTTTTTGCAGCCATTTGGACGCACGCACACTGGTTAGCTGCTGCCGCGCGTGTCTGAAAACCCCGACGTTTGGTCGGGGTTTCAGACCCGCGTGGTACATGCATTTGCGTCATATATGTAAATGTGTATCTGTGGTGATACCTTATATCCCTGGTCAAGTTCAAACCCCATAGTAGCCGCGGACGAAGTCGCGGGCAACAGCTAGTTTTTAATAAAAATACTATAACAGTGTAACAGTACAGTACAATACTATAACAGTATAATTATTACTATAACAGTGTGTATGTATAGGTGTTTGGGACTAATCCCCAAAATGCTAGTAGTGTACATCATATAAATATCTGCCGCAATCGAGACTCGAACCCAAACCTCAGATATGCCTACAGGTGTACAAATGATATGAATCATGTTAGTTGTCATAAAAGGTTTATTATAGCTTGTTATAATAGTGTTTACACCAGAAAATAATGTAAACCTATTAATCAAATTAATAAAAGTACGCGTGCAATAATAATTACTTTATGCACTCAGTAAGAGAAAATATATTACCATCCAGATTCCCTTTAGCCACGACAACTCAGAATATTCATTTTACAGGGCTTTCGGTTTAATTATCTGCTTATTGCGCATAGACATTTATACCTATGGATGACACTCCATGTATGACCCATTATAAGTCACAGACTTTTAAAAAAATGTAAAACTATTAAAATTAAAATGTTAGTCCTTAGTTTTGAATGTATCTATAGGTATGTTTATGTCGTTACCATTTCTCTTAACCATAAACACATCCCACTTACCTGGGCACTGGCCTTCCACATTGATACATGAGCAATAATCGCTGTAACACGACCAGGCCGGTGCAATTTGAATGTGGTGGGCAGAAAATTTTACCCTAGCATCCGGACACAGCGGCCTTAAGGTGCTTTCAGAAGAACGGAGGAACTCAAAATCACAAAGATTTGGTCACCCACCTAAGGCTAAGACCTAAGACCATGTCGAATGCAGCGAGTTTTTTGCAATAACGAATAATGAGTAGGGGTTTTTTATTCTCTTGTTTGTTTGTCTTCGCATCCGGCATTAACGACTTCATGGAATTTAATACAAATGTACATTAGCTAAAATTATGTATACTCTATAGTTTACCAAAGAAACATCTTTATTTTATTCTAATTTCCATGTGTACGAAGTTGCAAGCGAAAACCATGACAAAATCAGGCGATTGAATTTTGAAGTAGTTTCCTGTCTGGAAAATTGTTAAGGTTTTTTAATGGTTTCAAGTCTTAATCTACATTTTATTCTGAATATCTTTTAGGAGCATCGTGGCTATACGCATGGGACCTTTTTCTTTTCAGTTGGTAGATCGATTAACACTGTAGGAAAATTACTGTCGGATCAAAAGAAGACGCGCATTGAACGCCAGCTGACGCGTATAAAACTGCTGTACCGATCATACCGTATATTATTGCGTAAGGGTAAAAGGTTTTTAAATCCACCAATCACTTTTCCGTAATATCTTCTTTAATCATGATGTTGCAAAACCAACTCTGGGCATTCATAAATACAATGGCAAGTCTTAAAAAAAATTCTATAGTTCCGAGGTAGTTAAAGCAAAATATCTTATTTCGTTATACATCCTCATCGGAGTTAAACGACCATTATTCATAACCAACAGGCCTTACAAGTAATCGGTCAAAAGCAATTTTACGTCAATTTCCGCAGTGAATACCCCAAATTAGTAACGTGAAAGGGGACATTTATTGTAGCAAATCTGTCAAGAAATACAATTTAGGTGACGAAGTTTTCTCGAACAAAAGGGCCTCGCCACTATTTTCTTTGCAAGCACGTATGAAATAGCTCGACACCTGGTGACACAAATCTTCAAACGCGAAGATGTTATTGCGAATAAGATTATCTCCAGACTTCAGCTGAAATTGTATATAACAAAAATCGCTTGAAATAAGGATGGTATTGCAATTGTATACCTAGTTATTTTTCCTGTCGTATTGCAACAAAGAATTTTATCAACGGTGAGCAAACGCATGAGTAAGTACGCGCGCGTGTGTACGAGAGCGTTCTGCTTATCATCATGTTTTAAAAAGAATATGGCATTTTATAATTACTTTCCTGGTCAGGTTGTCTTAAATGGTCTTAAACTGAAGCATTCTCCAAACTTAGACATCATTATCTTCATCATCGACCCGTGCTTGTCCCTTGCTGGGCATAGGATAGACTTCCCTGATATATATCACCGTTATCGATCTTAGGCCATCCTTATTCAGCCATTCCAGTCAACCGACGAATATTGTCATCCCATCTTGTCGCCGGGTGGACCACACTACCAATCCCGAATCGCGGTCTCCAACTTCAAAATATTTTGTGATAAATATTGGGTCCTTACCTATGAAATTGGTGTTTTTTTCTCTTTTAGTATTTTGTCTGTAACTATTAAGATTCAGAGTATTCCTAAAAAATAATTACCTCGTCTAAAAATAGACTATATTTTTGAGCTCTTTTGATTTGTTTTGATAATTTGTTGTAAGTTTAATTGTGTTAAAATTGGACACGGAGACAACTCTTTTTAAGTGGCTCCCGAATACATCATTTTATTTTCATTCACTTAAAGACGATAAATAGTTTTTATGAAATGTGATATTACACATATTACTAAAGCTTGTCTAATGATAGAGGCCAAATATTATTATCTTTAGATTTGTCGCTGTGCAGAAAACTGAAAAAAATTTTAGTATGGAAAATGCAGAATTCCCCAAAATCTCCATACAAAACACCATTTTCATAGGTAAGGACCTAATATCTTGCCACAAAAAAAGAATGTATATATTTAGTACCCATTCAGCAATCGGTAATGATGAGTATCATATGTCAAACCATATGTGCCATTGCACAAATGATATGTGTGAGAAATAAATACTGCATATTGCTGGGCTACACTGTACTGTATTTAGAATATTAGTTTTAAGTTCGCTATAATTTAATTTTACGTTGACAGGAAGTACTGAAAAAATAAAGTTCAAATATTTTGATTCTCCAACAAAAGAATGTTTTTGAGTGTCTTTTACAGACGAGTTATATTTCAAAAATCGCAAAAGGTCTTTGGATCTTTGATCTTCTTTCTTGTCATTTATTGATTAATACTTCTTCCAGAATTCAAGTTTGCTTCTACGATTCGATGAAATAGCTATGATTCAATAAGTAGCTACTTTTGAACTCTATTGTACTAAGCGATTTGTTATCTCTAGGTAGGTTGACAAAAGACTTTTGTCCAGTAAGTATTTGTATAAAACCCATTAAACTTCGGAGACAAAATCCACTAAAGTCAAATCCCGAACAAAGCAGGCCATCTAAAGATGAAATAATTTAAGGCGCTCAGTACTTTCCAATTTTCTATTTGTCTCAGCATTCAAAGCTATCGGATTTCCTTTGAAAAGCCTCTTATCCTATTTCTTCTTCAGTTAGTTTTTGAAGACTTACTTCGCTGCGCAAAAACTAACTTCACTTTTGATCGAAATAACGGTACTCTTAAAATCGCCCATTCTAGACGCCTCAAAAATAATTATTGTTAGAATCTATCTTGGTGGAAATCTATCATAATTTTCGCATTGTGGTTTACTTCCATTAAAAAAGGCAACGCTCGCATAATAATGTGACCATATCTCACAGTATTTAAATATCAATGAAGCAACGTTTATTTGACAATCTCAAAAACTTGTTGTTGCGTTATTCGTCTTTCTGCTTCAAAACAACATAGTCATGATGTAATTTACTCGATGTCAGTTCCAGAACAAGGAAAATTCACGCCTATTATTTTGCGGACAAGTTTCCGCAATCTAACCTTTACGGCTATTGGAATACAGAGTTTAATAGTACCTTAATTAATTGGTAAAAGATAAATCAATGAATTGGTCATTCCTAAGGAAAGAGGAAAAATTAAGAGACTGTTGTCTCAGTAACAAATTTGTAGTGAAATGTTAGTATATCTGTGACCGTCAACAAAGCTGGTGTTATATTAGTTAAAATGGCGAAATTAGTGTTCACGATAATTGTTTCTTTTTGGATTTACTTCATAAATAGTGAAGGTATGTGTATATATACATATTTTTTACATTATGCTCTAGGTCAAAATCATAAAATCGTCGTAAATTTATCCAAATTTTATTCAATAACTTTGTAAATAAAATCCATACAGTGTAGTTTCCTTAATAGAGTAATGTCTTTCTAAGTAATTTGATACAAGAAATTAATTCGTTCTTTTTTTATTATTAAAATAATAATTGATGATCGTGGAAATAACGGAGTGTATTGCTGACGCTATAATCATATTTCTATTATCAAACATATTAATATATTTTGTTATAGAATAAAAATGTCACGTTTCTTAAAAATAATCACATGCACTCGATAATATGTAAAATGAACACAGAAACATAAACATTTTATTATTATCACGCCTCTTTCCCCGAAGGGGTAGGCAGAGGTAAAATTATGCTTCCATATTTATCTCCTTGGCGGGCACCGCGAACACCGGTATTCGCACTCAATATATATTTCTATCGTGTCTTGTTTTGTGCCTGTTGACTTGTTTTATAAAATATTTCCGTCGTTAAAATCGACATCCATCTTGGATTTTTTTGTTATTTGACAGTTTGAAGATCTTGACCGTTTGAAGCGATAAATTTCTAAAGGATTCGCCATATCAAGTTTCAGTGGTCGTGCGTTTAGTCTCAGTACAGTCAACAACGAAAGTACAGAGTCGCATTCATTTGTGTGATATTTTCGTTTCTATGAGAAGTTATTTAAAGCAACTGATTTTGACATATTGAATAATGACATCCAGCTATTTTTGGTTATAGCATATACAGATTTTATGTAAAATTAAAGCGTAGTTAATAACCATCACACCAATGACGTTTTCAGGCCTAAAGTAAAGCTAGCCCTGTCTAATAGCGCTGAACTCCTTATTGTCTCCAAATTATATTTATTTTAGATTCTAATAAGCAGTGATCGGAACAGGTAGAGCTATTTTACGTACTTGCCATATAATAGAATAGTGTGGATATGAAACAATTAATTATATTTTTACAAGAATCAACAATCATTTAACATTTTCATTCCGTGTTGTACAAAAACATGTCATATATATTATTATTTGTATCTCAAAAATCGAAACATGATTGAAAAGAACAAACTATTTGTATTTAACTTCAATAAAATCTTAAACAAAATAACCAACACGAAATAATTTACTTATTGAAACAAAAATATTACCATTTTTATACTTATTGTTAAAAATAATGATAATAATCGAATCCCGGAGAATTGGTGTATCCATATTAACATCAACATTTGCGGTCAATGAACCTAAATAGAACTACCTATTCCGATAGCAGGCATGTCCTCTGTTACACGCGGAATTAAGCATATCAAGTAAAATGTGTCTTGAGCGTATCAACCTCTTACCTACCTTTTCAGGGACCGAAGCGTGATATTTGTTTGTCTAATAAGCAATTTAATGAGCTTAGCTCTGTATTCAAGGTCATAATAATATGATTGATTCCAAACAAATCTCAATCGGTACTATTATTTTCTACATTTGGTATACTTTATTTTCTTATTCATTTGCTTTTGAGAACTTCTTAATGTTTTTATTTCAAGATAAAATATTACAGATGTAACAGTATCAATCCTATTATAATAAAACTACAGGATGTGATCATTTGCAGGTATTATTGTCATCCAAAATTCTAAATCAAAATCTAAAAATGGTTTTAGAACGATACCTAAATTAAAAAGTATCAACTCCATTTAAACCAGCCTATGTAAACACTTACCTATCTAATCAGCATCAAGAATGATAATTAGAGATTAATATTTAAATTGAAAAGTACCAACTCCATTTGAACCAGTCTATGTGAACACTTATATAATCAGCATCAAACACCCCAAAATATCCATTATCAGGGATTAACAGTACGCTGTCTATGTTCACAGTGATCGTGAAACGAGAAACATGCGCGCCCAATGAAATGGAGGTGGAATGCGTGCATTGCGGGCCCAAGCACTGCAGCGACCTCGGGCGGCCTATAAAGTGTGCGGGCAGCACAGCCCGATGCAACCCGGAATGTGTGTGTATCGATGGATTTGTACGAAACGCTAATGGCACCTGCATACCAAAAACGGACTGCCGTAAGTACTTTATAGACATTACTTAGTTTTTTTTTTAATTTAATATGCCAATGAAATTGCCGACTCTAGACTTTTTAGTTCTGTGATCACAAAACAAAAAACAACGAAAACGTCAACGTTTTATTATTAGCGTTTAATTATGGATTGTACTATTATTAAATACTAGTGGATTCCCGGGGATTACAGCATGGTACCCGGGCCCATGGGAATATAAATAGGAGCCTTGTCCTATCTCCTTTCTCCTTGTTCTTTCTCAGGCTCGACTATCTGTGCACCTTTCGATTAAATCGGTTCAGTAGATTTGACGTGAAAGCAAGACCGACCGCAATAAATTGAAAAACATTGGATCAAATAATGAAAAGTCTTATCCGCTAAAATATCTTATAACGATTTTGAATAAAGCCGGTTCCACCACCTCCAGGTATTTATTATCTAACAGAAAAATTGAAAATGGAACTAAATTAATGCGATAATTTAACAGGAACTTATCTGGAAGTATTAACAGGTCAGACAGACACGAGACACGATATTTTTGATTTTCGAATTTAAGGGAATTTATAATCAAATATCAAAACAGTCTAGTGATACAATAAATAATCGTCTTCAGCCTATATACGTCCCACTGCTGGGACAGGCCTTCCTCATGGAGAAACACATGAGGAGTATGGGCCGTAACACCACCACGCTGGCCCAGTGTGGGTTGGTGGGTAGAAACGGTCTAAAATGTGACCGGGACCGGGCTTAACGTGCCTTCCGAAGCACGGAGGAGCTCGAGATCACAAAGTCTTGGTCACCCATCCACGGCCTGACCATGGCGAAGGTAGCTTTGTTTTCGATCGAAGCCAAAGCGCAATAAATAATACTCCAATTTTTTCACATCTTTAAGTTTTTATCCTTGAACCCTAAAATTTCATAAAGCCGCCATCATTATGCTTAGTTTTCGTTTCTAGAGAATCCCAAAGGTAGGAATTACAAAGCGACGCGCCCCGGTTTCACATGGCTGCAGCTTCCTTTTGAATCACACTGTCTATTAAAAAAATCGCATCACCATCCGATGAATAGTTTTAAAGATCTAAGCATACATATGGACAGTGGGTAGCTACATTTTTTGCTACTATGTACAAGTAGCGGCATAAAACTTTGGTGTTGACCGTTAGCCAATCGGCGCTCAGTATATCATCTCATCCGTAATCAGCGGCCGCCGATTGGCTCTATAGTCGCATTCCGTCTTCCTCATTGGCGCCACGTCAGTACCCCATACGTAGCTACTGGCAGCTCAGCTATCATCGAGGCGTAATGTTAAAGACCAAAGTTATATGCCGCTACTTATTGTGATATTGGGTCCTTACCTATGAAATTGGTGTTTTTTTTTCCTTTCTTAGTATTTTGTCTGTAACTATTAAGATTCAGAGTATTCCTAAAAAATAATTACCTCGTCTAAAAATAGACTATATTTTTGAGCTCTTTTGATTTGTTTTGATAATTTGTTGTAAGTTTAATTGGGTTAAAATTGGACACGGAGACAACTCTTTTTAAGTGCCTCCCGAATACATCATTTTATTTGCATTCACTTAAAAACGATAAATAATTTTTATGAAGTGTGATATTTCACATATTACTAAAGCTTGTTTAATGAAAGATGCCAAATATTATTAATTCCCCAAAATCTCCATACAAAACACCAATTTCATAGGTACGGACCTAATATATACAGTTCATGTCACGTACAATTTTGGAATAAATAATATTTTCATTCCATATCTTACGTGATGGCCGGTCCATATACAAACATTTCACCGGACATCACACCGTGACATTTGTTACGGAGAGTGTGGACGCGTTTATAAAACTTTGCCGAACCAAACATTGCTGTGGAGAAGTCGCACATGGCAGAATGAATTGGGTCCTTATCTATGAAATTGGTGTTTTTATTCTGTCTTAGCAATTTGTCCGTAACTATTAAGTTTCAGAACATTCTTATAAAATAATTGCCCCTTCTAAAAATAGACCATATATTTGAGCTCGTATTATTTAATTTGATAATTTTTTGTAAGTTTAATTGTGTTAAAATTAGACACAAAGACAATTATTTTTAAATGCCTCCCGAATACATCATTTGATTTGCATTAACATAAAAACCATGAATAATTTTTATCAAGCGTGTTCACACACATATTGCTAAAGCTTGTCTAATGATACATGCCAAATATTATTATCTCTGGATTTGTCGTTGTCCTCCTCAAAATCTCCATACTATATTACATTTTGGGATATATAGCTTTCAATTTACTTAATGACTGTATGCATTATATACATAACTTAGACAGTGTCATTTAAAATTTTTCTGCGTATTTCTTTATTCATAGTGTTAATAATTATCAAGTAAAAATCTTTGCATTTTTTTATGATCTATGGTGTTCTGAACCTAAGTATAATCAAAAAAGCGTTCTTGAATAATATTTTTTTTTCTGAATTAAAAAAAGCATTATTTGATTCCAACTCAACAAAAATAGGTTCATTTGAAATATCCTGGCCTTAACCTATGATGTAGGATTCAGTAGTCAGTTTCAGTAATCAGTTTCAGAAAGATCCATTCTAAATTCACACGTGATGTCACGCGAACTTGTACGCGTAACAGGTATGGCAATGTGAACGTCTCTCGTATACCGAACATCCTTTGAAAATTATCCACTTCAGATGGATCGGCCTGCGAGCCGTGATATTTGCTCGTAACAAAAACCAAACACCGTCCACACTGTGACAATCAGTACGTACAATGTTTAGCGAACTTATTGATTGAAATATTTTGCATAGAAGTTTGAGATGGAAAACTGATCGTAACATTTGTATGCGTAAGTAATGCCGTCCACACTATCGGTACACGCGTACTTGTCACGGTTACGCCGTTTTGTTACGATAGGCCGTAACACGATGCCGCTTTTTCATAACGATATATCAGAAACAAAAGAACGTCGTTTTTTAATGTTCTAGATTTACAAAAGGTATGTCCATACAAGGAAAATAAGTTCTTAATTATTAAACATCCTTAAGACGACATTTTCCTTACTATATTACATCATCGTAAAATTGTAGATTCTAAACAATTTATTGTATATTGAATATATCTTCAGATAGGTATAGTTATATGATTATCTGTGGTTTATGATAATTTATTCAAATTTAAATTATGTGTTCTTGTGGTGCTCCAATATTATCTAGGATTTTACAAAGCAAAATTTACGTCTAAATATATTACTCCTATTCTATATATAACCTGTACTAGAAGTTCTTATTTTTTATAATAATATATCTGTAGCAGATGTCGACAGCATGTTCATGTTATTATACATTTATTTAACTCCATTTTTAATAGTTTTATGGTAAACAAATTATTGGGTACAAGTGTTGTATCTCTGGTATTAAACTTAGAGCTCCTTGGGGTAAAAATGGAGATAAAAGTTGAACGCATTGTCCTTTAATAAGTTTAGTAGGTATGCTATTAATTACTCTTTTTATAGTTGGAAGCAAGCGAGTATCGTGTCAGTTTTGCAAGCTTTTGTAGACCAAATGCCGTTCTGCCAACCAATTAACGTAGGAAAAAAAGGAAAGAATATATTCCTTTTATTCTCCTCCTATTATTCCCAGTTACAGCACTGATAATATTTTAAGAACAATGTTAACCGTAAAGAAGCACTGAATAATTTTGTTAAATATTATATTTAATCCAGTTAAGAATTTGTTAAGACTATTAAAACAAATAAATCGCAAGCCTTTACCTTTACAGACAGCTGCGGCGGTGACAAAAACGCTACTTCAGGTTGCGGTAACCACTGCGGCAACTCCTGTTCCGACTACAAGGAGACGAACAAGACTTGCCTAAGCGGGTGTCCATCCAACAGCTGCGATTGCAGGAAGGGATTCGTTTACCACGACAAACTGAAAGTGTGTGTCTTGCCTGCTGATTGCTGTGAGTATAAGTAAATTATTTCAATACCAGCCTAGGTATATACTTCTTTTTGATAGAAGAAAATGCATTTATACATCCCCTGCAGAAGTGGGGAAGAAACTGCATGGGTAATTGGGTATATAGGACTCCACGGTTTGGCAACTAGTCTACCTAACCTTCCTGCGTCAGTGTTTCCGTACTGAAAATTTTCAAGAGTGAACATAATTATGCATTATTTGAGAATGCGTGTTCTTCCTCAGACCACAGTCATGATTGCTTTGCTTTGAAACGCTCTCAAATTATTAATTCAATCAAAAATACTCTTCACTGCCGGGCTTCACTGCTTTAGATTAGTGGGTAGAAGCTGTCATCACAGCGAGCAGGACCTGTCTTAATATGTCTTCCAGAGTACGGAAGAACCCTAGATCAGAATTTGCTAGTATACCATTAAGGTTCAACCGTAGTGAAAATTCGTTTGTTTCCATAATCAAAAGCAATAAGCCATCGAGTTCCTTCCTAAACAATATGTGCCGAAGCTCTCAACAAAATCTTAACAATATTAACGTAGCCTAACGATGAGGATTCAATCTTCCGTTGCTTTGAGAAGCTTTTGCGAAAATGTCAAACCTAATAGTAATATAATACATAACACCAAAAACATCGATTCATTTTCGTAACTGACAAAAAGAAAGCAATTCCCTAAAAGAAAATGGCAAATATTTCCTCACACAACTTTGATAGAAAGCTAGATTACTTCTGGAAATTAAGCAATAATTATTTTTGTTTGTTCACAGAATATTTCTTCGTATTTCTGACAAGTTCATGAGACCGGTCGATGGGGAATTACCGGTTCCGATTTTATTTACGTACAATCGAGTTCAAAAATATGTATGCAGCAGTGAGAGCAGAAATTGGTAGTCGACAAAGTTGTCGATCAACAAACGCATTTAATTTACCGAGTCGTGTCGATAACCGCTAGCATAGAAGTGAGATCGAAAGAATTCTTAATTTTGTCAGCTCAATAACAAGACGTGCCAAATTATTTGAAATTATGTCGATCATTCATTCCCATTTTCTTAAATATGACATATGAAAAATAAACAAAACAAACAAAAATAAAGGATTACAAGAATTTGAATGTTATTTCAAAATCAACAATAACTTAATAGGCCTACAGGCAACAGCAAATAAAGACTTTACAAAAACATAACGTACCTAATTATAGTTATTAAATATTTATTTCATGAATTAATACGATACCTTTTATGGAAGAATAAATGCATAATACAAACAATACTCCCATATAAATAAATTAATAAAGCCGAAAATCATCATAATAATCAATAAAATTTGTCTACATAACATTATCTAGGTCGATTGAAGACTCGTTAAAAATTCGACAAATCTATTCATTACTTATGTCAAAAAAAGATCCATGCAAAGTTTATCTACCAATCTCGATAAATTCGGTAACTTTGTCGATCCTTTTCTATATATCGATAAATATATGCTGCCGACATCGAATTGGCGAGAAATGACAATTTTGTAGATTTTCACGGTAAAATTTAACTTGTCGAGAGTTCTACGCTCGCACTGCAGGTTTGACAGTAAATGACTCTTATTGGAAGGGAATAAAGACTGTCAAATACACATACATATTTTTGAGCTTGACTGTACAAGGATGTTGGATGAACTCATTTACGTACAGTTTCCTGATCTAAGTCGAAATTGTAAGACGATTTATAATACAGACTTTTGCATTTCTCGTTAACTTTTATTTTTAATATTATTATTACTATATTCGATATTAAACGTCACATAATAAGAACAGAAAAATAAGGATATGGATATGGAGTGATTTTGAATTTAATAAACTTTTGCATAATCATAATCTAGTTGATTAAAAAGCGATTTCAACGAAAAATAAATTATCGAGGAAAAGAGGAGTGTTCGATGTTTAGTATAAAATATGTATGAAATGTTCTAAATTCACAAGGACCATATTAGATTAGAACAAGTGAGGTCACAGTATTCTCCGGAGTACGTACAAAAAATTTGCTTCAGCTGTCAAATGCGTACAAGGCCGACATTTGGCCGTGTACGCATTTGACAGCTGGAGCACTTTTCGTAATACTTCACCAGTGTCGCTAATCGAAATTTGGTCGAATACGCCCTAAGTAACTGTAGAACCTGTGTTACAAGGGATTTGTTGAAACCCCGCATTTTTAAACATAGTCAATAGTTATTTATTTATCAGATGGAAACATAGTAACATACTATTATCAAGCCTTTAACCAAGAAACGGTTAGCCAAGGTGTTGACGCTTCAAAAAAGGATATAGTTAGGACTCTATGTAATAGAGCTCGTATTTTTATGTTTCTACTATATAAATAATAGAAATAAAATAAAAATCCTTCATGAGGAAGCTGCTATGTTATATATAAGGGACCAAGTATTATATTTTTTTATGTTGCCAGTTTATTAGTTATAGAATAGTGGAAAGTAGCTATTATAAAATCACAGCCCATTTATCGACGGCCGATAAAAATGTGTTTATCTCACCTACTATTAAGTAAAAGTGGTGTTACGGCCAGGATCTTAAAATCATGAAATCGGCCGGTTTTTGGTTAAGATTTAAGACATCAAATAATGTTTTTTTTCATGCAGAATAAATATACGGATACTGATATTCATTAACTGTTCTTGATTATTCTGTATTAATGTATTCGTTTTATATGTGTTTGAATAGCAAAAAACTTAATTAAATACATATTTTTTTCCGAAAAAATATATTATAATAATATTTAAAGTCTAATTTGTAATTCTTGATATTAACTTTTAATTATATCTTAGTTGTTAATACGATGTTAGTCCAAGGCTAGATGTACATATAACTATAAGTTATCAAAAAATAAATACCGAAGTCACATAAGTGTTTTGTTTTTTTTTTTATATCAATTGGGAGCAATCGATATTCGTAGGTTGGCTGTAGTGGGCTGGATGAGATCGACCGAAGATCGAGAGCTTGTTTTTTTATTTTTGTTTTTGTTTTTTTTGTTTATCTTTGTAGTTGTTTCTGGACAAATTTAACGTACCTAACCTTAAAATACAGGTTGGAATTCAAGTTTTCATTGTAAAAATACTTCTCAGTCTCTGTTATGTCAATAAAAGACAAAAATGTAATTTTTATGAGAAATGCGATTCCAACTAGTTTCCGCTAGGGGCGCTTTTCACGATTCCCGGTTATGCGGAGCTTAATATTACTTTTATTCGTTTCCCATACAAATTTTCATACTTGACATGTCAACGCAACTCAGTGAGTAGTATTTTTTCAATGAAAAGTTACAAAAGGGGTACAGTAACTACCTATTAAGCCATCATGTTTACCTCTATAAGGTAAGGTGAACACTTATGTGTTTAGGGTTATAATCCCTTGCAAATGGAGGATTTTAATACCTATCCTTAACGACTATTTCCATTACAGAGGAAGGCAGCTTTATATTTACTGTAGGACATGTCGAAAAAGCTCCAATAATCTCAGCAGAACAATATAGTAATTAAAAATCAAGACAATCTAAAACCTAATTTATTTAAAGATTTTTTTAAAAAGATAGAATAAGATAAAAATTAATTCTATCAAATATTAAAAAAACTTTCGAGATACCAATTTTCATTGTCCTGAAACTCGCTGGTCTCTTTCAGAAATTTTAAATGTGAAATTTTTAGTTAAGGTACTTATTCTAAGTTCATCTAACACTAAAGCTCTTGATTGGAAACTGAAATCGAAAGCAATTTCGAGAGTTTTTAAGACTTTATAACACATTCAATAACTGAAATAATATTTAGCATACAAATGCTTTTGTGATAAAAGTACATAGCGCGATAAGTAACTCTAATCACGTTTAATGTAAAAATAAATCATTTATTAACAAATACTTAAGCACGTTGAAGAATTTTTGAATGAGTTTATTTTTTTGCACCATGTTGCCTTTCATCTTATAAAAATCTAGAGTAAAAACTAGTTTGTAAAGACCTGCCTTTTTTCAGAACGCTTTTGATATGGTCAAAAAATGTCCGGGTTCGATTCCCGGCTTAAGTAGACTTCTATCTGCAGTATGCAGTTTGCAGTTTGCTAAGTAGACTTCTATCTGCAGTATGCAGTATGCAGTTTTTATTTTTACTAAAATCGGTGACATGGTTCCTAAGATCAAATCTTTGTATCTCCTATATTTATATACTTCCCCCTACTGACCGTTTCGGATGGTCCATCCTGTATATAATAAGGTTCTCGAAAGGTTTCTCCCAAAAAGCAGCCCGCATTTATCAGGAAGTTTGTTAATGTTTTTATTTGATCAACAACGAGAAATTTTATTGTATAAATAAACGTACCATCAGTGCCCACATTGGTAAATTAATACTAATAAAATACAAGTGCAATAAAACATAGTGTTTTTGAATAAATTTTGATATATTTATTTTTTGAAACACGAACATTTTCTTTTTTCGCAATACGCCTTATATAAAATATAAATACATATAATGAAAAATTATTAATCTTCTACATATCTTCTGAACTTTACGCGAAAATTATGTCATCGACACAAACGTAACGTCGTGTGGTTTCCTTGATTCTTTTTTTGACGAATTTTTTCTCCCATATTTCTAATCAAATATAAAATTATAAAAAATTTATATACCTTAAAACTCCTACTCATACACGTCAAATAATATGTGTAATAATATGTCAAATAATATGTCGCAGGTACAGTCAGCTTCATAAAGATCTTAGTGTCAAGAGTGCTCAAAAATATCTGAAGAACACAAGTTCAAATTTATATACGTTGTCAGTTCATCTTATTGTTGTAACCGTCCAGAGTGTTCAATATTATCTAAACTACACAATTCCAATATTATGTTATATGTTAAGATGACCAATTATATATTCGCGAATAAAGTGTTCAATGATATCTAAACACTCAAAGTTATCAAAAATATCTTGGTGTTAAAGAAAAGTAAACACTAATCTGAAGCATTACGTGCGATTTTTATATTGTTTATTTTCTCTTCCTATCGGTCCTTTTAATTTTGTGTTTGACGTACTAAACGTGTCTTTTGTTTGGAACAGAGTCTTGACATGTCTGATGACGTGCCATCAGTTGTTGCCGCTCTTCCATAACAACGGCAACGTCGCATGCTTTTGGATGAAATAATTTTACTTATCTTGTATCCATAGACAGAAGGTAAGGTATAGATGCAGCAAGCAAATTATAATAAATATTTTTACACTTGCATTATAAAAATTATTAACATTATATCACCCAAATTAAACATAAAAAATCAAAAAAGCGCATACATATTGCGATTTTTTATTACTTTGCCATTTTTCATTTGTCTTTATCGAGACTCGAACTCAAAATCTTTTCTAATTATGTAAGTAGGATCACTGCCAACTCGACCTCATTATGTAATTTTGTATTTAAATTTGTCCTTTGCCCTTAAAGTGGGAAACACTAAAAATTTTTAAGAAAATAAAAAACGGCTTAATGTAGAATGTTGCCAATACTTTTTTTCGAAGTAATCTCCGTTCCTCTCTACACAGCGCCGTATTCAATGGAACCACTGAGAAAAGCAGTGGGCCCATTGTTCCTAGGGGTCTCTTCTATGGCATTTTCGTACGCTTTTACCGCATCTTCAAGGGAATACCTACTTCAAGCGAAGCGAATACCTAAACTTCGAGGTATTCGCGAAAATGCCATAGAAGAGACGCCTAGGAACAATAAGCCCACTGCTTTTCTCAGTGGATCCAGCATAGATTTCAAAATCGTAATTTTATGTTTTTAAAAAATGCCATGAGATTCTGGTAGATATTGCTTTTAGCGATAAGGCCGCCTGTGTTGCGTTGCAATTTGTACGGTTTTGTTTTTTTTCTTCGTCGCAATACAGAATGTTATCTATCCGAGAATCCGTTAACTACACAACAGCTAATAATATTATGGTTAATACTATACGCAGGTAAGTAAGTATTACATTCTCTTTGGTTAATACATAATTTTTAATTACTGACAAGACTGTTATTTTTCGTTGTCATAGTAACTTGAACAATAAAACAATAAAAAATTGAAATATCTTTAGAATGTCAAAATGTGAAGATATTTATCAGCACTCTGTCCGCTTAGATACCAATGGACAGTTTGGAAGTGAACATATTAATGATGACTTTGACCGTGTATATGTTTTTGGAGACTTTTGATATGAAGATATTTATGACTGTTTGATTGTGTACAATATTTTGACAACTTTAAATGAGAAGATATAATTGCACTTTTGCTCGTAATATGTATAAGACTACTTTGTCATATCAGATCTTTATGAAGCTGACTGTACCATAATTTTCGAAAACAAGTTTTGATGATGATAAGGTATACAACTCAAAAATAATCCTAATGCCTAATTTTGCAGTCAAGTTGGTTAAAAGCTTTATAAGTATACTAATAAATTATTACGAACCAAATATGGGTATATTTAATAAATGTAATGTTTTTTTTTTACATTCTTTATTGCAATTATTTGAGAGCAGATCGTTCTTTGTGTCCTAAAAACTAATAATTTTTTTTTTATATCCAATGTTATCCAATGTTAATGATGATATAATTTAGACTAAAAGTTTTACCAGAAATATAGACTATTTTACACGTTCTGCGTGTTAATAAATAATAAATAAATATCTTCAGACATTCACACCTATCAACTAGCCCCATTTTAAGCAACTAATGCTGCTTTTTTAACGGACAATTGATGACGGATAAACAAATAAATACATATAAATGAATCAGTTTTGTGTCCATCTTAATCGTAATCCTTCTCATCACAGTACTGACATTCATCGGCTGTGACACATATATCGGATTGATTTCTATAATAACCCTCAGTGCAGACACACCTAGGTTGACAGTTGAGTACAAGTGTATTGCAGACCACGGGCTCTTGACCAGCTGCTTCGCAGTTTTCATTCAAGCACGCAGACGGACACGGCGCCCATTCTTCATTCTGTCTGGTACATTTCACTGGAGCTACAAAGGATAAAATAATATTCAAATTTAAGTTCATTTATTAAACAATCATACACATGATAGGTGGTCACAATAGGTGCTAAAAATATATGAAATAAAAATGACATAACATATTGATATATTTATACCACTACTTTCTTTTAGCCAGTTCACTACCTGTTCACTTTCTTCCCTTTAAAATACATAAAATTCCGTTTAAAATATATTATTAAACTAGATACAATATGAGAATATTATCACAGACTGCAAAAGATGAGAAAATAAAAATATTCTATAGAGAATAACTGTAGCTAGAGCGCGCGGAACTGGTTGGCCGCGCCTTAGGTATGTGAGGGGTGGGACGGAGATGCGGGAGCGCTTGCTGTCATTACTCAGTTCGGCGCCGTACTTAGCGACGGCAACACGCATTGAAAGTTCCGGCTTACTTTAAACAAAACGCACATGAGATTGCAATAGCGAGATGAGTCGCCACCTAAGGCGCGGCCAACGAGTTCCGCGCGCACTACGAGTATAGGCCGTAACGTTTTCGACTGACATTTGGTTGTGGTAAATGTGGTAAATGTGTGGTAAAACGTTCGTAATAGGTCTTTAACTATGAAATTGCCCTTTTGTTTTGTATCTTTTGGGGAACTCAGGATTTTCCATAGTAAAATTTTTTCAGTTTTCTTCACAACGACAAATCCAAAGGTGATAATATTTGGCATGTATCATTAGACAACCTTTAGCAATATGTGTGATATCACTCTTCATAAAAGTTATTTATCGTTTTTAAGTAAATGCAAATAAAATGATGTATTCGGGAGGCACTTAAAAAGAGTTGCCTCCGTGTCCAATTTTAACACAATTAAACTTACAATAAATTATCAAAACAAATCAAAAGAGCTCAAAAATATGGTCCTTTTTAAGAGGAGGTAATTATTTTTTTAAAACACTCTGAAACTAATTAGTTACAGACAAAATATTAAGAGAGAAAAAAACGGCTATTTCATACTTTAACCCCTATTATTCAGAGCGATCGCGCCGTATAAGTTAATGGACTTCAACAAGCTTATTACTGGATTTTTTTATTGAAGAAAAAGTACATTTCTATACTTTTCAGTTAGTTTAATCAATACTTACGACACGTTGAGGACTCAATACACTGGTCATCGTCAATACTCTTTCTCAAGTGGTTCAGAGTACATACACAACCAGATAGACATGGGTTTGGAGGGTCGCAGGCAACCACAGCCCGACTGTCGCTTGTTGGGCAGTAATCAGTAGGACAACGGACTCTGCATGGCACAAATATCTCATTCTTCCTGCATGGGTTTCCTCCTGAAAACCAAATGATTAATGAAAATATTATAATTATTACAAAGCAAGTAGGAAAAAGTCGTCACCTTTCGTACACTTCTTATATATTATTTTTTTAGTCTTTAATTAATTGTCGAATTATTCTTGTTTATATATCTTAAGTGTCACAAATATATTGTAGTTTGTTACAAAAAAGTCCGAAAATATTATATTAAAAGGTTATAGCCATTTTTCGACGGTAAGATATTTTGTTCCCCACTATGGGGTACATTTTCAACACTGTACCCCCAATAATAAATAAGAACATTTATGACGTAGTAAAACAATTATGTTGCTGTAATAAAATATTAATTAAAAAGGTAAATCGAAATAAAAAAATATTAGGTAAATTAAATATATGCGTACGAAAGTGCCCCAATTTACACAAATTTATACTAATAAAAACTGAAAGCTCAAAATTACTTTAATTAATCGTTACCATTTTGTCAAAAACGTAACAATTCTACTTACAATTTCGAACTAAACTTTGGTAAAAATGATACATAGCACGCGCGAAAAAACGTTTCGTCTTGCCAGTTGATACATCGTAGTGCAACTGGCGCAAAACTCTGCTAGCAACAAGGCGGCCGGAATGTCTACGCACATAAGTAAAGGCGTGTTTGTGTGTCGTTTTGTTTCTCTGTCTAATATACTAACACCCTTACTAATAAACGAGGTATAAGGTTGAAAAAGTTATTCAGTGTTTTGTCTTCGTCAAACATTCAGAAGACAGTAGTTGTCAGAAAGTCGGAAAACACTGAATAACTATTCCTTCCTTATAACTCGTTTATTAGTAAGGGGGTTACTGTATAAATGTGCCCCGCGCACGAAGGGTACGACTTTCCCCTAACAGTTAGAAGGCACAATAATGTTTACAACGTACCCAATTCTAAATCAAAATGCCATTAATTATTACAAAAGCGATGACTCCTGACATAATTTTTGTCAGGAGTTGGGTTTTATTTTGTTATAAAAACGAACAATCAAAAGTCAATTACCTGGACATTTTTCAGGTTTTACACACTTTCCTTTCTTATTGAACAAGAACCCAGGCTTACATTCGCACCCGATAATCTTACAAGCCTTCTTGCAGGGGAATGCGTTAGGCGAGTCGCAGGTGGACGGACACGGCGCAGGGCACGTCTTCACCACTGCATTCGGATCTCCATTACAGCCAAGGTTTTCTACGAATTTTCGAAAAAAATTATTAATTATACCAATTTCCGATCATTTAGAAGTCGCTCTAACAGTAGGTTGATGCACCATTTATAAAGATATTCGTTCTTAGCCTACTCGTATATTCGTCCCACTGATTCTGGCCTTCCTCACGAAGAGACTCATTAGGTGTATGGGCCGTAACACCACCACGCTGGCCCAATATGGGTTGGTGGGTAGAAACGGTTACAATAGCGACGGGAACCAGCGGCTTAACGTGTTATCTGAAGTAAAGAGGATATGGAGATCACAAAGTATTGGTCACCCTTCCAAGACCAGACCATAGCGAAGGTTTTCGATATTAAAAGCCACAGCGTATTTACCACTATGCCACTGAGTTCCTCAGCATATTCGACACAAGGTCGAAATTGTTTAGATTTTTTAATGAGGTCTATTAAATAACTTGCTTTACTTAAGTAGGTACCTAAAGTGTTTATTAAACAAAGTTCCTTGACACACAACTCTCTATCTCGAAGAGTACTCGTATTGGGATTCTTCGTGATGACATCTCCAGCAGTGTTCAATTCCGCAGTTACATAGAAAACAAGGTCAAACTAGCTTCTTTAAAGCTTGGTGTGCTCAATAAAGCTAAACGGTACATCTCCTCGGTAGCTACAAGTCGCAAGCTCGGCCCCACATGGAGTACTTTTGTCATCTTTGGGCGGGTGCACCTGCTTATCAGCTTGGACCTTTTGACGTGGTACAACGACGAGCTATGAGAATCGTTGACGATCCCCAACTCAAGCGGTATTGAACCTCTCAGCCTAGGAAAAGATTTCGCCTCTTTGTGCGTGTTCTACCGCTTGTACAATGGAACATGTTCACAGGAACTCTTCGACATGATGCCCACGGCCACTTTCTATCATCGCACCGCTCGCCATCGACAGCGAGCTCATCCTCACACCTTGGATCCAAAATGGTCGCGTACTCTGTGCTTTAAAAGAAATTTCCTTCCACGTACGCTTGAACTGTGGAATGAGCTCCCTGCCAGGGCTGTCCCTAAGGACTACAGCATGGGGTTCTTCAAGAAGGGTGTATGAAAGTTTTTGAAGGGTCGGCAGCGCGCGAGTGATACTCCTTGAGTTGCAAGCGTTCATAAGCTACGGTAACCATTTCCCATCAGGAGGGCCGTATGCTTCCAATAGTGACCTCTTCCAGCCAACCCATCACAGAGTTTTGAGCTCCTATGTGGTGACAGAAGCGACAAGTGCAACCAGTGCAGAGATCGGAGTAATAATTAAGAAAAAGATAATAGGTGATCTTCATATGTCATACTTACTAGGACATTGGTCGACCTTGATACATTTTCCACCCTTTTTCGACAAAATATACCCGTTGTCGCAGCACTGCGGTTTGTCAAACGCGGAATCACAGTTTGGTGGATTTGGCACGGCACACGTCGGCGTGCAGGCAGTTGCACATGGGTTATACCTCGCTAAAACAATTATCAGTTCATTATTATGTATGTATGTATAAATACTTTTAAAGAGCCAGTTTCAATTTTATAATGCCAAGAAAAACTTTTCGCAAGAATAAAATAATAGGTACTAACGACAATCTGATGACAAAACACAAGTAAATTTTTCAGCTGTGAGCAGTTTCCGGTAATTGTCTTTACAAAGACAGCCAGGTTGGCAATTAATAACAGAGCAGTCTGTTTCGAATGGGCTGTCATCAGATACGCAATACTTATCGCCACAAATGAACCCACAATCTGAAAATGTTGCGTTTACTCCACATGGATCTCCCCCTAAAAACAAAATTGTATTTTAAAACGACAACGCCAAATTAAGATTTAATAACACGCTTATTTTAAAATACTAAACAAGAATTGGGACAAGATTTTGAAAGGGGATAATGTAGCTAAATTTATAAATTAGGTACCTGATAGGTAGAACCTAAGATGTATACCTACACGATGAAGTAATGAATAATAAATTTATATAAGTTTTATTCGATCGAATCAGCAAAAATAATAACAAAACTTACAAGATACATAAGATAAAACGATTACCTGGACACCGATTTGGCTTAATGCATTTTCCATTTTCTTTGGAGAGAATGTATCCCGGCTTACATTTGCACCCTGGGGCCTGACATGGTGTTTTACATTTCGCGCTAGGGGGAGGTCGTGGCACTGCGCAAGTGTTTGGGCATGGCGATGGACAGCCATACACAATCGCATTTGGGTCACCGTTGCAAGAATTTTCTAAAAAAGTCATCAAGAATTCAAAATTTTAGTTTTGTTTCTTAACATTAGGTTATGTTTGAATTTTGTTTCTTTGGTGATTTTGCAGAAAAATATAATTTCGCACATTTACTCGGATTCGCTATTGACGAGTACGAGTAAATGTGTGAAATTATTTGTGCTTTTCAATCAATCAATAATAACAGTTATGTAGTATTTATTAATAAAGGCATACTTGGACAATCTTCTATTTTGATGCATTTCCCTCCTTTCTTTGATAGAATGTAATCTTCCTGACATCTGCAACCATCAATGTTACGAGCATATGGACGAACCACGGGACAGTTTGGTCTAGTTGGATAGGCGCAAGTCGGTCGACATTCTGGACGAATATCACAACCCCCAGGTGGAGCTGTAACGAAACATGGCCACGTAAGCATATTATAATTATATTTTAGTCTTGTGATGATTGCTAATTAACTAGAAAAGTAAATTGTTTAAAATCAGACATTGACAATATATTTTTGTGCATGTAAACAAAAATGTTAAAATCTTATCAATCTTCAAAGATATTCATTAACTAAATAGCGATATTTAAAGTTGCCTATTTTATGTGGGAGTATATATAAGAAATTGTACTTAAATGAAAGCACTTACTGAGTATTAAAGCAACATTAATATTGTAGCGAATTCCTTATTTACTCATTGATCATTAATAAAGTGTCGAAATATTTTGAAATTAAGTTCAAAACTTACATAATAATATACACAATCAATCTAGAAGAAATTACAAATAATACATTATGAACTATTTCAGTCTTTTAATTTTACTTGTAACTAATAAGTGACACGCGACGACAAGAGTGAAGACCAATCTTACATACTTTAATAGCTCTAAATCTGAATCGCCTTCTCATTATACACTCTGAACATACTTGCAATTTTGCAGCGTGTGGCCTAGACGTCTATAGAACTGTGATTCGAATACGTAAATGAGACTGGCAATAAAGACCGTTTTAACCAACACTGGATAAGCTCCTAATAAATTGACACACAGATCATTTTATCAATTCAATCAGTTCTATTTTTGAATTTATCAATTGGATAGTGACAATCCGGCCCTAAATAATAAATAAATAAATATCTTTAGACATTCACACCTATCAACTGGCCCATACTAGACATCTAATGCCTGTGTTATGGATACCAGATGACGGACAAATATATTTAATAGATAAATACATATAAATATTCAGAATATAATATACATATATAAACACCCAAGACTGGAGAACAAATGCCTGTTCACACAAACATTTGCCCCCACCGGGGATCGAACCCAGAACCTCTCGAGATGGCGACGCCTTGAGACCGGCGAACAGACCACTCGACCACGGAGGTTGTCCTCTAGAGTTGTAAATCCTCCAACTATGGTGTGTCGTATGTATCTACTATCTACATGGTTACCACAGCTCTAAAGCCTAAATTACAAGGTAATAATGTTTCTCAGAATCCCAATGATTTTAACAGCTCCTTATTTGGACATTGGAAGCCGTCAACTTGACATCGTATAAAAAGGAGAAAGGCTAGGCTTTAAGATCTTTCTCTTTAAATTAAGTCTTTGTATTTTCCAGCGAAAATCTCAAATAGAGTCTGTAAAAGTCGGTCGTCGTCCAACGTCTCAAGATTTCTAAAACAGTAATAATCTTAGACTTGACTGACTCGAATTTAAATTATACTCCAATAGTTTTTTAAATAATCAAACATTTGAGAAAAATTACATTTTATGTATATATTTTACTTCATACGAATTAATGGAGCAGGAACAAAAAATAAAATCCAAGCACAATGCAAAACAATTTATTATAATTCAACGGTCAATGGGTTGTAATTTTGTTACAATCCCTTCTTCAAAACAGTATAAACATCTGGAACATAATCAAACTATTATTATAGAAAGTTATAAAATATAGTAAGTACAAAATAGTGAAGTAGGTACCTTGATTCGCTATCAAGGAAGTGTATTTTATTAGTAACAACGTGTAAAAAAATAGTGATAATTGGAAATCAGTACTGTTAAGGCACGGGCAATTGACCAATGTCATCGCATGCAGGTGGATGTTGAGTGTTCCTACACTCTTCAGCCGATATACAGATGTCACTTGAGTTTCTAAAATGATCCTTAGTGCATACGCAAGTGGGTTTACAATCGAGTAAAAGAGTATTGCAGACTACAGGTGGTTTGTCAACAGCATCGCAGTATTCGCTCAAACAAGAGGAGGGACACGGCGACCACACTTCATTCTGTCTGGTACACTTCACTGGAGCTAAAAAAATATAACGATTGTGTTATTTTTAACATTATTAATAAACTCACAAAAAGATCTCCTTTCTCGGAACTTAAAAAATGAATCTTCTTCTTGCCCTTTTCTCACTCTAGGTGGGGTTGGGACAACATGTCTTCTTCTTCCATTCTCCTCTGTCACTCGTCTCGCTCAGCATCCATTTCTTTTATTCTCATTCATTCTTCACGCATTCAATTCATTCGCTTCTTTGGTCTTCCTCTCACTCTAGGTACTTCCACATCCATGCTCAGCATCCCTCTTGTAATGTGACATTCATCCCTCCTCATCACATGTCCATTATGAGGAGGAATGAATGTCACTTAAGCAGACAAGCTAAGCAGACATCTGTGAAATAAACTCTAAGCATTACATTTATGAAGCCTGTTTATGAACTTCTAGTAACACTTTTATTATGGGTTAGACTCACACCTAAAATTGTAATATACAGTATATGACTTCTACACTCCATAGTACTTTTACGGTATCTGTCCAAACACTATACTCACGACAGTGAGAAGCAACGATGCACTGATCGTCTTCCAGGCTCTTTCTCTTGTGGTTCAGGTTACATATGCACCCAGAGAGACATGGATGCGGCGGGTCACACGCGACCATAGCTCGGCTGTCGCTACTTGGGCAATAATCCGTTGGACAAGGAACTTTGCACGCCACAAACCTTTCATTCTTTCTGCATGGATTGCCCCCTAAAACAGGTACACAAAAAAAATTAATAACTAGCCCTTGCCCGCGACTTCGTCAGTTACTTTGAGATAGTATGATGGTATGTAGCCTATAGCCTTCCTCAATTCATGTTTATTCAACAATGAAATAGAAAATTTACTCCTACTCTAGTATTAGAAGTAAAGTTCATAGTGGCGTAAATTTTTCCTTAATTTTTCTGAGAGACGTTATTAAAATCTTTCAACATTCACCCGCATGGCACCCGTTCCCATGAGAATATCGGGATAAAAGGTAGCCTGTCTTTTTTAGACTCTAGACTATCTGTGTATCAAATTTCGGTGATAATGGTTAAGTAGTTATGACGTGATAGCGAGACAGACAGTCAGAGCTACCTTCACACTTATAATATTAGTATAATATTATTACAATAAACTATTAAATAATACTAAAGATGAAACACTTTTTTTTTTTTTTTTAAATAAGAATCAAACAAATACATAGGAATGCAATAGGCTAGTTGACCCTTTTTTTATAGGCCCCCCAAATGATTCATTACTGGTAGCTATCTCTAGCTCGGTATAAAAAATAATATTAATTTTTGAGGCCTTTATCACAATAAATTCTTAATATTAAATTACGTTTTTGCTTAACGCTTTGGGTCATGATGGTTTATCTATAATTTATCTGTGCCGTAAAGTCACGATTTTGGTAAACAATTTAATACGTGTGCGTGACATAGCCAACAGATATGCTTGATTGGTTGCGACTGGCGTTTTATGGTTTTTGACCATGCATAGTACCAAATTGTTTACATGATGTGTTACTTCACTAATTTAAATTGAATTTAATAAAAATAAAACATGCTTAAATTAAATTTCTACATCAATCTCCTATTAAAATTTATTAAACTTGGTATATTTCGAACCCTAGAACATAATCTGTCACGATAGTTATTTGTAATAAAGCCAAAGCTGACGCATTTGACGCATATGAAAAGTTATCTTCTGTACCTATCTGTTTTAAGTTACACTTGATTTGTGTCGATTTTGTTGTTGAAGAAAAGAAAAAAGATAAGTCGAAGCAAAAATTTAATTTCAATAAAATAAGACAAAATAGGTAGTTTCTTATACTGTAATGCTGCAAAGTAAGTTAAGCAACGCAAGACTTAAGTACGAGTATGTCGCCGTGTCAGCAAACATAAATGTTAGTGTTAAAGACAATAAAGCTATGAAACTAATTGTCTGACTGATTTTAGTTATAAAATTTATGTATAAATTCATATTGGGTGCATAAAATAAAGTGAATTTTTATCCTGTATGTTTCGTCTTCAGCCATTATACGTCTCACTGCTGGGCACAGGCCTTCCTCATGGAGAAGTACGTGAGAACTATGGGCTGTAACACCAACACGATGGCTTAATGCGGGTTGGTGGGTAGAAACGGTTGCAATTGCGACCGGGACAAACAGCTTTATGTGCCTTTCTAAGCAGGAGGATTTTGAGATCACAAAGTTTTTGCCATCCATCCAAACAAGGTTTGACCATGGTGAAGGCAGCTCTGTTTTCGATATCGAAAGTCAAAGAGTACGTAACCGCTACGCCACCGATCTCTTCTGTTGTATATTTGGACAACTAGAAATGTTATAAATATAGATAACCAAAAATCAATTACCTGGGCATTCTTCAGGTTTTACACACTTTCCGTCCTTATTAAACAAGAAGCCAGGCTTACATTCGCACCCGATTACTTTACAAGCCTTCTTGCAGGGGAATGCGTTAGGCGAGTCGCAGGTGGACGGGCATGGCGCTGGGCACGATTTCACCACTGCATTGGGATCTCCATTACAACTTACGTTTTCTGCAATATCAAAAATATTGATATGAATTAGGACTTTATAGCTTTTTTTTACATATGACAGGTAAGCTCTTGGCCTTCATCTCACCTCATGGTAAGTGACGATAAGGCCGAAGATGGAAGCGAGCTCCACCTGTAATCCTCAACAACTGAGGAACTGGCTATCTTACCTCTGATCGCCGGAACACAACAATGCTTATAACATTGTTATTATGGCGACTGATTTAAGTAAGACGGTGGTAACTAGCCAGGCGGGCTTAGAAGCCCTACCACCAACCAAACCGAGCAGAAAAACATCTGCCCCATGGGAAATCAAACCCGGACCTCCCGATCAACTCCCGGTCGTGTTAACCACTAGAACAGAGAGGCGGTTGAGCTTAAAAAATCTCAACTATTTCCTATCTCTTTGCGAATCAAACCGATGACGTTAGTAATAAAAGAAAATCAGATATAACTAGACAGGTAGTGCAACAACGCACGTTTTGAATTTTAGTTATTTTTTTAAGGGATGGTCGCCTTGATAGGACTGACTTCAATTGAGCTTAAATCTATCTGAAGCCATTTTTAACACAAAAAATGGCTTCATCTTTTAGGAGCTACGATACCACAGACATGGACAAATAGACACATCAAACTTATAACAGCCTTCTTTTTGTGTCGGTGCTTCATCATCACCAAATCTGAATATTCAAACCAATTCCTCTGCTGTTCCCCCCCGCTTTATCGGTGGTTAAAATAAATTTATAAAAATCTTAGATTAATTTAATGAATTACACTTACTTGGACAATTATCGATAGGTATGCAGGTACCACCAATTTCGGACAGGACATAGCCGCCTTGGCAACAAGTAGACGGTGGAGCCGAGTCACAATTTGGTGGATTTGGGACCGCGCATGTTGGCGTGCATGCTGACGCGCAAGGCTTGTAACCCGCTAAAAATAAAAAAAATCTAAAGCAAATGACATAGACGTTGCTTAATTTGAAATTGTTGCTAAAGAGGAAATTGTTTTACGGGTTAAAAAAGTAGAAAACATTACGAGGGAAAATAAAGGCGCAATATTACAATAGCCTCAACATAATGAAGATGAAAGTATCACTCATTGGTAATAAATAATATGATATAGCAAGTCGACAACAAGTAATGGAAGAGTGTGAGAGAAATTAAAAAAAAAGGACACTAAACGAACACTGTGAACGTCTTAAAAAATGAAGACATGTAAAATTTTGTAGTCGACGAAGGTAAGGGGAAATTTCTCTTTAAAATTAACTGCACTATTACTATTTTACTTACGACATTCAGCAGCCGGAACACAAACATCATTGCTATCTCTATAGTATCCAAAGGCACATACACATTTCGGCTCACATAAAGCCGTATTGCATACAGCAGGGGCATCGTTAACATTGTCACAACTTTCAGCGAGACATTCGCTTGGACAAGGTGACCAAACTTCGTTTTGTCTTGTACATGTCACAGGTGCTGAAATGAAAATAAAATCAAAATAAAATGCAAAAGAATTTATTCAGTTTAGATGCGTCTTAGCGCATGCTCATGAATGTCATAAACATTTTACAATATTTCGTGAACGACAATAACTACGCCATCCGTTCACCAAAATTCAGGAAGCCTTGTCCTGAGAACAACGGAAGAAACTCAGCAAGTTTCTACTCTCCCTTTACTTTAGCATCATTAAAAAAATGTTATAAACAACGAGTACAACGTTAAGATTAAAAATAAAAGATATCTAATTTGAGCAATATTCTGCTAATGAAGTATTAATTAAAATAACAGAGACAGACATTTCATTTGGGGGCCTAAAATCCAATGGTATTGGTGTGTACTTTTATATCAACATAATGAAGTATTTTAATATATTCGTCTTTAAGGGTAAGTCTTTTGATCCGTAGTTACAGTAACCACAACAGTAAAATTAGACCAATAGCGTTTTTATAGTTAATAGCATTTAACCTCTTGTGGGGCAAAAAAAAGTTAAGAATTTCCTAGAAGACCCCCTAAATGAGAAAAGGTACGTACGACAATTTGAAGCTAATACGCATGTTTCGTTGGTGTAGCTCAGTCTTTTGTAATTTTCTTTGCAACCACATCCCGGTGGACAGGGACGACCAGGCTTGCAAGCTATTTTTATATTACTGTCGTCTTTAGGGCAGTATTGGTTTGGACAACGAAATCCGCATTCTACAAATACTCCGTTTTCACCGCAGGGGTTTCCACCTGAAAAATTACGTGTAATCAATTAAGGAGGAAATGGCAGGAAATTTAAATCGAAATTTAAAAGACGATTTTGTAATTTTTTTACAATTTCACTATGGCTCCTACGTATAAAAAAAAGAAAATCGAGATTTAAACTAAGTTTCATTTTTCTTGCAAGTGGCCCTAAATATCGCTCAGCTGGCTATGGAGAGTGAGATGCTCGTAGTCTTTTGTGAAGGAACCATAAATATGTTATCCTAGAGAGAATTAAGCAAACTGATATAGTACAGAGTGGCAAGTTGGTCGGCAATTTGTCGTAGAACCGACAACCGTTAGGGTAAATGTGTTTATGATGTCCTCCTCAAGATTGGTGATGATGATGAGTGATGACTCATGAAGCACTGCTGGCAGAATCTAGATGCGAAAAACTGATGTTATGGTGAAATTGCTAAGGGGGACCAATGTCCAGCGGTGAATTAATGTAAGTTAATGATGATGAACATTAAATATAAAACTGTAGATGTTACTGAAAGAAAAATACTACCTGGGCATTTATCAGGCAAAATACATTTGCCATTTTCCTTAGATAAAATGTATCCTGGCTCACATTCGCAGCCAACTGCAATGCATTTCTTTGTGCATGGAGCACCCTCTGGCTTACCGCAAGTCGATGGGCATGGCCATGGGCAAGCTTTAAGGACAGCATGTGGATCTCCGTTACAACTGGTTTGTTCTAAAAATATAATTTATTATATAATTATGTAATAATATAAATCATTTTATATAAAAAAAGGTTCTAATGGAATTATGAAAGTTCAATTATATTATGAAAGAAGTATTTCATCGAGCGTATATTACAAATAAAATCCATGATATATTTATGTCAAAGGCCAAGCTAGGCACTTAAATTCATTTTCATTATATATGCTAGATAGCTATATAGAAAAGAACAATAATTTAATTACCGCGAGCGCTTGTAGCAAGTACATCCACAGCTCTTTGACTATACTTTGTAATTAATACAAGCGGCCGGTTTCCGAGAGTAGGCTTTTCATGAGAAGAATTTGAATTAGCAAGAAACTCATGAGCCACTTTTTCAAATAGTTAACCACATAATTATTGAAACCTTACGAATTTACTTCAAATCAATAACATACTTGGACAATCTTCAATTTTAATGCATGGACCTCCATCTTTCGATAAAATGTAACCTTGTTGACATTGACAGCCATCAGTGTTATTGGTAGCCGGTTGTACCACGGGGCAATTTCTTGGGTTGGGATTTGCGCAAGTTGATCGGCAGCGTGGGATAACTGGACATTTTGGTGCTAAAAGAAGATAAGATCAAGATTTGATGTAAAGGTAAATGAGATCTGTGACCCACCAGCATTCATAAACGAAACTAGTCAAAGTTTGTTAAAGACTATAAATGAGATAATATCACCGTCCTCAAAGGTAGGGAATTTTTTCAACATGACAATAATATTTTTTTTCCCACATTCATTCCCTTTAAAAAGTATAAAACGCTTACAAAAATCATCTTAAAATTATACAATAATTTTTAGGAGTTTTTCTGCCTTATTTCTCACAGTTTCCCTGAGTCCTCTACAGCTCCAGTTACAAAAAATATTAGTTTATGAGTAAGCTCCTGAAAATAAAAGCCTACCTTCTTTATTAATAGAGAGTTAAGTAGGTCAATGGGAAATAAAACAATTTTTTTCTTACTTTTTTTATTTATATAAGGCATCAAACTTTAACACTCCCTTACATTAAAAATATTAAACACAATCAAAAGCAAAAGGCCAATTAAAATAAGCAAATAGAAAAATAGCACAGCGTTCCAGCACACAATCGCATAGGTTTTTGGCTTTGGCCAATTCTGTGAATTGCTCTTTCAGCGCTAGAGAGCGTTTCATATTTAGTAGTAACAACTAAAACTCTATTATTAGGAGAAATAAAAAATGTCACACAAACCTTTTTTCCCCATTCATTAGGACAAATAATACACATTTCGTTAAATGTTAACTCCAAACCTTCAAAACAAGCCACATTTTAATAATGATTCAAAAACGCCCAAGGACTTCTTAATATCAACTTAGAATTAAAGTCAGTGGGCATTTTAGCCAGCCCATACAGGAATTCCCATGGACCCATCGATGAACCCGGTGACTTTCATGAGCATAGGTGGATACCTGGGCAATCCTTAGGCAGAATGCATTTTCCGTCTGAGAGCAAATATCCCGGCTTACATTCACAGCCTTCAGCAATACACATTTTTTTACAAACTTTTGGTTTTGGATCATCACAAGTTGCTGGGCATGGTGTTGGGCATTTTTTAAGTATTGCGTTTGGATCACCCTTGCAACCGGCTCCAGCTAAAACATAAATAGTAAACATTGCTAAGCCAAATATTGTAAGCCGTTAATTAATTTTATATGGTAATTAGCTCAGTAAATGTTGTTTAAAAGTTTTTAAAAGTACTTGGTTCTTCAATAAAGAGAAAAGAAAAAATATCTATTGATCACTAAAATAAAAGCAAGCAATATCAACAAAACCATAATATTAAACATAAAATATACAAGAAACAAAATACATAAAGTAGTCAATTAGGACCCAGCCTCAGCACGGGCTGCATCAGGATAAGCTTTGCTCCAAATAACAATCAATTAACAAATAAACACTTAACATAAAATTGTACATTTACAAAAGTGCAAAAAGAAAAATAGTGGCGTGTATAAAGTAAAATCGAGATGGGATGGTTTGGCATAATATTGAGTTATCGAATGAAAATAATGTGTACCTTGTGAGTGCAAGTGTATAACAAAAATAAATAAAAACTGAATAGTGATTTAATGCAGATGGACGTACCACGACCAAATCTAAAACAGTGGAATACAGCATGTTGTAATGGTAATTAAAGAAAAATTACATGGGCAGTTTGCAGGTAAAACACATTTCCCATTCGATAATACGTATCCTGGATTGCATTCACAGCCAGCAGGCTTACACTCTGGGAAACAAAGTATGATAGGATTGTCACAAGTCGGTGGGCATGCAGATGTGCAATTTTTAAAAGATGCGTTTGGATCCCCTTTACAGCCAACATTCGCTAAAAATTCACCAGTCTTTAATTTCATTTGCTTTCCTAATATTAAAGATACTCTATTATCATCAATGTTTAAATCTGCTCTGCCATTTCATATAGTACTCAAATCAACAATTAGACTTTTCTCTGTATTTTGATAGAATTTTATAAACAATGAATCTCATTTCAAAATATAGTGGGGGCTTAATGAAAATAAGTTCTTAAACAATATATTTTAAATTATAATTACATGGGCAGTTTGCGAGTAAAACACATTTCCCATTCGATAATACGTATCCTGGATTGCATTCACAGCCAGCAGGCTTACACTCCGGGAAACATAGTGTGATAGGATTGTCACAAGTCGGTGGGCATGCTGATGTGCAATTTTTAAACGATGCGTTTGGATCCCCTCTACAGCCAACATTCGCTAAAAGAACGAACAATGTTTTGTTTTTATGTTTTTCATAATATTATTAGGAGCTTCAAATTGAAATTTACATTTACCAAAGTTCATCTGCAGTGAAATCTATCTGTCTATGTTTTGTGTATACTATGTGTGTACTATATTTCTATGCGAATTGTATATTTTTGTGTATTCTATATTTCTTACCTTTTTCACCCTCTATTCAAAATATATCCAACTACCAATCCATCCCATATCGGCCAACTGGAGATGCTAAAACTTTCTTGTATTATTACTCCTTTCCATTTGTAGGTAGGTTCATAAAAACTATTACTCACGGCATTCAGAAGCACGCACGCAGATGTTTTTGCTGTTTCTGTAGTAGCCTTTTTTGCAGATGCATTTCGGCTTGAAGTCATAGTAAGGTTTGTTACACGGGACAGGTGGCTTGTTGGCATCGGCACATCGCTCTGCCAGGCACTTGGGTGGAGACGGACACCATACTTCGTTTGGTCTTGTGCATTTTACAGGTGCTATAAAAATATATATTTTTTACCGATGACATTATTCTTGTTCTTATTATGGAACTGAGACTACTAAGAAAACTTAAATTTTTTACTATCTTTTAATTTCTATAACTATTGGGTACTTACGACAATCCGACGCTTTTATACAACGGGCGTCATTTTTATCCAGCCTCAAATACCCAGCTTTGCATACGCATCCAGGGGGACAAGGGCGAGGTGGATCGCAAATCAATAAGGCAAGGGTATCGCTTTTTGGACAATAATTGTTTGGACAATTTACTTTACAAGACGCCATCATCTCGTTACGTGGACATGTTTTGGCTGAAATATAATTCAAGGACAAGGATATTAAAAATTGCTGAATGCATTTGCAATGTCAAATAATAGAGACAACTTCATGCATAAAATAAATATCAGTTTTAATTAACGCTGTCCAAAAAATATTATGCTTACGAGTACTTTTGAACTCTTGCAGCACCAACCAAACCAAGATAAGAATTAAGGAATTATATTTTTCATATTTTCTCTTGTAATAAATTTTACGCGTTTACAAAGCTTTTATGAGTATGGATTACCTGGACAGTCCTTAGGCAGAATACATTTTCCATTTGAAAGCAAATATCCAGGCTTACATTCGCAGCCTTCTTTTAAGCACATTTTGTTGCACACTTTGGGTCTAGTAGGATTCTCGCAAGTCGCCGGACAAGGCGTCGGGCACTTTTTCAGAATCGCGTTTGGATCACCCTTGCAGCCGCGTTTATCTAAAATATGAACACATTTTGTTTAAAATTACCTTATTAATGATTTATTAATCTCCACAAACCATGTTAAAAGGTTACTCGTGACAACTACATAATATAATGTATTCTTCTGCCACACTCGTGAACTTCCATGTCAACTAGTAGCCACATGGTAAAAAAAATTGTTGGTGATGGGAAAAAACAACAACGACAATGGTGACGATGGTGTGATGCAAAAAAAAAATATATAAAACAAACAAATTACCATCTTTAGGAGGACATTGTGCTTTCGGTATACAAATACCAGTGGAGTTTCTGAGGTAGTTATTCAAACATTTGCACCCTGGTGTTTGTTTCAGTGGACGCGCGCAAGGATATGGTGGTTCATAGAGTGATGCACATGTTTCAGGGGGACATGATTTTTTATCCAGAGTGTATTCTTCGTTGTATCCGCATGACGGTTTTTCTGTATCTATGCAAACATAAATAAGTTGAAGTATGTTAGAACATTTAATAAAATGGGGTGGCTACGGCAGACCCCGGGTCGCACCCACTGAAGGGCAGGAACAGGTATATCGGCTAACCACCGGTAGGTACGGTCGGAAAAAAAATTACTCCTAGTCAAAAAAATAAAGAAAGGTGGCTTTCCATCAGACCTATAAATAGACCAATAGGAAGGCACCATTTTACGAGTCATGAGAAACAAAGTAGTCCTATTGGTATATTTTTCCTCGTATATTGCATAATTAGCTCTGGTGGAAGGCACCCTTAATGATATGATAATACTGACTTGTCCAAACTTGTACAAGTCCAACCAACACGGTTTATTTTACAAGCAAAGCTACCTCCACCATGGTCAAGCCTTGGATGGGTGACCAAAACGTTATGATCTCGCACTCCTCCGTGCTTTGGAATGCACATTAATCCGTTGGTACCGGTCTCTATTGCAACCGTTTCTACCCACCAACCGTAACCAACCCACCAGCGTGGTGGTGGTCCATACTCCTCATGTGTTTGTTTCCATGAGAAAGGTATGTGTCCAGCAGTGGGGCGTATACTATACATACGACCCATTATGTATTAATGGAATGTATAATGTCATCTAGTGTCCGTAACTCAAGCAGCATAAGTTGCTTAAAATGGGGCTGGTTGATAGGTGTGAATGTTTGAAGATATTAAAAAAATATATACGTCCCACTGCTGTATTATAGGCTAAGGATGAAACTTGCTTAGTTTGAAAATAGACCTTATTAGGGCCAATTTTTTCTGGTTCTGATATTTTCACGAAATCGTTTGCTTTAATGAATAAAAAAAATACTAACTAGGTGGACATTCTGACTTCGGAATACAAATTCCACTCGAATTCCTCAAATAGTTGTCCTTGCATACACACCCTGGTTTAGGCGGTCGACTAGGACAAGGACGTGGTGGCCTGTAAAGGAATATACATCTGTCATTGGGACAGATCGACTTTGTCAGAGTATAGACTTCATTGAATCCGCATTCAATAGGTTCTAAAAAAAAAAATGATGATGTGTTAGTGGAGGCGCTAGGTGTAAAGTGCTTCTTACGCCTTCGATATTAAGAACAAAGTTACATTCGCCATGGTCAATCCTTGGATGGCTAAATAAAAACAGAGAGGATACTTCGCAAGGCACGTTAAGACATTGGTCCCGGTCACTATTGTAACGATTTCTACCCATAAATCTTGGCGAACATGGTAATCTTACAGCCTGAACTCCTCAATGTGTTTATCCACGTAGAAAGGCCTGTGACCAGCAGTTGGTGACGATGACGTCAATCATGCTTGTGATGTTATTACGAATTTGCAGCTATGAACTGCCCCCGTATTTTAATATGTCGGAAACTAAACGAATCACGGAATCTCTATTCCTGACACTTTTTATTGCGGCGGATAAGACCGAGACGGGACGTGACTTTCTGAATCGAATCCGTGAACCGACAATTTAGAATAAGGGGGCTGGAGACTTATAAAATGTTTCCCTCTTAGTTAAAATAATTAAGGTATACTAACTTGGAGGACACTCAGAAACAGGAATACAAATTCCACTAGAATTCCTCCTATGGTTTTCCTTGCATACACACCCTGGTTCGGGAGGCAGAAAAGCACAAGGTGGCGGTGGCAAGTATAGGAATTCACAGGATTCAGGGGGACAGTTTCGCTTAGTTAGAGAGTAGACTTCATTGAACCCGCATTCGATTGGTTCTAAAACCAAATTAATATACTTAAAACGCTTTTATTTTTATTAACATCTATTGCAAACTCATTACAAATGATATAAGATTGAGTCTTTTGTAGGGTTAAAATGGGGGTTGTAAGGACCTTTGCAGTTATATAGCTACTATATTATAGTTCTTCAGTGGAGACCACGACTCGGGAAACGTAGTGTGGGACGCTCTGTGATGAAAGATGGACTGAAGTGGGCTGGATATGGATGGCTGAAGATCAAAAGTGGTAGTATACTATAGGGAAGACCTATGTCCAGCAGTGGACAAAGGCGAGTCAACGATGATGATACCTATGTATATGTGGAGACAGCGTGTTATTTATAATATTATTTTAAAAAATATACTAACTTGGAGGACACTCTGCAACAGGAATACAAATGCCGCTTGAATTCCTCAGATGGTTCTCCTTGCATACACACCCAGGTTCGGGAGGTAAGTTAGGACAAGGTGGAGGCGGTAAGTACAGGCTCTCACAGGTTTGAGGCGGGCATGATCTCTTTGTTAAGGTGTATACTTCATTATACCCACATTCCATTTCTTCCTCTAAAAACACAAAAAGAAATTGCTCTAGAAATGTTAGTAGCTCTGTCGTGCATCTGAATATCATATTTATAAACGAGGTTTCATATAGAATAATCGCATATAACGTGAGCTGCTTACCAGACGATGAAGAATCTTCTGAGGGAACACAGTCACCATCACAATTTCTTGAATATCCTTCAATGCAGACGCACTCATTTTTATAGTTCAGCTCTTCATTCTCAAAACACTCTGGATCTTAAAAACAAAGGAATTATTTCGTATGTTATACATTAAATATGTAGGTACAGTCACGAGCAAAAAGATGTACTTATATTAGTAGGTCATTTTAAGGTTTTAGTAGCATATTTGTTTTTGTGGCACAGACACAAGTGATATCAAAATCAAAACCCGCTTAGTTGCTGCCTTTGTACTGACTGATAGTAATGAATCTGATATTCTGTGACAGTGAGCCTACAGAAATGTAAAATGATGTGGTATTTAATTAGTTATAAAGTTTTGAGGTGTCTTTTCCGTTTCAACTATTTACACAACTATCTTTCTGTAATAATTATTTTTTTATCATTACATACGATTTTCTACTTTACTGGTTTTATCTATAATATTGCATTTATGTACATAACTAATGTATTTTGGTATCTATAATTTTGTACTAGTTACATTTTTAATTTATATTTACGAACAGTTTTGCTATATAGAAAAAGTGGTGGAATTTGCTTAAATTTAGTCATATTTCGTTTATTCGTGGATTAAGTTTACGGAGAGAATATGCGCTTAGCTTCTCGTGTCATCGAGTCAATGAGAAATCTTTCTCTTCGAGGACTTGGCTTTAGGTCGTACGATGCATCCAATGTTAGCACACACGTTTCAAATCGCCTGTATCCTCACACATAACAATATTATTATTCAACGAAGCGACAAGAGAACAACCAGAGGTGCTAAACCCGCATATCCGTATAATAATTATTTCTCACTGAATTTACCCCCTTTTCTTTAGAGGACTATCCTTAAGGCTAAGTCAGACTCGCAATTGAATTAATGTTAAAAGTGAAATTAAATTGATTGATGAAAGTATATTTGAA
Organism: Parapoynx stratiotata; assembly: GCA_910589355.1. Lineage (NCBI taxonomy): Eukaryota > Metazoa > Arthropoda > Insecta > Lepidoptera > Crambidae > Parapoynx > Parapoynx stratiotata. Next base: position 6,188,876 of record OU342466.1, read on the forward strand.
ACAATAAATATTAATTTCTATTTATTATAATTTAATTGATATTTAAAATGTTTACTCATTAAATGAGTGCGTTTTTATTATTACTCTTATTTATATACGTATTTGTAAATAATAAGTGATTTTAATTTTGTAACAGCTTTATTTGGTGACAGTTTATTCATTTTTCTTATTCTCCTGTCACGATTTTGAGGTAGATACTTAATAAATTATGGTATATTTACTTTGTACTCTCATTCATAATATATTTCCGCCATAATAAATGGGTGTAACATTATATTTCTGAATATTATAGCAATATTGTATGTGTGCTTACTTGGGAATCTACAACATACAATCACGCCTGTAATCCCCGAAGGGGTAGGCAGAGTCCAAGGAGCACTGTGTTCCTTAAGACCACAAAAATAGGGTTCAGTATAGGTCAGATGAAACAATCGTGAAAGAGTAATAACAAGTGGCTAGCTCATCGTCTACACAATCACAGACCCAGTACACAATACGCCCTTAGTTACGACATGCTAGGCAAGAAAAGCAGTTTGTACATTATTTTGGCACAATTTACAGCCTATTATTTTTAATTTACATACTTAATATATTTTTGTTTCTAAATATACCAGTCAGCAATAAACCCAAAGAGGTGTAATTCAATCATAAATTACCTGGACAGTCTTCAGGTAAAATGCATATTCCATCGGGTGACAGTACATATCCTTTGTTGCACTCACAGCCATATGCGACACATAACCTTCTACAAGGGCGCGGTGTAGGGTTGTCACAAGTCGGGGGACAAGGGTTTGGGCATGTCTTATTTGTTGCGTTCATGTCACCATTGCATCCTTTAGCTGTAAATTACCAATATAATGCTATCACAATAAGGTTCAAATATTTTATTAGGGTTTTTATAATTTCATTGTAGGTACGTATACGGTTTGTAATATTGTTTGTTTTGAGCCAGTTATTCATATGTAATACGTTTACCCAATGGTTAAAATATTAGCCAATGGGGTCAACGATATAATACCAGAATGTGTGACGTCAGCTTAACAAGTGGTTAGATTTGCAATGAAATTATCACATTTGCGAAGCAATAATATATACATCAGCGGTGTTTTTTTTTTAATCGCAGCCATTTTCCTCAATGCTATCGTGAAGTGGTTTAATTGACTATGATTACTAGAGATCGGATATTCGGATGCATATTTACCTAAAGTACATTTTTGGCAATGGTGTTATGGAAGCGGTTTGTTAAGATATTTTTATTGAAAATTAAATCCCGTAATTTGGGAAATTTATAACTAATCAGATGCATTTTTAATTAACGCAAATTTTAGCCTACTATTCAATTGTGTAAAACAAACCTATTTAGGTTATGGTAGGTTACAATTTACTGATAGGTGTAAGAGCAAAGATGGTGTCATAAGAAAAGCTTAATTTATATTTAAAATATAAGGAGAACCAAGCTTAATAAATAATATACCTTTATTATGCTCGGTTCTCCTTATCTAATCATTACCAAATATTTTTAAATTTTCGATAAAAAAAAAAAAAAAAAATATTTCATAGGCCAAGTTCGGCACTTAAAATCGTCAACATTTAACATTTTACATATTATGTATTTTACAAATAAATAGTTTATTGTAAATTATTTTAAATTAAAATTATTATTTTAAATTACAGTATTAAATTATACTATTATTTTTAACTTCATTACCGCGAGCGCTTGTAACAAGTACATCCACAGGACAGTACAGGTACTTCGTTGACTGTGGTTGTAATCGATACAAGCGGCCGGATTCCGAGAGTAAGGCTTTTCATGAGAAGAACCCGGCAAGAAACTCATGAGCCACTTTTTTAAATAGCCAATCATAAAATTTTTGTCACTTTTAAATATGTTTATTTTTAAATGGTTATTAAATAACATGCATAAGATAACAGTATACAGTGTATAACCGGCAAGTGAAGACAAAATGAAAAAATCAAAAGTGTATCCCGCCTGAACCCTATTTACAAAATATTAGAAAAATAAGTTAAATAGAAGTCGAGATATAAGACATCGAAATTAGAAGATTTTATCGATATTAAAGGTAAAGGAGTCACATCACTGGTGAATCAGATGTTAGACGGCAACGACCTGGCAGAACTTTTAGATCGTATGTTCCTAGTACACCTTTCTTTTATTTTTTTGTACCTACTAGACACGACACGTGTATTATGATTGCAAAGTGCTCAATGTTTGCGCTATTTTCACCTTTATTCTGAATGAATAACTAGAAAATCGAAAGTTTTCGTTTAACACTCCCGTTCCTTTGACGCCGCCGCCGCCGCTTAGCCCGAGAGTGGCATTGAAATGCCATTTTCGCACCGCTCGGCGCTCCTAGATGTCTCCGCCTAAAGTGCGCGCGCGCCTTGTGTTGAAGCCTACGAGTACCAGTCACCCATGAGCAGGACTTAGCAAATTTGGAATAAAATAAATTCCCTTTTTTTACCGTAGACAGAGAGCATTTCATTTAAATCAATTCAGTTTAGGTGTAAGACAGAGACAGATAATATTAGTAAGGAAGTAGTTCCCAAAAAACAACCAAAATAAAAGTGTAATAAAAGTGTCTACTTATTTAGATATGAGGTACTAGGACAACAGAAACATTAACAAGCAAACGTGGTGGAAGTGGTATAGCGCGCAATCGAGACTATTTTTATCCCTTTCTTCCGATGGCATCCTTTTTCATCTAACATAAACATTAATTGGTTCAGTACAAATATTATTAAATATTTTTTAATATTTCATTTTGGTTTAGTAAATTTTAACATGTTCGTAAATGTTTGAAAATATTTTTAATAGAAAACACTAGAAAATAAAAATTCGTGAGATTCGAACCTGCGAACTTCAATAATCCGTGCGACTAGGCTGACTACTGAGCTAAGTTCTTCTAGTCTTCATGTTTTTGCGTTACGATGAGCTAACGTTGAAGGTAGACGGTAATCCGTGTCTAACAGTTTTATCATGATTGTTTTAATTAAATAATACTCAAAAGTCAAAATATTCAAATAGGTAATTAAACAAAGTAAGAAGTTGTGTTGACTTATTTATTTAATTTCATAGGTTCCTACGTTATCCCCTATGTTCCTAGTTTTGAATATTTAAGTAGCACACTTGTGAACGTTGCTTTTATTTTCTGCATTTTAAAAAATATTAGAACAGCAGAGCTATGAGTAATCAAACGCATAAGTGGTTTATTATTATGATACATCGAACCCTAAAAAAATCGTAAATCAAAATATTCCTGTAGCCTTGGTAGTCGAGCGTGCGGAATATTTCATCAGTCTCTTGCTATCCGTCGCGGTCGTAAGTTGCTATTAAATAAAAGATACCGTTTTTAACAAATAATGAATATTTTGAAATGGTTTTAAGTGTTGGGGCAGCCAATGGCAGCCTTCTTGGAGCTCGCGATTTGTATCGCGAAAGGTTCATTGACGGTGCACTATGCCTTGAAAACCAGGGTCGGCATTTCGAACCATTTTTGTGATCTGTGTTTTAAAATAACTCAATACAAGAAAGGATTTAATTTAGATTTGAAATCTTTCATAGAACAATGTCTAAATAACGTGTTCAGTGCTTTTGTAAATTATTGTGTGTTACGTACGATGTTATGTACACAGTACCTACGTAGTGTACCTACTAGACACGACACGTGTATTATGATTGCAAAGTGTGAGTGTTTGTGCTATTTTCACCTTTATTCTAAATGGATAAGAAGAGAATCGAAAGTTTTCGTTTAACAAACTCCCGTTCCTTTGAACCGACCGCCCGGCACGAGGCATAGTGGCACTGAAACGCCGCTATCGCGCCGCTGCTCCTTTGACGTCGCCGCCGCAGCCTAAAGAGCCGCGAGTACCAGGCTCCCATGAGCAGGTAAGGAGCATCATAATACGCATAATTCGAAGCTGTGAACTCGTGACCCCGCTAGTGTTGTAGTTCAAAAATGACGTAATAAATAAATTAATATAATTAAAATTGCACATTAAATTAAAGTTATTATTTAATTCTTATATTTTGTGTATGGAGTCCAGGTGGGATACTCTTTTGATTATTTCATTTTGTCTACACCCTTCTATAACACGCGGTATATTACATAACTATTTCCACACCATTTTATCTTCAAGTGCTTTCCACAATAGCTAACATCTTAACTTTAGGTAAATATGCATCCGAATATCCGATCTCTCATGATTACCTAATAGCTGAAAAATCTATTGAGAATTTTTTATGTGACATTTATAATTTTACCCTTTTGGTCAACATTTTAACCAATTTGTTAACTTGAGTATATGACTAATGACAGTGTTAGCATAGGTATTGAATAATTATTTAATGAGTAGTAGTAGCTTATGAGAATATATTAAATAGTTACTTACTTTCTTTACATAGAATGTAACTAGGTATAATAGATTCCACCTTTTTTCACTTTAGTTTACGTTTAAGATTTGCTGCATGAAAACTTTTTTAGCAAACAAATAATACAATATTGTTATATTTTATTCAACAGAATACCCCTATGTTTTATTTCTTGAAAATTTTATTATTTAACAGATAGAGGAATGCACATTTATTTTTAATATTTTTGCAATATAGTATACAGTTTAAGATCCTATTAACTTTCAATATTTAATAAAATCATTAATTGTATAAATAGAAAAGGATATATAAAAAGAAAAACCTTTATAATAATAAAAATGAAAATAATAGATTAACAGAACACTGCTTCGTCCTTCAAGACAGGCATAATTATTTATAAATATGCTAAACTCACTGCTAGTAATAATAATTTATTTACTTAAACCTAAAACTGAATATAAATAAAATAAACATATGGCTATCGCACTAAGTACACAAAAAAAATATATATACTCTTTATCAAAATCAGTACATACAAAAAAGTACATCCAAACAATAAATATATACAATACGATAACTGAAATACAGTACATAAATTAAGATACTAGATAGTATTAATATTAATAGAGAATTTATCCCCGCACTATTACAAGCTTTACAATGGTAACTCAGCGCTTCCTAAAATTGAAGAACATTTACTTGGACAATCCTTGGGTAGAACGCATCCTTTTGGTGACTGTAAGTATCCCTTCTTGCATTCACACCCCTTGGCTGGACATATTTTTGGGCAGGGCCCACTTGGCTTGGGATTGTCACAAGTTGGAGGGCACGGATTGGGGCACTTCTTGCTTATGGCGTTCGGATCACCTTTGCAGCCTTTTGCTGGAACCAATTTTATTTACATAATTAAAGAATAGACTGTTTCCACTAAGCTGTTCAAAGGTTTGTGCAGTGGTAAAATCTATTATTACTTATACCTCATAAGTCTTAGGGTAGTATTATTTGAAAAAAAATAGTTTACTGGTTTAACAAGTTAACTTCTTCGCTTGTTGTTGGAGACCTCCTTTTAAGCACATCCATGCTTGAGCCAGGAAGCTCTTTCATAACATTACCGTTTTATTTAACTTGTTTACCAGAAACTAAAGGCACACTATTTAGGCAAAATATTAATTAGAAGCTTCTTGTGTCAAAGATTTTTATTATAATATTTTTGCATGATATCATCTTCAGACTATATACGTTCCACTGCTGAGCACAGGGCTTCCTCATGGAAAAACACATGAGGAGTATGGGCCGTAACACCACCACGCTGGCCCGATGCGGGTTGTATATACACGGGTTTAATAAAATTAAACACAAGTCATATGTGCGAGTTTTACTAAAAAAAAGTCTAATAGCTCCTTATTTATATGGCAATCGTAATATTCGGATTCACGACGTGGTACCAGAGCACCACCTAAGATACTGGTACAGGTTTGACACCTAGTGGAACCACGACAATGAATGGTGCTAAGGGTAGGTTTCATTGGCAAGCCGGCGGCCAGCGCCGGCCACACGCACAAGGTTGAGCTTAAAATATATTTAAGCTCAAGATAGTAGGAGCGTTTCATTGTCATGCAGGTCAAATCACGCCGCCCGTTCGTGTGTTAAAATCATGCACTGTTGTATAACAGCTGCGCCGACCTCCCACCAGAAGGCCTAGCACGGGCCGCAGAGAAAAAGTCCCCGGAGAAAAATTACTCATTGCCTCTCGCTTCCGCGCTAACGAAGAAGCGAGAGGCAATGACGATTTTTGTCTCTAGGGACTTTTTCTCTGCGGCCCGTGCTAGGCCTACAGGTGTAACAAAGAACCACCCCAACATGTCACCTAGCGACAATGCGAAAATGCCACCATACGAATGATATGATTATTTTTATGAGTTTTAATAAAGCCTATCATGTTTAGTTCTCAATGAGTGAAATCTTAATTGCATGGTATTACGAAGAATTTTGTATTAGAAGAAAAGTAAAGTCCTTCATCTGATAAAAAATTAAAAAAGGAATAAGTTTCTTGTTAGAATTTTCTATCTTATGGGAAAAGGGCGGGGAGAAGATTGAGTAGCATAAAGCATCATGCATGTATCCTAGAGATAGATTCGTTCGATAGCGGCTCATTAAAAGAATACTACCAACCCATTTGATTTGTATTTAATTTGATTTAATCAATGTATCATAAAGGTGGGCGCTAATGTCAGCGACACAGTTCTATACTAAGGCGGGCATTATCGAACGCTATGTTCTTTGTACTACTTGTATGTGTACCAATAAAGTTATAATTATAATTTGTTCCCTTGGGTGTCGTAAAAGGCGACTAATGGACTTAGAATTGCGCAAGCATTCAATAGCTTATAGCGACGACGGGCTCGCCACCTGTCACGCTGAGCACGTGCAGTCACTGATTGGTGAAACGTGGACTATGGCAGTGGACTGCTTTTGCGGTGCTTTTGCCTAGTCTCTGACTAACCCATAGGGGATTATAGACGTGATTATTGTAACAAGAGGCGAACCTATTTATTTCACATACAGCTACACTAAGGGACGTTTCATTCGATGTTAAGGTTTCATAGTTGGGCTGGCCGCAAGCGGTGGCCACGCGCGCGCTCTTACAATTACAAGAGATAGCTATTATCGTTTCACAGCCACACGCGCTCTACACGCGCGCGCTTAGAGTCAAAATGTATGAAAAAGTCAACAGCGCTGGCGGCCAGACCACCAATGAAACCACCCTAAGTTTAACATGAATGTCCATATTTAGAATAATGGATATTATTAATTATTAGGATAACGTTATTTTAATACTCGGGGTTACGAAAATCTCAAAGTGGTAGAAAATAGGGTAGAATGTTTTCCCTCATATTAGTATATATAATATTCAACTCTGTGATAATATTTAAATATACATATTGTTAGGAGTGCAGTCGGACCACTAGAGGGCACCACAGGCGTGTGACGTTATAGTGTCGTGGCGAGTGAACGAAGTGATGACCGAAAGCAGGATCGCCAAGTTAGCAGCGGACCGAACGGACGTCTCTATTTCCTATTAAAGAATACTTTGGTAAACAGTTATACGTACAAACATGTTGCCTAAATTCTTTGTTTTTTTTTTTTTTATAAAGTTTGCCTTACATTCCTCATTATATTATACCTGAACGGCCGAGTGGACATTTCTCCGGCAGCACACACTTCCCATTAAATTTAACGTATCCCTGCTTACACTGACAGCCCGGCGGATAACATACATCAATACATATTGGATTGGGTTCGTCGCATGTCGGAGTACAAGCTGAGGTGCAATCCCTAAATTCTGCATTAGGGTCTCCATCACATCCTTTTGCTGAAAAGATTTAAAGAAATCCAAGTACATACATACATACATATAATCACGACAATTATCCCTCAAGGGTTAATCAGAGACTAATGCACCGCAAAGGCAGTTCATTGCCATAGTCCGCGCTTCACTAGCAGTAACTGCACTCAGCGTGACAGGTGGCGAGCCCGTCGCCGCTATAAGCTATTAGATGTTGTGTATTTCCATGTCCATTAGTCGCCTTTTACGACACCCAAGTGAAGAGATGGGTTGGTAGCACAGTTGATAGTATTATTTTAATGAGCCGCTACCACACGATAAGTCATCATTGAAATTTCGAAATCGAAATCCAAGTCATCATTGAAATTTGTGTAGAACAATACGATACATATCATCTACATTCTTTAGACGCATAAACGGGATTTTAGTTCTTTCTATTAACAAGTACCTGTTTTATTAGGTGCTGTTTTTATAATAGATTTTTTTTATACCGGGGTTACGAAAATCTCAAAGTGGATAGGGTGGAAGTATTCTCTTAATTAGAACATTAATCTTTAGCTCTAACTATTCAATTATATATTATACCTGGACATTCCTCCGGCAGCACACACTTCCCCTTTAGCTTCACATATCCTTGCTTACACTGACAGCCTGGAGGTCTACACACCGCAGCGCATATTGGATTTGGATTGTCACAAGATGGAGGACAGCCTGTTGTGCAATCGGTAAATACTGCATTTGGGTCTCCATCACATCCTTTTGCTGAAAAGATTCAAAGAAATCCAACTCATCATCGAAGTTCGTATTTAAAACAATACAAAACGAAATTATCATCTTACTCATGTCGTATAAACGAGATTTTATCAGAGTTTTGTTTTAAACTTTGTTAGACTTTTGTTTTTATTTCTGTTTATAATGCATATGACTTGCCGTAGACTGTGCTCGAATCAAACAAATATACGAGTATACTGAGGTGTTACACCTGTCTCTTCGGGGATACAGGTTTAAATTATATGTTCTAAAGGCGCTGCGTGAACGGGCGCCCTGTCGTCTATCTATATGTCGCAGTATGATAAATAAAGCCGTATGTAGTTATATCCATAGGAAAAGAATTATATACCGGAACAGAGTTATATTATTATCGTCAACTGCTTTTAAAGACGTTGAAGATTTTCCAAACCACAATTGTCGACCCGGTATAATACATATTTAGTGTTATAACTTTATTACTCGGATTAGTGAAATAATTGTAGGAGTGTAATGCAGGTCACAATCTACATTAAACTGCCATGAGACATTCAGTTTGCAGTTTAATGTAGATGTGATTGTGTAGGTAGATTTTGAGACATTTCTCATTGCAGTTTAATGTAGATTTTGACCTGCATTACACTCCTACAATTATTTCACTAAACCGAGTAATATACATACTTATAACACTAAACATATATTAAACCGGGTGGTCCATAAATCATGGATCAAGGAAAAGAGCAGATAGAAAGGGTGAACCTATATTAGAAAAACTTGCCAGTTGAATGGTGATTCCAACGAAGTATAACACAATGCCTCTTGGTGGCCTACAAATTTTAAATTTGAATTTTTTTTCCTTACAAAGACTTATTTCTCATAGTTAATTTGATTGCGTTTGGCCACAATATCGCCTGGAAAGCAAGGATGTGGCCCAAGGTGCAACACGCAAATTCAAACTTGAAAGTCATTTAATCATGTTGGTATGCACACGGGAGAAACACAAAAACTCAAACAGTGTCTATTCGCACTTGCCTTGAAAATCCTCAAATAGAAATACGAGTAGAACAGAAATACGGAGCAAGAAATTTCTAACGTTCCTTTGCGGTTCGCATGAAAAATGTTCAAGGCGAGTCGCTTGGTGCAAAATGAGAATCTCTCCGTATGTAGTTGTTGCACATACGGATCGAGACTCTATTCTTCTTTACTCTATTAATCACCCGCCATATTAAAATTTACTATTTTTTTTTCATTAACTCCATTCAACCTCCCCTTCAGTCTTCTTGTTACTTTAAAATATCTACTGCAAATTTTCACGAGTGACATTTTGTAAAATCAGTTTCACGTTTTGGAATTCTATTATTTCTATATATTTCTATTATTTCTATATTATTCTATATTTTTTGAAAAACTGCACCCTTTGACCAGGAGTTGAAAATATTTCCAGGTTTATCGGCTTTATCGAAATTAAATTCAAGAGTAGTTAAGACTATTAAATAGAAAAAGGTAACTCAGTGTATAAAAACATTTTAAAAATACAACGATGGCAGTAGTCACTAAAACTAAAAGTGCAATTACACTTACGACATAATTACCTAACATCAATTTAGTCATACAAAACGTGTAATTTTTCAATAACTCCTTAACGTAAATGTATGAAGTTAATATTAGGTTGGGGAAAAAGTCTTTTCGCATTATAGTATGTATAAACTTGTAATAAAATCTCTTTGGCTATACTATTTGTATCTGGCTGGTTTTGGTATCATTGAAAGTTTAAATTTTAAAGAACATAATTCCAAATTCAAATTAGGAAAATGTGCGATTTTCATTTGTTTTTCGTACCGCCAAGATGAGTGAATCTAATGAAGAAATTCGATACATTTTAAAATTTTACTACAAGAAAGGTAAAAATGCAACGCAAGCCGCGAAAATAATTTGCGATCTTTATGGACCTAGTGCAGTGTCTGTGAGAGTAGCACAAATTTGGTTTAAGCGTTTTCAATCCGAAAATTTTGATGTCAAAGATGCACGTCGCTCTGGTCGCCCTATTACAGATAAAATGGATGCCATTTTTGAAAAAGTGGAGCAAGATCGGCATGTCAGTAGTTACGACGTAGCTGAAGAACTGGGGATTGACCACAAAACAGTTTTGGCGCATTTGAAAAAAACTGGGTACACAAAAAAGCTCGACATTTGGGTACCTCACGAACTCACTGAAAGAAACCTAATGAACCGTGTACTCATTTGTGATTCTTTATTACGACGTAATGAAACCGAACCATTTTTGAAGAAGCTGATAACTGGTGATGAAAAGTGGATCACGTACGACAAGAACGTGCGAAAAAGGTCGTGGTCAAAGGCCGGTCAGGCTTCACAGACTGTGGCGAAACCCGGGTTAACTCGGAACAAGGTGATGCTGTGTGTGTGGTGGGATTGGAAGAGCATTATTCATTATGAGCTGTTACCACCAGGCAGGACCATCGATTCTGAACTCTACTGCGAACAACTGATGAGATTAAAGCAAGAAGTTGAGAGAAAGCGGCCGGAATTAATTAACAGAAGGGGTGTGGTTTTTCATCATGATAACGCTAGACCTCACACATCTTTAGCCACTCAGCAAAAATTAAGAGAGTTTGGCTGGGAGGTGTTAATGCATCCGCCGTATAGTCCTGACCTTGCACCTTCAGATTTCCACCTGTTTCGGTCTCTTCAGAATTCTTTAGGCAGTGTCAGGTTAACATCACGAGAGGACTGCCAAAACCACTTGTCGCGGTATTTTGACCAGAAGTCCCAAAATTTCTATAGCAATGGGATCATGTCCCTACCTACAAGATGGCAAAAAGTTATCGAACAAAATGGTACCTACATAATTTAGTTAAATGTAAATAAACTATATTAAAAAATGTTTTGAATTTTCGTAAAAAATGCGAAGAAACTTTTTCCCCAACCTATTATGACTGTTTTTTTAATTGGCATATTAAACAATTCCTACGAAACCTTGAATCTTCATTGATCCGTTTTCTACATTTTATACACTTCCGTTAACACATATTATAGCTAGCTTAACTAATTATATTGTTGCCCAAATACCAAATAAATGATATTGCTGCCCAACTAATTATTTTGCTACCCAAATAATCATTTTGCTTCCCAAAAAATTATATAGCTGACAAAATATTTGTTTGCTGCTCAAATGAATTCTTGGCTGTCTTTTTTTTGCTGACCAAATAATTAAATGGCCAATTAATTACTTCTCATTTATTATATGACGTTCTCTTCTTCTTTTAGTGTCGATGGAACCTAAATCTCTTTGTCTCAGAAATAAGTGCCTTCTCCGTTGCAATCATGAGTTCCTCTTGTGTACAGCTGGTTTAGACAAAGTTCACGATTCGATTGTACATTATCAAAATTCTAAACGATAAAGAACCTCCAATCGAATATAAAAATTATTCTCAAATCTCTTTTCTTTTTTATTATAGAAATGTTTATAAGTTTTAACATACGTTCTTAATATCTATGTTTTTGTTTCCAAATTTCGATGGTTAAATATTCTTTTCTTAGACAGAGGTGTTTACACCGATATTGCGACTGACATATTTATGTGTAACGGTGAGTGAGCCTGTAGCCAAGCACTGGGCACAGTGAGGAGATATTCACAATCATTGCCTCTCGCGTCGTCGATGCGAACAAAAAGCCAGAGGCAAATTCAAATTTTCTCTTCGTGGTCTTTATCTCCTTGGTTCGAAATTTACAGCTTTAAGAATCTTTATCATTATTTAAAAAGTTCGGCTGGCGATTAGGACATTTGAGTAATATTTTTGGGTGTAGAACAAAAACGTAAAATTAAACAATTTGATCGTGCCGAAATTTATCTCTTTATTCGTCTCAAAAGGAAAACACGCTCGAGAAATTTAAGGTGATAATGTATGTTTCTAGGCAAATAGTAGGTACTGCTTAGAAAGGTTTATAAAATACTTTTATCTTCGTAGTCCCATGCCTGAGTGAATTCTGCCCGTGCCCCCGCTTGTACCATGGCCGCCATTTTCTCACTGTCAAAAAAATTAAGTGAGTATCGATGGTAAGGACAGACTGTAAAATCGATCAACCTTTTCGCGCTAGATGACCAGACCAGAACACTTTGATAACCACACACGGTTCCCTATCAAACATTATCAAATTATTGACTGTTTACGAACATTGTCAATAATCGTTAAAATGTCATTATACTGCCATGACGCTTAATTTTGATAATACTTTATTAAGCTTACATTTTTCAACGCGTGCTTAAACAGGCCCATAAGTTATAGATCAAATGAAATATTTAGACAGATAAATAAACTAAATAAATAACTTCAGATATTCACACCTGTCAACTAGCCCCATTTTAAGCAACTAATGCTGCTTGTGTTACTGATACTAGATGACGGATAAATAGATAAATACATATAGATATTCAGAAAATATACAATGCATATAAACATCCAAGACTAGAGAACAAATGCCTGTATTTATCACACAAACATTTGCCCCACCGGGGATCGGACCCAGAACCCTTTGAGATGGCGACACATTGAGACCGGGCGTACATACCACTCGACTACGGAGGTCGTCTAAATAGACAGTACCAATTTGCATCAGATAATTACTAAAAAGAAGGGTCCTAACTTCATTTCCTAAAAAATATGACCACTTTTTTAACTGTCCGAAATTTCTTATACAAACCCAAATTAAATCAAAACTTCGAATAGAACATTGAAGTAATGAATTTTATTGTTCCTGTGTAATAAAGTTTTCGTAATTAAATTAAAAAAAATGGGTAATACCCATTTAAGAGTGGATGGTTGTGCAGGGAGAGGACAACAGAAGAAAATATGGATTGATTGTGTGAACGAGGACGTGGCTAGGAAGGTAAAGAAAAGGAAAGGATAGATAAGAATGAGCGGTAGATATGCTGCGCCGACTCTCAATAAAATTGGGAATACGGCAGAGAAATGATGATGATTTTTTATAGATGCTGTATACCTGGGCATCGGTTTGGCAGTACACATCTCCCGTTTAATTTCACATATCCTCGCCTACACTGACAGCCTGGGGGTCCACACACCGCAGCGCATATTGGATTAGGTCTACCACAAGTCGGTGTACAGGCAGAAGTGCAACTTCTAAATACAGCGTTTGGGTCTCCGCCACATGATTTTACTATAATTAACAAAACTTAAAATCATCACTTTAAAAACGTACACTGCGCTTATAGCAAGGCAAAAAGCTTACTCACTGTTACACTGAGACACAAACATCGAATGTGAAATGGAGTTGACCTTTGCTTATCCCTTCGGTGACATAAGATGTAATGTTCAGACGCTCTTAAAATGGAAAAATGAATATAAACATAACCAGCTATGCTTATACACTCATTAAGGCAGTTGTCCCACCGCGCGCAAGCAAACGACTAACTATCGGATTTTGTCTCGCTCAACGTACAAAAGATATACATTCCGTGTAAACAAAGAAGATGCGTATACAAATAGTTGATCGCTGACGCTTCACACTGCCGGCGAGGACTCGCTTCATTATTTTGTAGCTGAACGACAAGAGCTATGAAAGATAACCCTTGCTACGCGATACTCGATCAGATCTCTCCCCGAGAGAGCTTATAGCCGAATTACATAACTATCGGAACTACTTGCTTCACGCTGCTCGCCAACTCGTTTCTACAGTCTTGCTCTACTTGCTACACGTTCATCTTTGCCGGTGAGACAATTGCCTAAAACGTGTGGTGTATTACGTGCAGTACGCCGATCAATAATGACACATTAGTCGTTGCCGCTTGTTTACTTATTAGACCAGTTATCATCGTCATCAGCTGTATAACGTCCTGCACATAGGGTCCTGCGCTGCCCACATCCGGGGCTTCCCACGACCTTCACCGGATTGTCGGTCCACCAGACAAATGTAACAAAATTATTAGTAGGACATGTGCAATACAACAAAAAACAATGATGGCGGCTCAGCCATTACCGCTGGACACGTAAACACAGGTAGTCGAAAATCTGCAGGTATTACCGAGGTAATATAATATTATTACAGTAATTAACGCACCTTATTTTACTTACGTAACAGTTGCCGCACCAATTTTAATTAAAAAGTTAAACTTTTATGAAAGATCGATTATTGACCGTTTGATATAAGTTTTTAAGTAAACATGATTGTTATCTATCTATACGTACAATAAAACTGTAGAGGTCGAATGTCTGTACATAATATATACAAACAAAATGCTTAAAATCAAGTCACGGGGATGTAAAAAGAGGGAAAACACATTTTTTGTTTGTTTCTCTGTCTGTTCGTCTGTTTGTCTGTTTGTACGGGCTAATCTCCGAAATTGCTCGACCGATTTAAATGGAATTTTGCATAGTGATACCTTATATCCCTGGTCAACATCTTAGATACTTTTTATTCCGGAAAATCAAAGGGTTACCTTGGGATAGTTAAAAAACCAGTAACCGCGGATAAAGTCGCGTACAGCCACTAGTTGCTTAAAATGTAATAATATTACTTCAATTACCCTCGTATGTGGTCTATGAACAATCTGTCAAGAGTGTGAAAAACTTTTGATGTGCGTGCTTATGAACTGATTTATTGCGTGCTTGAATAAGTGAAACACTTTTTAATAGACAAAACATACACAGATGCGTGATTATATGATTATATAACCAATTCTACATACTAGGACGAGGTTACACAACACAAATAATAAGTTGAACGTTAAGTACCTGGACATTCACGAGGTAGTCTACACTTTCCGTTCAATTTTACGTATCCCTTTTTACATTGACAGCCAGGAGGCTCACATTGCTTAGTGCAAGCTGGTTTGGGGTTGTCACAAGTCGGTGTACAAGCCGAAGTACAACTTTTAAATTCTGCATTTGGATCCCCGTCACATCCTTCTATAATAAATTTATGAGATTATATTAAATTTGATATATTATATTAACTTTTAATAATAAATTCTTTAATTGAAGGGCTTTACTCAAAATGAACAAACAGTACTAAGAAACAGCGACAATAATGCAATTCAGTCCGAGACTCATAAAATACCCCGTTTGATTCGCTCGCTCTGCACGATTGGGCATAACTCGCAGTGATTCCTGTTGAAGAGCCCGATAATAACAAAAAAAGAAATTGTTTATGTTTTAGAAAATTAATTAATGTAATCGAAAAAATTGCATTCGTGCCTATTCAGATTCTATGACATAGTTACCCATGCATATCCAAGTGGAATCTATGTCATACTCACACGGGTTTTAAAACAATTTAAAAGAAAAAAAAACTTCATGAGCTACTCTTGAATATTACCTAATAGAAATATTTTTAATTCAAGAGAAACTTCTAAAGATCCAAATGACTTGTTTTAGTGTTAAAAAAACAATCATGATATTGAAATAAAATGTAAATGTTGCGGACATGACACAAACATTTAGCAAATAGACGTATACCTGGACATTCACTTGGTGGTCTACATCTTCCGTTTAACTTCACGAATCCCTGCTTACACTGACAGCCCGGGGGATAACATACTTGTATACATATTGGATTTGGTTCATCACAAGTCGGCGTACAGGCTGAGGTGCAATCTCTAAATTCTGCATTTGGATCTCCGTCACATCCTTTTACTAGAATAATTTAATTAATTCAGAATAAAGCTTAATCTAATCAAGGTGGTAGAGCCACCGCAGGTGCAATTCTACAGTGATTCGCATCAGGCTAGGGTCGAAGGATTATGGTCCTTTCTCTCCTCGTGTGTTCACGTAAGAAGAAAATAAAAAAAAATATAAATAACATTAATTTGGTAGTACACATTATCTGTTCAACTTCACGAACCTTGGTTTACACTGGCAAGCTGGAAGGTGGATTAATAATTGGACAAACTGGAATAAGTTTATCATCAGACGCTTTACGATATGAGCAATGTCTTAATTCTACGTCTGGATCTCTACCAAATGTTTTAAATACATCCTTATAAACGCCATATTGGTAGGCCACCCACATTGGAGACCAGCGATGTGTTAAGATAAGTAACTGGTTAAGAGCAGATCAACCGTTGAAACGCTAAAATCTCTAGAATCAATGATGATGATCTTGATGATGATCTGTATCAACGACAAGCTACAACATAATACCTATTATAATATCTATATACCGTTACAGGCTTTTTTGAAGCGTGCCAGCGACTATTGACTATATGACTATAAACTCACTGACAAACTTCACGGACTTTTATTTTTAATTTCAACGTGTGATATATTTTTGGATTGGTATTAAAAAAAAAGGGGTTTACTTTTACCATTTTTAGATTATCCCCTCCCCCCTCTAACTTTTGAACCATAAGCTTAAAAAATATGAGAAAAATCTCAAACGTAGAACATTATAAAGAATTATTTTGAACTTGAACAGTAGTTTACATATTTTATTATATGGAAGTTACATCTTTCAAATAAAAAAAATATACTTAATCGATTCGCGAAATCCAAAATTACTACCGAAAACTCAACATCTATTTGTATCAACCGTCTAGTTTGTATCGGGAGAAAGGGCGCTGTACTTAGGCTATTATAACTCTTAACGAAAACTACTGAACCCTACACTGAGCGTGACCTCACACGCTCTTGGCCGGTTTTTCAACTTTGTAAAAGACGACATTTGTGTAAATATATTCCTATTTTCTAAAGTTCCACAGTTTTTCCTTGACAGATACTTAAATAATGGGTATCATTTTTACGTAGTATGTTAAACATCGTAATTTTTATATAAAATTTGAGTAAGATTTCTAGATGATTTGTTCTAGGTAATAGCATCGCAGCAAGTGCTGAGCAGGAATCTCTGATTACCAAACGCGATAAAATCATTATTGAATATAATTAGTATAATTTCGAAGGTCCCACAGGTGTTATTTCGATTAAATAAATATACCTTGATACGTATTAGGACATACACAATCTAGCAAAATGATTGGTAAGACATATTCTGAACTAAGACTAGTACGCTGATCATTATATATATTAACAACTATTAATTAAACTATACGCACCTGGACACTCTTTTGGTAGTACACATCTTCCTTTATACTTTACGTATCCCTGCTTACATTCGCATCCCGGCGGGTTACACTGCAGAGTACACACTTCTGGGCTTGGGTTGTCACAAGTGGGTGGACAGGCCGAGGTGCACTCATTAAACACGGCATTGGGGTCTCCATCACATCCTTTTGCTGTAGGTATTAATTTGACTAGCAATCAGTTTTATAACTATTACAGATGGTTATGCAGGGAGAGGAAACCGAAGAAAACGATGGAGTTTAGGCTGATGTAAATAGTTGATTAGAATAAAATTGGGTAAAGGGAAATGATGACACCGTGAAACATAATAATTTTTTCAGCGATATTATTTTACATTTAAACAATAAAAAAATTTCGAATTAACGATAGAAATATTTATTAAATAAAGAACAACAAAATAATGAAGTCCAAGCGAGAACATTAAGAGGATCTAAAGAGGCGCTTCGTTAATAATTTCAATATATTAATAGTGCTGTCTAAAAAATGCTTTAGAACGTAATCATAAAACATTAAAGACACCGGCAGTGATTGACTTCCATTTTAAATAAAAAATATCTAAATACATTGACATATAGCTAAAAATAGTAAACTTTATTAATTTGGTTAAGATGGCCTTCTACGTACAGATACAAAATAGATAACAAAATTATTTTGATCTCACTTATTTAACTGGCGTTAAATATTACGGCCTCTCAAGCGTAAGTCCGCCCTTGCAAAGTAATTGTAGTTATATACAATATTATTCTTTTTTTTTAGACAACACAGATTAAAAAGAAAGGAGGTAAACTGACACAGGCTATTGCAGCTGGCATGATGATGATATGATATTAAGGGCGCCTTGCAGGAATTTTAAATCGAGATTAAAAACCACATTTAGTACGTTTTACTTCTATATGCCTACATAAAATTTTAATTTAAAAATTTAAATTAAATCAATTTCTAACATGGCAAAAATGTCAAATAAATTTCCTGCAAGACGCCCTAAATAGAATCAATATAAATTTAATATCTCTCAAAAATGTATTTCTAGCTATTAAAACTAAAAACGTTATATACCTGGACAATGCTCTGGAAGTACGCATTTTCCGTTTAACTTCACATACCCTTGCTTACACTGACAGCCTGGGGGTCTACACACCTCAATACATATTGGATTGGGGTTGTCACAAGTCGGAGTGCAGGCTGAGGTACAATCTCTAAATTCTGCATTAGGGTCTCCGTCGCATCCACCTATAATTATTTTATTTAAACAAAAAACATTTATCTTTTGAATGTTGATAAATGAGAATTTAATTACAGAAATTCAATATCTTGAAATACATTCGTAATCCGCACGGATTGCCGACTCATGAGCACAGGAGATTCAATAGACGAACGGTTTCTTAAGAAGATTAACAAAAGGCTATCCACAAAACATGTGCAGCTTGATAATTCATAAAATAAACCTATTTGCTAAGCACAATCATTAGGCCATGAAGAATATTTGCTATGAACAACAAGGATTAACACAAAAGACATCTGAACACATAAATTGTGAAACAATAAGATGGTGCGTCATGATAAATGGATGGATAAACATACCTTGATTAATTATATTGTTGTAGAACAAAATAATAGAGCATATTTTTCTGTGATCCTACAATATTTTCCTAATTGGTTCCGGTCCAAGCCGAAGTGCAATATTTATCCCTTGTAATTTATCAGCAAAATTTAATGGCTCTTTTGATAAATGGCTCGTTTTGGACAACTGTTATCAACATGCATTTTGAGCCACATTTTAAAATGTCGAGATAGTGAATGTGATAATCGTAATTTATAATTTAAACAACAAAAACTATTCAAAAGCAAAATTCTTCCTATAGCTCCTTTAAAGTCTTCATTTAAAAGTACACCGGGTGCTGGAGAGATGATGAGTAATTGATAGACACTGGCCTATCTATATAGCAATGAACGTGGAAGCCTCTAAAATGAGAGTAAGACGAACGAAGTTTTGACTTGGTTTATTAAATTATTTTATATAACAGATAAAGATTTCGAAATACATTCAAGTGAAAATACCGCTCAGAAAATAATTTCTTATATAGACAATTTTCTATCATTCTCTCAATTAGTTTATCTAAACCTTCACCAGAAATGACTGAGCGTGAATCTGACAAAAACCTAGAAATGCATAAAATTAACTGTTGTTTAGATAGAGTATTCATTACATATTACAAACTTAACAGGAAAAAGCAAGTCACATTAATAATACCAACTAATAGAGAAGGTTTTATTTCTAATAGCGTTCTGTCAGGCACCCTGTATTTTGGAATTATGTTTGGAATGCTGTGAGACGATTATGAACATAGAAATGGTATACGAAATTAATGTCAAAATGTCAGGCAATATATCATAAAGGAAAGTAATTAATGGGGCAACCATTTAATTATTTGGTCAGCAACATAAAGGTCAGCCGAAAAATAATTTGGGCAGCAAACAAATATTTTGTCAGCAATATGATTATTTGAACGGCAATATAATATTATTATTTTAGAAATATTTCTTGCCCATAAGTTGCTGACCAATTAGTTATTGTAATTTTCTGCTGATCAAAATTCGAATATTTTGCTTACCATTCATTATTCATCGCACAAGCTCTTGCTCCCAATAAAAATGTGTGTGTCTGATGCATATTTGATATTCGATTACGTTCGTAATTTGTGAAATTGCAATGATGGCATGTGAACTAATGTGAACATTTTATTGTCATTAAATAACTTCCTTACCATTGCCGGGTCCGTCGTCAGGTCCTCCTCCACCTGCTAAAATTAATTTCTCATTGTTACCTGTTTTCGTTCAGAAAACTTATAATAAGAATAATAATAAATAAATAAATATCCTCAGACATTCACACCTATCAACTAGTCCCATTTTAAGCAACTAAATGCTGCTTGTGTTACGGATACTAGATGACGGACAAATATATTTAATCGATAAATACTTATTATTATTTAGAATATACATAATATAATACATATATAATGAACATACAAGACTGGAGAACAAATGTCTGAAAATTCATCACCCAAACACTTTGCCTCCACTGGGGATCGAACCCAGGACCTCTCGAGATGGCGATGCCTTGAGACCGGCGTACAGACTACAGACCACTCAACCACGGAGGTCGTCGACAACAGCTCCAACCATTAAAATTTTCAAAATATAAAATTGGGGAGCTCGATGGCGTAGTGGTTAGTACCAGTAGTAGTAGCAGCTTTGGCTTTCGATATCGAAAACAAAGCTACCTTCGCCATGATCAGGCTATTCATGGGTGACCAAATCTTTGTGATCTCGAACTCCTTTGTGCTTTGGCAGGCTAAGTCGTTGGTCCCAGTTGCTATTGCAACCGTTTCTACCCTCTGAAATTGTTACAGCCTAACCCCACCTTTAGTCCTTAAAGAGTATGGGCCGTAACACAACCATACTGGCCCAAAGCGGGTTGGTGTGTAAAAATGATTGCAATAGCTACCGTGACCAACGGCTTAACGTGCCTTCTGAAGCATGAAGGAGTTTGAGATCACAAAGTTTTGGTCACCCATCCAAGGTCGTACGATGGCAAAGGTAGCTTTGTTTTCGATAACGAAAGCCAAAACAAACAAACCACTAACAACAAACTTTAACAAAGCTTCTTGGCAAATTCTATCTTCATCTGAATTCTTTTTTTCCTACACTCGAACATATAACTAATTAATAATGTAAAAGACATCTTTTCTTTATCCATAAAATGTTTGTGAACATAATCAATACTTACGTATTTGACATTGATCACTAGGAATGCATACGTTATTAGCGTCCCTTAAGTAGCCATCAATGCAAATACATCCAGGTTTTGGCTCTTCCTTGGCACATAAATACGTCGTGTATATGCTTTCGCAGCTCTGTGGCGGGCAGGCAAATTTCTTGTTAGTGTACACTTCGTTTTTACCACATCTCCCTGTGTAAGAAGAATTTCAAGGAATCAATAATATTACTTGTATAGTTCCTAAATTGCTACGAGCATACTCGTAACTAAATTGTGAATTACATAAGTGAATTGCAGCATCAGGAGCATATTATGAGAAAAGTCATTTAAAACAAATCAAGGGTTATTTTATAATTGTAAATAGTAAGTAATCAGGAAAATCGTAACTCTCAAAGAAGTGAACTTCCACACTAAAAAGGTAAGTGAATAATGAATAGATGTAGTCTTGTTCGTAGAGATTGTTGTCTATGATTTGATAGGCCTTATTTAAAATGTTATATGAGACACTTTTTACAATATATTAGGGTTTAAAATATAGAAATCCCGTTTAGTTTGCAAGTTATTTTTATAGTAACTTTGTCCTTATTTATTTTACAACCAAGTAAACAAACCTTATGAAACTTTAACACGGATACCAATAGTCATTAAAGGAACTAATGACAGAATTGACGAAAATATTTGGGTTTAACTATTATATTAAATAAAATAATTCTTACGTTAGATACTTACAAAATTTTATAAACAACTCAACTCAACTCAAAGTCATTTAATCAAATTGGTATCATCAAATACACTTTTGACAAGTCAAAACAAAATAAATTACTATTATCCTAAAATTGACAATACCACTACTTTTTTTTCGGCCTGTTCACTACCGGGAGGCCTTGTCTAGAGAAGATACAGGCAAGAAACTCTGCAAGGGTTCCATCCTCCCTTTACATGAATATGTTCTAAAACCTAATAAAATTTACGTGTATTATACAATACCTTTAGTCACAAATGTCAAAATTGAATTGGAAGGAAAATGCTCCAAAAGCGACGTATCAGAATATACAAGTGATTGTAATAACTATACTTAAGTAGTTAATTAATTGTCATGTCTATTTGGAACACTTTCCTGGCCAAAACAAAAAAATAAAAAATAATATCTAATATAAATGGATACAATAATAACTGTTTCACAAAAAAGTTTTGTGTTGATATAATAGGAAAAAAGGAATTTATGAGCTAAACAAAATGTATAATAAAAAAAATAAAAAAATTACATTTCAATATACAATTACGAAAGAGACCAAATGTAAGATTGCAGTGTGGAGCAATCTATATGTCCCATGCATGACTATCATTTAAATAATCATTGATTTTGTAATAGGCTTTTTTCATGAGGGTTTTTTTTACAAATTCTTTAAACTTAGTGTCAGTCATTTGGGTAACATTGATTGGTAGCATATTATAAAATCTAACACAGTTCATTAAGAAAGATTTATTCGTCTTACTTCTCTTGTAACTTGGAAGACGAAGTTTATATTTATTTCTCGTATTGAGACAATGACCTTCACTAATCTGAACGTAGCTGTGAATATGTTGGCGAACAAACATAATATTTACAAATATGTATAAACATGGCAAAGTAAGAATATTAATCTCTTTAAAAAACTCTCTTAGGGATTCCCTTGTCTTCATTTTATATATATTTCGAATAGCCCTCTTTTGTAGAATAAATATTGATTCCAAATCAGCAGCAGATCCCCACAAAATGACCGCATAAGACATAAGACTATGAAAGTAGGCAAAATAGACTAAGCGAGCTGTTGGTATGTCTGTCAATTGTCTTATTTTTTTTATTGCGTAAGCAGCCGAGCTAAGCTTTCCTGATAAACTTTTGATATGGGATCCCCACTGTAGTCGGGAATCAATATGTATCCCAAGAAATACAGTATCTTTTACAAGTTCTAAGCTGTTTCCGCCTATCTTTACTTCTAAATCATAACAGCGCGTATTTGGGGGAGAAAATTTTATACATTTAGTTTTCTTTGAATTTAACATAAGATTATTAGCCGAAAACCATTCGCAAACCTTATTCAACGTATTATTTATAAGTAGCTCTCCGATATTTGCATTATTTCTATTAACCCTGAATAGGAGAGACGTGTCATCCGCGAATAAAACTATGTCAGCCATTTCTGTAACCATTAAAGGAAGGTCATTAATGTATACGAGAAATAGAAATGGTCCTAAAATTGAGCCTTGGGGAACACCCGTTTTTACTATCGATCCCTGAGAGACGGCACCATTAAATCCTACTCTCTGTATACGCTCTGATAAATACGAATCAATAAGATTTAGAGATTTTCCGCGTATACCATAATGATTTAATTTGGAAATTAGCGTTTTGTGCTCCACACAATCGAACGCCTTTGATAGGTCACAAAATACACCTACTGTGTCGTGTGAGTCCTCCCAACTTTCCAATATATACTTCATTAGTTTCGCGCCTGCGTCTGTGGTTGACTTTCCTTTTGTAAAACCAAACTGTTGGTCATGTAATAAGTCATTAGTTCTAAAATGAGCTGCTAATTGTGTATATAAAATGCTCTCAAAAATTTTACTTAATGCAGGAAGTACCGAGACGGGTCGATAATCGGTAGGGTTATGGTGATTGCCTGACTTGAATAAAGATGTTATTTTACTATGTTTCATTAAATTTGGAAAAACACCTGAATCTATACAGTTATTAAAAATCAGTGCCAACAAAGGGGCGATGGGTTCAATTATATGTTCTATTACTTTAACAGACACTCCCCATATATCTTCTGTTTTCTTCTTATTTAAGGTTTTGAATGTTTTTATTATATCCATATGTGATATGACTCTAAATTCAAAGACCGGAATATCTTTCATTAAATATTGCTTCAGAAAACTTTCAGCTCGCTCCGTAGAAGAATGAAGATGTCGCGTTGTTTCTATTGGGATATTTTCAAAAAAAGTTTCAAAAGTGCTAGCAATGGCTTTGTTATCTGATATAATATTATTCCCAATTTTCAAATACTGTGTAACTTCTCTTTTGGGTTTCTTTCCTGTTTCAGTATTAATTACATTCCATGTAGTTTTAATTTTAACTTTAGCGTTCCGTATTTTGTTACTCAAAAATAAAGATTTTGCTTGAATGCATACTTTTTTAAATAGCTTGGAGTATTTTTTCACGTAACCTTGAAACTCAGAACTAGTGTTGTATGATTTTTGACTGTATAATTCATAGAGCGTATTCCTACTTTTCCTAATACCTTCAGTTGCCCATTGACTAAAAACCATTTTCTTCTGAACTACAATTTTACGTTCCGTATAAATATGATTATACTCACTACTAATAACATTAAATAATCTACCGTATAGTTCATTGGGGTCATCGTTGACCTCAGTTATAAGTTCAGGCAACTTCTCAATAACACTTTGCCTAAAACGCGTTGACCTTTCAGTAGTCATGGGTCTGAATGTTATTATTTTCTCAACAAGTTTTTTTTGTTTGCATATTAGTTCAACTTTTTGACCCATATGATCCGAAGGCAAATCGGTGATCAGGCTTTTAGTCGCAATGTTTGTATCACAGCTAACAATCACATTGTCAATACATGTAGAAGACAAAGTTGTCACTCTCGTGGGTTCTTTGAATAGAAAGTCTAAATTATAACTTTTCAACAATGTCACAAAGTTATCTCTCTCTAAAGTTTTAGATAATAAATCAATGTTAAAATCGCCACAAATCACAATAGGTTTCTTAACATTAAAAATCTTGTCTAACAATTCTTCTAAAATTATTAGAAATCCTTTAAAGTTTGAAGTTGCAGGTGGCCTATATAAGCAGACAATCAAAACTTCCTTTAATTCCACACTAGCAATCTCACAAACGCGATCAACAGAAAGACGGATAATATCATTGCGTTCCTTGTATTTTATTCCATTCTTCATAAGAATAATACAACCGCCCCCAACAGCAGACACTCTGTTGAATACACTGGCCACATCATAATTCTCTATATTAAAAGACATGTTGTCTGGCTTTAGCCACGTTTCAGTTAGACAAAGTATATCTACATTAGTTTTGTCCAGATATAGTTCAATATCAATTATTTTGCAAGAGAAGCGGTTAATGTTTTGATGTAATAAAACTATGCAGTTGTCATCATTTGTCTCTTTTGTCATACTTACATTGCTAAAAAAGAATTTGCCCCGGAGCCAGTAGTAAAACTATTGGATACCGTGTTGTTATAATTTATACTATTTCCTAATAATGTAGCTACATTTTGCCTACATTTCTTGGATAAATACATTTTGTTTCTTGTCAAATAACATTTTTTTACAAAATTATTTGTGTCAAAGAAATTAAATAAATTGTTATGACGACTAATTAAATGATGCAATAATTTATTTAATGAAAAAATCTTGTCATTATTTGTTCTATCTTGTAACATTTCGATGGGACCAAATTTTAATACAATAAAAATAAATTTTTGTTGTTCTTATGCTATAATTATAAAAGTTGTAAAGTTATATATTGATACACGAAATTGAACGGCATTTTTCTTTATTTATGAGAATTTTTAATATAGTTTCCTACTCATAAATACCAACATCTTAAAGCTACTATAAACCAATGTGAATGCAATGCATTAGGCAATAATCGATTAAGGACTCTAGGGTACGGTCTATAACATCGAATATTCCCGGGAATCCTCCTTTGGCGTAAACCCCGACCAAGTGCCTGGCTAGGTCGGGTAGCCCTGGGACCGATCGGAAAGGTTTAGTGGGTATTCTTGGCCAACGCCGAGCGAGTCCCACTCGCACCTACCGCCTAGCCAGTGGTAGGTATGGTCCGTAAACAACATTTTGTCTCCGTCAAAAAAAGAAAAGGTACGGTCTATAATAAACCGAAAGAGGCATGTCCCCAGCCAAATCATAACGTTCATCCAGGACATTTTAGGGGATGGCAGGCAGGGCTGATTAGAGACGGGGAAACAAAAATATCCCAAAGGATCGAAGTGTTTTCAATGGTTTCAGTCTCGAAATCAAAAGATAAAATAAGATATGAGGCGCCTAATAGTAAAATTATATATTATATGATGTTGATGTTTCAAAATATTTAACAATAGATTCATTTCACATAGAAAAAAAAGCTTAAAATCAAGTCAGGTTTCCAAGTTTTTTTTTCTCTGTCTGTTCGTCTGTTAGACAAACAGACCAATTTCAATAAAATTTTACATATTGATACCTTATATCCCTGGTCAACATCTTAGATACTTTTCATTTCGGAAAATTAAAGGGTTCCCATGGTATAGTAAAAAACCATAGTAACCGCGGACGAAGTCGCGGGCAACAGCTAGTTTTTAAAAAAAATTTCAAAACTAGATTTTCTACTTCATATTTTCACTAGACTGTATTGCTGTTCTATGACTTTCATGTTCAAATAAACATTATAATTACTAGAATATTATATTTTATTTATCGAGCATAATTAAAACCATTTATTCATAATTCCTGAATACACCAAACACACATGAAATTAATCATTTCCATTTAATGTTTTTTAGAAGAGGAATCATTTAAAAAATATCAAAGACTGTTTGTTCCCAGTCGACTGTCACTGTATACGTAATCTGAGAAAAATAAACAATTTATATGTAAATTATTTGGATATTTCAAACACGAGCGTATCCTGAGCTTTTCACAACCAGAAAATTGTTTGCATCAAATCTTTTTCCTCTTTATATGAATGTTTATTGTTGCAAATTGAAAATTATGTGAAATCATTTCTTATTTTGAATTATTGCTCGCTCTGTAGGTACCTGACATATTTGTCTACGACTCTTGTTAACTATTCGCAAGTCAACGTATATTTTCAACTAGCTTTTGCCCGCGTGGACTTGACTTTGAGGTGGCGTGATGTTATATATATATAGCATATAGCTTTCCTCGATAAATAGTAAGCTATCTAAGACTGATTTATTTTTAAATCGGAGCAGTAGTTCCTGAGATTAGCGCGTTCAGCCAAACAAACAAACTCCTTAGCTTTATAATATTTACAAACATTCATCCCCTATTTTATCCTCTTAGGGGTGGAATTTATCAAAATCCTTTCTTAAGGGATGCCTACGTCATAGTAGCTTTATGCATGCAAAGTTTCAGCCCGATCGGTTTAAAATTGACAAAGTTTCATACAAACTTTCATCCCCTATTTTATCTCCTTAGGGGTGGAATTTATCAAAATCCTTTCGTATAAGATGCCTACGTCAAAGTAGCTTTATGCATGCAAAGTCTCAGCCCGATCGGTTTAAAATTGTCAAAGTTTCATACAAATTTTCATCCCCTATTTTATCCTCTTGGGGCTAATATTAATCAAACTCCTGTTAAGATGTTAAGATGTAGGCATTCTTAGCAGATGCCTACATCTTAACATCTACCTGCATGCCAAATTTCAGCCCGATCCGTCCAGTGGTTTGGGCTTTGCGTTGATCGATCACTATGTCAGTCAGTCAATTTGAATTTTATATACACATATAGATTTTTATTTGTCAAGATTTCTATTTCAGCTATTGTAATAATGTATCTTTTATTTTAATTAATTAAAGCGAAGTTTTCTGTGGTATTTAAGTGTTTCGTTTTGTATCAGTACCGTCACGACCATAACTAAGTAACTGTTTCAGTACTTTGTCATTTTAAAATCACATATTTTTTAATTTTTATAAATAAACAAGGAAGGCAAACGGGTAGACGGTTTTCACTGATGATCTTTGTCGCCGATGTACCTTTGCAACACCAAAGGGTACACAAATGCGTTGCTGGCCTTTAGGAAGAACTTTCTATTTTCTTTTCATATAATTTTTAAACATGATTTTCTTTTATTGTGCAGTTAAAAATCATTGGCCGATTCACATACACGTGGAAGTAAAGTTACGCGCAGGCTTAAGGCAACATAAACTTTTTTATTGTGGAAATGTCGTGATTTTATGACGATTTGTCTCATGCCTTAAAGCACGACTAATAGATTTATTAATGCCGATATTATATTTATTATCTACATAAAATAGGATTATAGACAAATCGTGCTTTGCATTTTAAATTATTTTCAATTATTTTTGTACTGATGACGATTTTCTCTATGTATACAGGTGTACGGTATTTCAACTTGACGACTGGCCTTTAAATAATTATAACCTATTTTATTTCTGTCTTTACAGTTTCTACCCTCCAACCCGTATTGGGCCAGAGTGGTGGTATTACAGCCTATACTCCTAATGTGCTTCTTCATGAGGAAGACCTGTGCCCAGCAGTGGGACGTATATAGGCTGAGGACATGTCCTTTTATTCTGGCGCGTTGGACTCTAAAACCATTATGGTATTCAGATGCTAACCATTTTTACTACATAAATCTAAAAGTAAATCAGTTACGAGAAAATATTTATAATATATTGACAATTTTAACACTTTATTTTTTATTTACTATGAACCGTGTAAACATATTTTTTACTCGACTATACAAAAAATTTGTTCCTATTTTATTTAAAATTTCGACCAAATATTGAACTAATACATACTAATTCGCTTTATCCCCTTCTAAGAGTGCGTGACTCTATAGCATTTGTACAGTTATGCCACAGGTAATAAATTATGCTAATTTTAATGAACATTATAATCATGTTTCGAATTAATCCATTTTAAATACAAGTAATAATGTTACTTACTTATATTATTTATGAATAAAATACCCTAAATATTTATATACCTCTATTATTATTATACCTCATTGAAGAAACGAATGTGTCTTGATATTCCTAGCTAAATTCCGCGTTACATTCTTCTAAGCATACTTGTACTCGTATAAAGGCCTGCATACAAAATTACAAATGAGACGCGTACATTTTATTGATGACAAGTAATATTGAACGCGACAGCAGTCACGTGAAACTAAGCTGCATTTCAATGTCCTTTTAAAATTATAACAATTGAACTAATCAGTTAACCACAATCAGTTAATATCGAAAGTTTCAGGTGAGTCCCATAGACGCCTACCGGTGGATAGCCGTTAGGCGTCTATGGGACTCACCTATGGGACTCACATGGGACTCACATGGGACTTCTTAGCCAAAGCGAGTGGTTTTCAAAATATAAACCCATAACATAGTAAATGTCAAGTAAGAACGTGTCCTTTATAATATCTACACCAGTAAAAACCTGTACAAATTCTTGTGTTACACGGAGATAACGATGTCCGCAAACATTCACAGGGGTTTGCTTTGTCATTTCTATTATTATACTTTCTTTTAATAAACTATGTTTTGTAGTTACATATCAACTCAAAGGATGCAAAGTGCATATCTATTCATATAATAGGTCTTTACCTATGAAATTGTCGTTTTGTATGGAGATTTTGGAAAATTCTGCATTTTCCATACTAAAATTTTTTCAGTTTTCTTCACAACGACAAATTCAAAGATAATATTTGGCATCTATCATTAGACAAGCTTTAGTAATATGTGTAATATCACACTTCATAAAAATTATTTATCGTTTTTAAGTGAATGCAAATAAAATGATGTATTCGGGAGGAACTTAAAAAGAGTTGTCTCCGTGTCCAATTTTAACACAATTAAACTTAAAACAAATTATCAAAACAAATCAAAAGAGCTCAAAAATATAGTTTATTTTTAGACGAGGTAATTATTTTTTAGGAATACTCTGAATCTTAATAGTTACAGACAAAATACTAAGAGAGAAAAAAACGGCAATTTCATAGGTAAAGACCTAATAGTAAAACTGTAGAGGTCGAATATCTGTACATAAAAAAATGCTTAAATTCAAGTCAGGCATGTAAAAAGAGAAAATACCAAAATGTTTTTCTTTTTGTTTGTACGGGCTAATCTCAGAACTCAGTGGACCGATTTCAATGGAATTTTTCACGGTGATACCTTATATCCCTGGTCCACGTCTTAGATACTTTTTATTTCGGAAAATGAAAGGGTTTCCGTGGGATAGTTAAAAAACCATAGTAGCCACGCCCGAAGTCGCGGGCAACAGCTAGTATATTATAAAGTTGAAAGCAAAAGTTGTTTCTATGCCAATTTAATTATATAAAGATAATTAATAATTACATTAATTATTCATTAAATTGATATAATAAATGAAGTGCAAGTTATAGTTCAATAGATCTACTTCACATTTACAATTAACTTGATAGGTATTATGATGTCATTTCCAACTGATCAAATAAGAAATGTTTTTTAAACTTGCTATTGTATCACAAATTAATTACACAGAATTAGTTTATCAAGTATTGACGTCACTTCTGTGAATTAATCACTATCTGTATTTACCTTCACACAATGCCCAAAGTTTTAATTATCATTATAATTTATCACTCAAGTTCATTCATTGACATAACATGTTATTCCTTATTTTGTGAACTGGTACAGTCACGTGCAAAATATGTATATACAATTGTTAAGTGACAGTCTTTATTATTTTTTTATTTATCTCTAAAGTGAATAAATGTTTTGAACTTGACTGTACTTATGAAAAAGTATTTTTAGAATTTTTCGGCGGGACCATTAATTTGGCACATACATTTATGTTGAAAATTTATTCAAAAAACACGTTAATCAACAACTTGTGCATTATTAAGCTAATCAACTAATTAAGTTTAAAGCAACGCGTAAGATTTTCATAACTATAGGCAGATAAAATTAGTGAAAAAAAAAATTCACTTTGACAGAAATTGCGTTAAAAAATAACAGCTGTTTATCGTCCCCCATTTTGTTATTAAACATACTCGTACATATGCTTTTTCTGAGGTTGTTCAATTTGACAGATATGTCACATTACAAACATGGAATTGGGATTTTTGAAGTATTTTTCCCTAAAACATTGCTTAAGTCTCGCTTAAATTTAAATAGCGTTTATTAATAATGGGGTAAGTTTTTAAGTGCGAATTACGGAAACGTACGTAATGTTTGAAGACATTTATTTATTTACGTGGCACGTAATTCAACCTCAGAATTCAACGCTTTCAGCAGGTCACGCAACTTTGACTTCATAGTGGCGGGATCAGGGAAATCTTGACGTAATTCCTTTACCTCTATTGGTCTGGTTCGAGTTACAAATAGAACTTATGTAGCACAAACACAAAAATGGGAAAAATTTAAAATTTCGGAATATATCCCGTCATCTTGACGCTCACGAATTTTTACTTGTATATTTTTATGTTCTTTTTATATAATAAGTGGGATTGCAAATTGATCTTAATCTACACTGGCATTGATGTTTGATGAAATTATTTGATAAGCCAGGAATGGCTCTCAAAAGTACCTACCTATTTGAATTCACACGTATGATATTATAAAAAATCTTTAACACTTAATCTATGAATATCCAGATAACCAACGCTGGCTTGTCAAAAATATAATTTAAAACACAATATAAAACATAAACACACACTATACTTTGATCGAGTTCTCCAGAGGACCAAGCACTAAAAAGTAACATCACTCTATACGGATCATAGCTCATTACAGCCACTCAGCACCCGACCCACAACGCCTCGCCTTAGTATTCTACGAGTATATATGAATTTCATTACATCAACTCCGGATCGAGTTGCTCGCGACCTGTCACGCGTGGACCGCAGGTGTTCCACTCGGTGACTACCCGTTGCTCGCGCTTACCGCGAGCAGTTTACGATCAGATCCTTCGTTGTTTTTACTCATTTATTTGCGGACAACGAGTTGACCACTCATTCATAATGTGACGCTTACTGGTTAACAACGCGGTGTCCACCGGTTGCCGGGTGGATCTATCTAATGAGCTATGACCTTGAGAGTAATAGGTATCTCCATATTGCTCATCTAGAGGTAGATACAAAATGAAAATAAACTATATACTATTGAAGTTACAAATGTTAACACATCATCACATATTTAGTAATGTTTCTCTTGACTATAAAGTATTAATTAATGAATAAGAGCAAAATGGATCGAGTACATAGATTGACTAACCTTTTGGAAAAGGAGGCTTCGTGCAACCCCCAGGCACAGCGAACGCCACCAGACCAATAAAAATAAACAGACGAATCATTCCGATGACTCTTTCTGCACTAAGCTAAACGGTACAAAACATCCTCATTTATATATCCGTGCTCCACATAAGTAAACATTTTCATAGCCGATGTATAATAAAAAAGAAAACTGTAAAAACAACGCAGGCACATTAACAATTGAATTGCGACAGTTGTACAAATTTAATGAGCCAATAAATTATATAGTGTTCTTTCTACACTTACTGTTGCTGCAGTAGGTAATTAAAATAAAAGTTCTGTGTGTTTTTCTTGAATGTCAAGAAGAATTAAATATTTGCGAGAATGTACCAACTGCTTTTCTTGCCTAGCATGTCGTAAAAGGCGACTAAGGGCATATTGCTTACTGGGTCTGTGATTGTGTAGGCGATGAGCTAGCCACTTGTTACTACTCTTTCAGGTAATTGTGTGCATGTATGTAGAATAGAATAGAATATACTCCCATATCCAATCGGGAATTCTTGTGTTTCGAATTCTTTTATGGAACTTTATAAAATTATACAACTAGATGTTGTGTGACTAAATATTTTTTATTCTATTCATATTTATAGGGTTTTGTACTAAATCCCTGCAATTCCTTTCGTGTGTCTTCGATACTCATGTCTGGAAGAAGCAAAGACCCTTGCTAGAAAACCGACCACTTTGTAATCAATCTTTAAAATATCTACGAAATAAATTGGTGGTATTGGTCCTCTAGTTTAACGAAAATCAATAATTAAGTCTCGTAATTCTTAAAATATCACTTTTTAATACACTTGACTACTAGTGGGCATAGGTTCCCCTAATTCACGACGCAGCTTTCGTCTACGGCCGCTCTCATCCAGCCCATTCCAGCCAAGCTATGAATACCAACAATCTTGTCTCAGGTGTTCCTATGCAAAAGGCGCGCTGAAGAACGGAACGGGCGACCTGCCCTCCGCGTCCTTTCCGCTCCCCCGCTTGCGCCCGCGCACGCATACACACTGTCCTTACTGTGTTTACAAATAGTGCGCCCGATGTCAGCGTCCCGTCTTTTCTGCATTTTCTATGAAAGTAGATTGAATGGGCGCCGCGATTGCGACGGATATGTGTCTTGCGTCAGTTCTGTGTGGCCAGCGCCTTACGTTTTCTGAATCGAGATCTCAACTGCTGCATAACATGAGATATGATATTATATTTATCACGCTCAATTGTTAAATTCCTTAATACTTTGTCAGATAAATGTGATTGTTGGCGACTGGCCGCAAGGCTCCAGATTTTGATACCTATTTATCATGTTTTTGATATTGACATATTTGTAATATTCCTACTGTCACTCTTCTTTTTATCATACTATTGTGCTGTCGTTATTATAGGTACTATTTTAATTATTAAATTCATGTTACCTTCAATTGGCTTTTGTTTCCATTCACATCCATACAGTCCACACACATACTCTCTCACTCGCTATCAGTCATAAAAACCCATTATAATAAAAATATTCACACATTCTTATCTATCAACTAATCCAATTTTAAGCAACTAATGCTGCTTGTGTTACGGATACTTGATGACGGATATATTTATTTTATATATAAATATACATACAATTATCCAAAATCTTTACAATTCATTTAAAAACATCAAAGGCTGGAGAACAAATCTTAATTCATCACACAAACATTATGAGAGGATACACCCTTAGAGGATAATAGTCGTGATTATATGTATGTATCTACTAAGAATAAATATTAGTCTTGGTGTCTGTGCACTGGTGTCGCTTTTTTCACAACACCTGTTGACGGGTTGGCTGGCAGAGATATCTACTAGAGATAAGTCCTCCCTTGCATACTTTTGTTCTTACTGTATTTTATAATTTTTGTTTGTACTGTTGTTTAAAAAATATAATAATATATTGTGGTGAATACATTATTAATTTCTTTGCGATTAGTAACATTTTAAATTGAGGGATTATTCACGACTGGATAGGATCCTTTGCGGTTTAGGCCTAAAAGGGGCAACGAGGTACATCAGTGGAATTAGCTGGGTCTGATTATAATTTGCGTTAGATATGTTACGTTCGTACCCAATTAATGATCATGTTTTACATTGCGAGTTCACAATTTTGAATAATTGTACTATAAGGGTTTGTGCCGTTTAAAAATTATGTTTTTAATGACCTCACTTACATGTTCGCCATAAATCTCCTATAAAAGCTATTTACAAGTTGACTGTAGCAAATATAGCTTTGTTTTCGATATCGAAAGATAAAGCCTACTAACCACTACGTCCGATGCTCGTCAGATCGTCCTCAATATTGTTGTATTACTACCAAATCGAGGACTATCCATAATCCACCTCCAAGCTTTTTTTTCGATCCTCAGAAGGAGGGTCGTTACCTCCCCATGCGGGGGGAGGAGGTGGTGAATCCCTCATTGGATACCCGTCGGCCGGGGGTTATGTCGGACTCTTCGCGACTAAACACCACCTTGCTTTAAGATTTACAGGTAAAGCATAACCTGTATGCGCCCTCTCCCTCAGGAAAGGGAGGCAGCGGCCTTAGCTTCTTACATGTGCACCAGACATACGAACGGGACAAGTGGGCCGATCATATCGGATAGAGACCTCTAATCTTCCCATTCATGGCTTATACACTAGCCTTAGTATAGTTTCATCTTAAAACGTGCCCAAACCAATCCAGCATCACGTTATAAATTTTTGACACTCTCTCTCTCTTTTAGACCACATGTCTACCGTGTTGAATTGAAAAAAACATACAATACAACGTCATCCCCGTCTTCCTCGAAACATAAACACCGCAAACATACCAATCGAATCAACAAGTGGAACATAAAAAGTCTTGTGATCCATTGTGTTATTATACAACACCATGTCACAAGAGATTCACTATCGTATGAGGAAAAATGTTGCCAAATTTTTTTGTAGTAAAAATATTTCTATGAGGTTGAAATGCACAAGGTTGACTAGCATCTTTATTAATGAACACAATGCGATTTCCTGCTATTTTTTTGCTATTTTTTTTTTATTTTTGTGCCCAGCAGTTCGACTTGTATAGGATAAGACAAATTATAAATGTTAACAGTCAATTCTATAACACAATTATATTTTTCCAGGTTATTTTATTTTAGAAGCATAGGCAATTCCCTAGAGCGCTCGCCCTAAAAACAAGATTTATTGTTTATCATTGTTACACCCCCATCTCTTGAGGCGAAAATAAAACAATCTATGTGAGTGGATTTTTTATATAATAACGTAATATTAAATATTAGGTTGGGGAAAAAGTCTTTTCGCATTATAGTATGTATAAACTTGTAATAAAATCTCATTGGCTATACTATTTGTATCTGGCTGGTTTTGGTATCATTGAAAGTTTAAATTTTAAAGAACATAATTCCAAATTCAAATTAGGAAAATGTGTGATTTTCATTTGTTTTTCGTACCGCCAAGATGAGTGAATCTAATGAAGAAATTCGATACATTTTAAAATTTTACTACAAAAAAGGTAAAAATGCAACGCAAGCCGCGAAAAAAATTTGCGAAGTTTATGGGCCTAGTGCAGTGTCTGTGAGAGTAGCACAAATTTGGTTTAAGCGTTTTCAATCCGGAAATTTTGATGTCAGATAAAATGGATGCCATTTTTGAAAAAGTGGAGCAAGATCGGCATGTCAGTAGTTACGACGTAGCTGAAGAACTGGGAATTGACCACAAAACAGTTTTGGCGCATTTGAAAAAAACTGGGTACACAAAAAAGCTCGACATTTGGGTACCTCACGAGCTCACTGAAAGAAACCTAATGAACCGTGTACTCATTTGTGATTCTTAATTACGACGTAATGAAACCGAACCATTTTTGAAGAAGCTGATAACTGGTGATGAAAAGTGGATCACGTACGACAAGAACGTGCGAAAAAGGTCGTGGTCAAAGGCCGGTCAGGCTTCACAGACTGTGGCGAAACCCGGCTTAACTCGCAACAAGGTGATGCTGTGTGTGTGGTGGGATTGGAAGGGCATTATTCATTATGAGCTGTTACCACCAGGCAGGACCATCGATTCTGAACTCTACTGCGAACAACTGATGAGATTAAAGCAAGAAGTTGAGAGAAAGCGGCCGGAATTAATCAACAGAAGGGGTGTGGTTTTTTATCATGATAACGCTAGACCTCATACATCTTTAGCCACTCAGCAAAAATTAAGAGAGTTTGGCTGGGAGGTGTTAATGCATCCGCCGTATAGTCCTGACCTTGCACCTTCAGATTTCCACCTGTTTCGGTCTCTTCAGAATTCTTTAGGCAGTGTCAGGTTAACATCACGAGAGGACTGCCAAAACCACTTGTCGCGGTATTTTAACCAGAAGTCCCAAAATTTCTATAGCAATGGGATCATGTCCCTACCTACAAGATGGCAAAAAGTTATCGAACAAAAAGGTACCTGCATACTTTAGTCAAATGTAAATAAACTATGTTAAAAAATGTTTTGAATTTTCTAAAAAATGCGAAGAAACTTTTTCCCCAACCTATTATATGAGCACCCCGATATGGAAGCCATATTTTACTAGATGAATACTAATTTTATAGTCCCTACATAACTTGAATGGAGCGTACAGCTCTTTATTTGATTCCCTAATTATCAGAAGAACCTGTGGTGGTCAGGATTTCTGTCGTCTCCGATGACCTGTCCATTTCAGGAGGAACTGCAAACAAAACAGTAGGTAATTAAAGGAAAATCAATTGTTATGTGTAATTGTCTGGTACATACAAGGAAACAATGAACTTAACGAATGGATACTTAAACATAAACTAAAATAATTTATTTCCCACCAACCTGGACAGTCTTCAGGTAGAATACATTTTCCGTCATAAGAGTTCACATAACCAGAATTACAAGCACAGCCCACTCTAGGACACAACGCTTTTTCACAATAAAATTCTGGATTCTCACAACTCTCATGGCAACTTATACAACCAAAGGTTGCATTTCGATCGCCATTGCAGCTTTTATACTTCTCTAGAATGAACAAAACATTACATCGATAGATTTATAGTTAACTATCTGTGCCCGCGACGTTTGTGTGGCATATTGATTTTACGCCATATTTATGTAGTAAAGGCTATATATTGACCCGGATATTCAGCTGTCACCCAAAACCCATCGCGTTGTTCTTGCGTGATGCATGCACAAATAACAAGTAGGTAATATATCGATTACATCAGGTGCTGCTGAATAATTTTATTTATTTATTATTTATTTATTTTATTGGATCACCAACACAAGATACAGCTGTTTTCTTTTACATACAATTTGAGTTATATTTCATTTGCTAACTACACTTATAATTACAGGTAATCACAGCATGCTTTTTTTATATAATACAAATTCATAAAAAATCCAAATAATAGGTTGGGGAAAAAGTTTCTTCGCATTTTTTAAGAAAATTCAAAACTTTTTTTAATATAGTTTATTTACATTTAACTAAAGTATGTAGGTACCATTTTGTTCGATAACTTTTTGCTATCTTGTAGGTAGGGACATGATCCCATTGCTATAGAAATTTTGGGACTTCTGGTCAAAATACCGCGACAAGTGGTTTTGGCAGTCCTCTCGTGATGTTAACCTGACACTGCCTAAAGAATTCTGAAGAGACCGAAACAGGTGGAAATCTGAAGGTGCAAGGTCAGGACTATACGGCGGATGCAATAACACCTCCCAGCCAAACTCTCTTAATTTTTGCTGAGTGGCTAAAGATGTGTGAGGTCTAGCGTTATCATGATGAAAAACCACACCCCTTCTGTTGATTAATTCCGGCCGCTTTCTCTCAACTTCTTGCTTTAATCTCATCAGTTGTTCGCAGTAGAGTTCAGAATCGATGGTCCTGCCTGGTGGTAACAGCTCATAATGAATAATGCCCTTCCAATCCCACCACACACACAGCATCACCTTGTTGCGAGTTAACCCGGGTTTCGCCACAGTCTGTGAAGCCTGACCGGCCTTTGACCACGACCTTTTTCGCACGTTCTTGTCGTTCGTGATCCACTTTTCATCACCAGTTATCAGCTTCTTCAAAAATGATTCGGTTTCATTACGTCGTAATAAAGAATCACAAATGAGTACACGGTTCATTAGGTTTCTTTCAGTGAGCTCGTGAGGTACCCAAATGTCGAGCTTTTTTGTGTACCCAGTTTTTTTCAAATGCGCCAAAACTGTTTTGTGGTCAATTCCCAGTTCTTCAGCTACGTCGTAACTACTGACATGCCGATCTTGCTCCACTTTTTCAAAAATGGCATCCATTTTATCTGTAATAGGCCGACCAGAGCGACGTGCATCTTTGACATCAAAATTTCCGGATTGAAAACGCTTAAACCAAATTTGTTCTACTCTCACAGACACTGCACTAGGTCCATAAACATCGCAAATTTTTTTCGCGGCTTACGTTTCATTTTTACCTTTTTTGTAGTAAAATTTTAAAATGTATCGAATTTCTTCATTAGATTCACTCATCTTGGCGGTATGAAAAACAAATGAAAATCACACATTTTCCTAATTTGAATTTGGAATTATGTTCTTTAAAATTTAAACTTTCAATGATACCAAAACCAGCCAGATATAAATAGTATAGCCAAAGAGATTTTATTACAAGTTTATACATACTATAATGCGAAAAGACTTTTTCCCCAACCTAATACAATAGCCCCACAACATAATTGAACTATATTGTTACATAATTTTTTCATCGAAATTAAATTTATATATTAAAATAAAATTTAATATTAAATTAAATTTATTTTCAAATTAAGAATTATGAGTTAATTTTGTTCAGTATAAAATGTTAATGTTGTTAAATTTTCTGAAATATAGTTGAACGTGTGTGAGGAGCTCTTTTGGCGTAGTGGTTAGTACGCTTTGGCTTTCGATATAGAAAACAAAGCTACTTCGCCATGGTCAAGCCCTGGAAGGGTGATCAAAACTTTATGATCTCGAACTCCTCCGTGCTTCGGAACGCACATTAAGCCGTTGATCCCGATCGCTATTTGCAACTGTTTCTACCCACCAACCCGCATTGGGCCTTCTCCATGAAAAAGGCCTGTGCCCAGCAGTGGGACGTATATAAGCTGAGGACGACGATAGTGTATGGTGTTGGTAGTTACCTGGACATTCTTCGAACAAAACACATTTATCATTTATCTTTACATATCCATTTTTGCACAAACAACCTGCGCGTGAACACACCCGAGAACAAATTGGCTCGGGATCTTCACAATGTGGTTCACACCCATCATTAAAGCAACCGTGGTATGTAGCATTGGGTCCACACGAAGGTTCTGAAATAAAAATTACAATATCCCGTGAGCTCTAATATATTGATCTTCAAACAATTTTTCATCATGTCGATTCCAAGAAATCAAGTAATTTTGATGTGTTGAAGCAGGGAATAAAATTGCGTAAGATCTTGTGAAGTCCTTGAAAAATTAAGTGAATGTGTTGCAGTTATTTTTTACGTAACGCTTCCAAAAATAACTCTTATCAATTACGGTGATAAGGTACTTACCCATTAACCATGGTTGTAGTGGAATTCCAAAGACAGCCACTTGCACACAAAATGTTATTACTGCGATGTAAACAATCATACTGAGCACTTTGACTGACTTTTCAACGTGTCTTATAATACTTTAGTTTGAACAAAAAACTGTTTATTAAACTATATGCATATTGACGGTCACAAAAACGCTGAATCATCAGTTCTATGTTTTTTAACTGTACTAGGTATTTACCTG
Organism: Parapoynx stratiotata; assembly: GCA_910589355.1. NCBI lineage: Eukaryota > Metazoa > Arthropoda > Insecta > Lepidoptera > Crambidae > Parapoynx > Parapoynx stratiotata. Next base: position 6,229,120 of record OU342466.1, read on the forward strand.
TCTAAAGCAACTTATACACTTGTGTTTGGATACTGGGTAATGGATAAATATATTTATATTAACAAAATAATAAATAAACTGTACACGAAAGAAGAAGAAATGTTAATTTCTTGCAGAAATATCTGTGAAACTAATGTCAAACTTTGTAATAATGCTTAATTACTTGCGAGAAATACAGGCTTTTTTATTTTTTATTTATTTTATTTATGAACATGACAATCAATACACCCTTGTGATATTAAAATTAAATTAGATGTCCTGTTAAAACCATTAAAAGTGCACTTTTGCACAAACCTCTGGCACAAAAACAATCAAAAAGATTCATCAGATTTAATCCCTTAAAAATATTATTAATCCTTATTATCAAAAGTGACAGTTATCGGAAATTCTGTAGTCTCCGATGATCTCTCCGTCTGGGGACCATCTGTAAGAAAACAGTAATTATAGATTTCTTTATATCGTGATATATTTGGTGGATTTGTTCAAGGAAGAGTCGTATCAGTAGCTTTCGCACTGAATTTTTTTTTCAAATTGGAACAGTATTTTCAATATGTGGAATTTAAATTTACTCTTACTCTATTATTAGAACCAAAGTTCATAGTGGCGTAAATTTGTCGTTCATTATTCTGGGAGGTGTTATTATTTATTATTATTTAATAATTTATTGTACACAATAAAGAAAGAAATATACAATGAAAAAATAAAATTACAATAGGTAGGGCTTATATAGGTAGGGGTTATTTAAATTTCTTACATTCACTCGCATGGCACCCATTTCCATGGGAATATCGGTATAAAAGGTAGCCCTTTCTCAGGCTCTTGACTTTCTGTGTACCAAATTACGGTTAAATTAGTTCAGTAGTTTCGACGTAAAAGCGAGACAGACAGACAGTCAGAGTTACTTTTGCATTTATAATATTATCTATCTATAATATTACTATCAAACAAACAGATTTACGACCCACTTTGACAATATTTTGATAACAACTGTCTTGTCTTGGATGTTTTTACGTACGTTTCTAAGGACACCTGTATACTTGTAAATTTAACTAGAATTCAAATGCAACGGCAAAATGACATGATGGTGGGTCAGAAATCTATTTTTTCAACAGCACCATGTTTACTTTCACGTATTACTAGAATATGTTAGGAATAGAAGAGGAATGCAGAATAATTAACCTGAAGGTGAATATAATTCATAATTCCCACCAACCTGGACAGTCTTCAGGTAGAATACATTTTCCGTCATAAGAGTTCACATAACCAAGATTACAAGCACAGCCCACTCGAGGACACAACGATCCTTCACAATAAAGTTCTGGGTTTTCGCAACTTGCATAGCAACTAATACAGCCTAAGGTTGCATTTCGGTCTCCATTGCAACTCTTGTACTCCTCTAGAACATTGAAATTTTACTTAAATGTGTCATCAAAACATAATATTACACAATTTGGAAACAAAAAAAAACATTTGCGTTGCTGCCCAATTAGTTATTTTTCTGACCAATTAACAAGTATTTGCTGCCCATAAGCTGCTGATCAAGTATTCATTTGCTGACCAAAATTCAAATAATTTGCTACTGTTTTTTACGAATTATATTGTACAATTGTTAGTTGTTCCAAGTAAATAAAATAAAACAACCAAATATATTGAAATGATAACTTGTCACCAATAATTAATTACGTATCTTTGGTTCTGAGTCATTTGCTGTGAGTGGAAAATTACCTGGACATTCTTCGAACAATACACATTTATCTTTTATCTTCACATATCCACCTTTGCACGAACAACCTCCGTATGAACACACCGCAAGACAAATTGGTTGAGCCGTTTCACAAGTAGGTTCGCACCCGGCAGCCAAACAACCATGGTATGTGGCATTTGGTCCACATGTCGATTCTGGAATTAAAATTACATACGCGATTGTTTAACTAAACTCTAAGGGTCAATTTATACTAGCGCAGAATCGAAGCCCATCGAAGCGTCTATCCAAAACTGAGCATAACACACATTACTTCTGAGATTTTCAAATGACGCGCGCATTCTTCGGAATTCACAGGTCTGCGGTTGACCAATGCTGATTGGAGCGCGCGCATTCTCGCGTATCCATCCATATCCATGCGCCCACTAGCGGTAGCGAACCCACGCGTATTGCTCAAGATGGACTCGGCCGAAACATTTATTAAAGTAATATCATAGCAAGATCAATGTCAACCATTTTACACACGTTTCAGCTATGAGACTCACCTGGCAAGTGATTCTATAGCACTGCTGTTGATGCCCATTACTACACGTAAAAGAGTGCGCGCGTATTATCGCGAATACGCGCGCATTCGTGTGGCTTCGCTTTAGTTGTGAAGAAGTTGACGTTACGATGCGCTACGACTCTGCGCTAGTATAAATGTGTTTTTAAATAAGTGTTTAATTTTTGTTCTAGGTAACCAATAAAGTTAATATGAACGACTCTGAGTGCGGCAGTAGGAGTTCCATATAATAGGTTTACCTATGAAATTGCAGTTTTTTTTCTCTCTTAGTATTTTGTCTGTAACTATTAAGTTTCAAAGTATTCCTAAAAAATGATTACCTCCTCTAAATAAGCCCACATTTTTAGCTCTTTTGATTTGTTTTCATAATTTTTTGTAAGTTTAATTATGTTAAAACTGGACACAGAGACAACTCTTTTTAAGTGCCTCCCGAATACATCATTTGATTTGCATTCACTTAAAAACGATAAATATTTTTTATGAAGTGTGATATCAGACATGTTGCTTGTCTAATGATACATGCCAAATATTATTATCTTTGGATTCGTTCGTTCGGATATTTCTGAAGAAAACTGAAAAAAATTTTAGTATGGAAAATGTAGAGTTCCACAAAATCTCCATATAAAACGGCAATTTAATAGGTAAAGACCTCTTACTTTATTCCCCAAAACAATTTGTCCTCTTACATTTATTTCAAGATTGTTCATCATCATTATCAGCCGTATGACAGCTACTGCTGAACATGGTCTCCCCCAAATATTTACACAATAATCGATCCTATGCTGCCCTCACATGCAGCGGCTTCCCGCGACCTTTACCAGAACGTCAGTCCACCTCGTGGGGGCCACACGAGAACGTAGGTACGTGGCCGCCACACGAGAACTTTTGCGCCCCAACGGCCGTTAGTTCTGCCTACCTACCTGCTGCTCACTGCCACTTAAGGCTAACAATCTTTTGAACTATCTCGGTGACCTAAGTTTCAAAGAGTTAAATAACGATAGGACTTAAACACACGTGCATTGCAGTTTTATCAAGAAGATATGTTCATTTTTATATCGTCCTTAGCTTATATACGTCCCACTGCTAAGTACGCTTATCGAAATCAAAGCTATCCTCGCCATGGTCAGGCTTTGGATGGGTGACCAAAACATTGTGACCTCGAACTCCGGCTTCGGAAGGTAGGTACGTTAAGCCGTTGGTTCTGTTTGCCATTGCAATCGTTTCTACCCACCAACACGCATTGGGCCGGCGTGGTGGTGTTACGGCCCATACGCCTCACGTGTTTCTCCTGTGTCCAGCAGTGGAACGTAAGGCTGAGAACGATACAAATGCCCAGAAGTTGGAAGTAAAATTCAAAGTGATAATGGCTACTTACCGATATCCAGGCGTTGCGGTTTTCCAAACACAAGAACTAGCACACAAAATGTTATGACTGCGGTATAAGAAGTCATGGTGAGCACTTTGTCTGTTAACTACAGGAAACTTACGTTTCAAATAGTCTTATATCATTTTAGTTTGAACAAAAAACGGGTTATTACACTGCACGTATTTCAAGCATGTACATCGTCAGCCACAAAAACACTACTGAACAGAATAATACTTATAACTTATATTACTTAAAATATTAAAAAAAAAATTGATTGTTTTTGTGCACTGATGTCGCTTCTGCCACAACAGGAGATCTCACGCCTATGACAGTGTGACTAGAAGACATCTCTATGAAAGATGAGTCCTCCCTTGCAAACTTTTATTTTATAGGTGTAGGGTAATATATTTGTCCGTCATCTAGTATCCGTAACACAAGCAGCATTTAGTTGCTTAAAATGGGACTAGTTGATAGATGTGAATGTCTGAGGATATTTATTTTTATTTAAACTTTTATTTTTATAGGTTTGTAGCCTTGTTTAATTTTATGATTACCACAATCCCTATATTTATATGTATTATATTAGCTATATTATAAATTGTAATAAGAGTAACATACCACCACTCATAATGCCAAGCAAGCTTTCGAACCTTGTCGCATTACTCGCATTAAAATAAATAATAAAGTCCATATAAAAAACTTGAAAGTTTTTCACCTACAGTTTACTTTTGCATAAGTAACCTCCTGCGCAAAATCAGTCGAAAAGATTGCATACATACATATAACCACGACTATTAACCCCTAGGGGTTAGTCAGAGACTAGGCAAAAGCACCGCAAAAGCAGTCCGTTGCCATAGTCCGCGCTTCACCAAGCAGTGACTGCACTCAGCGTGGTGAGCCCGTCGCTTTAAGCTATTGGATATTTGTGCAGTTCTAAGTCCATTAGTCTGGGAAAAGATGGGTTGGTAGTATTTTTTCAATTTTAGTTGCGTTAAGAAGCTTAATTCCTATGAGTAATGGTAACCATGGAATGTAGTATTGGGTCCACACAAAGTTTCTGGAATTAAAATTCAAACATTATCATCACTTCACTAAGAAAGGGTAGGCGAGGTGTCAATGCATGTACGGGTGTACATTAAAACAGGGTAATTTTACTAACAAAATATATTTTTATTACTTATAAAACTGAGAACACAAACTAATAGACGTGTTAGATATATGACGTACACTCGCTCCCGCGGTGTGTTTGGCTCTGGTGGAGCGCGCTCGCGCCGACGGCTGCGTGGCCCCCGCCGACTGAAGTTGGCACAAAGCGAGCGACGTGAAGTGTGGAGCGCGCGAACAATGCATACATACATAATAATCACGATTATCCCCTAGTTAGAGTTGGTTGGAGACTAGGCAAATGCACTGCCAAAGCAGTCCAATGCCATGGACCGCGCTTCACCAAGCAGTGGCTGCACATGTACTCAGCGTGACAGGTACGCGCTAGTACCCGCTTAACACGTTTAAATCCCCATGTAACAGGGGGAGAGCCTGTTGAGATTAAATTTAAGGCAAGGAATATTCACAACAAATTTAAGTTTGAACCCAGTGGTTATACAGGCGACGGGTCGATCATCCTCAACCTATATATACGTGCCACTGTTGAGTATGGGCCGTAACACTGCCACGCTGGCCAAATCCGGGTTGTTGGGTAGAAACTGTTGATAGTGACTGGAACCAACGCCTTAACGTGCCTTCTGAAGTACGGAGGAGCGAGATAAGGTTTTGATCACCTATCCAAAGCCTAGCCATGGCGAAAGTAGCTTTGTTTTCGATATCGCTAGCCAAAGCGTACTAACCACTACGCCAGCGAGCTCCTCAAACTGCTACAATTAAAATTACAGTATTGGCATCGAAACAAATTTTCCCATAGTAGGACCCAGAATAAAAAATATATAACCTAAGATACTCCGTGCTACGGAAATAACGGCTGTTTAGCGGAGAAATTTCACGGTCGACCGAGTATTTTTCGAAAGATTTTTTTTATACTATAAAATTAAATTAACACTATACATTTGTAGCGGCTACGTCATAGCGCGCTACAATATCAAGTAACCGAGAAATGGTTGATCAGCGAAAAGTACGATCGTGAATAAATAACATTGCACTCAAATTGATACTAGACCCACTGGGTACAGCAATAAGAATATAGAAGCCAAGCCTGCCTGAATCACGATGGCAGAGTTTCCAAGATAGGTCCCCGAGCGTACACCTGGGTCGGCAGCAGATCTTCCCTTTTTTCTGAGGGTACGGCATACTTCCTGCACCCCACACGTACACCTGACTCGGCCACAGATCTTCCCTTTTTGCTGAGGGTACGGCATACTTCCCGCATCCCACACGTACACCTAGCTCCGCCGCAGATCTTCCCTTTTTGCTGAGGGTGCGGCATACTTCCCGCACCCCACACATTAACTTGCTTTTCACATGTATAAGTAGAAATAATAATCTCCAGTATCTCCACAACTCGTGGTCCTGCGCCGCCCGAATCTAACGACTTCCCTAATTCGCAATATGAGTAGTAGCTAAACTCATGCATGCAATAAAGATAAATTCTATTCCAAATAGATCAATGTTATGATCAAAATACTTTAATGTTAGACGGGAACTTGAACATGTCAAGCGAAATATGCGAATTAACGCCAACTGCCAAGGCATTATGAATTGGCAAAGGCATTTGAAGTTGTAATTACTTTTAAAATCGTTTCGTTAAATAACTCCGGCAGACTGCGATAGCTACTAACCATCGTCCCACCACGCCCACGGTGGTAGTGTATTCACAAACACAGCCACTTGCACACAAAATATTATTGCTACGAGGTAAACAATAATGCTGAGCAGCTTGTCTGGTATCTACAAGAAAATTTCACTTTCAACGATTTTTATAACAAATCTGAACAAAAACTAATTATTACTCCTCTGCGCGTAAAGCACTTATACATAAAAACACAAGAACTGAATCATCTACAGCATATTTTTATTTATCTTTTGGCACTCGCAACGTATATCTAGCCAGTCAGTTTTTTTGGTGGTTTTCGATCGTTTGAGAATTTTTATTGGACTTATTGTTTTTTAGAAATATTAATAAAGTTTTTCTCTGATGCTGTGCCCTAGCTACAATTGAATCCAGTTATTTCAATGGAATAAAGCGCATTGATGTTACAAGTTATAACAAGGTAAGTAACGAGCGCTGTGTCATTAAAAGTTGCGCATTGTATTCGGTCTCCTGGTGATGATCAAATTTGTCACGTATAACAAGCGAATGCTCCCATTAAAAAGCACCTTTTACTAACAGATATCGCATGGCGGTGCTCATGCTAAGCAAAAGGCATGTAGTACAAACGATTCTTCGTTTATTCAGACTGAGTACTAGTACTGTCACGAGCAATTTTTTTTCGGGACTGTGTCGGATCAAATTTTGATGCCCATTTTAGGGAAGTGATGAGCTTGAGAAACCTAAATATTACGGGTTAAAGTATCAAATTGCAGTTTTGTATGGAGACTTTTGGGAAGTCTGCATTTTCCATACTAAAATTTTTTCAGTTTTCTCCACAACGACAATACCAGAGATTATAATTGTTGGCATGTATCATTGGTCAAGCTTAAGCAATATGTGTGATATCACTCTTCATAAAAATTATTTATCGTTTTTATGTGCATGCAAATCAAATGATGTATTTCGGAAGGCACTTAAGAAGAATTGTCTCCGTGTCCAATTTCAACACAATTAAACATACAAAAAATTATCGAAACAAATCAAAAGAGCTCAAAAATATGGTATATTTTAAGAGGAGTAATTATTTTTTTTTAAATACTCTGAAACTTACGGACAAAATACTAAGAGGGGAAAAAACGGAAATTTCATAATTTAACCCCTATTAGTTCAGCACCCCTAGTGTAAGTTGACACTGTAAAAAACTTAACTTTCTTAGTTGCGTAAAGAAGCTCAACAATTTCTATGGGAAACTAGATTTTTGATTCTTTTCGCTAAGGGCGCTTTTCACGTTTTACATAGTGTCCAAAGGTATAGCAAGCCAGGAACAAGACATTCATGCAAATAATCAACACAGACACCTTAGTTCGCTTGTAGGACTTCATTAGCACGAATACACCTGTACCTGTACACCTGGCGCCATCTAGTGACAACTGGCGACAACTGGCGACAACTTATTCTAATTAAAAACTAAAAACACAAATTGGGATATTACATAATTGGACACATAGCAATTGAACTTCTTTACGCAACTAAGGGCGAATTCGACCAAATTGAGATTAGTAACACGGGAATTCGGTAATAGTAATACCAAACTGAGTTCACACGATTGGTCGAATCTGCCCTAAGGGCGGAGCCGATTAGCTATACTAGTTTTTTCATGTTTGGTTACACGCGAGTAATATTATTTTAACGGAGTACGCAGTTTTTCGCTTTTGCAGTTTTTGTCAATGTCTCGTTTGACACAGGGCCGATTCGACCAATCGTTTCAGCTCAGTTTGGTATTACTATTCCCGTGTTATTAATCTCAATTTGGTCGAATTCGCCCTAAAAAAGATAAGTTTTTACAATGATATCTTACACAAGGGGTATAGAGAATGTCTTATTTATCTCAAACCCGCTACTAAGCCGCTTATAAAATAGGTGTGGTGGTGTGTAGGTGTTAAACCTATTTTATTGACGCAGGTTCCTTAATTATTTAGAGCGGTTCTAAAGGTAGCCGCGGTGGTAGTGACCACGAATTGCACCATCTTCGACCATAAAGAGCTTTTCAGTGTACCTTTCAGCGGTCGACCTTAAGACCCGTGTATGCGAAACGAAAGGGTTGAACCATTAAATATTAAGCTACACAGCTTTATTCACGAAATGTAGACTAGAAACATTTAAACTCGGAACTTTGAGGACTATTGTATCTACGTTTGAAGTAAATAAAGAAGGAGGCAGTCTGTGTTTATTAAATATGTCACGCAATAACAATTATCGTTACGACTGGATTTCCATTAGCAGAGGTATCATACCTCGATTTCGCTAAGAATGAATCAAGTCAAACTATCATGGATTATGTACCAAATAAAAGCTCTTGCGCTGCTGCCTCATATGTATACTGAAAAAATATCTGTATGTAAATGTCTACATAGTTTTTATTATTTGATAAATTTGCAATAAAAAATTTCTTTATTTCACAGGCCAAGCTTGGCACTTAAAATAGGCATAAGTTTACATATTTTAAATATAAAATGAGTAAATAATCGCAGTTTCACCCGCGCGGTACCCGTTCCTATGAAAATATCGGGATATAAGGCCTCCTTTCTCAGGCTCTAGACGATCTGGGTTCTAAAATTTTTGTTTTGACGAGTAAGCAAGACAAACAAACAGAGTTACTTTTGCATTTTTAATATTAGTAATGAATTAGTTATTAATTATTTATTCTATAGCACCTCATACCGCTATGTGTGTAATAATATGTATGACCCAAATAACAATATCGTGAAAAAGATTCCGAGACAAAATAACTTCACAGCCTACAATTTCATTTTCGCTTGGTGTGCGTAATTCCGCGCAATGTAACATTCGCCGGGAAACAGGCGCTAAGATATTAAATTTAAAAATGCATCGTTCAAGATTGCTATGAGTTGCCAAAATGTTTGAGGAGTATTCAAAGGGCTAACGTAACGAACACTGTACTGTTTCTTCTGTAAGAATTCAGTACTTATTAGTTTAAGCATATAATTTTTTTCGACTAATCGTAAATTGGTTATAGTTGGAAATATTTAAGATATAATGAAGTTTCCTTAAAGTATGTACCTATTAACATATTAATGACTGATTTATTGTTTACTTGGTCTTTTTTTTACATATGATAGGTATAAGCTCTTGGCCTTCATCTTACCTGATGGTACGTGACGATAAGGCCGAAGATGGAAGCGAGCTTCACCTCTAATCCTTAACAACTAAGGAACTGGCTATCTTACCTTCGATTTCCGGAACACAGCAATGCTTATAACATTGTTATTATGGCGATAAATTTAGGTAACACGGTGGTAGCTAGCCAGGCGGGCTTAGAAGCCCTACCACCAACCAAACCGAGCAGATAAAACTTCTGCCCCCATGGGGAATCGAACCCGGATCTCCCCATCAACACCCAGTGGTGTGAACCACTAGACCAGAGAGGCGGTTACAATTTAATAAACAATAATACAAAATAGGACACAAAACAGTGTAATATTAAACCAGAGTTGGTTTTACCGAACACTGCTGCTGCTGTTTGAGATGACTAGGTTAAGCTTCTCCTTTGTTATTCAATTCGACCAATTGTATACCCTGTTTAAGGCAAATAAAGATATTTATTTATTTCCCTGCAAGGCCCGTAGTTTTTTCCACCCTATATGAAATAATTAAAAATATTATATTTTTCATATAAAAGAAGGAATTTATAAACGGGTGATCATCATCATGATTGACCCACTACGCACTTAGTAAGACATAGAGACCCACTCATGTTCGCCACTGCAACCTGCCATCCGCTTGTCGCATTTGCCAGAAACGTTTGACAAATCATTACCCCATCCAAAAAAAATCTAGCAACCCTACTTTACTTGAGGTAGTAAAAAACCTCAAAATTTCTCGAAAGAGTTGTTCAACAAGTGTTAAATTAACAATATTTAAGGCTTACTGCCAAAGCTTTTACACCTGCAGCTTGTGGTTTGATTATACTCAAAGGGCCTACAAAGCTCTACGCGCACAGTATATCAATGCTTTTAGGATGCTGTTGCTGCCAAGACACTGAAGTGCGTTGGGGATGTTCGCGGAGGCGAAAATAGATTCTTTTCTTTTATTGTAGGCAAACAAAGAACGCAAACGGCATCCTACTGGGCAAAGCAGGCAGTGTAGACGGTCCGATCCTAAAGCACTGGGTTTTTAGTCATGTCGTATCGAACCGTGCTGTTAAATAAAATTGTCAAACACATTTTACTAATATTTCTAAGTACTTTGATACTAACGTATAGAACATTTTAATTTTTACTAACAATATGTTTGTGTTTGCGTGTGTTTCCGACGACGGACCAAGGCCATTAAGTGGCAGTGGGCTACTCAGTGAGGTATGAAGACGACAGGTGGAGTAGGTCCTCAACAGAATGATGGCCAAGGTAAGGGAAAAGACGACGAGGTCAACCTATAATGCGATGGGTCGACGACATCGAGCGAGTCGCGGGACCTGGGGACGGATCGGGCAGGACCGGAAAAATTGGCACAAGAGAGAGGACGCTTATGCCCTGAAGTGGGGGGTAATGGGATGATATGATGAACATATTCTAAAGTATATTGGATTAATTATAGTCCGAAATAAATGATTATTATTATTATTACATTGGAACCCCGGTAATCCGGCCCCTGTCTAATCCGGCACCCCCTTAATCCGACACGGTCTACATATATTTTTCGACAATCTTCGCTAAGCATGATTGAATAAGTTATAACTTGTACGCACTGCCACTTTTGTGCTCGACGTGTAGGGTATTGTTTTGATTCTGATTGCTTAGTTTGCAGAACGATACGGCCCCAGAGTACATAATAACTATATATAAAATATAGTATCTTATCATTGGATCTGTAATTTGTCGGATTAAAAGGTACTCTTTCAAACTCAAACTCAAAGTCATTTAATCAAATTGGTATCATCAAATACATTTTTAAAAGTCAAAACAAAATAAATTATATGTAAGTATTCTAAAATTGACAATACCACTACTTTTTTTTCGGCCTGTTCCCTACCGGTAGGCCTTGTCTAGAGAAGATACAGGCAAGAATCTCTGCAAGGGTTCCATCCTCCCTTTGCATCAATATGTTCTACAACCTAATAAAATTTACGTGTATTATATAATACCCGTTTGTAAAAAATTCCGGACTATAGGGGTCTGAGGCTCTAGTACTCTATAACCCGACAAATTCGATAGTCTGACACTGCCCTGCAACATTTTTGCCCGATTACCGGGGGTGTCTTCAGCCTATATACTTCCCACTGCTGGGCACAGGCCTTCCTCGTGGAGAAACACATAAAGAGTATGGGCCGTAACACCACCACGCTCTGGCCCAATGCGGGTTGGTGTGTAGAAACACTCGCAAAAGCGACCGGGACCAACGACTTAACGTGACTTAAGCACGGAGGAGCTCGAGGTCACAAAGTTTTGGTCACCCATCCACGGTCTGACCATGGCGAGGTAGCTTTGTTTTCAATAGAAAGCCAAAGCGTACTAACCACTACACCACCGAGCTCACCTGGTACCGGAGTACCGGGGGCCTCTGTATATATTTGTGTATACATACCTATGTATAAACAAAATTCAAATAATAATAAAAACTAATAATCGAATGAGTTTATTTCAACGCGATAAGAGTATTTTTAGAAACTAGTTAATGCGTAAATATTATTGCTACATTTAACAACTAATTACAAGGAAAATAATACGCTCTAAGTTTATTTACCTGAACTTAATAAATTAATTAAAAATATATTTATGTTTAATAAAACTAAATTAAACTTCATGGTGGTTACAACCTGGGATCGTGAATAAACGATAAGGGAATTGAAAAATGAAACAAAATTAATGAATTGTATATTTATTTTTGTATTTTATACAGCTTTGATGAAACTGCCCACAAAATGTAACATTAGAAAATAAGGAACATTTGGAGGTGAACTAAACGACATTGTGGTAATAATAAGGGTTATTCTCAGAACACTCCAACCTTATTTTCCAAATTACTAAAGGTAAACGAAGGTATTACCGCTGTGGTCAAAAATCCGCAGGTATTACCGATGTATGTAATACAATATTATTGCTGTTTTAATGACAGGAAAGTTTTACTTTTAACGTTAAACTTTTATTAAAGATGTTAATAACCGTTATATAGAAGTAACTTTTTAAGTAAAACATGACTGTATTTGCATAAAACTGTAATATTACTTCCCACGGTAATACCTTCGTTTACCTTACCTACTTCAGGGCAAAAAATTATATATCACTCCCCGGAGAATATAGACCATTCATAAAGTACTCCACGCATTTGTCTATAAATAACTAATATACTTGTTTTTATTTTTCAACTCATTTCTTCGTCTTATCTGTCTGAGGATTTAGTTGCTGTAAACAAAATAAAAAATCATTATTATGTTATAAAAATCAAATTCATTGATGCGTTACGCATAAAATAAAATAATAAGACTTCTACGGAAGGATTAGTTGGCTTGTCAAAGCATCTATATATAAGCATCTATAATACTGTGTCACATTTCCTTGTCCATCTTTTTCATCCAGTTTGCAAATACAACAAAATTTGACAACTATTTTTAAAAAAATTAATAAATGTCTTGAGACATTCACACCTATCAACTAGCCCCATTTTAAGCAACTAATGCTGCGTGTGTTACGGATACTAGATGACGGATAAATATATTAAATAGATAAATACATATAAATAATCAGATTTTATATTATACATTTATTAACATCCAATACTAGAGAATAAATGCCTGTATTCATCACATAAACATCTGCCCCTCCCGGGGATCGAACCCGGAACCTCTCGACGACGCTTTAAGACTGGCGTACAGACCTCGACCACAGTGGTATAGATACTATTAATGTTGTTGGCTGTACGATAAAGTGTGTAAACATGTAAGTATACAATCTTGTCTGGTCTTGTGCGTTGCTTTCAAGGTATCTAGGTATACGGTATATAAAATAAATAACGTCTGCTGCAGCATATACACCACGTTCTAGTGACAAAACAGCCATGTTACGTGAACGATTAATTGTATGTTTGATGTATAGGTATATTTTTAAATTCCTAATAACATTTTTTACTTGAATGTCAGCAGATTTTTTTTTAATTAGATATAATTATTGTGTTCATTTTGAGTCCCATTATAGCTGCAAATATTCATAATAATAATATTCATGTCGAATCTTACTTTGAAGCTATACCACTATAACTTCCATTGGAAATTAAGAGCACATTTGACAAAAATTAAAAAAAGAAAAATATATAAATATATTTCACTTTTTCCTAAATTGCATTATTCATACATACATAAAATCACGCCTGTAATCCCCAAAGGGGAAGGCAGAGTCCAAGGAGCACTGTGTTCCTGAAGACCACATTAAGCCATACAAAAATTGGGTTTGGTCAGATGAAAAATTGGGAAAGAGTAGTAACAAGCTCATCGCCTACACAATCACAGAACCAGTACCCAATACGCCCTTAGTCGTTAGCAAAAAAAATTGGTAAAATAATACGTACCTTAATTATTTGGACAATATTCATAGTGTATGCAACTATCGTTATCTCTGACATATCCTCTTTTACAGCCACAGCCAGCGACCCTGCAGCCCAAGGAACAAACAGGGAAAGGATCCGCACAAGTGGGAATACAATCCAAATCACACCAATTGTAGTCCGTAGATCCATATGGGCAATCTAGAAAAAAACATACACATTACATACGTTATCAACCCAGTACATGACACACTGGGCACCAGTAATGTCGGCAAGAAAATAACAAACACTTTAAATTTGAGAAACACTCATTATTTATACTCTTACCGTGTTATTCATAAAAATAATAAAGACTTCGTAAACCTTTTTCAGTTAAAAAGTTATTTGTCACTTTCTTTCTTATTTAGATTTGTGATTGAAAGAAGAAAACAACAACACTCTGTAACTAAAATAGGTTTATTAGCCTTTAATATTAATATTTTATGAATAAAACTGTTAGATTACATAACCCCTAACAAAAAACTTATCTTTTTTAGTTACGTTAAAAATGACAATTTATATGGGAAACGTGAAAAGCGCCTCTAGCGGAAAGTAGCTGAAATCAGGTTTCGTATTGAAATTGACATTTTAACGCATGTAAAAAAGTTATACTTTTTCAATGAAAACCTGTAAAACAATAAAACAGATTGAAAGCAGTAAAACAAATCTGTTTTCTGAAAATTATTTATAACGTCCGTGAAGTATTCTTTCTAATATTATTAAATTAAACTTTTAGTAATGCAGAAAGTAAGATAAGTAATTTATAATCGTATTTCCATAATAACATAGATATAGAATAATTCGCTCGTGTAATTGGTTACGTTGCCTAAATTACATTATATAAATTAACGTAGAAAACCGTGAGTGTCTGCCGTAACACAACTACACTGGTCGAATGCGGATGGGTGGGACACGGTTTCAATAGCGATTTTTTTAAATATTATTATTGTTTTTATAAATAAATTACCGCTGACAATCGGCGGGCTGGTAGGCGGTGGTAGCAGCGCAGCCAGCGATGTTGTCATTTGTGCAACGAAAATGAGCAGACCAATGGTGAGAAGCAACTTCGAACACATTTTAATTATGATTTATTTAAATATTTAATAAAATAGAGTTATACTGTTATCTAGAGGTGTGCATATGCAAATGACTTTAAAAACGAGGTAAACGAAATATATATAGAGATTTCTTAACCGCAACACAGTCATTCGTTAATGTGGGTAAAAGAACTTTGTTTTGTACTACGAGTATCAACGATGTGGCGATCCCTATAAGTGCGAAACTAGCCTGCGCATGATTCATCGCAAAATATCTGCGTGTGTGTTGTAACGCACACAGTAACTTACCACACAGTATATATGTGAATAAATTATTAGCATGTGTTCAATGTTAGACAAAGATAGAAGGTGTATTCTTTCTTTTAAAATTAACACAGCGTAGTTTTAACTACACCATATGACACCTATTCTAATATTCAGCATTCCTGTATAAGCGTTAACAGCGGAGCGTTACAGTTTTTGCTGCGCATGCAAGTGTCTGGCTTTGAATCCTATGTCATCAGAATTTGTGACCTGCTTTTTTCTCTTTAATTATTATTCTATCATTTTAAAGTTTACATAATATAAGTAATATGATAAAAAAAAATCCTAATTGTATTAACATTTTTATAAAAAAAAGTTCATTATCTTAACATTAGCTACGGCTTAAAAATATCGCTTATGGGTAAATGAAAGGCGTATTTGTTACTTGTTTTTATAAAGTTATAAATACAAAATGAAATGTATCAATGTAAAGGATAATACTTCTTATGAAATATCATTACTTTAGCAAACAGTGATTTTCGACTTTATAATGTATTAGAAAATATCGGCAATTCCGTAGTAGAATAGGTTTAATATATTCAGGAAAAAACTTTTTAAAATGAAAAGAGGATTGATACTTAAATCTTAGACTTACAATAAGATAAAACTTATTACATTTAAGGCCTGTGATAAATTACAAATTAATTAATCTTATATATATTTTAATAATTTAATAATTTTTAAAATTATGTAGGGTTTGAAACTTAATTTAATCTAACAATAAGAAAAAACTTATTACCATTAGGGCCATCACGTTCCAAAACATTATTTTGCATTTTATGTTTTATATGACCTCCTTCTTTGTTCTTTCTTTATTTGTTAGAAATTACGTAATTTGACACTTCACATAGTTCAAATTGTTAAAATAAAGAACACCGGCGGGCTCTTGAGAACAAATTCACCGCCGTCAATCACATAATGAAACTAGTTCGTCCCGATTCCGCATTAATAATCTATCGCCATAAATGATGTCTTCCTTTATGACTAGACTTGATGGGTCGTGCATCAAAACGAAAAATATATAGATTTTTATTCAAAAGATGAAAGTGGCTTATTTCTTTGGGTCGAGGGACTAAATGACTTTCATCCCAGGGACTTTCATCCCAGGGAAAAACTGTGCTTTTCATTACGAATACGAGGAGAATAAAAATGAAAAACGGACAATAAAAAAAAACTCTATTCTACAATAAGCAACGAGAACTATTAAAAATATCAAAAATAGACAAAACTAACATGCGAAAAATCAACGAAAACATTAACAAACAGCCAAAAACAAGGCAAAAAGCAATAAAAATAAACAAAATTGCTCGCGACTAGCGAATAATCGCCTTATAAAGACTCCGACCATTTTTACCCTTAATGCCATTCTAATATTGTTACGATAAGAACTGTTATTGACGTAAGTACATTCATATATTTGATTAATGTACCTTCTCTAAAAGTACTCAAAATTTATACATTATATGCAGGGTGTTTCAAGTTAGGTGTCAAGCCAAAGCGAGCAGGTGGACGAGCTCCATGCTTATCGATCTAACCCCCATGTAGGTATGTTCTATGATATTTTGTAGTATTAAAAATTCATCACGAACACAGTAGTTTCTGTTCTAAGCTTTTTAGCGGGCGGGAATCAGATTTGAATTTAGAACATGTACCATTCATAGAAATCGACCATTATTACCACAGATCACTGAGAGCCGCTTCGATTACTCTCATTTATTCTATGTATTACCTACATGCAAAAATCACGGAAGTGAAATAGGTGAAATGAGTCAGAGAAGTTAATAATATTCAGTAATTGGTAATTAAGTAATACCGTCTTTACTTTCTCATAGAAAGGGGATGAAAAGTGGAATAACGACTCGAGAGCAAAAAATTTTTTAACAGGCGATATACTTTGAATCCTTCGCTCGTGCTTCAAACTAGCGTCCTCACCGTAAAATTACTACTTTACTCCCTTGTCATACAAACTTCTATTCTACACCCTGTGCAATCTTTCCTTATTTTCCAGTTTACTCAAAGAATATTACGTTTGGAAATTTTTCGTGACGTAAATAAAAGTAATCGATTAAGTTGATTATTTTTTAAATCTGAGAGCTTTGTATTTTTCCTGTTTTGACAAGGAAATATTATAATCAGTGTAAATTCTTCTATGGATCCCTTATGACACTATGCGATTATAGGTTAAATCATATAACAGAGTATTTAGGAAAATACGAATGGAAGATTTAGGATTTATTTTAAACCAGTTTAGACCAGTGCAGCCTGTAATTATTAAAATAATAAAGGTAGATTAGGTAGGTAAATATTGCTGACACTCACAACACTGGGAATCGAACCGAGAACCTCTCTAGATGGGGACGCCTTGAGACCGACCACGGAGGTCGACAAAATTATGAATTACAATTTGATCGACACAACGTAACGATACCAATACACGTAAAAGAATACAATAAAATTAAATAGTGAAAATTACTAGTCTAACTAAAAATACGTTTGTACATGTAGACACAAAAGGATGTCAATTGTGTCTCTTCCTTATCAGGATTAGTGTCTGTTAGTCCAGTGGATAATTAACACACGCGGACTCTTTGTAGGGACCTTTTAACTTTGAAACGAAGACATTATTAAAAGTAGATGATCGTAGAAAGTGGAAGGCTGATTTCTCTGCCAACCCTAATGTACTCCTACACTTGACATACGTTCCTAGTATTCAGCCTTCTGTTTATTGGGTGTGAAAATTTTATCAATCATTAAAACATCGTGATTAGCACACATACTTCCACACACAATCACGAGGAATACACTTTTGACAATAAATAATTTATATTACAAAAGCATCAAGACATTATTCATAAGTGATATTTGTTCCTAAGAGTATGTAAATACCTAAACTAAAGAAATAATTAGACTATCAACTATCGTCACTGAACAGGGAACATACGAGATCAATATTTTATTGTGTTAAGAAGTAATGAAATTGTCAAAAATTAAACTGCAAACACGTAAACAAGTTTCTGTTGAAAAATAATTCGAACTAAAATACTCGATTCGATTTCATTGCTGTTAAGTTTACGTCAGAACGCAATAGGAAATTCTAATCGCTTATTTTTTGAGCATTAAATATAGTAAAATGTGTTCGAAGTCGCTTCTCGCTTTTGGTCTGCTCGTTTTTGTTGGGCTACTGACGTCTTCACAGGCTGCTCCACAGAACGTGGACACAAGCGATGGTACATATTTATTCTTTCTGGCAATAGGCTTGCCCCCTTTTACGTGGGACCCACCACCAACCCATGGTCTTACCTGCCTTACGGCATACAGACCGAATCACGGGAGAGCGCGGGGTACTTGCGAATGCTCTTTCCCACACCTTTCTCCCCCTTCTGGTGCGTGACAGCGACACAGTCACAGGACTTCGCGTCGGGCTGCTCTTTTACGTGGGACCAATGAAATTACTGGCAATTGTGGGTGAGTAATTTTAACGAACTCCACGCCTGGCCCAATGTGGATTAGTGGCAGAAACAGTTGCGGCAGCAACCGCGATCGCCGGCGGGTGATCGATGGCGGGAGTCCCGAGCTGGACCACTTAGGCCCGTATTACAGAACCATACTGTAGCGTAGGTCGCTGCTGAGTATTTTTAGAAGGAAATGCCGCTATTCCCACATAACGCTATCCCTTTCTAGCTGTGCAAAAGCAGAGATCTACGATTGAGATTGATTCTAAAATACGGACCTTAAGGCGAAAGGCAAGGCAAATTACCTTAAGCGTTTGGCGTAATCGAAATTGATCGACAGCAGCATCTATTGAAAACCTGAGGTGCATCGCACAGCACATTGCACCGTAGCGCATATGTTTTGATAGATGACGGCTAGTGTTTATCACAGAGCAATTTCATCGACAGAGAAAACTAAAGGTTTATAATAAATTAAAATGCACAATTGATAGTTCGTAAATGAAATAACCTGATAGTAATGGGATCGCCTCTGATCATGTAGTTTCCAGCATGTCAAAGGATCCAACAAAATCAAATCAGGTTTTGTTAATTGATTTCCAACTTGATTTCCATTGTTTTGTGTAAGTATAAAGTTCATTGTCCGATTTGGTTTTCTATTGACGTTCGTGTCCTTTTTAGTTAATGTTCATTTTTCCTCGTCGCCATGTTCGAATTTCTTCAATTACTTATTTTATAATAATCACAACAAAAACATGTTAGACAGGTGACATAATTCAAAGAACTGAAATGGTTGGTGGCACTTTAGAAAGTAGTATATGTTAAAAACTCTTTTGTTAATTCCTTTTATTTTGTTTCTTAATTTTTTGTTGTCAAAGTTTTTTGTCTTCGAATATATGTCATCTGCTGAAAAGGTTTTTTTTTCCCATTTTTATTATATTTTTCACGTTCTCACGCACTTTCTACAGTATATATAACAATTTCATACATTTTAGTGGTGGGTTTTGAGAATATATGTATTAAAAAGGTATTGTAGAGTTAATACCTTCTTCATATTAATCCTTTTCAGAAAACTGCATCTAAATCGGTGGTCGATTCCATAATATCTGATTACGACGACATTGACACTTATCCACTAACTCAAAATAAGCAGTTTATTATAGCGCTTGTGTTATCGATACTAACTAAAGGATTAACATTAAATATAAATAATAAATTCCTACGGTTATATACAAGTGGTTTCAAAAACAAAAAAAGTCGAAAGGGTGTTGTGTCCCTTATACATTATACATAACTCATTGCCAAAATATGAGGACCGTAGTTTGATGTTTTTGATTTATTATTTTTGCCAAAACATTTTAACTATCGACACTAAAGCGCCGCTCTATTAAAGGATTAGTTAATTTTAACTCCTGGTTGCTAGTATTAAGCGGGACTTAAAATTGATTTATCAACACTCATGCTATAAAGTTCGAATTATGAACTCAAACTCGAACTCATAATGACATACTTTTTAACACAGATGATAAAAACGAAAATTTATAAATGGAAACATTATGAAACTTATTTTTCTTAAAAACGCACAAAACTATGGCAAATGTTTTCCAGGCAGCCAACAATAAATTTTTTTTTTTAAATTTCCTTGAATAATGAGTGCAGATAAAGTAGTGTATGTAACTGCACATAACTCGGTATTAAAACACTCGCGTGAGTAAAGTCGCCAAGGCTCGTTTTTTAAAACCACGCTCGTGTTTTAATAACCTTTATTATGTGACAGTTACATAAACTACTATTTTAGGGGTGAGTTTTGACACACTGTATATTCAGAAACTACTACTACTACTAGCGGGTCTACTTCACCAGTTAAGGGCGGAGGAACGGGCCTGTGAGCATGCGCTCTTTGCCCGGGCTTCTTCTCGGGGGCCACCTGGACCCCCGGTCATATTCACACGCCTGGGCGGCGGTGGGCTTCGCTTCGCCCTCTCATTCCCCAATATTTTTCCCTCTTCGCAGCCCTCGGCACGGTCAGCCCCCCACGTAACATATCATCACACCTCTTTCCCCGAAGGGGTAGGCAGAGGTATTAAACACCCACACTTCGCCAGATATGTAAGGCTCTCATGTAACAGGTGGCGAGCCTGTTGCCATGCACCGGATGAGCAAGCGATATTCACAATGAACTGTACATAACTTTTATTCAAACTCAGTGGTACAGGCGGTGCGTTTCCCGTATAACTAATATAATGATTTTTCTTTTAAGATTGCGAGGATCCAAACGCTGAGTACACGTGGCTTGCTACAGGGTGCCCCGCGACTTGCGCCGATCCCGACCGCATTAGCATTATTCTGCATACAAGTGCACCATCGAACCATGAACCATGTGAATGTAAAAGTGGATATTTGTTATCCAACGGAAAATGTATCTTGCCCAGTGAATGTTGAGATCCATTTCTGTGCAGAAAAATAAATTCTTCGGTATATTTAATAAAGCATAGTGACATTAACTTCATAAGGTATTCTTTAACTGAGTTTATACTTTCATGTCCTCTTATATTCTAAAGATCCGTTTGGGATACAGATATACAGTTTATTATTTTTCATAGAATAATTTTCATATTTTAACTGACTCTGGCCAAAAATTAAAACATTCACACAATTATGTAGGCAATGTTAAAAAAATTTTGTTAATTTGAATCTTATCTCTTTATGATACATTTTCCCTACTCGCCATAGGTGTTTATTTATAGTGATACCGCATCGTTGTGTATCAAATAATAAAAAAATACCTTATTAATGTTTTTTTATTACCAAATATGCTAAGCTTAAAATCGAGTTTCATTTAATCTAGACTTAAAATTACTGCGTTCGTCATCATAAGTCCGGAGCGTGGACTTGACAATTAAGTTGTACTTTATTTTAATTTTTAATTATCTAATAAATAATACTCTTTATTGCAACTGAAAAATTTTACAACTTCATGGTACAAACAATGAAAACACATAAATAAATTGTGGAATGAGATTATCTTATCAATAATGACGAAGATAATTTAAAAAATACGCAAAGTACCTGTGGTTATTGTAGAGATACATAAAATCACCTAATAAATAATTTAAACATTTGTGTCTCTATTTTCCGAATTAAAATAATAGTTATTTGTTAGACAAGAGTGCAAAAGCGTTATTTAACCGCGTGCTCAATTTTGATGACCGAGCCAGCGAAGGATTCTAAAATTGAATCGAGAGCGCAGCGAGCGATTCGAAATTAGAATCCTGAGCATCAGCGAAGGAATCAAAAGAGCACGAGGTTAAAAATCTTTGCACTCGAGTGCAACACTTAACTTTTCATCCCACATCAGCGAGGAAATGACGAAATGCAAAACCAATATAAAATCACAAGATATTTTTATTTCAGTTAAAGTACATTATGATAGGTAGATATTATTGAATAGATAATGTTTAAATGAGTTTTCGCTCTTTTAGCTAGTCACCACATGTTAAACATGTATTTTTTAAATACTTCTCGCGTGTTTTTGAGGTAGAAAGCTCTTTTAAGCATTAATAACTGTTTCCGTCAATTCAGTTGGCGTAATATTAACTTTATCACCTATTTTTGTTAGTTTATTTTTATTGTATTAAGCTTATAAATTAACCACTAGCAAAAAAACATGAAAAAAATGGCGCGACGCGCGCAATGCAAAATAAAGAAAAGTAAACAAGAAGGTTCCAAATTTGAATTTTAAACAATAAAAAATTCCACTCAGATATGAAGAGCAAAAATGCTCTTTCCGAGATGGTGGGATGAAAATATAATTAATATATGTTTTTTCGGTGCATTGTGCAATTAGCAATATTAAATCGGTTTTAGAGCTTGATCCACTGCGATCATTTTTATCCGCGATTGGTATCAGTAAAGGATTTAGGTGGTATGTATACGTTCTTGATAACTATCCATATTAATACTATAAATGCGAAAGTAACTCTGTCTGTCTGTCGGTCTCGTTCATAAAAATCAAAATCAATAATAAAAATCACTCGAAAATTGCCGGCACACAGTCGCGAATAATCGCTTTATTTTTTCGCAAATTATTTTTTACCTCAGGCGATATACTTTAAATATTTCGCTCGTGCTTCAGTCAAACTAGCGCGCTCACCGTAAAATTACTGCTTTACTCCCTTGTCATACAGATCTTCTGGGTATTGTCTAATATTTTCGACATGCTGTTTTTATAGTTGCAATGGATAAAATAGATCAATTTGACAAACTAATTTCAATATTTTCGTCATTTTAAAGAAATAACTTTCATTAGAAATTTTGAAATAATAAGATCGTTTTACTACGATGACGTCACTGTTGGCATAACATTGTTTAAGACCTTTGCTTCAATGGAAAAAAAGAATGTAAACAAAATGTCAACACTCCTGTGTCACTCATTCTTGTACTGTAAACATCTGTATGTTTTAACTACTGTAAAAAATACCAAAGAAAATGTAAACATGAAAAATACCGCGACGCGAATTAACAGTTTTCTTATTATTTCGTGAAATAACTACCATGTTGTGAAATTATTTTGTCACGGAATGTGCCGAAAGTAGAGAATGTTATGATTTTAGAATATATGGCAATGAATATCCAACATAACTTTGCTAAAATAAGAGAAGCCAAAAACCTGAAGTGTCCAGCTGCAGAGGAAGTTGTTAGCACATACATGAAAAATGAGGAAATAACGGTTAAATTTAAAACACAAATCATGTTTCAAATGATGGCTTGTAATAAAAATAAAGGGTTAAGTATCTCATATAAAATCAAATCAAAGTTTTAAATGAATCCTAAATCTTCCGTTCGTTTTTTCCTAAATTTTCTGTTATATGATCGTACGTAACTATGATCCCATAGTGTAAGGGATCTTAGGTCACGTATAGTACATAGGTACGCTACTTCCATATTTTACCATTTCATTATAAGAATTTACACTGATTATAATGTTTCCTTGTCAAAACAGGAAAAATACAAACATCGTCATATCAGATTCTTTACTTTTATTTACGTCACTAAAATTTCCAAACGTAATATTCGTTGCGCAAACTGGAAATTAAGGAAAGAATTGCACGCGGTGTAGAATAGTAGATTTGTATGATAAGGGAGTAAAGTAGTAATTTTATGGTGAGGACGCTAGTTTGAAGCACGAGCGAAAGATTCAAAGTATATCGCCTGAGGTGAAAAATAATTCGCTCTCGAGTCGTTATTCACGTCATGCGAGATCAATATTTTAGAAGTAACTAAATTGACAAGTAATAAACAAAAACTGCAGACATGTAAACAATTATTAGAAATAAAATACTCCATTCGAGTTCATTGATGGTAAATTTAAGTAAGAACGTTAAGATACAAGATACGAAAACTCATAAAGATTAAAAATACGTCGGAAGCTAAACCTATATATTGCGTCTACCTTGGCTTTACAGTCAGTTGCGCAGTTGCAGATCACATATCGCTTATTTTTTGAGCATTAAATATAGTAAAATGTGTTCGAAGTCGCTCCTGGCTTTTGGTCTGCTCGTTTTTGTTGCGCTACTGACGTCTTCACAGGCTGCTCCACAGAACGTGGACACAAGCGATGGTACGTATTTATTCTTTCTGGCAATAGGCTTGCCCCCTTTTACATGGGGTTAACTCCCACTCATACTTTCTTCTACTGTAAAACATTCTGAATCGCATCAGTGTAACTCGATAAAAATAAATAGGTGTAAATAAATGCGTCTTCAACAATACTTCACCAAAAAAAGGAAAATGTTGTATTTGCATGCTGCGCCTTTTTTAAATACCAAAAAGTATTTAATGACAAATAAAAAATGCACATCATCATTAACAGCACATCATTAATGACAAATAAAAAATGTTCTATAAATCTTTTTAGAAGCAGGATGTGGCGGAGATTCTAATGCAGAATATAGAGATTGCACCTTAGCCTGTCCACCGACTTGTGACGAACCATTTCCAGTATGTCCAACAGTAGTAAAATGTTATCCCCCGGGCTGTCAGTGTAAGTGGGGATATGTGTTGTTGAATGGAAAATGTGTACTACAAAGCGAGTGCTAAGGTACATTATATCTCAGCAGAAATATTATTAACTCTATTTAAATTATGCATTTAACGTAAAACAAATTATTTTTCATATACAGTCGCGCTCAGGTAATGTTTACCACCCTAAGTATCAAAATTGCTTGCATATATCGAAGTCAAAAAAGTCGAAATCACGAAATAACTATTAATTTTGTGTATCAATTTGATTGATCATAGATTATACCCAAAGATTATACCAAAATTTTTTATAACACGAGAATCCATCGACGACATTTAGACGTGTATTGATAACTTTTTAAAGAAAACTTTTCTTTAATATTTCAGTTTCTTTGAATTATAAATAGTTTTAAAAAATAAACTCAATTAATCTTTATTTTATTAAATAGAATTTTTTCATCTTATTTTTAAAATTTCTGATTATTATTTCACTTTTGTCCGAATGACGTTCAAACAATCAATTTTGATAACGGTCACTTCTTTATTTGTCTTTCTGTATGGTTCATATTGCTTATTAATTTTAAAGGGTATTAAGTAACTTGATATGGCATAGAATTTATTGAAAACAGAGTGATAAGAAATCTAAATTGATAACTGATAAACATATGCTGACCGCGACCATACATAATAATGTGGGTGTTTAACACCTCTGCCTACCCCTTCGGGGAGAGAGTGATGATATGCTATGTGTTATGTGTGATAATAATGACATTTTTTTGTTGCAGCAACTACGGAATTTTCGGCCAAGAATAAAGATAAAGCGGATTACAAACGAGTATAATATTATTTACCACATATTTATGATTAAAATGCCTATATTGTGTAAAAGAAACCTGCCTGCTTGGATTTTGATCCTGAGCACGGATCTTTCTGCGTTGAGAAACACAGGAATTTAGGTCATAACACCACCACGCCTGCCCAATGTGGATCAGGGGCAGAAACATTGGCCACAGCGACCGCGAGCGCCGGCGGGTGATTGATGGCGGGCGTCCCGAACTGGACTACTTAGATCCGTATTACAGAACCAAACTGTAGCGATGGTCGCTGCTTGAGTATTTTGAGAAGGAAATGGCGCTATTCGTCCCCACATAACGCTATCCCTCTCTAGCTGTGCACAAGCAGAGATCTACGATTGAGATTGATTCTGAAATACGGACCTTAATCAAACCCGAAGCATGAAGGAACTCGTGCTCACAAACTTTTGGTCTTTTTTATGTAAAATATTCAATTAAAAAATCAAATACATATATTATTAACCATTTTTTACTACCCTGTAATATTATTTATAATAAAATTGTAGTTTTATTAAAAAAGTAAGTGAAATAACTCTAATCAGTCATTGTATAGAGAGTCTATATTACGTATATAACTAGCTGTTGCCCGCGACTTTGTCCGCAGTTACTACGGTTTCTTAACTATTCCACGGGAACCCCTTAAATCTCCGGAATGAAAAGTATCTAGAATGTTAACCAGGGGTATAAGTTATCACCATGCAAAATTTCATTGAAATCTCGGCCATATCGGAGATTAGCCCTGTACGAGCAGACAGAGAAACAAAAATTTAAGAAATTGATTTTTTTTTGTATTTTCCACCTTTTTACATCCCCCGACTTGGTTTTAACCTTTTTTTTCTATTTACAGATATTCGACATCTACATTATATTATATGTATTTATAGATTAACCGCTAACTAAGGACCACTTGCATGAAATTTTAAACCTAAAATATCGATTTTGTTAATTTTTAACATTAGAATTGCCATAAATTACTAAATCTAGCTTTAAATCTCGATTTAAATTTCTTGCGAGTGGACCTAAGAATAACTCTATGCCTAGTTTAACCATAAATACGGTTTAGCAATATAATGCCTTATGACGTTAGGTGTTAGTTGTAATATTGCTAAGCAGTATTTTTTTAGTACAGTTTGTCTCATGCTATTGCAGATGGGTAACAAGGCTCGTCCCCGATTACACGGAGACTTAGCATATCTGGCGATGTGTGGCTTTGACGACCTCCGTGGTCGAGTGGTCTGTACGCCGGTCTCAAGGCGTCGCCATCTCGAGAGGTTCTGGGTTCGATCCCCGGTGGGGGCAAATGTTTGGGTGATGAATTTTCAGGCATTTGTCCTCCAGTCTTGGATGTTTATATATATTTATATATTCAGGATATGTTTATATATTTATCTAATAAATATATTTATCCGTCACCTAATGTCCGTAACACAAGCAGCATTAGTTGCTTAAAATGGGGCTAGTTGATAGGTGTGAATGTTTGAAGATATTTATTTATTTATGTGGGTGTTTACCCTCCCCATCCCCCTTCGTGGATGTAAGAGTTATATGTATGTATTTTTAGGCATGACACACAATCATAGGGGTTTCAGACCAAGGGCTAAATTAAGTTAGTTAAATAGTTTTCCTTAAGGATCGGATAATTTACAAGTAACTACGTCAGCTATATGAGCTTATGCCCCCACCGGGAATCGAACCTGGAATCTGTTAAAACAACGGCTTCTTGAAAACAAAAATGTATATTGAAGGACCAATGGCGTATTACACGAACGTCGGCACATTACACATAAGCCATTACACTCATTAGAGCTTTTTTAAAAGCTATTTTTAAAACAGTATGTAATGATCTGTTTTTTCATCCGTAGTTATATTCAAACCAATGCAATGGTTAAATTCTAGACAAATGGAAACATCAATCATAAATAAATAAAAAATTGTTATTGATATACATACAGATTCTATTACGCATTTTTTTTCCTTGTTTCAAAGTTTAGAGGAAAGTACTTACTTAAATGGCTTCCTCAACAAATTTTCGTTTGGATTTTTTGTGACGTAATTCAAAAATTTTGGAGCGAATTAATCAATTAATGTTTATAACTCACATCATTTCTAAATTATGTACATACTTGTATCCTTTCATATAGAGATAGACAATATTTATTTTAATGTATGTGTCGGTCTTTACACATCTCTATGTAACAAAAATGCGTGACATTGTGAATATGTATGTTGTAATCAAATATAATATTGGAAACGAAATTCAAAATAATAAATATTTATTGTGAATATTATTTTATAGGCGCGGCCAACCAGTTTAATTTGGGACGTTTTTTAAAGAAATAATGTTAAACTAGCAATTAAATCTGATCTGATGATCTATTATTTGTGTAAACTATTGTCTTTACTTTTAATAACTAAACAAGACATATTTAGTTCAATGAGTCTGTATGATGGATGACATATCGCCGTTTGGTTAACTTTGGTCGCACTTTTTGATAACAATATGTTAGAATTTATTCTGATATTATTGGTACCGATTTAAAACTTTGTTATTTTTGTTTTAAGGTTAAAACAATATGAACATGGGGTAAGTACTAGTCATAGTCGAAGCGGCAGGCTGATGTTTGATAAAAACTTTTCTTAAAAACTTTTCGAAAAACAATCGCAGCCTTACTGTTTGGCAGTTCATAACCTATACATCTTCTATACCTACTTATAATAAATCTGTAGAGAGGTGAATTCTTCACATGACATATATTTTTAAAATAACTATCAGGGCCCCAATTCTCGTGCATTCGAAAAAAGTTCACATTCGTAAAATTTTTTTTCGAAGGAAACACTGTTTGTGTATTCTCAGGACTTCACAATCGAATAATTTCGAACGATCGTCGCTCGAACGCTTCGAGTGCAAAATACCAGTAGAAGTCGGAGTTCGTATACGAATGTACCTACCTGTCAAACTTCCCGATATTGAGGTTAAGTTGTACGAGTATTGTTGTGGTTGTTTGTTTTGTTTATTTGTGAGATTCAAAATGGATATGTTCATTATGATTATAGACTTCGTAAATAATCTTCAAAATGAATTGGAGATGGCGGCGGCTGCACCTGCGAGACGTGGTACTTATTTTCTTAAAAAAAATATTTTGAAAAATAACAGAGTGGAGCCGCTGTTGATAATAACTTGACTGACAGATGCGAGGTTCCGTTTAGCTTAATGCACGTTAGGAAATAATATAAATTATACTTCCTTTTATATTTTCTGTAATGATCAGTTCAGTGGCGTAGTGTTCAGTGCGCTTTGGCTTCGATCGAAAACAAAGCTACCTTCGTTATGGTCAGGCCGTGGATGGGTGACCATGACTTTGTAATCTCGAGCTCCTCCGTGCTTCGGATGGCATGTTAAGCCGTTGGTCCCGGTCGCATTTGTAACCGTTTCTACCCACCAACCCGCATTGGGCCAGCGTGGTGGTGTTACGGCTCATACTCCTCATGTGTGTTTCTCCATGAGGAAGGCCTGTCCCAGCAGTGGGACGTATATAGGCTGAGGACGGATCAGTATCAACCAATTTATATATTTTAAATCAAAATATAAAAATAAATAGACTCAGCATAAAATTTTAGCCCAAACACTATAATTATTTACAATTAAAATTTAAATAATTATAGTTTAAATAATTATGGTTTTAAAAACGCTCGACACGAAAAGTAATTATTTGTCTATGCTATGTACGACTGCATAGTTCGATTGGTAATTCTTCTATTGGTACTAAGAATACGATCTTTAGGAAACCATTCGAACTTTTCAGTAGAATAGAACTAATTACCACACGGAAAAAGTTCGAGACGAGAATTGCAGTGCACGAGAATTGGGCCCCAGGGCGTGATTAGTGATCAATACTGATGCAAAAATGCAATCAGCAAAATTTTTGTCTGTCTGTCTATATGTTCGTTAAAGAAACAAAAACTACTCGACGGATTTTAACAAAACTTGGTAGAATTATTCTTCATACTCCTGGGCAGGTTATAGTATACTTTTCATCACGCTACGATCAATAGGAGCAGAGCAGTGAAGGGGAATGTTCGAAAAACGGGAGAAGTTACTCCATTTTTTAAGCTTCCGTCGCGTGTGCAGCCTTAATGGTTACAGCTACATAGAAGTCATGTATGACGGAAATGTTCTCCTTAAAATTATATAAAATATATCCCACAACAGCATATGTTTATCTTTTATGGTTGACTCACAATAACACGTGTAACTCCCATTAGCTTAGCAGTTCGGAGCTTTCTGATTATATTTGTTTACTCTTACCTTTTATCCCGCAGGTGAAACCGCGGGAATTCACTAGTTTTAACTCAATCCTTAATTGATACCAATCGGCGATAAAAATTATCGCAGTGGGTCAAGCTTGAGAAACCTATTTAATTTTGCTAATTATACACCGAGAGATATTTATTCCTTGGGGAAATTCGGAAAATAGTCTTTATACAAATGTTAAAATTATATCTGTTATTAGGTATCACGTGATTTTGTATATCTCTATAATAAACACAGGTATTTTTGCGTATTTTATAAATTATCTTAGTCATTATTGATAAGATAATAAAATATATTGCCGCAGTGAATGAAAGTCTATATTATATTATTAGTTGTTTCTCGATGTAAGATAAAAATTCTCATTAATAATTATGAAACATAAATTATGAAATGAAATAAAATTTTATTTATTTGTGATTTCCTTTATTTATTAATATTACAAAATGATAACTAGGTATATACATTTTTTACCACCTAAAATGTATTCAAAGGATCAAATTCCACATTTTATTAGATAATTATGAATTAAAAGAAATTACAACTTAATTGTTATGAAACTCGATTTTAAACTTAGCATATTTGGTATTAAAAAAACATTTTTTTTTATGGTTTGATACATTACATAGCAATGCGGTATCACTATAAGTCAACATCAATGGCGAGTAGGGAAAATGTATCATAAAGAGATGCGATTCTTATTATATACTATTTTTTTGAACAATACATAATTGTGTGTATTTTAGTATTTAAAGTGTGTGTGGTGTGTGCGTGGGTGTGTGTGTGTGTGTGTGTGTTTTAGTAGTTTGTGTGTTTTTAGTGTGTTTTATTTACATGTCTGTAAATTTTAAGGTGGATTGGATTAGTAAAAGTGGTCGAAAAATCGATTACAAATTTTGACGCAGACAACATACATACAAACAGTGTGAGTTAAATAAAAGCGTGTTAAAAGAATGCCCGTTTCCTTTATTTCTTTTTGACCAGAGACAGTTAAAAACATGCAATATATAAAAAAAAATCTGTATTCCAAATGAATCTTTAGAACATAAGAGGACATGAAAGTATAAACTCAGTTAAAGAATACCTTATGTGGTTAAAGTCACTATGCTTTATTAGACTAAAGAATGTATTTTTCTGTACAGAAATGGATCTTAACATTGATTGGCCAAGATACATTTTCCGTTGGATAACAAATATCCACTTTTACACTGACACGTCGATGGTCTGCAAACATCTATGCAGATAGGGTCGGGATCGGCGCAAGTCGCGGGGCACGCTGTAGCGCACCACGTATACTCAGCGTTTGGATCATCGCAATCTTAAAAGAAAAAGCATCATATTAGTTTAAATACACATACGAAGAAACATTGCCTGGTTCTCAAAATCAATATCTATTTGGCTAACCTGTTACCAAAACTGTAAAATTAAATAAATAAATAAATAAAATAAATATCTTCTAACATTCACACCTATCAACTAACCCCATTTTAAGCAACTAATACTGCTTGTGTTATGGACACTAGATGACGGATAAATATATTTAATAGATAAATACATATAAATATGATGAATATAGATAAATATATATAAACATCCAAGACTGGAGAACAAATGCCTGAAAATTCATCACCCAAACATTTGCCCCCACCGGGGATCGAACCCAGAACCTCTCGAGATGGCGACGCCTTGAGACCGGCGTACAGACCACTCGACCACGTAGGTCGTCGAATTGTGTACTTTCGTGATGATCTGATCTGATTTCGACATTGACGCGAAACCTCTGTGGTTTATGTCAATGTATTATTTTCAACTTTATGTATTATTTTGTAAACTATAATAAATGAAAAAAAAAAGTTATACGAAGCTAGTTCAACGGTTGTGATCCCGAATTCCTCCGTGCTTCGGAAGGCAGATTAAACTGTTAGCCCTGGTCGCTATTTCTGCGTTCCGTTGCATTGGGGCAGCGTGGTGGTGTTTCGGCCCGTACTCCTCATATGTTTCTCCATGTAAGACGGCCTGTGTCCAGGCGTGGGACGTACAAAGTTTGGTGACAATAATATACGATATGACCACTTAAGCCCATGAAGACGGATTCTACGCATCCAAGTATTATTTTTTTAGTTGTATTTTGTGAAAATAACCAGGTCTGTCTCGCATGGGAAAGTATAGTTAAATTTTTATTTTAATACTAGCATTTGCCCGCGACTTCGTCCGCGTATAATAGTTACTTTGAGACAGTTTGATGGTATGTAGCCTATAGCCTCCCTCAATAAATAGGCTATTCATCACTGAAAGGTTTTTCGAATTGGAACAGTAGCCTCAATTGGTGGAAATTACTCCTACTCTATTATTAGAAGCAAAGTTTATAGTGGCGTAAATTTGTCCTTAATTTTTCTGGAAGGTGTTATTAAATTTATTTAACATTCACCCTCATGGCATTCCATAGGAATATTGGAATAAAAGGTAGCCAATGTCCTTTCTAAGGCTCTAGACTATCTGTGTACCAAGTTTCAGTTAAATTGGTTCAGTAGTTTTGAAGTGAAAGCGTTACTTTCAGACAAAACAAAACGTGACAGACAGTAACTTTCATTAATAATATTAGTATGGGTTGCAATATACCAAAAATAAAGATAGGTACTTACTATTTGTTGACGCAGCAGCAGATAACGCTATGAATGTAATGAGAAGAACAACTGTGAGGTGCGACTTTACCGACATTTTGGCTTTATCATATAATAAAAATAAAACTTTTTGTGCTATAGTGCTCCGCCGCAGTGCAGACTTAACTAACAATTAAGGAAAAAATAACGAATATATATATTATCTACGTTTATTCGAAATGAGGTAAAATGACTAGTTTACTTTGTACCTACACTTTGGGTCAATATACCTACTGGGGACTTTTCAATACAATTCAGTCCGGAAAATTTTTGCTTCTAAATAAACTATTGTGCGCTTGATCACAGACTCAAATAATATGCCTGTTCACACTTGCCTTACGAGGCCCCCAAATTATATTTTTTTAAATTATATTATACATACAGACTCAGGGAGATTTTATATTATATATTTTTTATAATAATAAATCTTTATTACTAAGCATGATTCACAAAATATTTCTGAAGTCTAAAAACACTAGAAGCTAAATTTTATTTATATAATACCTGAACTAGGATCCCCTGTATCGCAGGTGTAATAGACCATATATTTCAATCTTAATAAATATGTACTCTATTTTAAATTATATGACAAAAGACTGTGTAAAGAAAATATTTAGGTATACAGAATCTGGCAAACATGTTATTATTTAATGCTTTGACGACCTCCGTGGTCGAGGGGTTTGTATGCCGGTCTCAAGGTATCGTCATCTCGAGAGGTTCTGGGTTCGATCCCTGGGGGCAAATGTATGGGTGATGAATTTTCATGCATTTGTTCTCCAGTTGTTGTTCATATAATATATTTACATATATTCTGGATATTTATATGTATTTATCTATTAAATATAATTATTCGTCATCTAGTGTCGGTAACACAAGCAGCGTTAGTTGCTTAGAATGGGGCTAGTTGATAGGTGTGAATGTTTAAAGTTATTTATTTATTTATTATTTATTTTATTTAATGCTAGATTATAAAAACTCAATAACACTAAATAGTTGTATATTTCTAATTATGAATCACCATCACAATAATACGTGTCAACGGAAAATTAACTGGGTTAAAACTAATGTTGCGTCAATAAGTAAGGTTTTTTTTTAGTGTAAGCGTATAGCACACTTGTATAGCTGAACGTGTTACAGAACATATCTCGGCAGTAAAAAATCGACAAACGAATAAATCCGCGGTGGCTGAACATCTACTTGAATGTGGAGTTAACCACTGGATGGAGTTACATGATCCGAAAATCCTCACAATGATCGTCACTATCATACAAGAATAGTTCGTGAAGCGATTGAGATAAAGATGTAACGAGGCGCCTTAGCCATATTAGCGACTCGTTGCTGTCATTGCTCTCTTCTCTGGCCATTTTTCTCTTAGTTTCCGTTTTTAAATTTGCTGTCTGTCTCTTTTTATTTGTTTTGTTCTCGAAGTTCATTCTTACCAGAGTCAGCGCGTAGAGCTCTCTTGACTCCCTGCTAACAATAATTGTAATATATTTATAAAGTGATGATCAATTTAAAAAAAAAAACAACCCATAAGATCAGTTCCTGATAAATAACAAAGTCTATAAGTCTCTTTAAGGCACTATTGTAAGTAGCCCTACCCTTTTTATAATATATTTAGTGTTAAATGTGAAATGGTTTTGTGTTCTGTGTAATTTACCTTTTTTTATATAATTGTTTCAGTTTTGCCTTAATTCTTCATTATAAAATATACGATACCTAAGTGACGACCCAACTGCATTTTCATTATCCCCGGCTTCACCCCGTCACAAAGAAATACAAGAATTTCAATCGGGAGGACGGTTTTCAAATTGTCATGAGCGTGGAATCCAGTGATTAACAAGTGTACGCCGCGGACTGTATCTTTAAAAACCAACCCAGATACTGTTAGTGTGGTTTGCCGAAATGTGTGGGTAGAAAAGGAATCACGGGCCCGCCCGAGCAGACGACGCCGCGCGCCAGTCAGCTCGTGACCACGGTTCGTGTAACCCAGCCGAAACGTCGAGCATTAAGTAGTATACTCATATACTACATAATATACGTCACGTGTAGTCCCGTTGTTATAATTTTTATATACAATGCAACGCGAAAGCTTAAAATCTTATATGACTACACTCTGCCTGATCTTAAGCACGTGGAGTCCAAACACGAAAGTAGCTAACACTGCATTAAAAGCACAGTCTTAGCCGCAGTCCGCCCAGCGGGTCCAAAAGATGCTGAACCTTCTGAAAAAATAGCGCATACTTCACTTAGATAATGCTCAATGGTCTTCATCTAGTTTTGTATCTCCGTCGTGGACACAACTGATGGAGAGTCATCATCATCATCTTAGGCGGGCTCGGGCGGCGGGGGCTGGCGTGCTGGCGTGGGCGGTGGGCTACGGCGCGTTAACCCGCTTCGGTTGAATGGACTATTTTCCATGATGTATTTAAGAGACAAAAACTTTTCACAATAAAAACATTATTACTAAATATTCACTTCACACGATGTCGAATGACACAGTTTGTTGCTTCCGTATTGAGTAAGAGCTAGGTCAAACAATTCTGCATATAATTTATTTTTACTAAATTAAATAAATGACA
This sequence comes from Parapoynx stratiotata, assembly GCA_910589355.1. NCBI lineage: Eukaryota > Metazoa > Arthropoda > Insecta > Lepidoptera > Crambidae > Parapoynx > Parapoynx stratiotata. Next base: position 6,264,340 of record OU342466.1, read on the forward strand.
CATCTGATTTCATCGCTGGTCGAAAGATTGTTCTAATATAACTAGTTTATATGTATGTAAGTATAATTACAGTACATATTAACATTGAAAATGTTTTTCTTTGAGAATACTTTCGAAATAAACAGTAAACAATTATGTTATGCAGCATTCTGTGCGGGTTTGACAGAGTCGCATTTTAACAGAGATAAAAATGATACCCTAATCCAAACTCAACAAAATAATGTATTATCCTGGCTTCGTCTCTGAGATTTATTACCATGTAGTTTTACCCTTTACCTTTACCCTGTAAACGTAAAGGTGCGCGCTGATGCGCACAATGTTAAGCATCATAGAAAAAGAAAAAAGATTCTCCGTCTCTTTCCCTCTCTATGCTGCAGTCCTCCCTGCTTGGGGCATGTCGTCTCCATTATTGCCCGTGCGCTCAGAGTTCTTATGTTTTTTTTTTTCAGAGTAAATTGTTGGATACCTTCCTTGAATAAAGAGAAAGTTATTTCTCGAACAGTTTTATCGTTTTCGTTGTTTCATTATGCCTAATCGTAACCAAGAAGGAGAACATAAAGAATAATGTTTTAAAAAATAACCAAATATGATGGAAAAGCGAAGAAATAATCGGCAAAGGGTTACATACTCGTACGAAGAGGAATTAAATAAATATTAGGTCCTTACCTATAAAATTGGTGTTTTGTATGGAGATTTTGGGGAATTCTGCATTTTCCATACTAAAATGTTTTCAGTTTTCTTCACAACGCCAAATCCAAAGATAATAATATTTGGCATCTATCATTAGACAAGCTTTATTAACATGTGTAATATCACACTTCATAAAAATTATTTATCGTTTTTAAGTGAATGCAAATAAAATGATGTATTCGGGAGGCACTTAAAAAGAGTTGTATCCGTGTCCAATTTTAACACAATTAAACTTACAACAAATTATCAAAACAAATCAAAAGAGCTCAAAAATATAGTCTATTTTTAGATGAGGTAATTATTTTTTAGGAATACTCTGAATCTTAATAGTTACAGACAAAATACTAAGAGAGAAAAAAACACCAATTTCATAGGTAAGCACCCAATATTACCTTAATAATGAAGGTCAACTACGGTGTTTTGATAAGTAATTATATACCACTGATTGACTTGCAGTATGCACAAAAATTTTAACCAAATGCCTCTATTTTGTCTCGAGCCAATACGAGCTATTAGCAAACGGCTACTTTTAGCTCAGAGTTAATTCGTGATAATAACAACCATCCAATAGCTTAAAGCGGCGCCGGGCTCACCACGAGCTCACCACCTGTCACGCTGAGCACATAATAATAAACAGTCACTGCTTGGTGAAGCGCGGACTACGGCAGTGGACTGCTTTTGCGGTGCTTTTGCCTAGTCTCTGACTAACCGTTAGGGAACAGTGCTACGGGTTTGATTAAGGCCCATATTCCAGAATCAATCTTGTAACAAGGCGTTATATCAGTATTAGAAGGCCAAGAGCTTACCTGTCATATTAAAAAAAATTAGCGACTTTGTTCTGTTTTTAAACTAACTACCTGCCTCCTATCTTTTCATTGTTTTTGGTCTCCAATTTAAGTCCTATCAGAGTCAGCGTCTGGAGCGGTTGCTCGACGCAAATGATTGTATAAATATTATAAAAAATAACAATAATAAGTGACAATAATAAAATGTTATATACGAGTAAATAAACTGTAACGAAAACTGTAACTGTAATTGTTCAAGTTTCAAAAAGTTTACGAAGGCACTATTGTAAGTAACTCTACCTTTGATAATATCTTTAAGTTTTATGTTCAGTGATATTTGAAATTTTCCTTTTTACAAAGTGACGACATCTCCGGCCTTTTAACTTATCACCGACATCCACTACGTCACAATCTCAATCGTAGATCTCTGCTTGTGCACAGCTAGAAAGGGATAGCGTTATGTGGAACGAATATCGGCATTTCGTCTAAAAATACTCAAGTACCCACGCTACAGTTTAGTTCTGTAATACGGGTCTAAGTGGTTCAGTTCGGGACGCCCGCCATCAAACACCCGCCGGTGATCGCGGTCGCTGCTTCAACTGTTTCTGCCACTAATCCACATTGCAATTGGGCCAGGCGTGCTGGTGTTATGACACAAACTCCTGTTTCTCCATGTAATACGATTGGCAAGAATTTGTTTGATCAAAATCCAAACAGGCAGGCTTTTTTACACGATATTGGCATTTAATAAAACTAAATGGAAATATGTGGTAAATAAATTATACTTGTTTTTATTCAGCTATAACTTTATTCTTCGTCCAAAATTTTATAATTTTTCTGTTGAGATATAATGTACCTTAGCACTTGCTTTGTAGTTCACATTTTCCATTCAACATCACATGTCTCCGCTTACACTGGCAGCCCGGGGGATAACATACTTGTATACATATTGGATTTGGTTCATCACAAGTCGGCGTACAGGCTGAGGTGCAACCTCTAAATTCTGCATTTGGATCTCCGCCACATCCTGCTTCTGAAAAGATTTAAAACAACATTTTTTATTTGTCATTAATGATGTGCAAATTCTTTTTGGTATTTAAAAAAAGGCGCAACTGTGGTATTTGCAATACCACATTTTCCTTTTTTTGGTGAGGTATTGTTGAAGACGCATTCATTTACATCTATTTATTTTTATCGAGTTACACTGATGCGATTCAAAATTTTTTACAGTAGATGAAAGTTGGAGTGGCGGTTGATCCCACGTGAAAGAGGGCAAGGCTTTTGCCAGAAAGAATAAATACGTACCATCGCTTGTGTCCAAGTTCTGTGGAGCAGCCTGTGAAGACGTCAGTAGCGCAACAAAAACGAGCAGAACAAAAGCGAGGAGCGACTTCGAACACATTTTACTATATTTAATGCTCAAAAAATTAGCGATTAGATTCTGTGATCTGCAACTGCGCAACTGACTGTAAAAACAAGGTAATCGCAATATATAGGTTTAGCTTCCGACGTGTTTTTGAACTTTATATGTTTTCCTATTACGTTCTGACGTAAACTTAACAGCAATGAAATCGAATCGGGTATTTTGGTTCTAATAATTATTCAACAAAAACTTTTTTACGTGTTTGCAGTTTTTGTGTGAAAAATGTGCTGATGAAACATCTATGAAATACGCTTATTTTAAAAATAATTTTGACTTGACTTGTTTTAATTCTTGACAATTTCATTACTTCTTAACATAATTAAATATTGATCTCGTATGTTCCCTGTTCAGTGACGATAGTCAATAGTCTAATTATTTCTTCACTTTAGGTATTTAAATACTCTTATGAACAAATATCACTTAAGAATAATGTCATTATCCTCTTGTAATATAAATTATTTACTGTCAAAAGTGTATTGCTCGTGATTGTATGACAATGAAAGTATATTCGCAAGGTACGTATGTCAAGAGTACATTAGGGTTCACAGAGAAAACAGCCTTCTACTTGCTACGATCCTGGTACAAACCCAGGCCCGTATTTAACCTATTGGAGTCCCTGGTCATAATGGGGCCCGTATGACTTTGACACACTATTTTGTTAGAATAAACAAAGAAAGTACATAAACAAGGTTGAATTTTTTTTACTACAATAGATAAATGTAATATAGATCACGAAAGTAACTCTTTTAACTCTTTTAAAATATATATAGGTCTTAAATTTTAGTTATCGTTTGTTCTGACAGCAATTAGGGACTTTGTATTTGATCTGAAGGGGGCCCCTATCGGTCGCGGGGCCCTGGGCACTTGCCCAAGGTGCCCACAGGGAAAGAGGGGTATGTCTGTAGCCACCTTACCTTTCATCTACTTTTGACAATGTCTTCATTTCAAAGTCAAAAGGTTCCTAGATGGCGTGGTGGTCCCTGTGTAAACAGTTAGTTATCCCCTAGACCATTAGTTTGTGGCAGAATGACACATTAACCCCTTTGCCTCGCGGAGGATCACTGGACATTTGATAATTTATTTTTACTCTTTGTACATGTAGTACATGTCAAAACTAGAAGCAATAAAATCCTGCTATAATTTGGAGTAAATCTACTAGTTTATGATAACATAAAATAAAATATTAGTTTACTGACCTGGTCTTCCAAGGACAATATTCTCTGACCTAAAAGAAGTGTTAAAATTACAATTTAGATTACTACATTGTTAACAATTTAAAAATATAACAAATCTACTGTTATGAAACTGCTATAAATAATAGTACAATATTAAAATAGCATAAGTATTTACTGCTGTTATGAACAATACATTTTTTGCATATTTCTAGGTGTTAGTTATAAGGTTTTGACCTAGTGGTAATAAAAATATAACTTTAATTTTTTTTTGGTAAACTTAATATTTGTCACTTTTTGATTGTTACATAATTAATAATTAATTTTTAACACTATTATATTTTGTTAAAATGTCTGAAATGGACCAGCTAAAGGCTGAGCTGGAACAGCTTCGTACACAGAATAATAATTTGGCACAGCGGCACGCAGAGCTACAAAATAGGTTGACACAACAACCAGAACAGGATACTACAGTAAGTAGCCACCAGGTATTTGGCATTAGGCCAAATCTACCTCCATTTTGGTTGGACCGCCCAGCAGCATGGTTTGCTCATGTGGAGGCCCAATTTGCTCTGGCCGGCATCTCCACCGATGAAACAAAATACAATTACATTGTATCACAAGTAGACTCCAGATTATCAAGGGAGCTGGAGGACTTGGTGGTGAACCCTCCCCCACGGGGACAACGCTATGAGTGGATTAAATCTGAAATGGTAAGGAGATTCAGTACCTCTGACTCACAACGGATCCGACAACTTTTGTCTGGGGAAGAGCTAGGTGATAGGAAGCCAAGCCAATTTCTCAGGCACCTCCGCTCCTTGGCAGGTAACATGTCCGATGAGAGTATTTTAAGAGAATTATTCATGCAGCGGCTACCACGATCTGCACAGCAAATCCTTGCAGCTCATGCGGACATGAAGTTGGAGAAAATTGCTGAGCTTGCAGATTCTATTTTAGAGGTAAATAGCTCTTCAGTAAATGCCATACAAAGCTCGTCACATTTAGCTGACTTAACAGCTCAAGTGCAAGAGCTGGCTCGTCAAGTAGCTGCCTTATCATCTGCACACCAAGCTCCTAGATCTAGGTCACGATCATCATCGAGGCCTAGATCGAATTCTAGGTCACGCGCCCCTACACCTACCACCAAGCTGTGTTGGTACCACCGCAGGTTCGCCGGGAAAGCCACCAAGTGCGTCCACCCGTGTTCCTGGTCACCTTCCTCTGCGGGAAACCAGCACAGCGGTCAGTAATGGCGACAACTGACTGCGGTTATACTGGTCGCCGCCTCTTCATATTGGATAGAGAATCCAAACAGAGGTTCCTATTGGATACCGGCTCTGACCTATGTTGTTTTCCCCGGAAATTTTTACCTAAAATAGGGAGTGTCCAAAGTACAGACTACTCATTGTGCGCCGCCAATGGCTCTAGAATTAAAACGTATGGCAGCCGCACTCTAACTCTTAATTTTGGTTTACGAAGAGAGTTCAAGTGGAATTTTGTGATCGCTGATGTCGATACTGCAATTATTGGCTCCGATTTTCTAGCATATTACCACCTCCTTCCTGACTGCCGAAATCGAGTGCTTCGTGATGGTGTAACTGGACTCACAGCTCCAGCCACAATCTCGAAGTACAACGAGTCCAGCGTTCGTACAGTTTTTAACAATAACTCTCCCTTTGCACAGCTTCTTTTAGAATTTCCGAACTTGACCAAACCGCCTGGCATTGACCGCGTGGTGAAACACAATACTACTCACCATATCAAAACGACTGCCGGTCCGCCTGTTGCTTCTCGACCTCGACGCCTAGCTCCGGAGAAACTGCGCGCCGCCCAGAAAGAGTTCGCCGCCATGGTGCAGTCTGGAGTCGCACGCCCCTCCAAGAGCCCGTGGTCGTCGCCGCTGCATCTCGCGCCCAAAAAGGACGCAACGTGGCGGCCATGTGGTGACTACAGGGCACTTAACGCCCGAACAATTCCAGACCGGTACCCGGTGCGTCATATAGGGGATTTTGGACACAACCTAGCTGGTGCCACAGTTTTTAGCACCATCGATTTGGTAAAGGCTTTCCAGCAAATCCCGGTTGAACCAGCTGATGTTTGCAAAACTGCAATAACCACTCCTTTTGGCTTGTTTGAATTCCCTTATATGACGTTCGGGTAACGTAACGCAGGCCAGACATTCCAGCGTTTCATTGATGAAATCGTTAATGGCCTGGAATTCTGTTTCGCCTATATTGACGACGTTCTCGTTTTCTCTAAGGACGAACAGGAACATACACAACATCTCCGCACTCTTTTTGAACGCCTGGCTAACTACGGTGTTGTAGTCAATCCAGCCAAATGTGTTCTAGGGTGCCCAGAAGTAACCTTTCTTGGTTACATCGTTTCTAGAGATGGTGTTCGTCCCCCTGAAGAAAAGATTTCTGCTCTTCAGAATTTCCCCCTTCCCAAGACAGCCCAAGGTTTAAGAAGATTCTTGGGAATGATAAATTATTATCGACAATTTCTTCCCAACGCTGCCACCTCCCAAGCCGCACTAATTGACTTCTTGACGATGACCAAACTCAAAGGTAATAAGCCTATGCCTTGGACACCGTCCTTAGAACAAGCTTTTAACGCGTGCAAAGATAGTCTAACCCAAGCTACGTTGCTAGCGCACCCAATTCCCAATGCTCGCTTAGGACTATTCGCAGATGCGTCTAGCATTCATGTAGGAGCTTGCCTGCAGCAAATGTCAGACCAAGGGTGGCAACCTCTCGCCTTCTTTAGTAAGAAGCTAACCGAGAAGCAGAGCACCTGGCCAGCTTATTACAGAGAGTTATTAGCCGTGTACGCAGCTGTGCAACATTTTAGGCACATACTCGAGGCACAACATGCCACAATATACACGGACCACAAGCCTCTACTCTATGCTTTTATTCAGCGTAGAGAAAAGCTGCCACCTGCCCAACTTAATCAGCTTAGTTTTATCTCCCAATTTACGACTGATATCCAGCACATCAAAGGTGAGCACAATGTAGTCGCAGACACAATGTCTCGCATCGAAGCGATTACGCTCGATGAAGACTACGCTGCATTGGCTGATTCTCAGTCGAAGGGCGATGAGCTAAAGGCATTGCGTGATAACTCATCACTTAAACTCGTACCTACGATAATTCCTGGATTGACCATAACCATCCTGTGCGATGTGTCAACGGGTAAACCGCGACCGTACCTCCCGCCGCAACATCGACGTCCGACGTTCGAACGCCTCCACGCGCTTAGCCATCCTGGCGCTAACGCCTCGGCGCGACTCGTCGCCGACCGCTACGTGTGGCCTGGCGTGCAGAAAGACTGCCGCGCTTGGGCGCGTCAATGCTTGCCCTGCCAGCGCAGCAAAGTCACGCGTCACGTCTCGGCACCCCTGGGTACGTTTGCTCCGCCTACTGGACGATTCAGGCACGTCCATATTGATATCATTGGTCCACTTCCTATCTCCGGAAGCTATTCCTATTGCCTTACAGCAATAGATAGATTCACTCGGTGGCCTGAAGTGTGGCCAATGGTAACATGTACGGCTGAAGAAGTAGGTGATCGCTTCCTGTGTGGTTGGATCGCACGTTATGGCGTTCCTTGCACGGTCACCACCGATCAGGGCCGTCAATTTGAGTCCGCACTCTTTCAACGGCTCCTTGATCTTGGTGCTACTAAACGCACGCGTACGACCAGTTACCACCCACAATCAAACGGTATGATTGAGCGTCTTCACCGACATCTGAAAGCTGCTCTAATGTGTCATCACGACAGCTGGCATCGAGCCCTACCATTAGTTCTGCTCGGTATTCGATCTGCTCTCAAGACCGATCTTAAATGCTCTTCGGCAGAGCTCTTATATGGGGAGCCACTGAGACTACCTGGAGAACTCCTGGTAGCCAGTTCTTTTCAGCAACAGCTCTCAGACGATTTTGTTGGTCAGCTAAGAACCAAGATGGCCGAAATGAGACCAATCCCAGCGTCTCGTCATTCTTCGCCGTCAACATTTGTTTTCAATGACTTGGAAACTGCTTCGCATGTGTTTTTGCGTGACGACACAGTCCGGAGAGCTCTACAGCCTCCATACACAGGTCCATACAAAGTCATCAAACACAAAAACAAAACGCTTGTCTTAGATATGGCAGGAAAACAGGCTGAGGTCAGTGTTGACCGTATTAAACCTGCCTATGTCTTTTCTCCCGACCGAGCGACCGAACGCCCTTCTTCGGTGCCTCCTCGTGCTGCCCCTGAGCCTCTCGTGTCGCGCGCTGCGCCCGCAGTGTCACCGGCTGCGCCTCCTGTGTTGCCGGCCGCGATTCCTACGCCGCCTTCTTTCACAGATAAGACCTCTGTTAGGCAGCCTATTACCACTCGGTCAGGACGTACTGTCAGATTCAAGGTTATACATGATATTTAATATAAATGTTTATAATAATTATGTACCTAGTCTTAATCTTAGTTTTATTCTTTGTTGTCTTTGTATACAAGTTGAATTCTTCTTTTTATTGTATATAATTATGCTTGCGTAGATAGTTTCTACCACCATGTTAATTTTGTGTTTTCTATCGACCTATCTTTCTCCGTGGGGGGGTGGTGTGGCAGAATGACACATTAACCCCTTTGCCTCGCGGAGGTCATAAAAAACATATAAAAAAACCTGCCAAGACAAGAAAAGTTTTCCGGCGACTAAAATATATGTAGAGATAATCTTTCTAGCTGTGACTGTGAAGCCGAGAACATTTTTGTAAAAACTTAACCTTTTGTGTCCTGTCTCGCTGTGGAATAAACCGTAAAGAAAATCTACGTGTTTCTCTTCAACTACTTTTACGCCGCAACAGAGGGAAGTCAAACCATTTCCCTCGTATGGTGAGTCCCATCAGTTTTGGTGACTCCCATAAGTTCATAAAATGGTCCAGTAGGCCTAGCACGGGCCGGAGAGAAAAAGTCCCCGGAGACAAAATTACTCATTGTCTCTCGCTTTCGCGCGAACGAAGAAGCGAGAGGCAATGACGATTTTTGTCTCTGGGGACTTTTCCTCTCTGGCCCGTGCTAGGCCTTCAGGTGGAGACTCGACGGGGGCCTTGTTGTCTTCACATCTACACATTTCTGTCGTGTTTTGGGAATATGTTCAAGTTCTTTATTTGCCAATCGTGTCTACAATAGGTGTTGATACATATTAAAATATAGTTTCATTATGACACCCGTTATGGTAAATGTAGCTACAGGGGGTCCACCGGAACCATATGAGAAAAATAACCTCTGCCCTAGACGGACACTAATCCTGTTAACACAAGCTCAAAACTAGATATAGTAAATTTTTTACACTTTTACTATGGCTAAAATGTAAAAAATTACTAAATCGAGTTTTAATTTTCGATTAAAATTTCCTGCAAGTGGGCCTTATTGCTTAATACTGGATAATTTGAGATCATTAACAGTGATGTGAGTGTCAGCAATATTTACCTTCCTAATCTACCTTTATTATTTTTTTTTATTCCAGTTTTGGTCTATAATGAGCACTGTAGGAACTACTCACACTTATTCAACTGCATTCAGTGTTTGTCCACAGAAAGCACACGTTTGGAGCCTCTTCGACTTCAGCGTCTGTTCAGCGGCGTAAGAATCTCATATAAAATCAAAGTTTTAAATATATCCTAAATCTTTCGTACGTATGTAACTTTCATATTTTGAATGGAAATATTATTTATTTGTAAATCTATACCTATTATAATCACAAAATTATAAATTTCTTAATTGGCTTTGTTGTTAAGGAGCATGGACTCATGATGGCAGGCCCACGCCGTAATTTTAAGTCTAGATTGAAAATCGATTTTAAGCTTAGCATGTTGGTAATAATAATAAAAACATTATTATTGTATTTTTTTATTGTTTGATACATAAAGATGCGGTATGACTATAAATCAACACCTATCATGAGTAGGCAGGAAAGTATACCATAAAGAGATTATTATTCAATATTTGTGTATGTATGTAAACAAGTATAGGTATGTCTAAAAATTCATTGCCGGTTCCTAATATTTCTTTTAGCCAGACAGTTTAAATATGAAAATTATTCCAAGAAAAATGTTATAAAAAATACTTTAAAATATAAGAAGAGGGCATGAAGGATTCGGAATACCTAATTAAGTTAAAGTTCCTATGCTTTGTCAGTCTGAATAATTTATTTTTATAAACAGAAATGGATCTTAACATTCACTTGGCAAGATACATTTTCCGTTGGATAACAAGTATCCTCTTTTACACTGGCACTCCGGTGATCTGCAAACGGTCATGCAGATAGGGTCAGGATCGGCGCAAGTCGCGGTGCACGCTGGACACAACTGGTACACAGCATTTGGATCACGGCAATCTTCAAACAAAAAAAAATATCTTAGCTGAAAGAATTACAAAGCTACTTTCGCCGTGGGCAGTTCTTCCAGTCGTTTCGTTGCATTGAGACAGTGGTGTTACGGCCCATACTCCTCATGTTTCTCCAAGTGAGAAGGCCTGTGCCGAGCAGTGGGACGTACCTATGTAGGCTGACATTAATATACATTTTGTTGTTTTGCAAAAATAGATCTTTTTCTCATGATATTATATTTTTTTAAATTACAATATACCAAGAATAAAGGTATTGAGTAGCTCAGTGGCGTAGTGCGGAGCTCGGTGTTGCAGTGTTTAGTACGATTTGGCTTTCGATTAAAAACAAAGCTACCTTCGCCATGGTCAGGCCGTGGATGGGTGACGAAAACTCTGTCATCTCGAGCTCCTGCGTGCTTCGGATGGCACGTTAAGCCGTTGGTCCCGGTTGCTATTGAGAGTTTTTTACCCACCAACCCGCAATAGGCCAGCTGGTGGTATTACGGCCCATACTATATGGTGCCCAGCAGTGGGACGTATATAGACTGAGGTCAAATTAAAGATACTTACGTCTTGTTGACGCAGCGGCAGATAACGCAATTAATGCAACGAAGACAAACAGACGAACTGTGAGGAGTGACTTTACAGACATTTTGACTTTATTGGATAATAAAATTAAAAAAAAATCGTTGAACTATATTGTTCCGCGCAGTACAGACTTTACTAAAAATTAAGGAAAAGATAACTAATATATAGGTACGTTAATTCGAAATTTAATACGATATGTCATTTTATATCGTTTACTTGTATACACTTAAGGCCAATATAATGGTGTTTCTAATCAATACAATTTAGTGAGGAAAATTTTAGCTTCTAAATAATATTGTCAAAAGCAGTTATAAAGATTTCTAAAAAAAATTATGCGAAAACTATTCGTTTCTGAATAATTTAATTGCGCTTGATCAGATCACAAACTAGACTCGAGACTCAAATAATTTACCTTTTAAATTGCCCTCTTGCCTTATAACCCCCATAGGAAGAATGTTCCAATATAACTGGTTTTTAAGTATGTAAATATAATACATATATAACTACAATACATATAAATGTTGAAATGTTGTTCTCTGAGAATATATCTACGACAAATCATAAGAAAATAATTTATTTACATTGTCAAATTTAACTTTCGAAGTAAACAGTAAACAGGTGTATTCTGTGCGGGATGGCAACGCCGCATTTTTAGTAGAGGTACCTAAAGGTGATACCTGTATTCAAACGCAACAAAATAATTTTTAAAAATCACAACTAATGCAACGTTGCCAGTTCGCCCCGTATAAGGAAGTACCTATCCATACGGTAAAAAAATCCTCTTACTTTGTAAAAACTTTTTATTTATAGAGATGCTTTTCCATGGGACTATTGGTCTGGTCTATGTCAGTGACTGCACAACTGATGGAGTGGTAAAGATTTGGACCTCATTCTATATCAAATGGGAAATAATATTATGAACTGGTTACAACTACCAGGATATAGTAAATAAAATATTGAAGTATGAATTAAAACCAAATGACAATTTAATTATGAAAAATGTTACAATTTTTTTTAAGAAACTGTTACAAGTTAATGTTAAAAAAAATTGTTCACTCTTCCTTACACCGGTGACTTCCGTGAAAACAATTATAGATATAAATTAAATTTAATGATGGACACAATGTCCTCTATAATGAAAAAATCTATTTAATTGACATTAATAAATTGACTTAATGTGTAAATTATTATTTTTATGACCAAAGGTGGAATTTTCCCACCTAGATTTTATAAAAAAAACAATTAGCTGTATTGTTAAGCCACGTTTTATGTAACTTAGTCAAGAACTTGTCTGGAGGGCGTAAGGCACATTGGTCTATGGACGTGGTAGTGCCTAACTGAGACGTGTTTTGTTAATGAGTGCTAAAGAATTATTACGATGGTGTCATGTGTAATAAAATAAAATAAATTTCTTTGGAGTAAAAAGACGAAAGTGCATAAACTCAAAACCTACTAAAATTTATCACAAATAAACTATATTCTATTATGTAATACCTTGTGCTAAATTTCAACCCAATCTAGCAGAAACTTTCCTTGATATCTTTTTTACAAACTTCTGTAAAATTATGATTTTGCAGATTAGTCCCTTTACGTAGGACCCTTCGATATATACCTACAAAGATTCAATTCAACAATTAAATGATTACAATACTTACTTCGTTTTCAAATGTTCCTAAAATATTAATTATATTAATTGATATGTTCGGGTCCGTAGCTACTTATTCGATTTAACATTATTATTAATAAACTGCTGCCAAAAAAAAATTATTTTAGTAAGGAAGTCTCCGATTCATTTCTCTGTTCTTTGAAGAAGTTCGTTGGGTCTTGGTTGGGTCACTCTCCGTTTTAAAAAGCGGAAAAAAATTCATTAAATTTGGAAAAACTGAACCATGGCTTTCGTAATGTTGGCACTCCCACACATATTATACGTACATAAAGATATATAGAAAATAAAAATATATACTTATTTATAATATATGTTTAGGTATTTAATAAGTAACATAACAACTATGATATTACAATATGTATATTGTTTATACTGAAATATTATTATTAATTTATTATTGTTTTATCTAAGAAAATTATCTGTTTTTGTACCTAATAATAAGGATACATATTGCCCCATTGAAGAACTACAGACCGATTACGCTCCTTAGCCTAGTTTACAAGCTGTTTTGGAGTCCCAACGACACAAGAGACAAGAGTCTGATTCGAGACTCCAAAACAGCTTGTGAAAATAGCTAAGGAACATAATCGGTCTGTAGTTCTTCAATGGTGCCGTCACCCTTCTTGAAGAAGTGACACCACGCTAAGGTGTCAAGCTTTCGACGTTTTGCGCTCGAGTATGGAGTAAATTGGCTTTTAAAAACTCTGCTATCACTCCATCATCGTCCAGTGTTTTGTTGTTCTTAAGCTGTTTGAGAGCCAAACTAATCTCGTACAGGACATCGCGATAGTGTTGAAATAATTTGGCTCTAGGATCGCTCTAGAATCATGCTTCTAAAATAAATAAACAAAATGTTTGAATAAGGAGAAATAAAAATACCCATATAAAAATAATAATAAAAAATTAATTTATTCCACAAAAATATTAACACTCTACTTCACAAAATTATAATACACAGTTTCAAGTGGAATAAAAATATATTAAGATTTACAAATTTATTATACAGAGGAATTATTTATAGGTAACATTTTGTGAAGTTAGCCAATAAAAATAAATATTTACAGACAAAAGTTAAAAATATTTGATATCAAAATGATTTTTTCAACCTTTTGGCACAATTTCCTAAGACAAATTCTGTAATTAATAATAAAACATGAGCAATCTTATTGTAAGTACAAATTCATAAGTGTATTCTTAACATTTACTTTAACAGTAACTGGCACAAAATTCGTACAAGACATTATAAAGGATGGAATGTGGAAATTATCACAATAAAATAATAGATGTTACTGAAGTTATTAATAACGATAATTCAGTAAGACGAGAGATTCATTTTCAGATCATAAGATGCAATGAACACTTAGAACCATATCATATAACGACTCTCCAGCAACACTAGCTTGAATGACATTCCGTATGAGGCCTATTAGGAGACCAGTTGTTTATAAGTGTAGAGTCAAATGATAATCATCAAAACATTTCTAAAAGAATGTAGTGATATCTTTTACTCTAAAAATTTTTCGGAAATATAAAAATATTCTCAATCAATTATTTTGTAAGAAATTGAGCTTCTACAGGGTCTACTGGCAAGTAACGACAATAAAGAAATCAAAGAAAAATAGGTACTTTAGATGGCGTTAGCCAATAGATATAGTGAATTCTAATAAAGTAAAATATATTTATACAAAAATATTTTGTACCTGTACACATCAGGTATCTAATTTACAAGTGTAATGCCACCTTTATTTACACATTCATAAGTTATTATTTCTTATTATGCACAATTCACATTATAAAAGACTAGCCGTCGCTAAGTAGTGCATATACCTCTACTATACATACAAAAACATATCTAAAAATTCGTTATTCACATCAACTAACTACGTTGAAGCAATTTCAGTCGTAATTCCTACATATTTAGTCTTAAAATTATATTGACATTCGTTGAACACAAATATTATGCTAACATCTCATTATTATTTCATTTGAAGGGACGGAACCTTAATCACTCCAAAGTTCTAAATATCATTCACAGAATCAATTCAGTCTCTAACAATGTTTTTAAGTAAACACAAGCAGATGAAGATGGTTATTGCACTGCAATGTAGACGTATATAATTTAAAAATAAGTCTCTATTTAGATTGACCACTGAATTCACAACTATAGTTCCGTAGTAGTTTCCACTGGTGATTGATCATATGGGAATCCAGAGAAGTTCCTCTTACCAAATGTGACATTATCGTTATCTGAGGCCCTGTAACAAAAGATCCAGGTTAAAAAATATAAAATTTAACCGCCACTCTGGTCTAGTGGTTTACATCACTGAGTGTTGATCGGGAGGTCCGGGTTCGATTCTCCACGGGGGCAGAAGTTTTTCTGCTTGGTTTAGTTAGTGGTAGGGCTTCTTAGCTCGCCTGGCTAGCAACCACCGTCTTACCTAAATTTGTCGCCATAGTAACAATGTTTTAAGCATTGTCGTGTTCCGGCAATCAGAGGTAAGATAGCCAGTTCCTCAGTTTCTGAGGATTACAGGTGAAGCTCGCTTCCACCATCGGCCTTATCGTTACTTACCATGAGACGAAGGCCAAGAGCTTACCTGTCATATGTAAAAAAATACAAGAACACTAGATTTAAGCCCGTAAATTAAGAATCAATCTTAAGCATTAGTAGTTAGTTAGAAAGGGATGGTGCTATATGAGATGAATGGCCTTAGATTAGGGCAGCTACAAATATTTCCATATTTTTTATAATATAGCACAATAGAATAGTGTAATCTGAAAGGAGCTTAATGTAATAAATAAATTCTTTGTAAATGTTCCCCAAACACACTAACCGATATACAATACTAAAATCGGTAAAATGCTGAAAAAGTTAATTACACGTGATATCCTGCCGCCATAGTAATAGCAGGTTAATATAAGGACACCGATTCATTTGTATAAATAAAATAATTATGAATTTATGTCATGCATATGAAGCAAAATGATAAAATACCCTTAAAATTTGTTAACAAGTTTGTAATCTCGTTTTTCTGTATAAACTTTAGACTTCAGCGAATTTTAAAAAATTCTTTTTAATAACTATGTGCCATAATAAATTATTTTTATCTTAGAAAATAATAATAGGTACATTGAAGTACTCATCAACTCCGTGTCCACATACATGCGTCTGTGAGCATACAACACTCTTATTACAGTGAGTAATATATACTGACCTCTGCAAGCCCGGAATCTCATCATAAGCCATAATAGGTTGGCTAGTTTTCTTCTTATGATTGTTGCCTCCATTGATCTTCCTTCCCAGAGTAGTGGCTAGTAGCCCACCGCCTATGTTATTATTGGTTACTCTAGGCAGGGTGCCTAGCGCATTGTTCAATGCGTGATTGTTAGGCACACGCCTATTGAGGGTCTGCGTGTTCCGCGCAAGCGTTGAGTTGTTAGCGATAGGGTCGAATTGGCTGTTGTTCAGTGTTCCAGTGTTATCGTTGACGCTCGACGCCCGTGCTGTTGTTGCCGTCTCTGAAAGGGTAGGGCTGCGTTCTCCTGATAGGAAAGCAAGAAAAAATTAATTATTTCTTTAGTCAGATACAAGGGTCGGAACCGTTATTTTAAATAACGTTTTTGAAACGCCTGAACATTTAAACTATAAACTAAAACTATAAATATCTTCAGACATTCACACCTATCAACTAGCCCCATTTTAAGCAATTAATGCTGCTTGTGTTACGACAAATAAATATATTTAACATCATGCACCATTACATATCATGACAATTCTTTTCCCGAAGGGGTAGGCAGAACTGTTAAACACACACATTTCGCCAGGTATGTTAGGTCCCCATGTAACAAGTGGCGAGCCATTGTGGGACAAGAGATATTCACAATGAACTGTAAATATGTTTGTTATTAAAACTCAGTGGTAACAGGCGGTGGGATCGAACCCGCGTTTCCCGCGGCCCCTCGAACGAGTAGTGTCTTGTCCGTCCCAACTCGGCTACCGCTGCCTTTTAATAGATAAATACATATCAATACTCAGAAAGTATACAATACATATATAAACATCCAAGACTGGCGAACAAATAGCCTGTATTCATGATACAAACATTTGCCCCAACCGGGGATCGAACTCAGAACCTCTTGAGATGGCGACGCCTTGAGACCGGCGTACAAACCACTCGAGACCATGGAGGTAGTCAGTGCTTGGTGTTGTGGTCTTTGCATTACGTTTAGGAATTATATTGTTTTTTTTTTTGTTCTACATAAACGTTTCTTATAACGTTCCATTCGAACATAAACGACACTTACAATCTCTTTAAGCATTTAAGTCGATAACGTTTCTAAAAATATACCGGTATTCGACCCCTGGTCAGATATAGTAATAAGAATGATAGGATGTAGGCAAAATGCATCATAGTTATTTTTATGGCGGTGGCTGATTGAGATTTCCTTTCCTACTGCAACCTTTTTCTTTCCACTAATATGTTTTAGGCAGAAATAATCTGTATTAGGCAGTTTCCTGTAGAAAGGTCTTTGCCCAGTGGGATACATAGGACGGTGAAATAATTAATTAATTATTATGTGTCCATTATTGTAAGAAACATTATTATATAAAATTAAAGGGTAAACAGACAAAACTAAAACAAAATGATACGCAAATATTATCCTCTACCCGAATAAAAACAAAGTCGTCGTGGTCAAAGTATATAAGGAAATAAACATGTTCTCATCATAGGACAAATTTAGTATATACCTACCAAATTACTTTGACAACAATTATGTAAAATTGAATAAACCGAACCGCTAGGCAAGAAATTATGTTTTCTTTGTGAAATGAGAAAGATTTTTTTATATATAGAATATTTAATGTTACATTACTGTCAGTTTAATTTATAACTCTTGACGCAGATTATTAAAACTAATAATGAAGCTATTGATCAAATCAAATCAAATCGAATAGTTCGATATTAGATTGAAGACTAGTTGACTCATGTCAAAAGTTATGAAAATAATGTTTAGTTTACATAGTATTTAGTCCAAGGGTCTGACATATACGAAGCCCAATAAATATAATTATGGGATTGATGTAGAAATTCAATTTAAACATGTTTTATTTTTACTTCTTTTTCATCTGCCAAAAACGCTATCCGCCATGTTCGTGAAATTGGTGACGTAACGGATCAGGTAAACTATTATACGTCTGATCAAAATCCGTCAAACGCCAGTCGCAACCAATCAAGCATGTCTGTAGGCTTCGTCAGCCTGTATCACGCATGTGTATTGAATGATTTCCAAAATTCCTCACGGGACAGATCATTCATAGACCATAATGACCGACAGCGTTTTTGCCTGTCAGGCAAAAATGTAACTTAAAATGTATTGTGTAGACTACGAAAAAGACAACTAATCTATTAGACACTTATTACACTGCTGTAAGAAACTGAAATTGTAAAATGATAAAACCCATACTAATATTATAAATATGACTCGCTTTCACGTCAAAACTACTTAAAAAATTTAACCGTAATTTGGTACACAGATAGTCTAGAGCCTGAAAAGGGACATAGGCTACCTTTTGGAAACATAGGGAATGTTTCCATGGGAACGGGATATTCGCGGGCAAAAGCTAGTAATAAATAAAGAAGCTTACCATTATCTTTAGACAAGTACTGGACACTATGTATGTTGAACGCGTGGTTATTTGGACTGAAATCTAGCTGTAAGTCCGCATCGTCTACCGCCATATTAAGCACCTGCAAGAAAGAAAATATTATTAGATATCATCGGTTGAAATAGCATTTTAGGGGGCGCCTATGTCCAGCTGTGGGCAGACGATGATGGTAAAGAAGAAACATTACATACCTAACCGTTTCGAATATATTTTTTTCATTTTAAGAGCTTGTCAGTCAGTCCTCAGCCCATATGCGTCCCACTGCTGGGCACAGGCCTTCCTCATGGAGAAACACATGAGGAGTATAGGCCGTGACACCACCACACTGGCCCAATACGGGTTGGTGGGTAGAAACGGTCGCAAAAGCGACCGGGACCAACGGCTAACGTGCCTTGAGAAGCACGGAGCTTAAGATCACATAATTTTCGTCACCCATCCTCGGCCTGACCATGGCCAGGTAGCATTGTTTTCGATCTAAAGTCAAAAGCTAGGCCACCGAGCTCCTCTAATAAACTATATTTATTTATTCGGACGCATTATTTATTCAATATTAAAAACGAAGCATAATTTACCACAGTTAGATCTTGCATGGATGACAAAAAAAATTGTGATCTCGAGTTATTTTATGATTACAACCTTTAATCTGTTGGTCCCGATTGCAACTTTTTGGCCAGCATAGTGGAGCTACGATACATTATCCTCATGTGTTTCTGCTTGTACGAAGACATGTGCCTAGCAGTGGAACGTATATGGGCTGGGGACGTATCTTCTTGTATTTTTTTTGTGGGATCGTCACCACATATCTTCTTCCAATCTCTTGTCACTCTACAGCTCAGCATCGTCCTCAGCCTATATACGTCCCACTGCTGTGCACAGAATCACACGAGGAGCTGCCCATAGGCCGTTACACCACCACGCTGGCCCAGTGCGGGTTGATGGGTAGAAACGGTCGCAACGGGACCCCGTCACCCATCCAGGGCCTGACCATGGCGATGGTAGCTTTGTCTTCAATCGAAAGCCAAAGCGTAGTAACCACTACGCCACCGAGCTCCTCGCTCACACACACACACAGCTCAGCAAACACTTCTTATGTTCTAATATCATTCTCAACGCATCTTAGTTAATTCATACGAAACTACTCCGGAGGTGTAACTGGCAAATCAAAAAGAATTAACTTGTCAAGGAGCATAAAATGAGAAACAATAGAAACATCTATTGTTTGCGAACACCGGTAATCGCGGTGCCCAAGGGGTTAAGAGTATCTTGTCCAAGTCTTCATCTAACATTTTACCTGAGTCTCGTATCTAGGCGCGGGTTCGTCTTCACTCGACTCGTACCCCGAAGGCGGTCGCGGCGGTGGCACGCTCATACTAAGAGTACCGTATTGCTGGATCGCTTGCTCTTTGTGTTTCTTGTACCTAACAAACATTAAAGCAGAATTCTAATATTATAAGAATACTAGCAACCCATCTCTTCCCTTGGGTGTCGTAAAAGGCGACTAATGGAATTAGAACTGCACAACAGTCAATAGCTTATAGCGGCAACGGGCTCACCACCTGTCACGCTGAGTGGTGAAGCGCGGACTATGGCAATGCTTTGCTTTTGCGGTGCTTTTGCCTAGTCTCTGAATAACCCTTAGAGGATAATAGACGTGATTGTACGTGTATGTATGCATAACATAATTCATTACGCCCTTATCACCGAAGGGCGAGTTATTAAGACTATTTCGCCTGATATTTTAGTCCCCAAGTAACAGGGCGCATGCCTGTTGCCATGCTCCGGGCACAGCGTAAGGCAAGCGATAATTATATAGGGCGGCTTATGTGTGGGATGAAGATAATAATTATTTGATTGGCTATTTTAAAAGAGTGGCTCATGAGTTTCTTGCCGGATTCTTCTCATTAAAAGCCTTACTCTCGGAATCCGGCAGCTTGTATCGATTACAACCACAGTCAAAGCTCTGTGGTTGTACTTGCTACAAGCGCTCGCGGTAATGAACCTTAATATATAACATACTTTTTTATTTAATTAAAAAAAAAATCTAAATAAAATATTGACGTTTTTAAGTGCCAGGTTTGGCCTATTAAATAAATTTATTTTTGTTTTTTTGACGGGTTTGTTCCGGAGGGTTTAGATACGTCAATAATTAACTAATTATTTATCAATTTACCTATTCCAAGAAGCGCAGATGTATATCGTGGCAGCAGTGGCAGCGACTAGCACCAACGCAGCCAACGCTATCAACGCGGCCGGTAACGCAGTGGCTAAAGGCGTGGCCGCCATATGTGTGGGACGACGGGTTTGTTCCGGAGGGTTAAGAGGCGCTCGCACTTGACTGACGGGCGATTGGAGGCTCGCTGCTACTGCTTTGTGAACGCCGTTCTCTAAAACCCTGTGAAAAATAGATTTTTTACTATTTTTTTATTATTATTAAAGTTTATAGACACATCATCTTTAGCCTGCCCTTTTCCTGATTTCATTTGGGGTCGGCGCAACGAGTCTTTCTCCTCCACTCTCCCCTACCACACGCCATATGAACATTCACTCCCATTCTAGCCATGTCCTCATTCACACAATCTATCCATCTCTTCTTTGGTCTTCCTCTCCCTGCATTACCATCCACTCTCATATTCATAACTCTTCTCGTTACATGCTCATTCTCTCTTCTCAAAACATGTCCATACTACGATAGCCACTTTTCTCTTAACTTTCCTATCACTGGAACAACTTTCAGGCATTCCTGATATACTCATTCCTCACTCTATCGATGCTCGTCACTCCACACATCCATCTTAACAAACGCATTTCGGCCACATGCAATCAATTTTCATCCATCTTTTTCATAACCCAACATTCCAATCCATACATAAAGTTTATAGACACAATTAACACAAAATTAAGACATGGACATGTCCTTAAGTACTTTCAAAATAATATGTCCTGCGCTGCACACATCCATCGGTTTTCCGTGAACTCCACCAAAATATCGATTCACCTTGTTGGGTACTTATCAGTACATATATACGTATCTACTCGTATACTAAAATTTTCATCAATAAGGTTATCCAAATACTGGTAATTACAAAAGATAGATAACCTTTATCACTCAACATTTTTATCATATTTTGAGATTGCTATATGAAATTTTTGTCAGAAAACATCAGATATGTGAGCACGTACTGAGATAGATCTAAACATGATTGCCCAAAATATCTTATAATTGTAAAAACCAAAATTATAATTATTATGATGAATTCCGTATTTATGATGATGAGTCTTGTGGTAGCGGCTCATTAAAAGAATATTACCAACCCATCTCTTCCCTTGGTTGTCGTAAAAGGCGACTTATAGACTTAGAACTGCACAATCATCAAATAGCTTATAGCGGCGACGAGATTACCTGTCACGCTGAGTGCAGAAACTGCTTGGTGAAGCGCGAACTATGGCAATACCTTGTTTCTGACTAACCCTTAGGGATAATAGTCGTGATATGCATGTATGTATGATGAATTCTATGCGTCAAAATTAATTACCTCACTCAGTTGTCATACTTCTGTTTCGTGCTTTATACAGAGACATATAGAATGTTGATATCATTTAAAATCTTGTGCTTCTGTTACGGTTTTTACTCTTAGATGTTTTAGCGTTAATAATGTGTACTGATTGCACATACATATTTGATGTTAACTGGACTATAAACATAATACTTTTTTACTTTACAGACTCACACAACACTTACTTTTTGACGGTCGGAGATTCCCTCGTTAAAATCATGCCCGAAGTCGGATCAACTAAGTATAGCCAGACATCGGTGCCTTTATTATCAATCTCTAAAGTCCCATTGACGCCAAGATAATGTCTGTCTGTTAGTTTCTCTAGTCCAGCGACTAAGCCGCTCTCTTTTTCTATCGCGGTTAGAACGCTGCGCGCGCGTCGAACCATTGCGTCCGCGTTTACGTTCGACACTTCTACTACCATTTGATTCTCTTTTTGGAGTAGGTTTACCTGGAAAACAGTGGGTTTGTTAGACTGTTGTAAATTTAAATAAAATAATAAAACTAAATTTTATTTTACCAGAGGAGCACGGAAGCGGAGTTGTTACGCTTTAGCTGTCGATATTGGAAGTAAAGCTACTTTCGCCATTGTGTCTCCCAGGATAGGTGACCAACTCTATTTCCTCCGTGCTGGATTCTACTCACTAATCCGCATTGGAACATTGTGGTGTTTTTTACGACGCGTAATCATGTGTTTCTTCATGTAGCAAGGCCAGGGCCCAGCATTAAGACGCATATAGTCTGACTAGTAAATAAAAGCTTTCTGAACCCGTCTTATTATAAGTCTTAGAGTAAAGAATTTCTTCACGAACGTGGGATGCAATTTTGTGCTGTAATAAGTGATATAGTAGGACTCATCATCAGCAATATGGCTTTAGGACACCGGCCTTTCTATATAGAAAAACGAGCAGTATAAAGAGAAATAGGTTACAATACCACCCGGGTCGAAGCGGTTGTAATAGTAACCATGACCAAAAGTTTAACGACTCGTTTAAAATCACAAGTTTGTATATAAAAACTAAAATGTTTGAACCATCCAGCTTCTCAACAACAAAAGGAGTAACGCAAAATTTTAAATTATTGCCAGAAACAAAATACATACCACAATAGAAACTCTAGCGATGTTATAATCCTGGGGCGAGTTAGGGTTGTCCCTCGCAGTGACACTGAACTTGAACGGTAGTGCCTCTGGAGCAACATTCGAGAATGTCTTTATATTCCTGATGATCCCTGTATCGCTGTCAAGACTGAAGTATTCTTCAACTATTTTAGGCCAAGAGTGCTTGTGGTACTCCAACTTGCCGTAGGATCCGCTGTCTTTGTCTTTAGCCTGGAAGAGAACATCTTTGTTATTTCCTTCGATATTATGTTGAACTAGCTTTTGCTCGCGACTTCGTCCACGTTGAATAGTTACTTTGATAAATCCTATTTAAGCAAACGTCTTCATAATAGTAGCTCCAATCCCCAATCTTTAATTTGAACTGAAAATAGTCAAAAATCTAAGAAGATTCATACAAACTTTCATCCCCTATTTATCCCCTAAGGGGTGGAATTTATTAAAATCCTTTATCCTCTTGGGGGTAGAATTAATCAAAATCCTCTCTTAGCGGATGCCTACGTCATAACATCTACCTGCATGCCAAATTTCAGCCCGATCCGTCCAGTGGTTTGGGCTGTGCGTTGATATGTCACTATGTCAGTCAGTCACCTTTGAGTTTTATATATATAGATGAACTTTGGGATATCTTGGTTAGATTATCGTAAAGTAAAAATTACATATTATATAATGTACCTCCTCATAAGAGCATGACAAAATGTTCATAAAGTACCTAAAATAAACACACATTTTGGTACACAAACTGGCGATGTACTTCTAATAGTAACATAAAATATTTGCCTTCGCCAGAACTCCAAAGCAAAAGCTTAAGAGTAACCTTTCTTTTCACTTGAAAGTAAATTGAGTAAAAACTCACATACCTTGACTTGCAAGACATTGGTATCCAGAAGTGTGTCCTTAGTAACTATAGCGAAGTACTTCCCCGCCGCTCCTGCTATCACAGACTGTTCTCTAAACACAAACATAGGCGCGTTGTCATTGGCATCTGTCACGTGGACCTTCACCAAAGCTTTACTGTTCTCCGGGTTTATAAGACCTTGGATTGATTCTAGTTGGACTTCAAGGGAATACTCGTTGAGAGCCTCGTAATCTAAAGAGCTTGTGTTGAGGTAGATAGCGCAGTCTCTTTCTTCTGTTAGTTTGACGTAGAAGACACCTGGAACAAATAGGTTATTGCCATATATCGTAGAAGACGAACCTTGTACAGTAAACGCATGTAAACAAATTTAACTTAAAATAAACTTTGTCCTTAGTAAGAGTCAGAAAGTATCAAATATGAATGCATATTAATGCTCGTGGCTGTGTTAATCTTATAATATTTTAATAGTAATTTTAATATTTTAATCAAGCAGAAGGTTCGACATCATCTGACCAGTTGGCAATAGAAACTCAAAATATTTCAAAGTTCAGTATAAGGCGAAACCTAATAGGAAATAATGAAGATCTCTTAACAGTGACATAATAATAATATGTTCTAGTCTAAAATCGTGATAATTAAATAATTACATAGTTAAATACCTTTCTGAGATGTCTCGGTAAGTCGGCACTTCAGCGGTATGTCAGATGAATGCTCCCTCTTATTTAGCAATGGTAGTATCCGTACAAGAGTTCCATTTGCCGAATTTTCTGCTATATGTTCCGTGTACACTGTGTCAGCAAATCCAAGACCCACCTGAATGAAAATAACATAGTAATTATTTACCTTCATTATTGAATTCTACTTTAACGAACAAACATTTAACTAAGTAAAGTCTGATGACCATAGACAACAAATAATATTAGAAACGAAAATACAGTGAGAAGAAAAAAATATATTTAAGTTATTAAGGAGACCAAAAGCTGTCAATCCTCCCTAAAAATCTATTTTAATTATACCTTCAGTGTTCAAATCTATGTTAATCCCTTGAGGTCCAAGCGAAAGCCGGTGTTTGCAAGCAATATGTATTTCTATTATCATCTCATCTCATTTCGTGACCATTGAGAGATTTAGGTATATATTTAACAAAAACTTACATCAGGCGGTACAGTTGCTGAGTGACTGACGTACACTGTAAGACTGGCCACAGCTGACATCACAGGCTCGCCCTGATCGGAAGCTTGAACATCCACCTAATACAGAAAAATAAATAATATATTAAAAAACAAGAACAATAACAATTGCCACTAATAAAATTTTCACTAATAAGGTTTTATTCAAACTCAGTGGTACAGGCGGTGGGATCGAACCTCTGGTCCCCGCGGCCGAACGAACGAGTCGTGCCCCGCTGCCTTACCAAATTTAAATATGTATAAATATTTATTTTTTTTTTCATTTCAGAGTAATTTAACAACACAAAGTCGTGAGATTTTTTTAGATTGATGTGTTTGTCACAAAACACATTTTTTTTTTCATTCGAATATCTAATACGAGTACAATATTAATTAATCTTATCAAGCTAATGTCGGTGTTAACATATCTGCCTACCCGTTCGGGTATAGAGACAATGATATGTACATAAGTGAAAATTTATACACTTGAACAATAACATAGATACCTACATACACATACATAAGTCACGCCTCTTTCCCCCGGGGGTAGGCAGAGATTACATCCTTTCACTTGCTATGATCCTTGCATATTTCTTCCGCTTCATCAACTCTCATTACTGTCCTCATACATGCTCGGCGATTTCGGGTTCTTTTGACATGGCCCTTCTCAAGAACGTCATTAATTTGGTCGAGAAACGTTCGTGTAGGTCTGCCTCGTCCCGTATCTCCACTCACACCCGATTCATATATCCCTTTAGTCAATCTATTTTCATCCATCCTTTCCACATGTCCAAACCATCTTAGCATACATTTCTCTATTCTTGTCTCCTCCTCAAACCCCTCTTGGGTCGTGGTCCACCTGCTTAGTTCACCTGGGTGGACCACGGGCACTTTTTCTTAAAAACCCTTTTCACGGCGCTTTTCACCCTTTTCAACCCGTAACCCGTAACCCTTTTCAGCCGTATGTAGAAAATTACTTTAAATTAATTAAGGTGCGTACAAACTATGTAACTTAATATATAACTTGTGTTTTATAACACGTTCACATTATGTAACCTTATTATTCAACATTACAACGTAAAACAGTAATGTTATATAACCATTGTCGTTTGTCGTTAAGTTCCAAGTTATATATCAATGTTTTACATAATAATATCAATAACATGTTTTATAACATTCAGTGTCCACATTATCAGGAAAATGTTGTATAGCAATGTTGCATAACATGTTATGTTAAATAGTTAGAACGTAGCTTTAGATAAAAATATTCTAGGCAAAATAAAAATTAGAACTAAACTTACAGTATATTCGCTGTCGGTGTCCTTCCTCAGATCGTCCCTTACCCTGACAGCACCAGTGTCAGGTTCTACATGGAAATACTTCGAAGCTTTGCCTCTTCCCACTAGCTTGTATCGCACTCTATTGTTGGGAGCTGTAGCGTCTGCATCCACGGCTATGACGGTTTGAACTAGGCTGCCTATTGAAGAGGAATCTTCTACGGTTATAGGGCGAACTACTGATGTGAAGATAGGCGCGTTGTCGTTTTTGTCCTATAAATTTAAAAAAAATAGGTATATGTTTGTGTTTTCCAGTTTGGTTCTTAATATTTCGTATAATAACTTAGTTAGCAATCGAAAAAAGTTACAGAAGATTGAGATAAAGCTGTAACTGATAATAGTTTAACCCCCAAGAACAACATCAAATTTTGTCAACAGAAAACTGAGGCTGCAGAGTCTGTTTAAGGGTAATTGTGTCTGTCTCGAGACTTTCAGACTCTACATGAGACTGTCCGAGTCTCTCCGAGTCTGTTGTAATCTTCCTGATATGAGTCGATATAAAAAATTGAATAAATAAAAATAAAATAAATAAATAAATAGCTTCAAATATTCACACCTATCAACTAGCCCCATTTTAAGCAACTAAATAATGCTGCTTGTGTTACGGACACTAGATGACGGAATTATATATTTAATAGATAAATACATATAAATATCCTGAATATATATAAATATATATAAACATCCAAGACTGGAGAACAAATGTCTGAAAATTCATCACCCAAACATTTGCCCCCACCGGGATCGAACCCAGAACCTCACGAGATGGCGTCGCCTTGAGACCGGCGTACAGACCACTCGACCTCGGAGGTCGTCATAACTACTTACATCAACCAAAACTTCAACAGTAGTGGTAGCCTGCGGTCCACTGCCGTTGTTTTCCTCTGTACCCACGGTGATTTCATGTCTAGCCATCGTCTCTCTGTCTAAAGCCTTTAGAGTTCTGATTGTACCGGTTTTGCGATCTATGGAAAACAGCTCAGTGTCTCCCATCAATATAGTGTAAGTTATCTCTGGAGTTGTGTCTGGGTCTTCCGCCTGCAAAAACAGATTATAAAAGACCTGTGAAGATTCTAAATTAGTCAATAGAAATTTAACCTAAATACGGTTAGCTTAAAGTCCAAAATAATAAATTTCCTCTATCTAACAGAACACAATCTGGTTGCCCTTTCACATGGCATAAAAATCTGTTTTATACAGATATGATTATTAATATTTAAGGGGATTCTCAGTAAGAAACTATGATAGTGTGATTAATGATGCCATCGATTGAAGCTATTGACGATATTTCAGAACTTCTACGCGACTAAAGGTTTTAGAAGTCAGTAAAACAGTAGCATTTTCATATAATTTGATATAAATAATATATTAATAACATTCTTCATATACTTACGTGTACTTTAGTAACTGGGTAATTAGGTGCATTTTCGGGCACATGCACTGAATACAGAGACTGTGAAAATATGGGCACTTCATCGGGAACATCTTGAACTTGTACCGTCACTGACGCAGTGCCAAGCCTTTTGTCTATTGCACCATCTGTAGCGGTTACTACGAAGGCGTATTCCTGGAAAAAAGATAATATTTGAGTAAATTATTATACCTTGGCCCTTGATAACAATATTCGTGCACGTTTAAGACATGTTACTCCATTTAAAAAAGTTCGTTACACAGATTGGAATGCCTCGCTCAGTCACCCCACAACAAAGTAGTGGGCTATGATTGGCCAACGCCTCCGATTGGTTAACGTATCTCATTGGCTTATTCGAAACAGTCAAGTTAACAACTAACGGAAAATGAACCAGGGAATATTATTTACATGGTTGTTTTAAGTAGATGTATAGAGCATTTCTCTTCTTTCATTATAATAAAATTACATACTTATGTAAAAAATACTATGGGAATTACTTTGGTGTAGTAAACGTTTATGTTAATCAAATAATATTTGAATTATCAAATATTGTGTAAGCATAGGTTTATAACACGTTCGAGAGGACGTGGGAAACGCGGGTTCGATCCCACCGCCTGTACCGCTGAGTTTGAAAAAAGCTTAAGTACAGTTCATTGTGAATCGCTTGCCTCACATTGTGCCCAGTGCATGGCAGCAGGCTCGCCACCTGTTACAACTTATCTGGCGAAATGTGGGTGTTTAACACCTCTGCCTACCTCTTGGAAAGAGGCGTGATGATATGTTATGGGTTTATAAGTATGCTTTAATTAAAAACCCATTTCAGAAATAAATTCTTACCTTAGTCTGTTCATAGTCGAGCTTAGTATTAGTATTGATTTGTCCGGTTGCGTTATCAATACTGAAGGGGAGGTGAGACGGCATAGAATAGCTGACCATAGCATTAACGCCTTCATCAATATCTGTTGCATGGACGTAGCCAACGAATTCGCCGGACTCACCTAGAATTCAAATATTGACTTTATTAAATTATGTAATTTAAATAAAAACTAGCAAATATCCAGCATAGCACAGCAGTTCAGCATGATTTTAGTGCAATATAGTAAATCATTGTAATATGGAGTATACAAATCTTTTTATCATATTTATGTAAGATGCCTGTTAATGTAAACAAGATACTTGTAATTAAGTAAGTCGATTGATTAATTTAAGTGTCAAAGAAAAAAGAGAAATAGAAAAAAGACGATCTCCACGATATTGCTATCATATCACATTTATCATGACTAAATGTGAATGGAGATAAAATTTATTTAATATCAAGTTTTCTTTTAATTATCAAAAAGTGTACGATTTTTAGCTAAAATAACATCAACAAAATTAAAGCAGCATTCTTTCCAATGCCACTAATGTTAGAAGACATGTATTAAATTACAAAAATTAATAGATTAAAATTAATCATTTCGTAAAGTTGTCCCTTAAACTAAAATCCCAAAATAGTTATACTATATGATATCCATAATAACTAACCTTCTTTGACATGGAACTCGTAGGAATCTTCGTCGAACTTAGGATTGTTGTCGTTAATGTCAGTGACCTTAATGTTGACAGTCGCCGTGCTAGCCAATTTTCCGGGGTCTTCGGCTTTTACCATCTGTAAAATAAAGAAAATATTTATGTATAAATAGTGTTACTTTATATATGTTTCTGTGGAGGAATCATGGCCTTTGGGAATAATGGAGGAAGGAGTTTGTAAAAGGAATAATTATACATACATACATATAATCACGACTATTATCTCCTAAGGGTAAGTCAGAGACTAGACAAAAGCACCGCAAAAGCAGTACATTGCCATAGTCCGCGCTTCACCAAGCAGTGACTGCACTCAGCGTTACAGGTGGTGAGCCCATCACCGCTATAAGCTATTGGATGGTTGTGCAGTTCTAAGGCCATTGGTCGCCTTTTACTACACCCAAGGGAAGAGGACGAATAATTATGTTTATCAAAAACTCTTCTTACCAATTGATATCTTGTCAGAACTTCCCTATCCAATCTTCGTATGACGGTGATGATGCCTGTGTTGGACCCGACAGAGAATTGGCGCAGATCGTTTCCAGAAACTATTGAATATGTTACAGGTTCATTCTCTGGGTCTTTAGCCTGTAAGGATAATATTTAATTAAGTAAATATTGTTGTGCTTTAAATAAAAAAAATGCATTTTGATTGCCGTTGTTGAGAACTCATCCGTTAGTTGTCTTGTCTATGTTTTAAATTGACTATAAAAAAATCCCTGTACTGTTAGTCAATTAAAATTTACTTCAAAAAATTACATAAAATTTTCATGGACAGTTCTCTTTTTTTATTCGCCAAAAATCCCTGTATTTACAACAGCCGTGTTCTGTTTAAAACACTTTTTACATATACTTTAGTTCTAGTGTCTAGTGTTAGGGCCGGACGCCACCGACAGCTCCTCTATGCTTTGCGATCTCGCTTTAGCATCAACGCTCTTACGATCAAAAGATAATGAAAAAACATACCGTGACTGTAGTAACAGTGGAGTTGATGGCAGCCCCTTCAGACACCGGGGCGTAGTAGTCTCGGGAAGAGAACTGCGGCGGTCGAGTGTTAGGGCCGGGCGCCACTGACAGCTCCACTATACCCTGGGAGCTGAGGCCTTTAGCGTCAGTCGCTCTTACAGTTACACTGTATTGCTCCCCCGCTTGTAAACGGCCTGTGCTAGCTGGAAAGTGAAAATAAGAGATAGATAATTTTTTTTTAGCAAAAAACACAAAAATACATAGTTGTGAAGTGGGATACAGTTTTATTAAATGTAAAAAAATGATTTAAAAGGAAATATTGCTGGAAGTGGGAATATCATCCTAAGTTAATGCGATACATACATATAATCACATATAATATATTATCCCCTAAATGTGAGTCAGAGACTAGACCATTAGTTCCCAAAGTGGTCCAGGTGGACCTCTGGGGGCCACGGGAGACTCGACGGGGGCCTTGTTGTCTTCACATCTTCACATTTTTGTTGAGTTTTGGAAATATGGTGGAAATGTAGCTGCAAGGGGTCCACCGGAACCAGATACATTTTGAAAGTGGTCTATGAGAAAAATAAGTCTGGGAGCCTCTGGACTAGACAAAAGCACCGCAAAAGCAGTCCAATGCCATAGTCCGCGCTTCACCAAGCAGTGACTGCACTCAGCGTGACAGGTGGTGAGCCCGTCGCCGCTATAAGGATGGTTGTGCAATTCTAAGTCCATTAGTCGCCTTTTAAGGTACCCAAATTAGTAATATTCTTTTAATGAGCCGCTACCACACGGCACACGGCCTAAGCTAATAGACACTCATATTTTTATACTGGCAATGATAATAAAGCCCAAACAATGTAGTAACACCATTCAATAAATAAAACAAAATAATATAGAACATACTACTATCTCGTGAAAAAGTGTTCTGTGTACTAGTTACAGAAATAGAACTTAAATTTAATGCAAATCAGTTCATTCTACAACGTACCACTAGTTTCAAGTGCTTGTGCGACTCAAACAAGTGACTTTGATTTAAACACACACACACAAAAAGTGGAAACATTAATAACATTATTTTCAATGCAGTGCATCACACAACTAAAAATATATTTTTAAATCTTCACTTACACAACCGCATAAAATTATTCGTAAACTCTAAAATATAAAGCGAACTCATAACATTTTAAAACAATAAACAAAACACATCGCTCATTTGAACAAATAACGCATAAGTATTGTGTTCTCGTACTCAAGACATGAAAAAAAAATTCAAATTATTATTATTCATGTTAAAAAAACTATTCATGGAATAGTCAGGCCTTACAAATGAACGATGTATGGCTTAAAAACAAACTATTATGTATTTATGGTAACAAAACAGTGCAACACTCACATATAACTCCTGTGTTAGGGTCTATAGTGAATTTATTCCCGCCGTTGTTAGATATGTGATATATGCTATACGTTATTCGTGCGTTCTCACCCTCGTCGATGTCTGTTGCTTCGACCTGAAACATAGAAATAATATTACTACATATAAATGTGTGATTTTTCTTTCTTGTCTCTGGACCCCTCCTAGTGTAATATCGTCTGCTTAAAGGTAAAACACGATAAATGCACTTTTTGTCAAAAACGAGTTAATAATGCAGTTACACGTATTTTTTTACGCTCTATCTACTGGTAGAACAAAATAAGCGATAAAGCAATTCTATCGCAAACTAGCCAAAGTTAAAACAATTTAAATGGTTTTAAAATCAATAACTGATTCTACTCAATCACAATAAACCAACTTATCATTGAATTTGACCTGAACAGCTACAACTATATATCTACTTAAGTTTTTTCTCTCGTAAATCCAGGAATTAACACTATGAACAATAAGTTCAACAAAAACAAAATAAATTTGTTTATATGCTTTGTCTCGTAAAACTCTACTGAAGAAATCACATAAACATATTTATTATAGTTTTCCTGCTACCAATTTCTAGTTTAATATTGTAATTGTTTATTGGTAAAGAATGATATATGCAGCGCCTGCAATTTTGACTTCTTGCTTTCCCTGACTTCTTCCTTTCTTTTTATATGGACTGGGGCGGTATTAGCGACAAGCACGCCTACAGCCTCTTTTCTTTTGGCTAAATAAAACCTCAAAACTACAGTCTGAATAATTTAATAGGTGCATTTTGACAGTTATTTTTATTGCATTTTGATAGTTGTTTGTAGTGAGATTAATCGATTCCCATACCAGTGTAAATGGTCCATACCGCTTTATTATTTACTTTACCACTTTGTCGGCGTGGTTGTAATACATATTGGTACCAACTTTCAGCTTTCATGTGCTACGGTCACTGATTATCTGCGGACGGACATACAGATGTACAGGACAGAAAATATAAGTGTTCCTAGTTGACTACGGAACCATAAAAATACCTTATACAAACCGGATTAATTATTATGGTATAACTGTGGATGGAACCTATAGTTTTTAAGATACAGTAATAAAAATACCTTATACACAGCAGCAGGCTCCAAGTTAGCAGGTACAATGATAGGTTGAGTCTTCGGGATCACTGGTGCGTTATCGTTTTGGTCCAGCAGCTTGACAGCCAATGATAACGGCGCCGACGCAGCTCCGCCATTCTCTTCTCTTGCTACAACCTGAAATGTGACGGTACCCTAAGTTTGCGTTTTTATAAAAATTGACAGTTTTGTTCAGTTAAATAGACATTGACAGATTTTGATAGAGACGTTTATATGATATCGCCGTATAGCAAGAGAACGGATTTCAACAGGAAAGAACATCGGTACCTATAAATCGTCTACCCATATGTGAGAAGCTTGCAGAGTAATTGAGGTAACCAATTTGGATAACTGGATGGATGGAACTGGAATTTGGAAATTTGGATGATAAACAGTTCAATACAGGAATTATAAATATAGCGACTAAATATTAGAAATTATGGAAATTAACTACCTAAATACACGGTTTTTGTGTGAATTGCAACAGAGGTACTCGAGGAGAACCATTTACCACATTATGTGTTAAATAAAAAGCACTACAATCAACACAAGTTGAAAATACAAGCCAAATTGAGAACCGAAATGTCGCCTACTCACTGAAATGGACTAAAATAGAAAGGAACGAAATGTTTCACAACAAATATTTGTTATATTTTTACGTAATATTTTTTACCACTGATAAATATTTGCGGTAAATAACATTCTAAAGCTAACAGTAATGCCATTTTTTTGGGAAAATCTGTCGTCGCTTCAATGGGCAGGCATTAACGGAAAATAACTTTTTGTATATAAGAAAGTTAGATGGCTTTGGCTTTTTTTTTATCAATTTAATCTCTTAAAAGTGAACAAAAGAACATTTTTGGCTGCCTCGCTCTTACTGTGCGGTCTCTATGCAATAAAATCGTTTAACTGTAATTATTTTTTTTTGTGCACCAATAAAGCTAATAGGTATAAACTTCAAATTATGTTTTTAAGGCGATATAATCAGCCGGAATTTTTTTCCTGGTATTGCTACACAAAAAAAAATCCAGTTTTATTCAAAAAGGCAAAAAACCTCTGTAATAGTCAGCTTTTAGATTATCTCTAATAATATTTGAAGTTAGATTTAACAGTACCTATATTCACATTTATATGATTAGTGTCTATAGTTTAGGTACATAACTTCTTTTTATATTTTTCTTAAAAATATGCATATGTTCCATACGACCTATAAGCTAGCACATAGATTTATATTGAATACCTGATGCACTTACAATCAGTCGAATATTAATGGACAAATCAGTTCAAACACGATTCGATTGTCGATGATGCAATCGTGAGTAACTCAATCGTAATAAATACATTTGTCTCCGATACCTTAAGCACGAACCGCTATTTTAATCTTGTTACATTTCATCTAATCTGCAGAATGAATATAGGAATTTGAACCTTACACAAAATTAAATTAGAAAAGGAGAACACTCATTTATTTTCCTTCGTCATCAGCCTATATACATCCCACTGCTGGGCACGGGCCTTCCTTCACGGAACGGGCCACCACGCCCAATGGTCCAAAGGCTTAACGTGCCTTCCGAAGCACGTAAGAACCCCGGAATCACAAAGCTTTGGTCACTCATCTATGGCGAAAGAATCTGTTTTTTAAGCGTACGAACCACGCTTACGAGATTCTCTATTTTGCTGTACTTACCTGGAATCTAAATTTGCCTGGGTTGGGTGGGTCTCTATCAAGATTTTCATCGCTGACCAGAAGGTATCCAAGTTTGTCGATGTCGAAATAGCTTGTGGTCAACTCGAATGTATAGTTAGGCACTGGGTCGCCAGGGCCCTGAAAGTAATAAATAATAATTAAAACTTTAAAAAATGTTTACTCTGAAAGTAGGCTGGCAGTCCCAAAAAGGGGAATAAAAGTTATACTTTTCAGCCCTTGGTAGAATCCTTTTCAACTGATAGCTTTGAAAATATAAAAAAGTAGTTCTATCGTAATATTTAAAATTGGATCATGTTCCAACTTTATACAGCCACTCAAAATTTGTTTTGCTGTTCTGTTTAGTCATTCAGCGGACAGCTTTGCAACCTTACTCTATGACCGTTCACTGTAAGGTGTTGCCTTTCATAACCACTTTTTAACCCAATCGAAAAACGCTTTACAGGTGGCGCGACTGCGTTCCATTTTGCGTCCGAAATGACCGGATACGATTGCGATACGATTGACAACATACCAAATCAGGATCCGACACGCTAAGCCTGATGGGTTCGCCATTCGCGTCCACGATCTTGGTTCCTTTAGGCGAGTTCTCCTCGACTTGACCTTCGTCTGAAGACGCTTCCACGACGGGCGGGCTTGCGTCTACTGGCCTCACTGTTATTGTCAGCTTAGCTGTTGTGAACCTCATTGCTTCGGTCACTTCCTCCGCCTAGACAGAAATAGCCAATATCATTCTGGACTCGATTCTGAATTATTGATGAGAGAAAGCAAATATATTATATATATATATATATATATATATATATATATATATATATATATATATATATATATATATATATATATATATACCAGTAGACCAGTGTAGACCATATGTAGTACCATATGTAGACCAGTATATATATATATATATATATATATATATATATATATATATATATACTGGTCTACTCAATATATATATATATATATATATATATTGAGTAGACCAGTGTTGACTACGTAAATAAAATATATAAATACGTTTTTTTAGCTCAAATTGAAAAAGAGAAATTAGATAAGTAATCTTTTCATATAACACACACACACACACACTAACTCTCAGTGGTTTATGTGCTCTTAGATAAAGTACGCATTTCGGCATCACATATCTATATACCAAATGTTAGTATGTAAAATGCAGACATCCCCATAATCTCCATACAAAACACCAATTTCATAGGAAAGGACCCAATATATATATAATTCAAAGGTGACTGACTGACATAGTGATCTATCAACGCACAGCCCAAATCACTGGACGGATCGGGCTGGAATTTGGTATGCAGGTAGATATTATGACGTAGGCATCCGCTAAGAAAGGATTTTGATTAATTCTATCCCCAAGGGGATAAAATAGGGGATGAAAGTTTGTATGAAACTTTGTCAATTTTAAACCGATCGGGCTGAGACTTTGAGAGAAAATTAAAGGGTTCCCGTGGGATAGTTTAAAATCCATAGTAACCATGGACGAAGACGTGGGTAACAGCTAGTTGATGTAAATGAGGAAAAATATAGTCAAAACAACTAAAAAACACGTTCAAAAGATACCTTAATGACTAGTTGAAACTTCTTCGCGATAGTAGTGTCAACTGCTACTAGTTGCCTGACAGCCCCACTGATGGGGTCTATTGCGAAATATTTGGACCAAGATTCAGGCTCGCCGCTCTGTATGGTGTATCGTATCTTAGCGTCTAGGGTGTCCATATCAACTGCTTGGATTTTCTCCGGTTCTATAGTCAGAATACCGGCCAGCACACCGCTATTCACCTGTAAGTATAGGAACATTTAGGACGACAGCGTTTATGATTGTGTGTGAAACTGTGTACACTACAGAAAAAGTAGTTATAGTACGTCTTAATCCAAGTTGCCAAAAAGGTAAACAAAAGAACGACTTACCGAATTGGTTATTCAATAATCACACTTTTTACATGGACATTGGCACGTAAATATAATTAACGGTAACAATTGTTGTCCGTTTCAATTGATTTCAATTACCTACAGTCATCACAAAACATTTTAGAGATGAAGCATTACCTTTGTTTTGTTCACCTTTTTGGCAACTTGGATTGAGACGTACTATAGGGACTCTAACAAAATAAAAAATATATAATAAAAAGCTGTCCTACTTCGTATATCATCGTTCAAAAACGGACCTTAATCACTCGTTAAAAGTTTGTTTCGCCAATAACATGAAGCATCTTACCACCTACTCTCTAATCGGATATTTCGATATGCTTACATAGCTAGAGTACTCAGGATTGATGCAAACACCCTCGTGTAGTGTACAGCCTTTGTAGATGAACGAAGGGTCTTGATCGTCATCATCTTGTATGTTGACAATCAACGTCGTGGTACTAGACAGGCGTCTTTTGGTATCACGTGCACGATCCTATGGGTTATAAATAAATTTAGACTTTATTGTCATAATATTAAAACATAAATAAATACCCTCAGACATTCACGCCTATCAACTAGCTCCCTTTTAAAACAACTAATGCTGCTTGTGTTGCGGATACTAGATAACGGATTAATATAAACAGATTTATACATTTTCAGAAAAATATACAACACTTATATGAACATCCAAGGCTGGTTAACAAATGCCTGTATTCATCAACAAACATCTGCTCCCACCGGGAATCGAACCGGATCTCGAGATGGCGACGCCGTGAGACCGGCGTACAGACCACTCGGCGACGGAGGTCGTCAAACATAATATATCATAACAGTTATATTTCTGAAGGATGCGGTTTTGGTAGAAAATTTTCAACACAGCCTGTCGTGTCTTTCAAAGCACGGGAAGCTGGAGACGACAATGTTTTGGTCACCAATTAAGAAGCATCTATGACAATTGTTGCTTTGATTTCTGTTAGTGTTGTGCGTATTATACTGCATTAAATGTATTAAATGGAAACATGTAAATATTGGATAATTGTGTTTATTTTCATAACGAAAATATAATACAACAATGAAATACAATGGAAAAAAATTAATAAAATTATAAGATTGACAGTTGTCAAAATATTAAGAAAAATATAAAGTTGAACTAAAAGAGGTTTGTTACTAACAATTACAATTTCGAAACATATTTTGGTCAAGTACCAAATAATTACTTACAGAAGCAACAATAGTGACTAGATACTTCTGCGTGCGCTCATAGTCTAGTGTCCTGTTGACTGTCACTTGTCCCTGATGAGGCACCGGTATGGCGAAGAAGCCGTAGCCGTCAGCGGCGTTGGTTAGCCCCAAGGTCTCATTGTCTCCTGGTACAACGAAGTATTCTGATAACCCATTAACGCCCGCGTCTATGTCTACAGCGCGGATACCTTCAAATACGGTAGTCCCTATTGGTATAAGCTGAAAAAAAAAATATTATTATATTGGGTCCTTACTTATGAAATTGGTGTTTTTATTCTGTCTTAGCAATTTGTCCGTAACTATTAAGTTTCAGAACATTCCTATAAAATAATTGCCTCTTCTAAAAAAAGACCATATATTTGAGCTCGTATTATTTAATTTAATAATTTTATGTAATTTTAATTGTGTTAAAATTAGACACAAAGACAATTATTTTTAACTGCCTCCCGAATACATCATTTGATTTGCATTGACATAAAAACGATGAATAATTTTTATCAAGCGTGTTCACACACATATCGCTTAAGCTTGTCTAATGATACATGCCAAATATTATTATCTCTGGATTTGTCGTTGTGAAGAAAACTGATAAAATGTTAGTATGTAAAATGCAGACATCCCCAAAATCTCGATACAAAACACCAATTTCATAGGTAAGGACCTAATTATTAATTGTTACTGACATTCGTTTTAAAGAATGTATAGATTGATAAAAGTAATAGTTAATGCTAATACTATAAATATGTAATAGTTCACTAGTCAGATGCAAATATTTTGCAAATTTTTAAATTTTTTATCAATATTCAAAATATGATATTTTGAAAATATTTTTTTATACCCGGCTGGAAGTGTTTCTTTATGGTTGGACATGGGGTGGAGTAATGGGTGGTAATCGCTAGTTGCCAACTTTGTGCAGAAAACTAATAGTGCTTGCTTTCCCGCCCTAGGGAAAGAATTCCCTAGGCGGGTATTAATTTTAGATATGGAACTAAGCTACGTAAAATTCTGCAGCCTGGCTACCTTCCAGGGGTATCGATTTCTTTCTACCCTTGTGTAACAAATAATCGTCTATCAAATTTTACTCTTATAGACCTAAGCGGCAAATATTGGACTTTGGACAAAGTGGAACCCGTTACATCAATATTCGATTAGAATGTTATTGAAACCATAATTTCTTAACCGCTTGAGGGTCAGCGCGAACACCGGTTTGCAAACACTAGATGTTTTATTAATAAACAAAGAATAACTTTATGCCTAGTTTAACTAAAATACTGCTAAGCAATATTACACCTAAAATCCAATATCATAAGTCATTATATTGCTAAGCAATAATTTTGGTTATTCTTTGTTAATTAATAAAGCGGGAGATGTTTTTATTGTGTGGTTTTCTGACCATTGACAATTACTAAAATTATCTTCTCCTGGAACCGCTCCGAAGGCATTATTGTTGTAATATAAGTAACAACAAACAACTTTCGCCTTCAAGAACCCGCATTTCGACCATCATTACTATTACTTTCAAGTGTACACACTGACACCAAATAATATACTTTCAAATGGCAAATTATAGGAATGGAAATTCAGAAACTAACTGCGATGTTAAACTCTTTATTGCACCAATAAACAAAATTACAGTAAATAAAAAAAGTATGCAAAGGAGGACTTATCTCTAATAGAGATATCTGCCAGCCAACCTATCACAGGTGTGTGAGATTTTATAGAATAAATATGTCTAAGTATATAAAAACAACAGAGGAAAGAAAAAAAATATATAAAGTATATGATACATACTATATACACTATGTCTGTATTGAAAAGAAGAGAAATGAGGAAATTCCTGCTTAGTCCAGTCAAAATAATTTAAAAGTCACATTAAATCCTACACACAAAATTTCTTTTTCTGAGCATTATTTGCGGATTTTGGAAGTCCACCTTGCAGTTTTTCACCCTCCCCCTGTTGAGCGTTGTAAGGAAACGGGCCCAAAACCCTCATTCCCTATAACTCCTGCTGATAAAATTCTACAGTGGAGATTTACGTAGGATTTAATTTGTTTGACTATCCTAAGCTTTAGACTCAAAAATCACCATTAAATTTTTAGAGCTTTCGGAGAAAAACAATTTTGAACGTATTTTTTTCTTTAAGCTCCTAAAATGCAAGTAAAAAAATCGAACAAACAAATTTTCCTTGCCTAGACCATCTTGCCTTCTTGAGGGAACTCCTTGTTTGCCTTCTTGTTTGATATTTTAAATAAAATGTACAAGTTATTAAGGCAAACATATTTGTGAAGGCCGCGGGAAACGCGGGTTCGAACCCACCGCCTGTACCACTGAGTTTACTATAACATAAAAACTTATGTAAACAAATATGTTCATTGTGAATATCGCTTGCCTCACATTGTGCCCGATGCATGGCAACAGGCTCGCCACCTGTTACATCGGGACCTGACATATCTGGCGAAATGTGGGTGTTTAACACCTCTACCTACCCCTTCGGGGAAAGAGGCGTGATGATATGTTATGTTATTTGCGAATTCGTCACACACAGCGACAAATCCACACCATTTTTCATAATTTAAATCAAATAAATTTTATTTGCAAAACAAGTAGTGGGTGTATCATCACGGAACGGTTATTTAACTTATCATTTAACATATCTTTCCTCATCCCAACCTCTAATTGATAATCAAGGTCTGTCTGTAATTCCTGTTTTAGTCTTTGGAGTATCTTTTTAACAAGTTCACCAGCTCTTACCTCCGATATAGTTGTCTCATACGGCAACCCTTGAAACACCGGCGCGTTATCGTTTATGTCAGACACCCTGACGATAACTGGTATCGTCCGTCGCTTCTTCGTCGCTTTCACTTGACAGACGAGCTGTGGGCGAGGCGATAATTAGAAAACGTCTAAAGATTAATAAATATGCAAAACACCGCAGGCTATTGTAGGCAGGTGGGAAACGTTGCATTATTGCCATAATTATGTTTGGCTCTTCTAAATTATACCTTGTTATAGCAACATGTTGACAAACTAATATATTTCGATGAGTCAGGAAATGGTACTGTTAAAATCGGTTTTTAATTATGTATTAACATTTTAAATAGACTTTGTATTTATGAGACTTGAGTGCAATTATTTAAGACTGTCATCATCACTCAATTATGAAAATAATTCATTGGTAACAGCAAACAAGTTTAGAGATTTGTATCCATTGAGTGGGTTTCGCTTTTGCTTTAAATCACTGTTAGTTTTCTCGTTTAACATCCATCAACCACAAATGTTGTACTATTAAAGATTCGATAAGATATATTCTTTTATCTTTTTAAGCATATATCACACTGCCTAAATTAAACACAAAAAACCTATATTGTAAGTCTAAGTCATGTGTCAAATCGGGTGCATGCTTATTTTTAAATAAGTAAAAAAATTATCAACTTACTTATTCTATTGTTATTGTAACTCTGAATTAAAAAACTTGTATCACAGCAAAAATTGATTCCTTTGATGTAAGGACAGAGCCGACATTTATTCGTATTGTAGTATTTTCTTAAAGTAAATATTACCTGAAACACCATATGTGACAGGTTGTCCACATCTCTGTCGAGCGGTTGTAACAGTTGCAGCCGCTTCCCGTCCAACTGGAACAAGGTTGGTCCCTTGGGGAACACCGTCGACAACACGACGTCCACATCTGGATCGCCGACGATCGGCAGCGTTGCCGGAATTGTGCTTTGGTTTACTTCTGCAAAGTAACCGGCGTGGTTAATACTAGCAAACTTTTACAAGCAACTATAAGTACTTACTTTTAAATTTTAAATACCACTAATAAAATTAAAAAACAACGCAATTATAAGACTAGTATTAGACCCGTATTACCGAACCAAACTGAAGCGTTTTAGATATCTGATCACAATAAGAATGAGATAGCGCTATACGGGATGAAGAACACCATCTCTCTATCTCTCACTGTTTTTAACTGTACTGATGCAGAAATCTACGCTTAAGTTTGGTTCTGGAATACCAATCTTAGTTTTGACGGAGCTCCACCTTGCTGCAGATAAGTTTATTACTACATTCGAAATTAATTGATTAAAATGGTTTCTATCTAACATTTATTGACACCCGAAGCAGTTAATTTTCAAAAGAGACAAGGAAATAATTTGAAATAGCCAAGAAAATATTTCATTGTAACATTAATAGACGAATGAACCATAGATAAAGAAACCGATAAATTACTTGATAAATTGGAACAACAATGAAAATGTGGGGGAAACAATATTGTTCCGGCAATAAATAAACCAGTGTCATAAAATAGATACTCCGTTACCGATCAAGCTGTAGTATATCTAATAACAAATATAGCAATATATTGGGACCGGAGAATATAAAATAGTATAAATCTAGATGAATACTGACATTCCAATTATCTAGCCCTATCTAGCAACTTGCTCCAGGCCATACAAATACGAACACACAACTAATTAATGAAACCTAAGGCAATGAAGTCGAAAACGCAACTTACAATATTGCAAAATAGGTCAAGTACGAGCAAAAGTACGTTATTACTTATTGGTTATTGTGAATTGTTAATGACATCTAATTTTGTAATAGTGCTGAGACAATAGATTTTAAATTAGACAGCGCTACAAAGTTAGAGCATAATGAACTATAAGTTAGCTACAAAATTAAATATACTTACGATTTCCTCTGCTCTCTTCAATATCAACGATGATACTCGACTGCCCTGTTTCCACTTCACATGGACCTTGAATAATAGTAAATAATAATATTAATAATTACCGTATGAAAAACATATCAGAATCATTTTATGTTTAAGACTCTACTTGACTCGAGTTTATAAACAGTATGAAGCCACTGAATCTCTTTTGCCACTGAATTGTATAAGTTCTAAAATAA
This sequence comes from Parapoynx stratiotata, assembly GCA_910589355.1. Taxonomy (NCBI): domain Eukaryota; kingdom Metazoa; phylum Arthropoda; class Insecta; order Lepidoptera; family Crambidae; genus Parapoynx; species Parapoynx stratiotata. The sequence continues at coordinate 6,307,005 of OU342466.1, forward strand.
TCAATCTTCAAAAGCAAATGAACATTTGTAAGGCCTTTAAAATGAAAATAGATTGACTGAGTACAACAGATGTACAATTAGGCAAACGACGACGCGATGGTCGTGGTCAATAAACTAGAAATTCAAATAATAGTTCGAACGTGCATCACCCGTTAACAGAACATAGAAATATTGAGTACGCTGTAGGAAGCCATAAAAACTAACATTAAATTGTAGGAGCACCGCTTCGATTTGTTACTAATGCAACCACGGAAGCTCTGGCTGAAACACGAGCGAAGAAATAGAATCGTGTTCAACTAACAAACGGCAATAAATAACCGTATCGACAGGTGCTCTAAAATTTCACATAGAACTTCGTTAGTCTGTGTAGCTAATTAACACAGCGGCGCCGAACTGGCCAAACAAAGCTTTACTTAAATTTCTGTGATTTAATTGTCCAAGAATAGTCGGCGAATAAACTTGCTCGAGCCTGCGGAGAATAAACTTATGGAGGACTGTTGGTCATAGTGAGAAGTAAGGGAAGCTTTAGTCGAATAGAATAGAGTTTAATCATCGCTACAGTTTATTTTAAGATGAGACTTGAAGGCTAAGGCTACACGGAATTGTGGGTGTTAACACTGGGATATAAATATATAGCCATAGAATACATTTCATTATCTAAGGGTCCGTTCACAAAGACCAGCTCGGAGAGCATCGGCTCGCATTTTTCTTTTCACACAGACAGGATCGTATACGCTCGGAATGTGACGGAGCGGAGCCGCCAACTATTTCACATAGACCGGCTGGAATAGATCTAAGAGCGGATCAGATCGCAATCGGATCCGATCGGCTCCTCTTATTATTTCACACGAAGCGCGTCTTAACGACAATAAAAGTGCACATGCAGATATAAACTTTACTACAATAACTCAAAACTCAGTTTTCAACGTTATAAAAATATACTCTCTTCTCCGAGCCGGTCTGTGTGAAAAGACCCTAAAAGATGTAGGCAAGCGCAAAACTCAAGATAATAATGTTCAAAAACCTAAGTATCGTATAAAGATAGACACCAGCTACCATGTCCTGGTGATTAATAAAAGAAATAAAATGATCTCCGCTCATAATTTATTTATTTAACCGTCATATTAAGAAAGTGAAGAATTATATAAACACTAAAGTTAAACTGTTCAACTTAACTACAGTATTGTGGAATACCAGTAATTACAACGAGAAACCAATCGATAAATATTTATACTGATTAGCATACTTGAGACAGGATTTTCAATTTCGACTAGATTAATAGTGATCAATTATGTGAGTATTTAAAGTTAAGCGTCTGAATGTAAAGTTTTTCAGTGATTAAATTAATGATTTGAGCAGAACTGAAAGCATATTTCTTAGTTCCTGAATCGAAAGTTCGTGAAAAGTTCCTGATATAATATGCTTTTACGGATATAGAGTAAGATATATAAAATGGTAGGATCACACCCCCTGTGGAAGGAAGGCGTGACCTCATGTACTTTATGTATCTATACAATCAATATAATTGACCCAGTGTCAAAGATTAGATGAAAAAAGTTACTTCTTAATGTTGTATTGTAAAGGAAACAAATCTTATTATCCATCAAAAAGTATAAGAAACTATTTGCAACAATAAATCAATAATTGAAGGCTAGTAAAAGGGGGAGTCAACTAGACCAATATTTTGTATTATTCAAATAGCTATTATTTATTTCAATCGATGGTAAGGAACTAGTGAAATTGATCCCACACCCCTCTTCATGACAAACTAACCGATACAGACTACAAATGAGTTTGCATTTTTGTCGATGAATAAGTAGGAAGGATATGGTAAACGATATAACAATAATTACTTGTAAAAGAAACAAAAGCAAAATAAGGATGTATAATGAACGTTTACAAGTATAAGTATATGTGAAGGTTTTTTCATTATAGAACAAATATAAGACAGATATCACAGGTGCGCCTGGGAACCATCCAATTAAAAACTTATTTGTCACTAACCTGCGCTTTGAACATAAAATATAAGCCTAAGCCGTAAAAGACAACGTTAATTAGTACTCTGGTACATGGCCATACTAATATTAAGTTTCAACTGTACCTAAAATGGAAGAACAGAGTTATCGACCACTTGGACCACCCTTATATGACAGTGTTCTAATTAGAAAGCATAGTTTTATATTGATTGTGGAGACAGATACATTGAGAAGTTTGTAAGAATTTTAACATTAATCGGAATTCCATAATTACTACAAAATTATTCTCAAAGAAAATTACAAGCAATATATTTTTTTTAAAACAAGAAATTATGGAGCTGATTTTATAACATCAAATAATGATACAGCCAATATGTTCTGTATTTACGTCTTATTTGAATTGAACGATCAATCTCAGATCAAAATCGAAACTTTCACTAACATCATTGTAATAATTTTATTAAGTGAACAACTCGTTGTTCGGTATGCTCGAACTATTATGTTTGAAACAATTCTCAGGAATTACCATTGAATGGGAATGAAACACGTCACTGCAGATACAGTCTATAAACCAAATTATAACGATAAGTATCTACATAATTAAATTTATATAAACAAATATTTAAGTAAGTAAGTAGTGTATGGCTGGAATGGAAAAAGTTTTGCTTCGGGGATGGAAATCGAAATCAAGTCAATCTGATTACATAAAATGTTTAGAAATCTTCTAAAAAATGAATGATTTTGGTTTCCCTAATTTTGGAAATGATGATGATGAAATAATTAAATTAATAACATTTTACAATTACATAATTGTACATGACGATGAAGGAACGAAGCCAGTAGTTGTATTTGATTAAAAGATTAAAGCTAATGATGCAGGTTTACAAAATTAGATACAAAAGCAAGCTACACATAATATTAGTAGACGCTTGTCTGTAATTAGCAACTAACTCTATTTAATTTTTATGTTGCATTGGCTTATTGCTTTACGATGCAAAAATATTATCTATTACCTTAATGGTAATGGATAATATTTTCGTACTAGTAACTAGTTAAATATACTAACTCATTTTTAAAAGGGTGTTATTTAAACTGTTTGCAAAATATTCCAATTTTGGTCAGCAATAATATACAATTGGTCAGCGAAAACAACAAATTGGTCAGCAACTTATGGGCAACAGATATTTCTAATTTCTCAGCAAAATAATTAATTGGGCAGCAACTCAAGTGTTCGATATATGTTTCGATGACACATATAATTGTTTTAAAGGGTCACAAAAAACCCTTAACATAATATCTATCGGAATACATTTCCTAGCAATTGATCCTTGATCATTCATTGACCCTTTTCCTAGATTTTATAAATGTCCAGTAACATATTTATAATATATTGCTGCCCAAATAATTATCTTGCTGCCCAATGAATACTTCCCTTTTTAAAATTGTTGTTTATGCGTATATTATCAACAATTATTTTAATAAAATTTTAGGCGCTATTTTTTTAATCCTCCATAAAAAAAGCAAAGACCATAAGGTGACCATTTACATTTTTCAAGCTTAAAACATCTGTTGTCAATTTTATCTTTAACCATCAACACAATTATTATTTTGAGACCACATTTGTTCGTGCAGATCAAGTTCTAGGCATATGAACTTGATAATAAGATCTAGATTCGAGTAGCAAAATTTGCACCTTGACTACTTCAATAAACATTGAAATAAGAATAAAACTTACCAGGTGTCGCCCATACGTTATGTAGGAGGCAAAACAGGAGAATCCAGATCGTTTTCCCATGCCAGCTCAGCGCGCCCCACCGCGCCATGTCACTGTAACAAAAACACATAAATCTATTACTCGCCATTATAAACATTAGCACATTGGAACCTTTTCATAGTCGGTTAAATTACGTAAAGTATTGAAGAGATGTTTTTTTTATTTTATATGTTTTGCTTGTTTAGTACGATGCAAAGACCTAGATATGATTTAGAATCATGTAGTACAAAGACACAGGTAATTTTTTTTCCATTCCATGCCATTTGGAATAATATGCAACAAACAATCATACAGACAAAAATTCAGAAATTCTGTTTTAGCTTCGGAAATTCTGTTTTAGCTTCGGTACTTCCCTTCGCATTAGTTTTCTGTCTATTTTATGATATATTGGAGGAATTGTGGTAATCTGTATACAAATTATGATTTTCCAATTGTGAATCACTATCGATTTGACAGCAATTTGTATCCATTATCTATTGCGAAACATTGTATAATTTAGTAAAATCGAAAATTTTAACACTCTAATGCTAAAACAAGTGACAAGGCAGACAATAACAATAATGAATAAATGGAATAAGCACACAAACGTCATAACCTTGGACATAATTGTGACTTAAAACAATCCAATTAGGTACGAGTAGTACCCACAACTCGTAAAGAACCGTATCTGCATTGCAAATGCAAGAAAATAATGTGCAAAATCTTGTGAAGGAAGAAACTTAGAAAACAGAAATTTGCTACACATCCAGGCTGATATATGACGGCTTTAAATTGAAATTTGCTCCACACGGAAGATTAAATTAATTCCCGTTTACGTTCGTCTTATCTAGTTTATTACACTTTGTACGGAGTACGCCTGAACCGGTTGAAAGTCGCGTAACTTGCAAAAACTAGTTGTGAATTAACCATCGACATTATCTCGGATAATTCTAGTAAATCATTTGAAACGTTATTTAAAAACCACACCTTCGGAGGAACAGCTAACATTGAGTGGGTGGGGACGTTAATAAATAAGAGGACATTCCGACGTGATGATCCAGTGGATCTAACGAGAAGGGCGAAGATCAGATTGTTCCTGGCCGATTAGTCGTTGAATTATGCTAAGTAATCGGGCTAGGACGTTGCATTAATACGTCACGCGTCGAATTATCATATGAAAGGGTTTCCTCGCTGTGCGAACCACTCGTACCCTGTAGCGAGGCGCATGTAAGTTGGCGTGTTTTATTGGTAACTTACATTTGAGTGCTGGAGAATTTGTACTTCATATTATTAAACATATTCTGCACACGTCTCAAGACTAAAGGAATTAGGTACCTAACCTAACATATGAACTATTGAAAGTAATGTTTGAAAATATAAAACAGCTAAACAACAACAAAACAGATACATTTATGGATATTTTGAAATTAATAAAATTAATTTTAAAATATCCATAAATGTATCCAAAATATCCATAATTTTTAAACTTGAATATGACAAGAGGAAAATCCAGTAGGTAATAAATATTCAGTTTCAATCGTAGATTCTTCTATAAGTATAGACAATTGTCTTGATCACAGAATATTATCCTTTAACAGAATTAAAGAGTATTACGAACACAGTCACATCATCTGTCCGACAATGGAGTTAATCCTATTACTGTGAAATATGTTCATATGGCTTAGAAAATGAATACCGCTTGATACTGTCCTCATTTTGTAATAGTAGGAATGCGCCGCTGTTAAATATGAATACATATTAAAAATAAACCTTTCATTAGTAATGTGCAATATTAATGTTCGCATGTCTCATGGTATAGTAATAAAGAACCACCAACAGTCTTAACTCGGAAATAATAAATCAAGCATTACGAACTATTAAGTTATTGTAGAAAGACAAGCAGTAAATGTTCTTTAGTACGAAGTTTGTGGTATTTATAATATACATATGTCATTTTAATAGTTTATTGCGACTCCGACGTTTTTACATATTTAACGAGCAATGCAACACAAGTCGAGTCCCATAGCAGCATTCAGTTCTATCTTTATGGAGGCCTTGAGGGCCTTAAAGAAGTAATCTGCATAAATGAGCGCATTTTGTTGAGTCTTCGTTGACTTGACAATAATTGTAGGGTATTGTTTGGTTGAAACTTATAACCTCAGGCATTAAATCATACTTGCTAGAAATTCTTTGCAACTTTGGGCTTTAGTGGACTGAAACCCAGCCTGATCATTGTGAGCACCGTGATATTTTTTCTTATCACGGCCAACTGTCAAATTATATTGTACTTTGACAGTTAAACGTTATAAAACCCCTATAATTATCATTTTCTGGTGTTCAGGAATATCAAGGGACTACCGATTTATATCTACAATACCGTAAGCTTTATCATTTATTTAAACCTATCAACAATTTGCACAGAACATTATAATGAGAAGGGAGTTCCAGACAGGCGTGGAAAACTATAATTTTCGTTAGGAATTCGTATTGTAATACCGCTGCTTACCCATCGCCATTGTTTAACGGAGCGCGCTCGAACACTCCTGCGCACGTACAGATTCAAATACAATGGTGGAACACCAACGAATGTAAGCAAGCTCTTCCTGAACTTCTCAGATTAGATAAGGTTTGGGAATCAAGTGCATTCTTTTATTCATATGAGAAATTGCGAGTAGTTTTCAATTCAAATGAATAAGTTATAGAATTTACTTTTTTTAAATAAAGACTTCACGAAGTAACGATAATAAGTAATAAATATTGTACTACAGTGTAGGCTTTGGAGTGGTTATAAATCGCTGTTTTTTTATTTAAGGAATATAAATAGTATTAATACAATAATTTTTTGTCATAAAATAGAATGCTAAATGTAGTTCATTTCACATAATTCATAGCAATTGAAATATAAGGAATATTTTTTTACCTAACTTATATTGAAGATTTGAGATGACTATTTCATGATTTAATAGAATTAATGTTTTTTTGTGTTGTAAAGATCCCTGATCGCCATGAAGAATGCATGATAGCAAAAACCCACACACGAGAAACTATTAGCGTCTACAATAAGTTGTACGTGAGACAGAATTAATTGAACAAAGAACCATGCGTTAACCCACAAAAGGGCACGTAGGAACAGAACATAACAAATAAAATATTCCAGCAATGGATGGATGTTCCATCTGTCTTGGGAACTGATAAATGTTAACTGAAGAGAGAATAAATACTATTAAATAAGCAAATAATGATCGGGAAATAGATAAGATGAAAAAGTCCCAATATAACCAATTGCTGATGTATTTTAACAGGGGAAGTAATGAATTGGATGGCCATTGAATTATTTGGTCAACAACAAAAAGGTCAGCCGAAAAATCATTTGGCCAGCAAACAAATATTTTGTAAGCAATATAATTATTTATTTCGGCGGCAAAATAATTATTTGGGCAGCAAATATATATATGTTACCGGAAATGCATAAATTCCTATGAAATGTATTCTGATAGATATTATTTTTTATGACCCTTAAGAACATAATTTTTGTCATTAAAACATATATTAAACATATATTTGACGACCTCCGTGGCCGAGTGGTCTGTACGCCGGTCTCAAGGCGTCGCCATCTCGTGAGGTGCTGGGTTCGATTCCCAGTGGAGGATCATTTCATTTCATTTCTCAATAATTATATGTATTTATCTAGTCCGTCATCTAGTATCCGTAACACAAGCAGCATTTAGTTGCTTAAAATGGAACTAGTTGATAGGTGTGAATGTCTGAGGATATTTATTTATTTATTAAACAATTTACCAGCAGTGGAAACATTTTAGTTGCTGTATAATTAGTTATTTTACTGTAAAATTAGAAATATCGGCTGCCCATAAGTTGCTTCCCATTTAGTTATTTTGTTAACCCATTTTAAAATATTTGCTGCCCTTAAGTTACCAATTAGTTTTAGCTGAACAATTGTATTTTTTTGCTAACCAAAATTGGATTATTTTGCTAACCGTTTAAATAACATCCTTTTAACAAAGCCGTTGAGTTTAAAATCCGAATAGCGAACGAACAGTACTCGTGCAATGTGGCATTAATCTTTATCTCAACAATCTAATTAAATACTTGAACAACGCCCTTCGTGCACCAGCCACTGGAACCGCATAAAACCTTTTCGGTATTACTAGTCATGCGCCCGATTTAAGTTTCTTGATCCTTCACTAGACAGGTGTAAGTGACTCCTATATTGTTACAATCGAAAACGAGTCTCAAGATAGATAAAATACGGTCCACATTTCAATGCGACTTCGCTAGAATTATTTAAGTTCTCTTTTATTAGCACACTCCAGCAATTTCGTCACAAGCATCAACGCTCCGAGATCGAACGTGTTTATTTCTCAATAAAAAGTAGTAAGAACCGCAAAAAGTTTTTAAATATTTTCTGCATTGATGGAGATTTCAGATAGAAAAAGCCACCCAGTAGAAAGGTCTCTAATAAATATCGGAGGCTTGACGTAAGGTTAGGTTATCTGGCTTGTAGCGAGGTATCTATCAAGCAATCTTCGCTGTGACTTGAATTTTCTGATGCTATCGTCAAATGCGACATGGCGCATAGTTTGACGTGTACAAGCCATAAACCACCTTTTAAGGAAACACACTGTGTAATGTCTTTACCAGTGTCTTCATTGTTGGGAGTAAAATACTTTCACGTTAAAGTTACAAAATAAATAACAGATAAAGATTTACATTACAACCACTTTAATCATGTACAAATACGGATCAGCATCTCCATTAAAAGAAAAGAAAAACTATAGAGTCAATAACTATAGACAATATAGTAGAAAAACATATCGTGTAATGTAATGTCATCACCGGACTGCAATAATTGGTGAAATTGACCATTATCTTTTTAAAATTACCAAATAAAAAGTATCAGCATCGAAAAACGATTTTAAAAAGAATTTAATCATTGCCATTTCTTAAACCCGTCCCGTGTTGGTCTGAGACACAAAAAGAATTTGCCAGCTGCTTTTCTTGCCTAGCATGTCGTAAAAGGCGACTAAGAGCGTATTGGGTACTGGGTCTGTGATTGTGTAGGCGATGAGTTAGCCACTTGACCAAACCCAATGTTTGTAAGGCTAAATGTGGTCTTAAGAAACACAGTGCTCCTTGGACTCTGCCTACCCCTTCGGGGTTTACAGGCGTGATTGTATGTATGTATGCATTTCTTAAAACCAAAAGTGTAAAGTTATGCCAACTGTTCTTCGCAGCATTGATAAATTATGACAAAACAATTAATATTCGTAAGAGGTCAAATGCATAAGTCATAATTTACGCTTCTATATTATTAAGTATTAGAATATTGTAGTAAAGTTTATCTTCGTATCTGCTTTACGGTCGTGAAAGTGTTTACATAAAGCTGCGCTGACGCATCCTCATAGATTTGCTTTTACGTAATAATGCGATCTGGAATTCAAAAGTTTAATACATTAGTTAAGATATAAAATAATAAGCCAAAGTAATTGGTGTTATCTGATCGACATTACATAAAGCTTAGATAAATGAATCTTAAATAAAAATAAACGACGCATCTTATAATATTCGAACCAAATTTTTATATTATTTTCATTGGTTAAGTCATAATCTTGTTAATTAACACATAAGCTATGAAATCCGATAATAATATGACGCAATCAGATAGCCATGGCAATAGCAACCCTCGGTAGCATTGTCTCATACATCGTCACTGAATACGTCTAAGGTACCAGATGCCATCGACACGCGAGCAGATCCTATCTAGATAATATCAACGACACAACCGCTGAAACACTTATATGGGCTACCAGTTCTGCTTGCGGATTGTTTTACTTCTTTTTGGATAGCTAATATTTTGTCTCAAAATAAACTCCATTGTGAACTTAATGATACGATTTATCAGTTCCAACATTCACCAATTATGCAGTGTCTACCATAAGGGGACTTCAAAAGTCCTATTGGTTACTGAACTGAGTAACTTCAAGAATGATAGCCGAATCAAAAACCTCCGTTTTAATTATTAAGAGGAATCTGAGAATCTTGCTTTAATATATCATCAACCGAGCAAGTAGGTTGTTCCACGTATTTGCAAATCATAACATCAATAATCAAGTTTAAAAAGAACGTGAATAAAGCCAAATGAGTTAAAAAAGAAGAAAATTGTACTAAGAAAAAAGTAAGTGTAATTTATAGTGCTAGAAACGTAAAAGTCATTGAATGTAATGAACTATTTAAATGACTAGCCATCATCAAAGGTTTCTTAAGCTAAGCAGGATAATCCTAGATTTATGGAACAGGAAGTGAGGCGACATAAATACACCAGGTTTATCGCTTTGTCGTCATCTTGAATATCGTAAGTTATTACACGTATTGAAATGGGTATAATAACCATAGTTGATGGATTGACAACGCCTAGAACGACATAAATAATACAGAAAATTGCGTAAGCTAACGCACATGTTAAAGCAGCAATTCTTTGTAATGCTTGCGACAAATTGATAAATACCGAATAAAATCGTTAGACAATGTAATTGTCAGTCGAGAACATTTCCGAGGTAGAATTGTCAGTAGCGCACGAAATTCTTGTACAAATGCGTACATTTCCCATGCTTCCAGTCGAGTTCTCGCCCCATAAGGAAGCAATCCATTAACATTTTACCTGCAGCTACATATTCAGTGCTCAGATAGACCAAATGTAAGGCGGCAATCCAGACGCGATTAAACAACTTTAATTCCAGGATAAGAGCATTTACATGGGCGCGGTATAAGGCTTCTTACAGAACCATTGAAGAAAAGCAGGAACCTTCATTGACGGACGAGCTTTGGTGTATCAAATGACATCAACCATATTTGTATGGAGCGCTGGCCCGACTTAAAACTTTTTGTGTATGTATTTTTCTAATGTAATATGGTTTTTAAAACAATTAAAAAATTAAGAACTCAATGAACTTCAGTTGTTTTTATGTGAAACTTAAATAAGTTTAGACACACTATGTCATCAATGTAACTGAAAAGAAACATATATCAGTTCTCTTTACCTTCCTAATATAGAAAACTGCATTAAAAAGCATTACATGAATAAAATAAATAAAATTTAACCAAAAGTTTTTTTTTTATTACTTTTTTACGTGCGACGAATCTATGGTTTATTTTAGTACTTTGTAAATCGACAAATAAACAGTTTCACAGCCGAATAAATTCATAAAACTAACATAATAGGTTGGGGAAAAAGTTTCTTCGCATTTTTTAAGAAAATTCAAAACATTTTTTAATATAGTTTATTTACATTTAACTAAAGTATATAGGTAACATTTTGTTCGATAACTTTTTGCTATAGAAATTTTGGGACTTCTGGTCAAAATACCGCGACAAGTGGTTTTGGCAGTCCTCTCGTGATGTTAACCTGACACTGCCTAAAGAATTCTGAAGAGACCGAAACAGGTGGAAATCTGAAGGTGCAAGGTCAGGACTATACGGCGGATGCATTAACACCTCCCAGCCAAACTCTCTTAATTTTTGCTGAGTGGCTAAAGATGTGTGAGGTCTAGCGTTATCATGATGAAAAACCACACCCCTTCTGTTGATTAATTCCGGCCGCTTTCTCTCAACTTCGTCAGTTGTTCGCAGTAGTGTTCAGAATCGATGGCCCTGCCTGGTGGTAACAGCTCATAATGAATAATGCCCTTCCAATCCCACCACACACACAGCATCACCTTGTTGCGAGTTAACCCGGGTTTCGCCACAGTCTGTGAAGCCTGACCGGCCTTTGACCACGACCTTTTTCGCACGTTCTTGTCGTACGTGATCCACTTTTCATCACCAGTTATCAGCTTCTTCAAAAATGGTTCGGTTTCATTACGTCGTAATAAAGAATCACAAATGAGTACACGGTTCATTAGGTTTCTTTCAGTGAGCGCGTGAGGTACCCAAATGTCGAGCTTTTTTGTGTACCCAGTTTTTTTCAAATGCGCCAAAACTGTTTTGTGGTCAATTCCCAGTTCTTCAGCTACGTCGTAACTACTGACATGCCGATCTTGCTCCACTTTTTCAAAAATGGCATCCATTTTATCTGTAATAGGGCGACCAGAGCGACGTGCATCTTTGACATCAAAATTTCCGGATTGAAAACGCTTAAACCAAATTTGTGCTACTCTCACAGACACTGCACTAGGTCCATAAACATCGCAAATTTTTTTCGCGGCTTGCGTTGCATTTTTACCTTTTTTGTAGTAAAATTTTAAAATGTATCGAATTTCTTCATTAGATTCACTCATCTTGGCGGTACGAAAAACAAATGAAAATCACACATTTTCCTAATTTGAATTTGGAATTATGTTCTTTAAAATTTAAACTTTCAATGATACCAAAACCAGCCAGATACAAATAGTATAATAGCCAAAGAGATTTTATTACAAGTTTATACATACTATAATGCGAAAAGACTTTTTCCCCAACCTAATATATGACATTGAAAACAGTTAAACTAATAATTTATCATCTTCACGAAACAACAGTATTTCAAGAAAAGCCCATTTGGTATGAAGTCCTTTGTTTCGTATAGAATATCTTACATAATTACTATTAAGGACTGAAAACAATTAATCAAGTTTCAACTCACAATGATTAATATATTTTGCAAACATGTTCTACAGTGGCATGGTTATTGAAAGTATGTAGTAGCCAATTAATGGAATCGAATTCAACTATTCTTATAGTTCAGTAGGTTAGAAAGCAGATAAAAAATATTTAGTGACACAAAGATAAGATATTTCGAAGACTAGGCATTATTTTGTTCTGTAAAGATAATAGTCAATAGTTAGAATTCACATTCGCAAATCCTGTTGGTCAACTCAATGCTCAAGAACAGGTAGCATGTTTTAGCCACCATTATTACCTATCCAATGTGATAATTATGCTCTACTTAGAAGAATGCTGGCCGGTTAACTTTGGATAAGCACGTAATGGTACAACCGAGACCAGTATAGATATTCAAGCAAGAGAAGTCGTGGAACTAAAATGTTAATCAGTTTCCAATGGGCTTGAAACAGTTACTAGGAATTTTAAAGCGAATTCCCTCCTTATTCTTTGGAGTCCATTTTAATTGGCAAGATCGTCACAAATGAATCTTATGCATCGTTTAAAAGCTTTGAATGATTTTGTTTTACTTATTTTTTAGTTTAATTGTTTAATGGTTGTAATGTAACGAGATTTACAGGAGTAAGTTTTTATTTAAAGTAAGAGTTAATAAAGATATTTTGCACTTTTTATTATTAAAATTTTTCAAATCGATTGTAAAGTGCTGTAGATATACTTGTAGTCGTACATTGTTAACAATGAATGTGCGTTAAAAATATATACAATACAAGAATGAATTTCGCAAAACTATCCTCTAAAACCGTTATTTTTAGTACTTAACAAAATTACTAGCGAAAGTAGTGACGAAAACATAACACGTAAGTAAACTTACGCAACTTTCGTACGATAGAACGGAAATGCTTAAGCTTAGCTTTTCACTAGAAACTCGTGGACATTCCTTCAATGTGATGTTCCATGCCCTAAGTTGTTAACTTATAAACTTAATCTAATGGAAGATAGAACCATTTTTGGAATGCCTTAATACCTTAATAATAAAAATATACACCAGGTATTACTGTCAGTCATAATGTAACATAAGGTGTTAAACCTAGCGTGAACAATAATCCTTAATAATCAATTTTAAAAGCAAAAAAAAGTGTTAAGATTTAAACCGTGAAATAGATTGATAAGGAAGTACATTTTTATGTTAATACCTGACTGTCGGCCTGTTGACTGTCGGTTTTTTTTTCTATAGTTCTATACCATTTGAATTGGTTACTATTGGGATTAATAAAAGTGAATTCCTACTAAAAGTTATCGCCTTGTGGAATTTCGGCAGAAATACATAAAAAATTAAACAGAAACTTGTTTTTCATAACACTAGTCAGAAAAAAATAAATTCTCAGTCAACAACAATATGTCAATACAAAATACGTTATTGTATCATACATACATATTGGATGGCCGTGATCACAAACAGGGAACATACATTTGAATGATGCAAGCACGCGAATCCACAAACTGCAGTAGTAGGTTTAGAAAGTATGTTGTAAATTGGCAGACGACCCGCCCGCTCGAAAGCGACAAACATGAGAAACCAGTTCCTATTTCAATACTTGCACCAGTAAAGCGATAATGTTTAAGGGTCAGTTATTTGATCCGTGGTCAGGTTGAACAGCAGGTTTAAATATGGACCAAAGGTGATGGCGTGATATGACGGCTTGTCCATGGTGCCCGGTGCATGACAACAGGCTCGCCATGATGATATGATCTTATGTTGTCCAATAGTCGAATTTTCAAATATAACTAAAGCTAAATAATCATAGACAATTTAACCACCACACGATGCTGGTATTAGTAAAATGGCGGCTGGCGGCACCACAGAACAATAATAAAGGTACAGATGATATATTAGATCCTTACCATTAAAATGGGCTTTTTGTATGGAGATTTTGGGGAATTCAGCATTTTCCATACTAACATTTTATCAGTTTTCTTCACAACGACAAATCCAGAGATAATATTTGGCATGTATCATTAGACAAGCTTTAGTAATATGTGTAATATCACACTTCATAAAATTTATTTATCGTTTTTAAGTGAATGCAAATAAAATGATGTATTCGGGAGGCACTTAAAAAGAGTTGTCTCCGTGTCCAATTTTAACACAATTAAACTTACAACAAATTATCAAAACAAATCAAAAGAGCTCAAAAATATAGTCTATTTTTAGACGAGGTAATTATTTTTTAGGAATACTCTGAATCTTAATAGTTACAGAAAAAATACTAAGACAGAATAAAAACACCAATTTCATAGGTAAGGACCCAATATATAGCTTCGAATTTTCATCGCAAATTTAATAATTTGTCAAGCTGTCGTCACAGATTTTGGCTTTTCCATTGACGCTATTGGTCTAGATTTTCTATTGCAATAATTATCACTACGGATAGTAAAAACCGTATAAAATCCGTAGTCATAGTCAGTCATATTTGATCCTCAGTCATTGTAAACAGAATAGTTAAATTCTGAAAAATTGTTAAATTTTCGATGAAAATTCAAATACATCAGCTGTGCCGCCAGCCGCCATGTTAACAACTATTTGACACGCTGTCATATCACGACATCATACGTTTCCGCCATTGGTCATTATTTTAACCTACTAGTCAAGCTGACCAAGAATCAAAACACTGACCTTAAGTGTTCTACAGTACCTATAAAACCAACAGTAGTTTAATACCCTACAATGTGCGATGGTAAACATTTCCACACATTGTTGTTCGTTTAAGGACCTGCGGAGTTTACTGACCACTTAATCAAGTCTTATGTGACTAATGTCCAAACAACCACGATAATCTCGATTACTAATTAACACAATTAATTTCAAAATTACGTATAGAACAGTCAAATTAATTTTCTAATCGAGCCATAAATTATACGAGCTATCCGAATTAATATTCTATTTATAATGATTATTATGTCCAAGCCAGATGATTCGTAGATAAATATTTATAACCGTAATATTATTATCATAAACAAGGCACACACCTTTACAATGTTATCTAGTTATAGCGAATATAAAAGTTTTGATTTATAGTCCACTCAAAGTTGTAAAGACAATATTCATCAAGTATCATAAGAAAATAAAAAGACTAGTGTGGTATGTCATAGTTATCGATAATCTGGTCTTCTCAATGGGTAATTTATAGTCCCACTGTGTCTAGGTACTAGGTATGCAATACGAGGCCATTTAAAATCCCTGCGATGCTATCGTTTTATTTAACCATTCCTTGGAATAGAATCCGAGGAATTATCTTAACCTCTTTTGTTACGTGATCACGTGGAGAGCACTGGAGTAATAAATATGCCAATTATATGAAAATAATATTATACGTTCATTGTTTTCAGATTACTAACGGATTTAACAAGCTGGAGCGTACCGTAATAAAGGAAGGCGAATGTAGTCTCCTAACAAGAGTTATTATGAGCTGTATAATAACAATACCAATGTAATAACTTCATTTATAAGACAACCGCTTCATTATAATGTGAGTTTGCATTACCACACCCGTATTAGTCAATAGTTAGTTGTTTCTTAACATATTTGATACGAAATTTGATAAGGTTTGTATAATAAATCGATTGACAATAAAGAGAGAACCATGATTTCCTAATACAAATACAGAAAACGGCAATGAAACTTAAATGATACAAATCCACCTTAAAGCGCAGGGCATGACATCTATAAAGTAAGTTAATAATGAAAGTAGTGGAAGCGAACGATGTGTTCATGGAGGAGATCTATGAGATGGGGTCATCGGGAAAATATATATTTTTTAAAAGTCTAAAAAAAAAATCATATCATTGATAACGGCCGGAGATAGGCAGATAATCAGTTTATTTGTAGGCTACGTAAGCTTATTAGCTAGACAAGAACCCTTTCATTTGCGTAAGACTATCGATAACGACGTGGGTGCACGTCTAACAGTGAAAAATTGTCTGACGGTTGATTGAAAGATCGGTATCGTTTTGTGCCTTGTAAACACTTAATTTCTGTTAATCGCTTTCCTCTTTAACTCACGATTTCTTTTAAAGACTTTGTTGTAATTTTGAAATATTACAATATCGTGTGGTTATAGATTGATACATTAACAGTCGGTACTCAAGTAAAATGTTAGAAATTATTTTAAAAGGAATAACCTCGAGATCACCATCATTTCGGATCACGTCAGATATTGACCACATATTGCAATTTAAAAAAAAATTGCCGTAGGTATTGCAGATCGAGATATTACGTATATTTTAAATTATTTGCGCAGTTTCGATTTATAAATCAAACAGTGAGTCCAGAGCCCTATTCGTCAAGAATAACTTCAAAAGTAATAACGTTGCAGTGCAGATATAATCAAGACGGATAAATAATGGTATTGTCCGTCTCTCGTCATTAATCGGAGATAGCTTCATTAGTAGATATACCTTTTTATTTACGTTTAGTGTGCGAACTTTCTACGATAGCGAGAATATGGTCAATGCGGAGTGCTAATAGTCTCGACCCCAATACAGAGGTGCAAAATGGCCTTTAGCACGTTTTGAGGTGAGTAAAAGTCTATGATAAATCTTATTCTTAAAACCGCTTTATAGCATGCAAATAAATGTTTATCAAAGTGCTCAATTTACGTATCTGATCAATTTACATGCTCAACTCACTTCGGCAGACATTTTGGAATATGATTTACATAAAATGTATAACGAACATTGCCAATCCTTGTGGTAATGAAGTGATAAAAAAGACTGTCGCGCATGATATTTGCATACAAAGCAGCTGAAACTTTGATATTAAGCAACTTTAAAACGAATTCTATTCATAAAATCATAGTGGTTTTTAAAATTCAAATTAGAGGTGAAGCTTTTTAAAAATAACTTAGTTTTTATCGTGTAAACGTCCAATAATCGTAGATAATATTTATTTATTATTGGGCGACAGCGATATCTCAGAACAAATATCGTCAAACGCTCGATGCAAATGCAAAACAGCTTTTGTTTCGCGTGTAAACGAAGCCCATATCTAAGGAAAGGTATGCACAATGACTGCCTTCTTAATTAAACGAAACTGCATTTTCGGAACCGACATCGTGAGAAAAAGTTGTGTCGGCCTCGTCGCACGCAATTCTAATAAACGGCCCGAGGTTATTTCTGCCGTCTGTAAGCATTTCAATACAATCACATTATCTACTTAATAATTTCCCCACAATATCAGTTTTATTAATTTCACCATAAAAATTTCGGGGTCCGAAATACTATTGTGCGTTGTCCTTGAATATTGCTAGTCTGGTCTCCTGTAATTCTGTGTCCATTGTAAACCTATAAAAGCAATGAATTGAAAAGCATCGAGGTCTAATTTTGAACGTCGCGTTTTAATAGTAAAAGTAGGTATTTTGGGACATATTACATATTATTAGATAAAATTTAATAGATTTCAATTTATTCAACATTATCATCCCCAAAGATAGACAGAGGTGTTACCACCCACATTTCGCATAAAATCAAATAATAAAACCAAAGGAAAAATTTAGAACCAAACAAATTAAAATGCCCTTTTTTCTCAGAGTAAACAGAACTGGAGTAGCCATTAGTCAATTTCTCAAACATTTTTTTCTGCCATTTCTTGCGGGGGGTGAAGTTACCACTACACTCAAAGCCAGCCGTTTTTACAAATGCACACATGCATAATGCGACACACAAATTTAAATTTCACGCACACACACGCTTAAAATAGTCACGTGGGGTGTGCGTTTTGACAACGTCACAGCCGCACTCCCCACGAGACTAGCGTTCGAAATTTGAAATCGTAGAATTCTAAAACATGAAATAATGAAGTAAATAATCATGAAATCTTAAAAATTATAATTACAAATAAAAGGTGACACCATCTTTTAGCATACTCGATGTTTTCTATTTATTTTTACAACAAAAAACAGCACAGGCAGGCATTTTTGCGGGAGCTCTGTTCGCCGCAACGTTTACAATGTTATGGCTGTCAAAATGGCGGCTCAACTAGTTTTATTAAACGTGCAAGCATCCGATGCTTGTGCATTTGGCAGAGGGGAATGTTAGACAAAGGCTACTCCAGTTCTGTTTACTCTGAGCCTTTTTTTGTAAAATTCTCCCATGTAGAGAAGGCAAAGGGAAAGAAGCCCATACAGCCAAGTCTTCAGTATTTAATTTCTTCAGTAGTTTGCATGAAAATGCTAGTGTAATGCATTTCAATGCATCTTGGGAGAGTTTGACGTCAAACGATTGATGGCAGACACTGTGGTGCTACTTGGATGAGGTGGATTACCACGATAAAAAACTTCATAAAAAAACTCATCACTTTTCACACCACTTGAAGCTTATTTCGATAATCCTCCACATTGCACGTCATCACAGATACTTATTACACAAAACTACACTGAATATACGTAACAATATCCACTCCGAAACAATATTACAATTATCGAAATAAAAATCACGTCCGCCATTAGTCAAATGCCGCCAAACTCTCATGCCCATTTTTTTACGGTTTTTACGCTTTTGACAACGCATTTTTAAGCACTTCAAACAAATTTATGCTTTTCACATTAAACATGATAATAATATTTATGCTGGGGGGTCCTAGTACAAGTGATATCGGCACAGGTAACCAGCGAAAATCGTCACCATCATTTTCAGACTCAGATTCATATATTTCAGTTTCCACTCGATAATCCGTTACATCAGGTTTGACGTCGCTATCCTACTCTTCGCCAGAAACATCTTCTTTATCCGAAATATCTTATTGACGCCATGTTTCGATATTTTTTCCTTTTGACCCTAAAAAAAGTAAAAATCAATAAACAAAAAAGTTACACAACAACCTACGTGCGGTCACGGAGACCGTTGACGAAATATTTTCACTTACCCTGGTGAAACACACACACGTACATACTCGCCGGGCACTACACATGGAAATATTAGAATGTGTAAATAAGCTTAACCTGGTTAAGGGTTAAACATTGTAAAAAAAAATCAGCTTTCATCACCAGTTAAATGTCTTTCCCCTGACAAGCATTTCGTATCGTATCGGAAATTACGTGATTGCCAACGTTGTCGAATATGTTTTTTTTATCAATTTTTATCTTAGCCTGCTGCTGAACAGAGATCAGTCCTCCTTCTATTACCACATATTGGTCCTGCACATTCCGCTTCCAGCGTTTTCCCGTTGCTAAATCCTCGATCCACCATAAAAAATAAATAAATATTTATCATTTAATTCAAATTCAAATATTTGTTCTAAATGATTAAATTTCATTATAGAACAGAAAGCAAACAGACAATAAAACCATTTATGGCAGCTCATATTAACTATGACAGCTATTTTACATCGCCTGTGCCATAAAATAATATAATGAATGTGTCCGCATCTGAACAGAAGCTTTGAAAAATTGTTTTTTCTATTAAAATAAAGATGGGATTTTATGTGGATTTGAAGTATTTGTGATAGGGCGTGGCTTCTCACGGTTTTTGCTTAAGAGTTATGGTTTGATTAAATATTTGCATTATTACGACGAAGGTGCGAAGTGGCTAACCCACCGCAAACGTGTTACTAAAACTCATTAAGCAGTGACAAGTGAAATGGAAGTGTGAAAGTGATGATTTTATTTATGAATGGTTTAATTTGAACTAATATTTACATTATTGACCAGCTTGGGTCTGTAGTGGTTTACATGCTTTCAACGTAGGCATTGGATAGGTAAACATAGTTTTGTGATAAGTTTCTCCATAAATCTAAAACAAGTTAGTCAAAATCCGCATTGAGCCAGCGTGTTATTGTTTTTCTAGATGTACTCGTATACATACATCGTATAAAGCGTTAGTTTTTAATAGTGATAATGTTATTTATAACCATTAATAGTAATCCTATGCGTAAACGATTCGCAGTGAACGGAAATCAAGATTAATCTCTATGTCTTTGTATTTCCTGTGTGTGTTTCTTTACCTTTATATTCCAAAAAACATTATATTTTAATTTACAGCGATTGTGATTAATATTTTTGCACAAAAATAAATCTTATCTTTTGATTTTAACAAATACAAACCATACAAAAACAAAATAACAAAAACTTTCTAATGCAGCTAAATTTTAGATTGTTATTGTACCATTTAACTATTTTGCAAACAATGACATAAAACTTGCATAAAAATTATATTAAAGGTGACGTTGTTACATCTTTAACATTAACAATTGAATTTTGTTTTAGTTTCCGCTTACATTTAAAAACTGAAAAGCCATAAAACTCCCCAGTGGGGATAACGACTCGGAACACTCGTGTGACGTGGTAGACCAGTTATAAATAAAAAGCAGGTATCGTCACTTATTGAATGTAGAATGTATATTAAGGCAAATAATAGTGCCTTAAATAAACTTATAGACTTTATACGAGTAGATGAACTGTAACTGGTAAATTCTGAATCTTATGATTTATAAGCTTACAACTTGTTTAACACAATAGTAAGTACATTAAAATTATATTAAAATTTATTGACAGTGAGTCAACCGCTCTAGACGCTGACTCTTGCAAGAATGAATTTCGAGAACAAAATAAATAAAAAGAGACAGACAGTAAATTTTAAAACAGAATCCAAGAGAAAAATGGCAAGCCTTAACAGCAGAGTCGCTAATATAGCTATAGCGCTTCGTTACACTCGGAACACGTAAAATGGGTTGATTATGACGATTCGTACATTGACTGGAGTACGAGCGGTGGCCTGTATTCCAGCAAAGGTAGGTGGTGGAAGTTTTTATCAACTTAAATATGAAAGAATATTAAGAATATTAAGAATTAAGAAAACATATGCTCTTGTCTTGCTTGACGCATATCTATAATACCAATAGGCATACTCAAATCAGGTGTTGCTGAATTGAGTGCCACGGAGTCAGGCAGGACTCATACATTAAAATAAATGGAAAATACAAAAAACGCGCATAGCATACAAATCAGAAGTGATAGCTAAGCAATTGAAAATTGTTAATTTAAACGGGGCTTGGTAGTTACTTTGTATTTCATTTGAATGGCAAGAATGTAGACTAATCAGGATAATCGATTGGAGATTAAGATTAGAGGCAGAAGCTATCTCAACCAATTACTGCACCGCCATTGCAAATCAAATTATAGATTTGTCGTTGATACGAAAAAGAGATGACAGGAATTTTGGCACTAAGATTACGCTTGTGATGCGATAATCAAGTCTATGACTCGACAATAAATTTTACTTTATCAATTGCATCGTGCGTTGTTCGAATATTTGTGGACATTGGTAGGAAGCTGATCGAATCATTTTTCACATTATAAATAATTATCAACAGCACTTTTATAGACCTGTTCTCATCTTTATATTTCATCATTTAAAGTTTATTTTTGAGTCAAACCAAAGTTTTGGGGTCAACATGAAGCTGACCGACATGACGGAATTCTCTTTCAACGCTCTTCAAGATAAAATCTATGTTGGACGAAATAATCTATGGTTCTCATACCAAGCATAATGAAAACTATCTTAATTTTATGTGGGGGTTTGTGTGCTAAAACGTGTGTAACTCTTTTGTGTGACGAGCTGTTTTTAACATATTAATTACATATTGTATTAAGGGAAAGTAGTTACTCTTTTTTAAGTCTTACTGGATAAGAACTTATCCATACAGTATGTTAACGCGCGATTTTTTTAACTTGGATCTAAAATTAAGGGTAGAACGTTTTGGCTTTTGATGAATACCTTCGCCATGGTCAGGCCTTGGATGTGTGATCAAAACTTCGTGATCTCCTCCTTCGAGCTTCAGAAGGCACGTTAAGCCGTTGGTCTCCTCACCAACCCGCATTGGGCTCGCGTGGTGGTATTATGGCCAACACTCCTCATGTATTTCTGCATGAGGAAGGCTTGTACCCAGCAGTGGGACGCATACTATAGGCTGAGGACGACTAATCTAAATTTCAGGAATACGTTATCGCAAGCAAAACATAGGCCCGTATTCCAGAATCAATCTTAAGCGTAGATCTTTGCGTAGCATAGCTAGAAAGGGATGGCGTTATGTGAGGATGAATACCGCCATTTATTTCTAATATTAAGATGGATGTGTGGGGTAACGAGGATTGATAGAGTGAGGAATATATCAGGGGATGCCTGAAAGTTGCTCCAGTGATAGAGAAGTTGAGAGAAAATCGGCTTGAGAAGAGAGAACGAGCATGTAACGAGAAGAGTTATGAATATGAGAGTGGATGGTAATGCAGGGAGAGGAAGTCGGAAAAAGAGATGGATAGATTGTGTGAATGAGACAAGGACATGGCTAGAATAGGAGTGAATGTTGATATGGCGTGTGATAGGGGATAGTGGAAGAGAAAGACTAGTTGCGCCGACCCCAAATAAAATTGGGGAAAGGGGCAGGCTAATGATGATAATACTCGAGCAGAGATTGGTTCTAGAGATCAGATACGGGCCTTACTACTAAACAAGGAATACATGTTACGGTAATGTGAATAATATTTGCGTAGTAGGATCTAATCCGTCAAACTAAGAGTATAACAAAAACTTCTCGTAAAGCTATTAAATCACGCACTATTAAAGCAAAGTAAGTAACTGAAGCCGTAGATCTAGTTATAAAGGTCATGTGGTAAAGAGGATTGCCTGTAAAACGACACTGGCATTGACACACACTTCGGCGAAAATCTCTGTCAATTTAACAAGCAACGAATAAAGTACAGGAATATTTTTTGGTCCATTTTAAATACTTATAATTAGAGTCCTCTTTAAATCTGATTAAATTTAAATCATAATCATTTCAGCTTAATAACATCCTCAGGCAGAAGGATCGGTCCATCATTTGCCATGTCTTCTTAAACTCAACAAAATATTGAAAACCTCGAAAAGCATGTTTATTAGAGTCAATAAATTTACTTAGTTTAGCCGTAGGATAGGAAAGAAATGTATGGATATCCAAAGTTAATAAATATTGGTATAATCAATTGCCGTAGTAGTTCTCCGCGTCTAATAACATAAAGTAGTTTCACATCAAACAACGAACTGCTGCCCCATAATCTAAAAGTACAATTTGGCAATCCAAAGTATAAGCCATAGTTGGTAGAATGTCTTACATAAATCTTTATCATAATAGCGGACTCAGACAAGTTGACGCTATTGGTGCGTTCGGAATGCTGTCCTACTACGAAATCAAAGGCCGCTGCCTACATATTTAATGATCGACAAAGGTAAAATCAATTTCCAAATGTATTATTATATTACCCTAATCCAGAGTTAATGGTTGAATAACAATGCTGTTTGTTTACGCGTAAATAGCTAATGCTATGGTATTTGTTCTTGGAGCTGTCAATCGGTAAATCTGGTGTTTATTTGTGATTATACGCTGTATTTGCATTGTTAAAAGTAATCAGAAGTAGCATTGGGTGTACGCAAGGCAGCGTAAGACTGTTAGTGTGGACTGTGGGGTCCTTGGGGAGCCTATATCCAACAGTGGGCGTCTTTCGTCTATATTAACGAGATGATGATATAATGATAAGATGAATTATTTAGTCCCGTGTTGGTCCGGGACACAAAAAGAATGTACCAACTGCTTTTCTTGCCTAGCATGTCGTAAAAGGCGATTAAGGGCGTATTGGGTACTGGGTCTGTGATTGTGTAGGCGATGAGCTAGCCACTTGTTACTACTCTTTCACGATTTTTCATCTGCCAAAACCCAATTTTTGTATGGCTAAATGTGGTCTTAAGGAACACAGTGCTCCTTGGAGTCTGCGTACCCCTTCGGGATTTGCAGGCGTGATTGTCTGTATGTGAATTAGAACAAAGACAAATCCCCAAACTAGACACCCCAAAACACGATAAAAAATAAAAAGTTCTTTATTCTAAGAAAATAAACTACACTCATAATAAACCATTTATTTTTACACAGTTGCGGGTACTAACACATTAATTACAGTTTTACTTACATACGTTACTAGTTTCATAGCAAATTGTAAATAAATACCGCGACACATTTCACAAATGTTTCTCAAGTGTTTTATTTTCATTAATATTTATAGAAGTGCTGCCTCAAATACAAATAAATCTTGCATAGTTACTCTGCGCATGTCTTATCCGAATATGTAAATGTGAACTAAACATATTTTAATCGGAGTCGCTATAGAACCAGTAAAATTACACACAGTATAAAAATATATAAAATATATTTTTTAATTTTCTGACGACCTTCGTGGTCGAGTGGTCTGTACGCCGGTCTCAAGGCGTCGCCATCTCGAGAGGTTCTGGGATTCGATCCCCGGTGGGGGCAAATGTTTGTGTGATGAATACAGGATTTTGTGCTCCGGTCTTGGATGTTTATATAATATATTGTATATATTCTGAACATTTATACGTATTTATCTATTAATATTATATTTGTCCGTCATCTAGTATCCGTAACACAAGCAGCATTGGTTGCTTAAAATGGGTCTATTTGATAGGTGCGAATGTCTGAAGATACTTATTTATTTATTTATGAAAGAAAATAACTTATCATTTAATTTGGAGGTAAGTTTACAGAACACATTAATCAGTCAATCAACAGCCACAGTCTCCTTCATGTTACCCCACAATTTTCGGTTCTGGGCTTCCCCAATCCAACTGCTGCCAGCAAGCCTCTTAAGATCGTCGGCCCATCGGTTTGCAAAACGCCCTACGCGGTTTCCACGTCTGCTCCAACGATTGGTCCTACGGCAGACGTAACAAGCCCATTGCCAGTTAAGCGCGCTAATCCTATGTCGGTGACTTTCGTCTTATGCCGAATATGATCATTTCTTATCTGATCTTTTAATGAGATACCGAGCATAGCCCTCTCCATGGCGCGCTGAGCGAAATTAAACTTGTGGACCAGTTTTATGGTAAGTGTCCGTCCACGTCTCCGCAGCATAGGTCATTACCGGTAGGACATACTGATTACCTTAGTTTTGAAGCATTGTGGCAGGGATAATGTAAAGATATAACGAAGCCTCCCAAACGCCGCCCAGCCTAACTAAATCCTCCTGTCGGCCACTTATTTTACCCACTTACATGACTACATTACATTATTTTACCCACTTACATGATTATACAATCTAAAATTATTAAAAAGTCCGTAAGAAGTAACAAAATAAAAAAGGTACTAATATTGGGTCCTTACCTATGAAATTGGTGTTTTTATTCTGTCTTAGTTGTTTTATTTTGTCTGTAACTATTAAGATTCAGAGTATTCCTAAAAAATAAAAACCTCGTCTAAAAATAGACTATATTTTTGAGCTCTTTTGATTTGTTTTGATAATTTGTTGTGAGTTTAATAGTGTTAAAATTGGACACGGAGACAACTCTTTTTAAGTGCCTCCCGAATACATCATTTTATTTGCATTCACTTAAAAGCAATAAATAATTTTTATGAAGTGTGATATGACACATATTACTAAAGCTTGTCTAATGATAATGCCAAATATTATTATATCTGGATTTGTCGTTGTGAAGAAAACTGATAAAATGTTAGTATGGAAAATGCAGAATTAGCCAAAATCTCCATACAAAACACCAATTTCATAGGTAAGGACCTAATATTAATAAATCAGGTAGGTACTCTAAAATCAATCTAAACGAGAAACGTTTTACATAATCACGACGACGTTGCAATCAAGTTGCCCATCTTTATATCGTCCAAATAAAACCATTAAATAAATGGTAAATAATTTGATAAGTATATAAAACTTTCTATAGTAATAAATTTCGAAGATCTCTAAAAACTTTCGATTATTGAGAGACAATACTGTTTTGCCTCATACACTACGATCGCCACCCGTTGCGCCTGCGCAGCCCACCTAAAGGCAGACAGGTGCGCGGACTTCCTTTCACACAACCGTAATATTTTTTCACATAGTACCTACCTATGAGTTACAAATGTCGACGCAATCTTACGACGTTGCTAGGAGATTGTAATGAATTTTTATTGAGTTGTAGAATGGTTGTAGAAAATAAAACATATTAAATGTTCTTTTTTTACTCCTTATTCTTACGAAAACTATTATAGAAGAGATGTGAGTAGTCGATATTTAGTCTCTTAAAAATATATATATATACAATAGCTTATAGCGTCGACGGGCTCACCATCTGTCACGCTAAGTGCAATCACTGCTTGGTTAAGCGCGGACTATGGCAATCGACGACTGTTTTTGCGGTGCTTTTGCCTAGTGTCTAACTAACCCTTAGGGGATAATAGTCGTGATTGTATGTATGTATGTAAATAGGAAAATATTGCAGCGGCGGCGGCGGTATTGCGTTGGCGTGTATTAGGATAGACCTATGTCCAACAGTGAACAAGTTGTTGATGAGGAAAATATTTGCTAGATACTACGGGCAATGAGTAAACATCTTTCTTTAAATATACTATATCAAATTTCCAAAAACGGATGGCGTAAATATACACTTACGACATAGAATTATGAGGCATAAAGATGGAATACCAAAATTGGTATATAATAAGGAGCACGGTAGTTCTGAACTATCACAAACATTTTATTCAAAAGTATTGAATAATCCTATGATCACTGTTGACGAGCACAATGAAAAAGACTTGCTTGAGAAACTATCTTTTATTGAACTGTACAAATACAATTGTAAATGATGTATAAAATACATTTGTTTTAATATTAAAAATATGAAGACGGCACTAAAGTTTGGAGGTTTTTTTTAACAAAAGATAAAGAGGCCGTAGCACTGCTTGACGCCAACAATCACAGAGTTTTATTAAGATTTGATCCTAACAATTTCTTTCGTGGACAGGGCAACAAGTGTATATTTCAACTGGCTTGTTATTCTCGCAATGACAGCATTCATGAGGTACACTACTAAATATTTATACCAGCTTTAGAATTGAAGTATAATTGACTGTCTCTGATAGACATAGTTTTTTCCTATATTAGATTACTTCCTTCTCTTCACTTTGCAGGATTTATTTAACATTGAATGGAGGCGAAGATAGGAAAACTGAACGACATAAATCAAAAGGTTAGCTTAAGTGACAACTGTAATAAAGATATTTGTTTTAGCGTTGAACAAGTTTTTTACGACTGTCAAGATTAAAATATAATAGATACGTCTTAATGTCTCTAATCATATGAAATATAGACGATGTATTTAAAATGTAAGGTGAAGATAAAAAAGCATTAAATCAAAAGTTAATGTAAAATGTCAAATCGAATAAACATTTTATTTCAACTTTCCTAATGGCCCCGATCTGCCACTCGTAAATTTGTTTTTATTTTATAAAACGAGTCTACGCACAACTACTGCGGGAGAAATCGTTTAAAGCGATAATGATTTCACTTAGAAGGGACATAGCGAATAAAACGGGAGTTTTATAGCTTAAGATTAATCTTTAGGGGGCCTGTTCTATTACCATTGATCTATATTGCAAATTGTTTGAATAGTTGTTGAGTAATGAAGTTTACACAATTGTTTGCTAAACGCAAACATTTCTTTGGCAAGCCATAATGGGGTAAAACGAAACGATGAAATCAGATTAAGGTATGTAAGTAATAGTATAAACGCACCACGTTACCAAATGGTTTTCGATTTGCATAAAATAATTGTGCCTAGAAATATATCTGAGGTAAATAGGAAATACATAAATACCAAGAAGTTGACTAAGTGTTTAAGTTTAAGAATTTCGACTAAGGTAACAACCGCAGGCATTACCGCGTTATTGGAAAATTTTCAGGTATTACCGAGGTATGTAACATTATTGTAGTTTTAAGCAATTACAGGCATAGTTTGCTTAACATCTCAAACTTTTATGAAAGATCCGATTTATAACCGTTTCAATCGCCATGGAGCACTGGACGCAAGTTGTCTTTAATAAGGGTCAGTTTTTTTATCCGTGCAATGGTCAGGTTTACTAGCAGTTTAAAATATGGACCAACGGCGAAAACGCATGTTGTGATATTCCAGCCTGTCCAATAGTTGAATTTTCAATTGGAAATAAAGTTGCTGGGATTAGTAACATGGCGGCTGTAGCCACAGCTGATGTCTATTGTTTTGAATTTTCATCGCACATTTAACAGTTTGTCTAGCTGAAGTCACGCATTTTGGCGTTTCCATTGACGCTATTGGACTAGAATTTAACTATTAACTATTAATTATAGTTACTATGACTGCGGATCAAAAAACTCACCTGTTGGATACAATTATTTTAATTACCAAGAAATCGATAAAGAAACTGATGATTAAATAATCATATTAAAATACCTTTCAGTTATTATGTAACTTCCTTTACTCTGTACACACACTCATAAGACTTAAACGATCCGTATCGTTACATCTTGATAATAAGGGCCAATATTGTTAAGACCGATATGCGAGTATCTTTATACTTGCTTAGGACACCAATCATTAAAGCAAGTTACGTCTACCATTTCGATTGAAACCAATCAGAAATACCTATCAAGTTTCGAATCATCAAGTGTCTCTAATTAATGAAACAGAACTCAATCAACTGAGCGACGAGACATATTAAAACAAATTAATTAATAGTTACGTATATTCAGTCATCTTAAAACTATAGGTAAAGAACTAGTTCTTTTACTTGTGTTAACATAAATCAACGATGTAACAGCTATTAAACCTCGCTAACTAACCGTGGCGGATCGCTGTACGACATGGTTGGCAGTATAAATGTTATGTAAAAAAATTAAACAGTACTTACGCAGCAATTACAACGCCGATGTGTTCGCATTACTCAAATTATTTGTTCCAGTTGTCCATCTGAAACAAAAAAAGGGTATGTTAAATGCTTTGTAAGCTATAAATAATATAGTCTTATATTACTAGCACTGCGCAGTACGCATCCTCTGGCAATAATTAAATTTGTTATTCACATGTAACATAATACGAAGCATATCTATAATGAACAAGAATAATGAATAATTAATGCACACAGCAGTTACCATATCTTGCAATGCAACTTTGTTTTAAATCAAGATTTTGATACCGTCCAATCAAATAAAAAAGTCCTTTATTTTCTTGAAAAAATTTAGACCTCGATTTTTTTGATAAATTTCACGTAAAGATATATGAAAACGACATATAAAAATTATATTAAAAAAAATTACTTGAATAAGTCCTACATAATTTGAATTCCATAAGCGCTCATATACCTTCAGTGTCAACGAACGATCTGATCTCTTCCTCGAGTCATTTAGGACCCTTGAGGTCAGCTCCCAAGACGTTACAATGGCGATTGTTAGAAAGAATCGACCGAGACAATAGAATGGTACAAACAATTAGCATTGCCAATTAAATATTTGTTTAACCAGTATTGTTTGTTCGCAAACAAATAAACGCAGGGCACGGGCGGTTGATCAAACCATATACGGAGGCAAATTACGGAACAATCACAGGTAAATAATTAGATGGTGCATTGAATTTGAATTTAGAGCCGTGCATGATCTCAAATACTTTACAGAGTGTGAACCATAATACCACTTGCTATTTTTGTTTGTTTAAATGCAGAAAAGGGTGGTGGTGGAAATTGTTGCTATAGCAACCAAAACCAACAACATAAATAATATAAAAAATCCTGATTGGGAAATGTTGCTATGTTTTCAATGTCGATAGTAAGTTCGAACCATTACGCCACCGAGTACCTCACCATTTAGGTATAATTTGAATTCAAATAATATATGTATATATATTTAACTATGTTACGGGAACCCTTTCTTTTTCCGGAATAAAAAATAATATCTAAGACGTTGATAAGGTATCACCATGTAAAATGTCATTGAAATCGGTCCAGCCATTTCGGAGATTAGCCCGTACAAACAGACAAACGGACCAAAAAATGAAAAAATAAATTTTTTTTGGTATTTTCCCTCTTTTTTCATCCCCCTGACTTGGTTTTAAGCATTATTTTAGTTAAGTAGTTAAGAATTTTCCTTGTATGATATGATATTTTAGTAAAGCAGATCGAGTTATGCAAAGTCAATTGCAAGATTGAATTAAAACGGTAGTATTAATGATACTATTAAGTTATACTACTCGTAGTAGCAGTAGGATACGGTTTATTTGTAAACACACTAATTTACACGTTACACACAAATTATGTGACTCATTTCCACTACTCACTTAAGCATTGATATAAAACGAGTAAAATAACTCCCCTAGCATAAGGATGTCGATTTACACTGGACATTGAGTCTGG
The DNA here is from genome assembly GCA_910589355.1 of Parapoynx stratiotata. Lineage (NCBI taxonomy): Eukaryota > Metazoa > Arthropoda > Insecta > Lepidoptera > Crambidae > Parapoynx > Parapoynx stratiotata. The sequence goes on from OU342466.1 coordinate 6,337,597, forward strand.
TGGGTTATTTCCGCTTGCCTCACCCCGTTTTGTCACTTCTCCGTTGACGAGAGGAAATTACTTAACAATAACAGCATATCATCACGTCCTTGCCTTTGAAAGGTTGGGCAGAGGTTTTAAAGCCCACGTTTAGTCTGATTGTAAAGTCCCCCTCCTAATAAGGACCGAATCTGAAACCATGCACCGGGCACAATGTAAGGCAAGCGATATTCACTATCAACTGTGCATAAGTTTTGAAACGCACCTGCCGAAAATCGCTATCCGTATCACTAAATGAATAATGTATAGAATTTTAAAATAACGTTCGATAGCTATTAAAACAGATAGTATTAAAACTCGTGCCTTTGACGTTGGCATGTTTTAAAATGTATAATGTCTACCTACCAGTTCGGGGATATAGGCGTGATTAGTATGTATGTAGTATATAAAGGCCTTGGTTAAAATTTGTATGAAAACTAGGAGCATGCATCAGGAAAACGCATTATTCTAGTTTTAATGCATATTATTTTATATTAGGGTTGACAAAACTGGGCATGACGAGCGGGACTAACCCAGTCTAGTGGGTGGGAGTAGGCGTGGGAACCGGTCTTAACGAACTGACTCATTGACTTAAATTCGGATTTCGCTTTCCAATACTTTTTCAACGATTTAATTAGTGCTTTGTATGCAAGATTGGTATTTATTGCAGATAGAACTAAATAAGCAGATGCAATTGACTAGTTAAGGTATATTGGTTAAGAACATTTTGTATTTTAAATGGTTTATACCATTTTAGTCTTTTAAGCTTTTATAACAATAAAATTAATTCAGACTTTTATGGAAAACGTCACAGTACATAATAGCAGATATAAAGATTTGAAAGTAGTTTATTTTGCGTAATAAAATAGTGTCTGAACATGCTGTAGAATTTTGATCCATATTTTTCAATTAAATTATTGAAACTGCGACATCACGATAATAGTAGATTAGTAGCCAAGGGCTGTAAGGCATCAATTGCAGCCCGAGATATTTAGGCGCACGAGCGCAGCGAGGGCGCTTATAGTTCGAGGGTGCAATTGATGCTTACACCCGAGCTAACTACTCTGCTTTACATCTCGATTGTGAGGTAAGTGGAAAATAAGGCATTACAAGAATAAATAAATTTATTTTCAAGAACTAAATTTAGCTTCGCCGTTCGATATTCAAAATTGATGAAAATAGCGAAGCGACCTCTTTTGTCACAAGAATAAATAAATTTATTTTCAAGAACTAAATTTAGCTTCGCCGTTCGATATTCAAAATTGATGAAAATAGCGAAGCGACCTCTTTTGTCATTGGGCTGAATGCATGATGTCTAGTGCCAGTAAGATGGTTAGATGTACGCGAACTTTTTGAAAGAGTTTTTTTTTAATTACTTACCGCCCTAGGGCGTTTCTAGCTACATTATTAACCTAGGGCGGTAATTGATCACTTACAACCCGCATCTGGGGGTATTAAGGACCTACTTACCGAACATGAGAGATGTAAAGAATATTTAACTGCACAATACGACATAAGCGACAAAAATTTACATAAATTTAACAGATATAATAATATAGAACTCTAGAGAAAGTACAGATGAGTTCGTCGATCAACGGATTTCAAACTCCGATACAAAAGGCGCAAGTTTAGAAAAATGTCTGAAGGGTAAGTTTGTCATTAAAATAGGGGTAGGTAGGTATACGTAGTCGAAATAATATAAATTTTATTATTCTTTCGACTACTTATACCTATAATCAATTTTTTTATCAGGGCACAAACTGTATCCATCATCTTCGCCGGAATCTGGTTATAAGGCACCATTTATTCTAAGAAGATAATTTATCAAAAGTATAAACCCTTATTGCATCATTTCAGAATGTAGGTAATAAGCAAATTCTCTTTTTTCAGTCAATATACTGGCACTTTCAGAATTACCAAACCCACGATATATGTTTCGTAACTGTCTATAGGCAAAATCGATTTATGTATCGAGATATCGATCACACCGTGTCAAGGCATAAGTAGGGGACGCATCATACAAGACAAGAAATAAAAAATCTCATTATTTTACATGTACCGTTGGTGAGAGCGGGATAGAGAGCCTTATTACAGTGACAATTATGTCTGGTATCGAATAAAATGGGTTTTGCAATTCGCTTTCGCCACTGCGTGGGTGATGGCGGTTCGGCCCAAATCGGTCAAACAAATGCGAACAGGTTGAATAAATAAACTGAATTGTATGTAGGTGAGTACAATGTACATAATAACATCATGACTGTACTGCGAAATCAGAAGTGGTTAGTAATATCCATGGCCCTATAGAGCCTTTCGAGATAAGCGCCTGTTATCTGTGTTGACATTTATAAATTGTATAGAACGTAATATTGGGACCAAAGGATAAGGCTGTATCTATTCCGAACTATTGTCACGTATTTAATAGGAATCTTATCTTTAAGACATTTAAGTTTAAATTACTTGCGAATTAATATTATAACATTTGAGTTAAAATGATAACATTTACAGCCTAAAAATTTGATCATAGAATGTCGCGCAGAATGGAAATTCACGTAACGTTAGAATTATTGGACAGTTCCTGTTCTACGTGTTGTGTAAAATAGATTAGCTTTTCTTAACTGTCACACCTGCCTCTATGCAGTAAATACTCCTTTGTCTAGTAGCTAAATAGATCATTTGGCTACTTCGGACAGTAAGACAAAAGATCTTTTCAGTAACGAACATCATGTTTCTTGTTCAGAGTAATGTGTTTGTTTCACTACAGAGGTTTTTAAAAATGTGTGGTTATGTAACTTGTTACCTTCTGTCTTGTTAATTATATAAGTTTACAGGTGAAATTTCTTTGTTGAGAAGAATAACGTGCGCATTAAAATTAATTATACTTTTTTAGAAATTCTGAAAATTATTATATAAAAAGTAAAGAGGAAATATTTATAGCCCTTGTTTTTGTCTTCTGAATACTGATATCTAATAGGCTGACACTCAGTTGCATAAAGATTTTTTAAGGACGACATTTGTAAATGAGACATTAAAACTTTAAAGTTCATTAAATTTAAGGTTGTCACACAAAACAGTTCTAGCTTATGTCTCTTTAGCATTGACAGGGTGCTAATGTCGTTTTGTGCAACGTAAAACTACGCTAAGGTGTTCTTTTGACACTTCAATAAATAAATTTAATGGAGCATTAGAGATAATGCCGACATTAAATTTTAAAGTTCGTTTCTGCAACTGGGTGTGAGAGAACTAAAATCTATGAAAAAAATAACTATAAAAAGTACAACAGTGTAGTAAAGGTAATTTTAATTAAGACAAACCACAAGGACCAGTGTCCAAATAAAGAATGCTGTTCGTTTTATTTTACAATATCAACTATAATTTACAGATTTTATTACAAAGGTATATTATGTCTAACAAACTGTTAACTGTAATCTAAAACGTGTGATTTCTATTTACCATACCATACACGTAGATACACTAAGCAAACACACAAGCTATTGTTTTAAATCATAAAACAGTGTTGTAAATTCTAAAAGCCACCACAGAAATCAAAACGCATTACTGCATGGACACGATTCCATTCAACTTGTCAATAGACCCTTGCTTTTTAAGCTATTGCATAGCTTCTATCGCGGGCCTTGAGCGCGGGGACCGAATCCAGAAATTCCGTAACGAAAAAACCTCACGCTCCCCACTCCGATGCGCAAGGAGGTGTGGCTTGAAGGCCGTGCATAGTCTAACGTCGTTTCAGTTCGGCAGTCTTCGACACGGCGTTGTGTGCGTGCGATTAGACGTATTGTACGACTCTACGGAACTCGCACGAATCGAGACGAGCTGCTCCGAAATCGGACGAATACATAAGCAGTTGTTTATGAGAAAAAAAAAAACTACGAAACTCGCACGAATCGAGACGAGCTGCTCCGAAATCGGACGAATACATAAGCAGCTGTTTATGAGAAAAAAAAAAAAAATTTAAACAATATTAACATATTTTATTTATTTAATAATAGAAAAATTTGTTTTCTAATCGGTCACCACGCTCAAAAAGTGTAACTTGAATTAATATCAAAGAAAAAGAAATACTGCATGAATAAAATAAATAAATAAAATTATAATTGCATAAGTTTTTTTTTTTTCGGGCCTCAGAAGGAGGACTTTTTACCTTCCCATGCGGGAGAAGGTGGTAAATCCCTCATTGGATACCCACCGGCCGCGGCCGGCCGGTGGTTATGTCGGACTCCTACCGACTAAACACCACCTTGCTTTAGGCCACTGAGGGTTTTGGTAAAGCATTGGTGCAGCGACATAAATCCTTTAAATGTTTAAAGGGTGAAGGGAGGGGGGTAGGACTATAATTAACAGCGCTGTTTGAAAATTGAAGTACCTGACCTGCTGTAGTAGTAGTAGCACTTCTACGGGAAAAAGGCGTGAGCGTAACCTATTGCAAGTACCTATGGTGTAAGCAAGGTAAATAAGGAATCACAAATATGCGCCAGATCTCCCTTAGTAATTGTAACACATAACATAATTATCATCACGCCTCTTTCCCAGAAGGGGTAGGCAGAGGTGTTAAACACCCACATTTCGCCAGATATCTTTATCCATGTAACAGGTGGCGAGCTTGTTTCCATTACAATGCACCGCCGCAGTCAGAGAAGAGATATTCACAAACTGTACAGTGTGCATAATATTAAAAAAAGTAACATCGTTTTCATAGTGCTCGCTAATACAGCTACCGACATGTTTATCGGATACGTACAGTTAAAAATAATGACTAGATATAATATAGATATTCGACATAGATCAAAATTATTCCCATCTAGCCGACTGGCGCCTTAAATATTACGTGTAATGAAGATGTTAAACATTTACGATTTGATGCAATCAGCAATCTGTGAAAATTAGCAAGTACTTTTCGTAACGATAAAAAAGGATAATATGAGTCTCGAATTTATTACTGCAATCTACGTTAAATAAAAAAGTTGAAAAATCATGTAATAACGATTCAAGTATTTGTCTAGGAAAGCAAAATTAATGCGTAAGAAAATATCATATAATAAATCCATACTAATATTATAAATGCGAAAGCAACTCTGTCTGTCTCGCTTTCACTTCAAAACTACTGAACCAATTTAACCGAAATTTGGCAGGCAGAGTCCAGATAATGAGAAAGGGTGCCATGCGGGTGAATGTTTAAAAATTTAAATATAACGACAAATTTACGCCACTATAAACTTGCTTCTAATGATAGAGTACGAGTAGGAGTAAATTTGAAATTCCACCAATTGTGGCTACTCCAATTTGAAAAAATCTTTCAGTGTTGAATAGACTATTTATTGAGGAAAGCTATAGGATACATACCATCACAATATCTCAAAGTAACTATTCTACGCGGGTTAAGTTGCGGGCAAAAACTAAGCAATTTATATTTAGAGAAAGATGCAAGCATAGTCAAAAAATAAAAAGGTTATATTTGCTAAATGTGGACATAGCAGTTAGCGTCTAAGCTAAGAAATGCATTATAAATATAAATATTGAACTAAAGATCCTAGAAGAAATACTAGTTACATACCGCCTTTGGTCGTGATTGCGGTAAAATGTGAATCTCCCACGTTGCCTCAACCGACGATGGCATTTCAAAGTAATAGACAATGTCTGACTTTTCGCATCCGCATACAATTTAACCCAGGATTACAGCTTCATTTGCGGTTTGCCTTTAGCTAAAACTATTATTAAGGTCCAGTGAAGATATACTTCTAAATGTAATGAGTATGACTGGCGACCCGCTCCGACTTCGCATGTAATGATCATAAATACACTACAGAATGTCTTTAAACATATAAACTTTTTCTATAAGACTGCATTCAAACCCATTACTTAGGTATGAAAATCAATGAGCAATATTTATGTTGCAGTCTAAACTCTTAACCAGTCAGAAATACTTTTGACTGAACAGATTGGTCTAAAATACTATTGACTGAAAGTGTTAAGGTTAAGGTTATTTTTATATGACCCTTAAAAGTATTGTTTTAAGGGTCCGCGTGGACTAGTAGTGGTGAGCGTGATATTGCCTCTGAGGATATAGCCTATAGCCTTTCTTAATGAATAGGCTATCTAACACTGAAAGAATTTTTCAAATTGGACTACTACTTCCTGAGATAAACGCGTTCAACCAAACAAACAAATTTTTATGACCCTTAAAAACAATATTTTCGTCGTATATCAAAACATATTTTGTTGATGTTGATGCCCAATTAGTTATTTTGCTGACAAATTATAAATATTTGCTGCCCATAAATCGCTAACCAATTAGTAATTTTAGCTAACCAATTGTAATTTTTGCTGACCGAAATTCGAATATTTTGCTTACCGTTTAAATAACACCCCATTATAATATCAGTAATATATAGTATATATATTTACAGTTACAGGGCGAGATGTTGAGATTTTCACTATCTCCACAGTCATTGACTCCAGTATTACTTATGTGTACTACTCGTATATGCGAATCCTTTATAATTTTACTTACATTGAAGCATTTACGATGCAGTCAGTTACTCGATAAGACCCAAGTAGTTAATCCAACGAACGAAAGTCACAATCACTTTCGTCGCTCACAACTGCCTCAGGCTTTTCGATAAATAAGCAAGCGCATAATAACCCAGAATATAACACGACCTATACCGAAAGTCACATAACAGTCAGACTGAATTTGAATGTATTCATTTATGCACTACATATGGACCATCATAACGATGATAATAGTGTTAATAAAATTACCATTAAAACCTATTATACCGGTTAAAAATGAGACAAAAAAATGCGACCGGAATTATTTACCCTTTCCGAACTCATAACTCAAAATTCTCAGTGTGTCTTGTTTCGTACAAAGGATGTGCCTAAGACGAATGTAAAGAAACCAAAATTGATTCGTGGGCTAGCAGAGTGGCTAAACTATTCCTAACAACTAGTAAGGCAGACGAAGCACATAGCAAATGCCACACTTCTCAGCAAATTTCTGTAAAGAGCGCATGATTCACAGGTCCCGTAGCTCACCAGTCAAGGTCTCAGGCTCCGTTATCGGAACAGTAACGGCACGAGAAGGGCGTCGCTACTCCGCCGTCGGTTTTGATGCACGTCCTGGCGGGTTTCCATTGTTAATAGTAGGTTTTACTTAGTATTACGTAATCTTTCTATTTAAAAATGGAAAAAGTTCAGTCCTTGATAATATTCGTAGCACAATTAATTCTTCAGTAGTTACTATGGTCAATGCCATAAAGACCAAAACATGAAATAGCGAAAATCATAATAATGAACCAAATGAAAACGTTGATAGCCCTCATATAAACATTAAACGTTATTCCATTGATACCAATTAGAGTCAAAATAAAACATAAATTGTATTGATTATAAATCAAAGTTTCAAACTCATTAACATTTTACGGCATAATAAATACATTGGGTAATGAAACCTGCATGTGTTGAATCTTGTGCCCAATTATAGGTATCGATTACGCTTGAGGTATGTCGTGATTCTCCTTGAGCTAAACTTATAGAACATTTATGGAAGCATCAGGTACAGCGATTTCGAAGACTGCTTCAGGCTTTATATCCTTCGGTGCACTTCTTACTGCTTTAATACGCACATTAAAATTAACGTTTAATAGTCCGTCTCCAATAAGTTTTCCTATATATAGGCGAACTATATTAATTGTCTTAAATACTGCAGCTAACAGCACAAATAAATCATGTGTAAGTATTTCCTATCCTATTTATCCTACTCCATTTAAAATTTTAATTAAAGTTATTATTTGCGATCAGGAAACAATTATAAGCACCAAACACATTAATCTGTTCTAAAGATTATGATAATAGATACCATTTTATCATATGGGAAAGATGATGAGTGATTTTGTGTAGAGGTGTCAATAATTTCCAATCATGTATAAAATTTTTTCCTTTAATGATCCAATGACACATGAATCTGAAAGAAATTGTGAGGAACTGCGTAAATTGTGTATTTTTATGTCTTCTTATAAAGTTTTTGTATCAATAGTTATTTTTTCAACTTGATTTTCGTATGAATACGTAGAAATGGCAAAAGGTTGAGACTTTGTTTACGCATTAAGAACTAATGGCTTCCCGCGGCTTCATCCGCGCGTTACCTGTGGGTATATCGGGATGAAAAGTAGCCTATGTCCTTTCTCAGACTCTAGACTTTTATAAAATTTCGACTAAATCGGTTCAGTGGCTTTGAAGTGAAAGCGAGATCGACAGACAAACAGAAAGAGAGACATAGCAACTTTCGCATTTATAATATTAGTATGGATTGCTGATAATAGGTTGAGTACCTACAGCTAATCTCATGATACAGCAGGTACTAATAACAGAATTATAAGCAAATCACAACTCGTGAGAGACTTCGAAGATAGCGTTCTTGATCTACTTAAACTATGGTCGTGCAGAAATGGAAACGAGCGCGCGCGACTCACGAATCGCGTTTTACTTATTATCCTGAACGGGGCAAAGAGCCCGCTGATTGTTTCATGATTAGAGCACAGTCATCATTTAATGAATTGGGAGAATAGGGAATAGAGCAATGGCAATGTATATGTAATAAAACAGAAATGCCAATACAAAAGCTCCTAGTACTAGTTTAAAAATATAAGTATTAGTTCGTGATAAGGGCACAGTCATTATTTTGTGAATTGGGAAAATAGGGAAATTTGGAAAAATAGAATTTCAAGTTATGTTAATAAAACAGTAAAGGCAGTAGAACAGATTTCGAACTTCTGCTATTTAAAAAAATCTGATAAAGTGACAGTAATTATAAAGAAGAAATTGAGATAAGCTATATTAAAGAAGTCAACAATCACATCTCAATTTTAGAAATCAGTGTTAAAGTTTTTGTGACAAAAACTTTAATATTTTGTGTAACATTTTAAATAAGCCACAGACGTTATAGGCAAAAAGCGTGAAAGTGAACTTAAATGCCCAATAAAAACAGAATAAATTGTGTCCTCAAAACGCGAATTCAATTTCATTGAAACGCAGGGCTGTCTATTAAAGTGTAAACATATTTTGCAGTCTTAACCTAAATATTTGTTTTATAGAAGACGGGACAAATGAATCCACTTCAGCTGATGTGATCAAGATGCAAAAGAAGCTCATGCAGCAAAAGTCCTAAGGGTGTGCTGTGGGGGTGTCCTAAGGGTGTGGCTGTTATGATAATATGGTTCTTATCATATCAGTGACCTCACCTTGCCTGGTTGCCTATTGCCTATTCATGTTTACATTGAAGGGCTCAGGGTTGTAAGACGGAGAAGCGACACGTAGTGGAAGCGAATTTCATTTATGGTTGGTGCTACTAATGCTATAATCTAATCATCGCCAGACGTTATAAATTATAGCAACATGTAATTTTTTTGAATATTTGGTAGTGCCTAATGTATTTTAATAACCGTATAGCTATATTTATCTTATTTAGTGTGGACAACCCTATTGGCACGCCAAATAGAGGCGGCATAGATACGATAGCCTTTTCCGTATGAATACAGACGATAATGACTTGAGATTAAGATCTATTTAGAATGGAATCGTAGTAAGAGACAGACTGGTCAAATCCTTTTTTGGCGACGATAGATTGTTGTTCGAAAGAGATGACGATGAGATTTACTATATCGTATTGTCCACTGTCCTAATTCTATTAATTACCTAGAATTAATTGACGTAACATAGAAAGTTGATAAATCTTATTAACCATTTTTATTTCTCCAAGAAGAATATTACTTCATTCTGTTAAATGGTCTTAATAAAGTCTGAGGTCCATACTTCTCATGTGGTTCTCCATGAGGCCTGTGCCCAACAGTGGGACGTATAAAGGTTGAGGACTTTGTCATGTATTCGTGTAAAGTCAATTCAAGTTAAGCTTCTATTGTGCATGGCAGATATCTTTCAATTCGTTACAAATAAAAACGGGATTGCTCGCTCTTTAGTTCCGATATTAGAGCTATTGCAAAAACGAACACCTTAGAACAAACCTAACAATTTCTCGCTATACGAGGTCAAATCGTTTTAGTTTTGGCCCGACACGAAACGGTAATGTCACCGGTTGCGAAAGTCACGCGCCTTGTTCTAAATCACATTTGTTGGCAAAAACTACGAAATTTAGCTGTATAATTTTACCCGCCGCAATTACCTTGTGACTTGTGACGAAATGTGGACCTGGAATTTTTTGTTCGGTTTCTTAAAAAGTCGAGATAGCCGGCCCGGTTTTGTCGCGTTTTAAATGCGTGCGCTCCGAATTTTGTAGTCTGTCTCTGTACCAACGGTTATCGAAAAAGTGAAAGGTTGGGGCCTTGAGTCCTTAGTGTCAAAGGGCAATTGTAACCGATTAAAGAAGGCGAGGCAATTGGTGTAATAAGTAGATTTTTGATTTTTGACAGGAGGGAGATACTAGAATAACTAGAATAACTAACTTCAGATTATTTCATTAACTTTATTGGTTACTCAGAAAAAAAATTAAACACTTAGTTCAATACACATAAAGGTGATTTTAAAATTCGTTAATGAACATTAATTTATATGACGTCACTTAGTGCGGCCGTAAGGCATATTGTATTGGAAAAATTGTTGGTTGTAGACCAATTTTTTGCAGTATTAACATACAAAAACACCGCAATTAACTTAATTATCAATCACAAAAATTTTTAAATTAGAGATTAATAAAATAAATTTAAAAAAACTGCCAAAATAATTTCATAATGTCAATTTATATGAAAAATTTCCGCGTACCTATATTGTGTCTCTCGTATGGATTTAGAAAGAGATAAAGAATAATTCCGTTGGCGTTCTTCGCGAACGTTCCAGCATAACGAGGCCGGGTATCAGTATCATCAAACGGGTAGCGGAATCCTATGTTATTTATTACCCCCTCTAAAGGCATGTTTAGAACTTAATATTATTTATATACCTTGACTTCTATTGCGTATTTGAAAGTCCAACCTTAGGGTGGGTACAGACTAGCGTTTAGCCCGTTTAAGTTCATTTTTGGCAGACGAAGCAAATTTTTTCTCCATACAGTTACTTTACTCTTGACACACAGCCACAGAACACATAATAGAGGCGTTGCATGTTTTTAATAAATGAATTAAGATAAAAAATTCTGCAAAGAATAATTTTGTGTTATAATCTCGCGGTGACGCGAGCGAAAACATTGTCCTATGCGTGATGCATCATGAGCATGTACTTACGCACATGCTCATACGTTTAATATATCGTTTTGCCGCGTTTGCTAAAAATGAGGGTATACCCTGAGAAAATATCGCTAGTCTGTAACCGCCCTAAGATGTCACCGGAACTAATAAGCGTGGACTTTCAACTTCACGCTTTCATGATCGATGTCGATACTAACACGTGTTTTGCCCAACGACTTTGTCCGTAAAAAGTCAGTGTCATATCTATAATGATAGCATTACATTATTCCAGCTACACTTTCGGTTTCTTTGTATTTGGTGTAGAGAAATCTTACTGAAAGACAGACATTGAATATAAAATGTAAAAAGTATATGTAAAATGAGGGCAAACCGGGGCAGATGGGTCACCTGATGGTCAGTGATCACCGTCGCCCATAGACATCTACAACACTGGAAGAGTTGCACATGCGTTGCCGGGCCTAAAGGAGGGAATACGCCCTCTTTTTAAATTGTTGAAGGTCGTCTTGCTCTGAAAATAACTTTTGCTGACAGCCTGACAATTAATTTCCTAACTTGGATGTACGCGGCAAAAAATACGTGAAAACAAAAGGGTCGTGCACAGCTAACCATTTAAACTTTGGGGATGAATTTGGCGTTAGAAGGTACCGGCCGGTATGAGTAGGAGCAATTCCTCTAAACACTCCCCGTAGTAGTAGCGGTAGAAGATGGGAGTGATGGTACATCTCCACGCAGGCCCAAGGTGTCAAGCTGATCGGAGAGGCTAGGGTCGTTTAATATTCGAGCGGCTCTACGATGTTAATAATGATGTAATCTTCCTAAAAATTTTACGTAAAATAAATAAACTTATAAAGTCTGTACATTCTCAGGAACTTGATTGAAAATGATGAACTAAAACGGAAATGAAATAGTATTCAATAGATATAATAAAGCTGTGGCACAAATTGAATAATTGTTTTTAAATCCTTCAGGTGTAACAAGTTATGGGCAATACTTTATATCTTCAAAATACAAATAGGACTTATACTGTACCTACTATATGAAGTTACAAAATTAGTGTTTTACATTTTTACAGTTCTTAATAGTCGAGTACACAGTAACTACAATCACGAACCAGGTAATTACTTAATCGATTAATTGGGTACTTGTTTGATCAATACCTTACAATCTCCAACATTATAAATAATAAATGGAACAAAACAACATAAACGACCAATCTTTGCATTCCTACAACTATATTTATTACCTATGTCATAAACAGTTTCATTTTATAAAGTTTAATTAAACTAACCTTGTTATTGTAACTAAATTGATAGTGAAAATAATGTACAACGAAAGGTCAGAGAATTGATTAAGATGCTTTTGGAGGACTCACTTATGTAGAATTATTAATCAATAGAGCGTTTATAAAAAGAAACGGTTCAATAAAATTTCCCAATATAGCAATCACGCATAATGAGGCCAGACAACAAAGTGGTTAATTATTAGTAATAACTCTTGGGCGAATTCTAACCCTGAAATTTAGCTGCTAATTGCTCTGACAAGAATAACACGCTATCTGTAATAGACTATAAGCCCACTTGTCGTAATTTGATAATAAAAAAAAATTGGTCCGTCTGATGGTAAGCGGGCTTTTGAGCAAAACGTCAATCTTCGCAAAATGAATATATAGAAGCTCGTAGCACCAGATGCACACCTCACGCGTTGTCCACCAAAAAATCTATAGAAGATCTATATTGACTGCTGAGGTAGGTCCCCCCTACCTCAGCAGTCAATATCAATATCGATGAAGCGCGGGAATCTCTGGTTCTAATATGAAACGAGATCACAAATGTTTTGCGACCGATATTAAATGAGGTCTATCCTAATTTGATTTCTTTTTGATATAATTAACCGTTCGATTCATCATACCACTACGTTTTTCAACACTTCAGCAGGCAGTTTTAAAGAAATAAACAATCGAACATTTACGATATTCGTAATGTAACAAGTATAATCTTGCTGGCTATAAAATTTCATAAGCTTACTATAAATTTATGTCTATACAATAAAGTTATCCTGTAACATATGTAATGTTACACGTTACTAACCATAAAGGTTAAACACAACAATAAGATCAAGTTTTAATGCAGCTTAATTATGAATAAAAGCTATTAAAAGCCTGCCACTAGTTGAAAGCCGAGAAGCAACTTCAATGTATTTTTATACAATGTTTACTAAATTACATGGACAATAACAATAAAAGACCAGAACTAAGCCAATACAGTATTCTTAATAGTCGCTGTTGCTATGAAAGTGAAAACGGTCAAGAATTGTTGCCCTAACGTAGAATAAAATGAACCAAGCAAATCAGTGTTACACGCTACCTCGATTTATATTGATTGTTTGACCGTAATCGATGTAACTTATCGACTTCTAAGTTTTTAATCGATATACAATGTTTGAAAGACCAATGAAATTTGTATGTAGTGTATTCTTTATGTAAGACTGTGGTAAAACAAGATCAATTTAAAAAGCTGGAGCATGTAGTAGAATTAAACGACAACTCTTGTAAAAGTTAGTTGGCATAAAATAGAGAAGTAATTGATTGGGCAGTTATTTAATTATTTGTTCAGCAACAAAATGGTCAGCCGAAAAATCATTTGGGCAGCAGAATAATTATTTGGGCAGCAATGTACTTTTTAGCGGAAATGTATATAATCTAGGAAAAGGATCATCGAAAGATCAAGAATCAATTCCTAGGAAATGTATTCTGATACATTAGGTTAGGGTTATTTTTTATGACCCTTCAAAACAATATTTGTATCATCAAAACATATATTTAACAATTTGCTGCCCATATGTTGCTCCCAATTTATAAATATTAGCTGCCCATTAGTTATTTTAGCTGACCAATTGTATTTTTTGCTGATCATAATTCGAATATTACTGACTGTTTAAATAACACCCCATAAAATATTGACAACAATTATTATTGTGTAGAATTCATTTTTGGTATTGCGCGTTAAATAAGAAGTCCAGATCTTCCTGTGAAGCTCTAAGTGCTACCGTAATTATTCATAGTAGGTATGAAACAAACAAAGGATATTTGGCACAGGCCGCAAAGATTTTATTTCTTTTACCACATGATATTAGGTCCTTACCTATGAAATTGGTGTTTTGTATGGAGATTTTGGGGAATTCTGCATTTTCCATACTACATTTTTTTCAGTTTTCTTCACAACGACAAATCCAAAGATAATAATATTTGGCGTCTATCATTAGACAAACTTTAGTAATATGTGTAATATCACACTTCATAAAAATTATTTATCGTTTTTAAGTGAATGCAAATAAAATGATGTATTCGGGAGGCACTTAAAAAGAGTTGTCTCCGTGTCCAATTTTAACACAATTAAACTTACAACAAATTATCAAAACAAATCAAAAGAGCTCAAAAATATAGTCTATTTTTAGACGAGGTAATTATTTTTTAGGAATACTCTGAATCATAATAGTTACAGACAAAATACTAAGAGAGAAAAAAACACCAATTTCATAGGTAAGGACCCAATAATAATATATGATAAATGGCTAAACACGCCTAGAATTACACATGTACGAATTACAGCTGTCTGCTGTTCTTCCTGCCTTACAATTTATACCGTCACCACAGTGAACAAGCCAAGTTGTGACAAGAGATGTCAGGTTACATTACCCGGTAATTTTACTGCCTGCCTTACTCTTCAAGCCGGAACAGCATACGAGCTGTGCCGGCTTCTTAATTTATAGAATTATATAAAACTATACACTAGAAAATAGCAAAACCGCCCATAGACCGCCCTTGCAAATTATTTTTTTTATCAAATTTTGTATGATATTTTTATATGCAATAAAGAGTATAATAATAAAGTATAAATAATGTGCAACACTAAATTATTCAACTAAATATATAGATGTAATGAACTAATGACCTAGATTTACAGCATATTACCTAAATAATCATTTTCATAGCGCTTCGCTTGTAGATCATTAAAAAATAACATAAACATCAGTCAGGAATCAAATTGATTGCTAATTAGCTGCCAGAATGTAGGAATTAATTAGAATGAGAATTGAACTAACAATAAAGTAGAAGATTGTATGAATCAAAGTGTCAAATGTAATCAACACAGAGACGTCAATTACATCTAAGAGCTATTTAAGCAGGGTAATATTTTATAATGCTAACAAAGTAGTAAGCAGGCGCAGCAAATGATCTATAGACATTATAGATACAAGAGTTAATCAGCACATAATTATATTTTTAGACAAATGGCTCGTCTGCAACAGTAATTGTCTGAAGGTCCGGCCAATGAGTTTGCCACCCGCTGCGAATACCATCGCCACTAAGTTTGTTTGATTATCTACGAAGCTAATGGTACTTCCTATTTAAAGACCCAACAACTAGTATTGCAACAAATAATTATAGAATACAGGAAAATCTATTTTTACTAGTATTTTATGGTCTAGTAGCACTTTTAGTAATAGTTCTTATGTCAACAAATTAATATAATTCTTCTGGGAGGTCCAAAACCAAAAATAAATTTAAATAATAGGAAGGAAGGGATAGAAAGAAGACTAGAAATTTTTCGACGAGAATCGTTTGCGCTTCATTCTAAAACTATGAACATTAAAACATGAACTTAGTGTCTAAGGCGCTTTTTGTCACTCGCTTGAGATGTCATTGACCCTGACCCTGTCATTGTCCCTAGTCCAAAAAAGAAGATGTTTATGTGATAGCCTTAAAGTAAACATTTGTTCTCCAATTATGGACGTTTATGTTTATTTAGTATACTTAAATGAGTAAATATAATAAGTAGGAAGGGTTATTTGTCCATCACATGCGATCAATAACAAAAGCGCGCAAGCTTACTTCGAGATAGTATATAGGTGTGAGTTGAATAAGTAAAATAAAGTGAGTTAAAAACCTCTTACTCCAAAAAATATCCAAAACAAAAAAAAAACTCAAAGGAAAAAAATTATTTCTGCCTTCGTAAATACGTAATTGTAACTTTGCTGTTAATACAATTAATAAAAATTGAGAAAAAAAAATATTTAAATTTAACAATTTAAGAAGTCGGGTCCAGCCAATAAAAAATACAGTAATACCTACTTACGATTACAAACGAAGAAATTGTACGTTTAAAATTAAAAAAATTAAGAATCTCCTTTTTTGAAATCAGAAAAAATTTCATGATTCTACTGAAATGACTCACAAATTACCTAGGCATAGACCCGCATTTTCTGTCCGTCGTCAACAGAAACTAGGACACATAACTATAGAACAAAAGATAAACAGTTAACAATTAACAATACCTGTGCGTAAGTTATTCCTACTCGTAAATTCACACAGCGTCGTGTTTATCCATAGTAATACGACAGATTTCATACAATGGTTTTAAAGCAGAGCAATGCAGAGAATCGCAAAAGATAACCAAATACGGTGACTCGAGTACACTATAAATCATAGGACCAGTCTCGAAGCGACACATAGAAATGCGTATTCAATAAGCAGACTTGCAAATAAGAATAAAAATAGGCATAGAGATATTCCTCCGTACATGGCTAGTGCCAGTTTCAACGGCTATGTTTCTTGTTACGTAATCATTCAAAATATCTAAACCAGTAATGTAGGTACAAGAATTAAATATTTTACTAAGAATTACGTGTTTACTCAAGCGAGAACAGTCTGGGTAACAAACTGAGCATTCAAAAGTTAAAATGTAAATTAGTCTGGTACAAAACATCTATTATATTTACTAACGAAAAACCTCGTATTACAAAATAATAGATCATTACACTTCACGAAAGTAAAAGTCAGCAACAAAAACGTTAAATGTATCAAAACACATATCGACCGACAAAATGTTGAACTGAAGTGAAAGTCTTAAGAAGGAAGGCGTAGTGTTCAGATTAATTGCAGAATTAATATAAATTAATCATATTTATTGCTTAATTCGCTTTTATAGCGTGTCTCAATGATAAACACTGCAAGATTGCTCCGGTGGCGATAATACTCACAAACGATCAAATAGAGCTAGATTAATAGTGCACTTTACTTACACCCCAATGACCTATCGCAACTCGAAATCTTGATAATTCAACGCTTTGTGTAAGCTGTAACAAACGCGAGTATAAAGTATAAGGTTGCAACGAACATTTCTGTCATCTTGCACAGCACGAACGTCCTCATAACACTTGTGCATTTACATATCAAACCACCCGTGAGAAGCTTCGAAGCATAAAATAGTAAAATAAACCCATAATAAATAATCAGCATTATTTAGTTGAAGAGTATTGTAGGACCAGCGCCGAAGCCAGTTCTCAATGCTGTTAGACAAACGACGTCATAAAACATGTTGATTGTTGCAGAAACGTCAATAAATATTGTATAGGTGAAAAGGGGGTTTGGTTTAGGAACGTTAGTGAGAATTCTTTGTGTATGTAATTCATTTATTCAGTATTCCTTATCACAAATAGTTAGGTACTTTAGAGAAAATAAAAGAATAGGAAACCTAAGATAGAATTCCTAAATAGTTGTTATGGAATTCTCAGGCTAAATACTTGTTATACCTTGCGGCCGTATTCTCAAATATAGCTTAGACTCATTTAAAATAACACACAAAGTGCAATATTAATCATTTCGTTACTAGACATGACACAAACATTGCTATTTATCACACACTAACAATCTAAGTTGTTTAAACTATCGGAATCTATTTAGAATGTTTCCAAATAGCAATAATTAACTAGACCCGCCAGCGATACCATGTGGAAGACTGAGACACAATTATATCGGCATCAGCAACAGGAAAACGTCTGGAAGGCCACCTGTCTCCTCTGAGCCTATAACGAAGTGCAATTTATAGACTTACATTTAAGTACGTAGGCGTGAGTTTAGGTCTGCGGACTTTCAACTAAACGGGGCAGGATTAATACCAGTAAGCTGTCGCAGATTTCATCGCTAATATAGTGACATGTATTAGGGTTAGCAATTATAATACGGGATAAGTATCGAAGGAAACGGCCAATCTGACCCAATACCTCGGACTTCCACTTAGATAAGATATTCACTATCCATACAATAGGCAAGCGAAAGGCCACCAGGAAAACAATATTAAATCGCCAATTGATTCATTACATATTTGATTAGCTCCGAATGCTAGATATTCCTGCTCGATATGCAAAGCGAGACACGATATCTTTCAACGGATAAGAGACTTATTTACATTTACACTCCTAGAACGTATGGCAACTAGTGTAATTGACTACGCATGCACTGGCCCGAAAGCGAAGACAGCGACCCACTTGTTCAAGTTATTTAAACCCTTGCTATGTTGTCTGCCGTGTGAATCATCCTAGGACCAGACGTGATACAACAATTTACAATAGAGTACCGCTAAATGCAAATTTGAAATCGAATATTCAGATACGTTCTTCTACGCGTAAGGAAATGAGTATCGTTCGTTACACACATTATGCTAATGTGGCAATGGTTTAACAAAGAACTAGTAGCGACTTAGGGTGAATGTTTTGATTCGTGGTTATATTACTTAATAGTTAAAATCTAGACCAATAGCGTCAATATGTGTGACGTCAGCTCGACTAATTATTAAATTTGCGATGAAAATTCGAAGCAATAGACATCAGCTGTGCCGCCAACCTAATCCTTTTACTAATCCTAGCATCGTGTTGTGGTTAAATTGTCTATGATTGTTTTACAACAGTATTTGAAAATTCGACTGTTGAACAAGCTGTCATATCACGACATCATACGATTTCGCCATTGGTCCTTGTTTTAACCTATTGGTCAATCTAACCACGGATAAAAAAACCGACGCTTAGTTTATAATAATAAAGCTAAGAGAAATTGCAAACACAGTAAATTGTTAGATTGACATTTCTATCACATTAAAATCGACAGTTTGACACAGACAGATAATTATGCAACTGTCAATCATCTATACTGATTAGGTGTAACCTTTATTTTTTGACATACTAACCTTGATATTAGTAATTAGATTATCATATTAATAAACAGCGAATGCCAATATCCATTCAATTGGTGACAAAACTTGCATATAAAGATAAGGCAGTTAGCCGCTTATTGACCAAAGAAGCGATGTAATGAATAATGTTAAATATACCTATGAGAATACAAAGGAGGGTGGAATTAGAAGATATTACGTATTCTAGTTACATAAAATAGGAGCTCAGTAAAAAGAAGAATAAAGAAATAGGTACTCCGCAGAATTGCTTTTGTTCTCCTTTTTTTTTCTAAAAGAAACCTTTAAATACAGACCCTAAGTGCGAGATATCCCGCCGTATCCCTCGTATAAAAAAATATATATATAAACCGCTGTTGCTGCGTCCGATAGCCGTGGACTATTTACGTCAATTTTATAACTGGTTCGCCCACTACATAACCTGACAAATATTGTTATTATTGTAACAGGCAACCAACTATCGCCTTGTAACGATACAACTAAATATAGTAGCAAAAATAATGGGTCCAATAATGATAATAATGTTCTATCTGCAACGCATCAAAAGAGAACAAACCGCCTAGGAATATGGGTATTTAGTTTGTAAATATTTCCAAACTTTAGACATTATTTGTTAGACACACATTATTGTAAGCAAATCATCATCATCAAAAAACAATTTGCAAATTATTGGCACATTACTTCATCTAACAAAAAATAACAAAGATATATATCAATTGCCTTTTCGCCTTCGCCTTATGATAGCGTTACTGATACTATGATTTATATCACCAGCCTGGACGTGACTAGAAAACAAAAGGCTTATTACGGCGATTATTTATTACAAGTAATAGCCAGTTTCGCAGTGAACTCACGTCCTTGTCACCTTATAGTAACATCGTTATTAAATCTGGAACGGGAGTGAGTGGAGATATGTGATGAAGAAGATCAAGAAGAATATTTCTCGTTCATATCGAGGGCGTTCTTGAGAAGGGCCAGTTCAAATGTACCCGAAATCACTGATATGAGGTTTGTAATGAGAGAGAACGAGTATCATAGCAAGTGAAAGAAAGAATATTTGCCTACCCTTATGGGAAACGGTCGTGACTCCATGTATTTTAACTTTGTCTAGTGGGTAGGCGCCAGCGCAGTAGCGAAACGTGAGCGATAATTATACGATAGACCCTAGCGGTACCAGACAATCGGGTATCGCTTTCCTATCGATATCGACATTACTGAGATAGGAATTAACCGTATATCGCAATGGTAATCTATGCAGCTCATCTAACCAGTGATAGTGATATAAGGCTTGTCACCAACAATGGCACGGCAAATAAGGTGATAAACTTTCTTCCGGCTTTACACGAGGTGTTAATGACCTGTGTAGCTGTGAAGCCCTATAAAATTACAACGATAGAATTCAATTTAAAACTTTGAAGAAGATAATGCAACGAGTTATAAGTTTCAAAGTTTAAATGTAAATAAGAAGCTTTGCCTATTAGCAACGGTTGATTTCGAATCTTTTTAAAAGTGTTTATGCATATTATTTCGATGCAATAAATCATTGGCACTCAAACGAAATAATACAGCACACTTTAAGTACATTTTCTGATAAAAAATATAGTTTAGATATACAAAATATTTACTTTTAACATAATTTACAAAGTACCAAATCGTAGCCAGATTAATGACAGAAATGTATGAATATTAGAAACAATATAAAAATTATTACAAATACTGCCTTAAGATAAAATAATAAGAGCTTTTTTATTTATAAAAAAATACAGTATAATGACTCATCGCCAGTGTTTAACAGTAGAGACGTGATGATAGCTAAAGCGACAGATGAAAAACAACCTAGCCATCTCCGCTTTTTTAAAGAAGTCAATGTTTTATCTAGGAAGGAACACAAGTAGGTAGGTGCTTATATTAAAAAAAATAGAATAAGCACAGGTACATTACAAATTACAAGCATCAGCAATAACCCTAATCCAAACATTAACGACTAAATGAGTATGATTGAATAAACTTAGCACAAAACTGTTCAAAATAGTTTCGTAATTCAACATCGTATTGCATAACGAAAGATTCACAAAAAAGTAAAAAGGCTTGTATCTGACACCCAATGAAAAATGACTCGTTGATGCATCATTGAAATGAGATTCATTGGATACAAAAACTGGCTCATTCACAATTCAATGAGCAAATATGGCATGGAAACACGTGTAGAATGCCTTAAACGGATCGTGGACTCGTGAGTAGCGGTTCTGGTTGTACCACTGAACAGGTTGTTCCAAATTTAGGACACATTAATATGGTTCGGTAGGCTAATAAAAAAGTAAAGCATTTTCGGATGTAAATTGCTGCAGTGTAAATTGAATAACGGATATTCTATAACTCATTAGTGACTTACAGATGACGAGGAGATTTAAGTGATATGAGATGGTTTTTATGATTATTTAATTGTGATTATGTATTATATGAACTTTAATTTACATAAAACGTTCCAATATTACTCGTGTTTATTCTTTTTCAGACTGAAGCAATAATCCATATATTATAATATTCTGGTGTATTTTTAATATAATATACAAGATGTCCGAAATACATAAAAATATTAAAATAAAGGATTAGGTATTTAGCGTCATCTTCATTCGTCATATCCATGAAAGGTTCATGTTTAAAGATTAAAAGTAGACGCGTAACGACAAGAAATTAGTAATCGTCATTTTTCTTTTAAAATAGATAAAATCTTTATTTAAATTATCAAAATCAAAAAACAAGGTGAATGTCGCTCATTACAATTGTTTATTTAGTGTACTTATGCAAGTTGTCTAAATTTTAATTCAACTGATATCAGCTCAGCACAAAGTGTCGAATCATTACGTAAATGGCAATCGATCGGCGCCAATTATATTGGATTTTTCACTTTCATTACACCGCTGATGTGTAATTATAGATCACAATCTCCCACTCAATAAAATTCACAATGTAACTTCTCATTTTGTTCAAAGCGACATAATGGAAATCGATTCATCTACTGTACTCAAATTTGTGGCAAGATAATTAGCGCAGAATATATTAAAAGTGATGTAATCATTTCAAATTAATTAAGTTGGTTATATATGTATAACGTGTACTAAGGTACAGCGATTGATAAGTCTAATGCCGCTATAGATCTTGGCAAAAGATCGACTAGTCTCGATACTAAGGGTATCTGTATCTATTCGTGACCATTAAATGTTGAATTCCGCATCGTAAAGATTCTGAAATATGCAGAAGATGCACCGGTACTGACGGCTGTTCCGGGACCGTAATCTTGAGGTCATTAACCATCACCATAATTAAAAACTAGCTGATCAAAGACGAGACGAAACTATAACGGTTGATTGATTCCCAAATGACGGGAGTGCAACCGTTAACACAGATTTTATACCAATCAACAAAACTAAGAATCTCAGAAAAGGTCTTGCGCAATTTAGAACGCAAAGAATTCAATGTGGCATTGTGCAAACAGATTATTAAATTTTGACTGTATTGGGCGTACAAAAAGATAAGGCGAACGAATTAAAGCTCAATGGACATAAAAATTGAAGACATTTTCTTTTATTACGAAAGCGGGACTTGATGAAATGGAGAGCAATAAATAAAGCTGCATTTAATTTAATTCTTAACAACGTAACCTATAAAGCAAGACATCGAAACATTTACTGAAGCCTGTAATTAAAAAGGCGAGGGACAACTTTTACATCGGTCAAGGTAATACACTAAATAATTTCTAGGCAATAATTCTTAGTTACATAAATGAAGATGCTATAAAATACAAATACTTGCGGAAGAATAGCAGAGGTCATAAACATGTGAGGAATACGGATATATATATGGAACGAAGCTAGCGTCGGATAGAACTAAAGACGTAGAGTGGCAGCGAAAGAATTGATGGTGGCGGCCTCTGACAGAGACAAAAGGTTCGGTTGTACAACGTTCACTCGCATGATACGGCAAGTACTTAAAGAGTTTCATAATATAATAAGTTCTGGGAAAGAGGATGCGAAGATAAATGTTACACAAGGACACAAACATTTAAGGGTAATTCGGGCAGTTGTTTGTCATCAAAGCCCAAAATAATTAAATACTTTGTTGTTTTCAAACGCGATTCCAAGTTTTATCAATTCTGCAGAAAACAGCTATCCAATAATAATCATAAAGTCAACAAGAAGGTGGGTCAATCTCTAATCTAGATTAATGTATTTCAAATAGTTATAATTGGAAGTAGCGATATCGGTTACAATTTTCAATTAGTCGACGACAGACCACCTAGCGACCATGGTGGATAATTTCTTTATGATCAATTTATTGATCCAATTTATTTATAGATCTGATTCCAAAATCTCCGCTCTTTTCGAGCAGCCAGCTGTATGTTTGTAAACGCGTTAACACTTCAAAATGAGGGCGGTTGGATCGTACCGTTACCTCGGACAAACCAGAAATCGAAATATAAGTACAAACGATTGCGTTTATAAAACCAAGAAGTAGCAATAGTAGTATATAAAAGAGCAATTCAGGCTCAATAATTAAAGTGAAACAATTTCAAAAATACACTTTTACAAAAGTAATAAATTGCTCACTGATGAGAAAAATTTTAACACTGTAATGCACCAAATTAAACAATTACAGGCTATTTAAAAGCAGCAGTAAATCTAATTGAAAATTCTAAATTCAGCATTTTTGTATAATAGTGAGACTCGCAATGACTCTTTTACTTATTTATAATATACAAAGAATACCAAGAAATGGACAATAAAGGGAAAATGTCAATAAATAAGTCCACTCAATACTGATTGACAACACAAAGAATGTTACGAAGTTACTTTAACCCAAGGAAGCGGACTTGAAAGATTAACGAGAAGATGTTCTGAGCTTCAACATTGTGCTAAAGCCAATTGGAAAATACAAAGTAAAATATAATATAAAAGCTAATTTTATTACTTTACTTGCACAATTTGAGTGTTCCGAACCGTTGCATCTAAACACAGATATTAATATTGAAGCAAGAAGCAAAAGACATGAAACAGTTTCTAACTAATTTTATTTGCCCTGAAACCAAAGAATCTAATAAAACAAATTGTAATACGCTTGTTAAAAAACTTAATGTTATATCAAAGCTCAGACACATGACTATAAACATTACTTATGCCTCGCAACACACTAATGTGCCAGATTTTTTTGGACTAAAATATGTACGTTCACTTTTGATCCATTACCTGGTCAATCACGCACGTTACGCAATGTTAACGTATATACAAATCAAGCAAATTGTCCGAGTCAAATGTCAATGCACGAGTAGCGTCTATACAGTTCATATATGCCTCTGCGGATGTAATGTTAAATAGTTATAAAAGCTTTAGCTGTGCTTCTCTTTAAATAAAAGCTTTTACAATTATTATACAAGCATCATTGATTTGAATAGCACATATTACGAATGTTTAAGGTTACTGACAGCACAAACCAATTACTTTAATTAGACATTCTTCCTGTTCTCAGAATTTCATGCAATTCACCGGGACAAGTACGTAGCCTTACAACTGCCGCTGGAGTTATTTTATCTTCTATATTGTCATTAAAATTTTCATGTTTACATTTAGAAATAGACAAACTCACCTTGAGGCTTACTGTGAAATTGGATTCTGAAATGGTTTCGAGTTACCCACAAAAAAATCTGTAGCTGCAACAATAATCAAATCGTTCGCTGCGATTATTAGATGTGAGAACCGAAATAGAATAGGGGTCTTGATCTCTGACTTTTGTTAAAATACTTTTCGGTTACTGACATTTCAAATTAAATGTTCATTCACTTAATTTTAAACTATGCATGTATGTTAGATGAAGCAGTTTGTTAGAAAGTCGTAATAACCACCAACACAATTGTTGAAATTCTGAATAATACTCTTTATTGCACACAGAAAAAAAACCAAAATACATAAAAGAAACAATAGTTGGCAAAGGCAAACTTATCCCCTAGAGAGATATCTACCAATCAACCCAACAACCAGTCCAAGAGTAGGTGTGTAGTGGGATTACACTAGAAGTGCACAAATACAAAGATCTTTTGTGATTTTTTTTGTTTGTACTGATTTAAATTGATTTCTCACATACATAAATATAAATAAAAACTAAAAATATGTTTTTTTTTTAATATTATAATAAATTGTCATGTACCTGTGCAAATCGTATAGTAATAAGATAACAAAATTGCAGTCTTAAGAAATGGTTATAAATATCGGATATATATCATAGATATCCGATATTTTGATATTTATTATAAATATCGGATATTTTCGAACCCTAGATGCCATAAACAATTTGTTGGGTCCACAGGTACACTCGGAGAAACGTTTTGGTAGCTAAACCCCAAGGCGAAACATGTAACAGATGTAACACCTAAATGATATCTTAGAAATTGTCGATCTCAAAGTGGCGGTCCCTATGGCTGTAGCAATATAAATAAATACAGATCAGCTGCAAAGCGAGACGAATCTAACAAACTTATGATAATTAAATATCAGAAGGTAGCCTCTCAATTTGAATATGAGGAACATAAATATCAGATTATATCTAGCGTCACACATAATAATGTGTAACCTGATTTAAATAAATAATGAGTGTCGATCTACATTTAAAATTCAAAAATAACAAAAGAGGAATTCTCCGAAAAACTCTTACGAATAAATTATCTGAAAAGCCTCCAGATGAACCACTAGAACCTAGTCAATCCAAACAAGAAACCAATCAAGAAGTGCGTGTGCATTCTAGTTTAAAGAGATCAAAGCTGCTATGATACCTGAAGTTATACCACCAAATGATATGTTGGAGCCTTCGGACTGTTCTTATCATAAATCTTGCCTCTGAATTATTATTTATAAATACTTGCAATATGGCGGTTTTAAATTGGACACTTATGACAGTAAACAGTATCGATAAACAACCTGTTACATTGTAGGCTTAAGGTGCAGCTATAGAGTCTAGCGACGCGGGCGGAGCGATAGATTTTAATCTCAAGTGTAAAATACTAGTGGGCGCCCACGGCGTTCCTCGCCTTTATCAAATATCTTCTTTATTACCCTATGTATGACTCACTGCGGGCTATTCCCTCCCCCAATTAAATGTAGCTATTGGGACAACCGAGCGACGAGGATTGTATGGAGATCAGCACAGAGTTTATGAAGTATAGACCAATACAAAAATAACAAAATTACGCTCAATACAATTATGTGATTTTGATTAATTGTACATAATAGATTTTTTTAATATAACATTCTATGACATTTTATAAATTATTATTATTATTACTTTTATATTTGTTATTATTATTGTTTTTTTTTTCTCTCATTTCTGAGGTAGAATCTACGTCCACACGCGGGTTTTGCGGCCAAACGTGTTTAATTATATGTGTGGACTGATAATTTGTTAATTGTGTGTGTGTGCGTGCCTGCGTGTTTGCGCATGCGTGAGTGTTTGTGTGTGTGTGTGTGCGTGTGTGTGTGTGTGTGTGTATGCGTGTGTGTGTGTGTGTGTGTGCGTGTGTGTGTGTGTGCGTGCGTTTGTGTATATGTGTGTGTGTGTGAGAGAGAGAGAGAGAGAGTATGTGAGTGTGTGTGTGTGTTATTATTATTATAAGTTGGGTTGGGCTATGATTAATTTGTCACTTCATATTACATCGACTACTTGACGTAAAAGTATTGTCGAGGGGAGGACGTATCCGGGCTGAATAACAAAAATGATAAAGAGGTTTATTTATTTATTTTATTTTAATCACCTTAATATGCTATGTTTGGAGAAACTTTTCGTGATAGATATCATGAAATTCCCAGTTCTGAACTGAGATCTAAGTCAAGTGGACCCTATATTGCACGCTGAGAAGACCGCCGTTCGGGGCGAAAAGGTTTTCTAGTGGCAGCCGCGTATTGAAGGGCAGAACGTTAGCAGGACTATTACAAGGTGGACTGACGAACTAGTGAAAGTCGCAGGAAGTCACTGGATCCAGGTCCAAATCGTTATGGGATTGTTGGGATGGCCTCAATATATTCAGTAATGGGACTTGTCTATGAATTCGTGACACATAAAAATATTATTACTACGGTAGCTAAACGCCTAACTTTGTCTATTCCAAAAAAGGCAGAAAACAGGGTTACTGTTGAGGACTCTTTGGTTCATTTATACTTTTATTACTTTTTAGTTTTAAAAAAGGGATTGTCAAGTTCAGTTATGTCAGTTATAATCAATGAGAGAATCTTTATTGTTAGATTATCCTTTTTTGGTGTGAATAAAATTAAACATTAAAACTGTGCCCACAGTTACTTAAACAGTGTAACACCAACAGTTACTTACCTAACTGAATTTTAAACAAGAAATAAAATTTAAATTGTGTCAGCATTTGATGCACGTATACATTTTCCGCTGCTATTATAAATCTAACCAATACCTATTCATGACCGCACCCTAATACGAAGCAGTTCTATTGCACAAGTGAACGACAAAAGGTGCGTTAGAGCAGTTGATCGAATACGTTTCGAAACTGGGCGAAGATCTTTGCAACAGCGATTCAGCATTCCTAACGCATGCTATCTCAGCCAGCCGTTTTGAATACCGATGCGTTCGTATCGAATCTTTGAATTGCTTTACTAGCCTTTCGCGTAATCAACTAGAGAGATGTTCAAAACCGAGATAATTTTCTTAGATAGAGATTTAAATTACTCAGGGACGACATAAATCCAGTTTTTATTGAATTTCATTCCACATTTTGAATATAATATATGAACCTTATATAACATTGCGCATGGTATTGTATTGCTATGTTAGTTAACGAACTGTTAATATTAGGTCCTTACCTATGAAATTGGTGTTTTGTATGGAGATTTTGGGGATGTCTGCATTTTACATACTAACATTTTATCAGTTTTCTTCACAACGACAAATCCAGAGATAATAATAATTGGCATGTATCATTAGACAAGCTTTAGCAATATGTGTGTGAACACGCTTGATAAAAACTATTCATCGTTTTTATGTTAATACAAATCAAATGATGTATTCGGGAGGCAGTTAAAAATAATTATTGTCTTTGTGTCTAATTTTAACACAATTAAACTTACAAAAAATATCAAATTAAATAATACGAGCTCAAATATATGGTCCATTTTTAGAAGAGGCAATTATTTCATAAGAATGTTCTGAAACTTAATAGTTACGGACAAATTGCTAAGACAGAATAAAAACACCAATTTCATAGGTAAGGACCCAATATCTCTGTGACAAAGTCGTGTAAAATTGTGAATATGCTAGTTTTAGCTGTTGAACTATGTGTATATTAAATAAGACATAGCTAATAGATAATTTTATATAAATGTAAGAAAAGGAAATTGCCCTGAGACCGCAATCGAATCTGCAGCTCTCGGTTTTATAGGAATTTGATAGGGCATATTGTGCGCTTATCACTACGGAGCATCTTTCGGATTTCAACAAGTCTTTTATATTTGAGATGAAAGCATTACAAATCAGTCTTTGGTGAAATATGATAACATCAATTTAGACTTAAGTACACACATAAGATATCATTATTGTCTTTTAGTCATAGTGGTGCAAGCATTTCAAATCAGGTTTGTTTGGACATAATTAAATATGATAACGTCAATTTGTTATAATTTCATAGACTTACCTTAAGATCTTTCAGTGGTTAGCTTCATAACCGCCTCGCCATTATTAAATCTGTAACAAAAATCATTGAATTAGCTTTTTAATCATTCTTTGGTGCCTAGGTAAGTAGGTACTAGAACATAATAATGTATTAACACAAATAGCAGATTAAAATACAGACAATCTGTTTTTTCTTCTCTCTCTCTCTAAATGCGCACCACGGTCTGCAGCCAAGATGCATCTTCATGGAAAATCTATGCGAGTAAACAAAAGTTTGCCCACTTTCATCACCATATCATAATTATTGTGGTCATATATGAGGGGCAGCACCTCTATTCTCAACTGTCAGAAAACAAATGAATCGCAGAAACTTTACACCTGTCACTTTTTATACAATGAATAAGAGCGAGACGATACGTGACTTTCTGAATCGAATTCGTCAATTGACAGTTGAAAATGCAGTCCTACTCTCTAATCACATTGTTTGGAATAAAACAAAAGTAACAAAGGCGCCACATTGATGAATATTAAGCTATTATGAAAACTTACCTCCTACTGCCTATTTTCAATACAAAGAACGACTATAATCTCCTAAGGGTTAGTCAGAGACTAGGCAAAAGCACCGCAAAAGCTGCCATAGTCCGCGCTTCACCAAGCAAGCAGTAACTGCACATGTGCTCAGCGTGACAGGTGGTGAACCCATCGCCGCTATAAGCTATTGGATGGTTGTGCAGATCTAAGTCCATTTACGCCTTTTACGACATCCAAGGGAAGAGATGGGTTGATAGTTTTATTTTAATGAGCCGCTACCACACGGTCCACACGGCATTAAATCAACATTGACTGTCAAAATTACGTTTTAGAATAGTAGGGCAGCTGGTCCTTAGAATAAGCGTGAAAATACATAGTGTATTTTGCTTAGCTGGCCGATAAGAGAATGCTTGATACGTTTTCTTTCCCGTTTTCTTAATCAACATTACCGTGGCAGGTAAATAATATACATATATAACATGAATTTCCGTACTTAATCATTGGATCACTGTTTATAACTCGATTAAAATCTAGGCTAACTGTTATCTGGGATCTTGCAGAATATCCCTAGAGACAAATCGCGACCGATCTACAAGTTTGAAGCCTCAGGCGAAATTTAAAATCTAAGTAAAGTTGCGACATTTAACATTGTAAGTACCGATAGAGAATCCGGGATCGTCGATCATTAAATTGGACAAAATTTTAAGGCCGATTGTTTTGCAATCATTATGGTACCGTTTATATGTATAGGTATATAATACAATTAAACATATATAAAATCACGGCTATTATCCCCTTAGTTAGTCAGAGACTAGGCCAAAGCACCGCAAAAGCAGTCACTGCCATAGTCCGCGCTTCACCAAGCAGTGACTGCACTCAGCGTGACAGGTGGTGAGCCCGTCGCCGCTATTGGATGGTTGTGCAGTTTTAAGTCCATTAGTCGCCTTTTACGACACCTAAGAGAAGAGATGGGTTGGTAGTATCCTTTTAATGAGCCGCTACTACACGACTCTTTACACACTTCATACAGTTCATACACTTTATACAGTTACTACATACAGTTAAACTTACAACATATTTGAAGAGTACCTCAGAACAGAACAGTATTTATATATGAGGACTTGAGTCTTGAATCAAGAGTGAAATTATTAAAGAATTGCAGTTTGTATTTCTTTGAGGCAATTATTGCTCTGTGCATAGAACTGAAGTAATTGTGTGGAGAAAAACCTCTGCGATTGACTGTTTGTAAAATCTGTTTTAGCAAAACATATATCAGGGCACCGTATGTGTAATCTATACCTATTTATAAATAAAAGGTACGGTAGTGAATTTCTTTATTATAACGGTAGTGAATTTCTTATTGATTAGCATGTCCGAAAATAATTGTCATTTAATCATATAACTTTATAGACTGTATCTTTATTAAGGGACATGACTGCAGATGAAATATGTCGTACAAATTAAATTCGTACTGTATAGCTAAATAATTGCATAATAACCGACATACATCACGTTGCGAGTTGAAACACCGTCGTGTTTTCGTGATCACAATTACGTGACTAATACAACAGTTTTCTGTTGTATTAGTATAGTATATGTTGTACAAAATGCTGTTTCGTCCTCATTACATTGCATCATACAAAAGCGCTTATGTTGTCATAAATTTGAACATGCCGCTAGACTTACATCTCCTTATCCTAATCAGACTTCTGAAATTCCGATTCTTAATAAAAAAAAATTGCAACAAAGCTATTGAATGCCATTAGTATAAATTTAAGGAAATATCCCATTTAAACTACCAGGTAAACTACATATAGGTGGTAACAAAAAATCTCTTTGGTATTAAGCAGCAAAAAATAAAGCTTTTTTTGATTGCGAGAATCAAAGTCAAATCCTCGAGTACGAGTAGAGTTTAAGTTTAGAAAATAGGTTTATATTGAAAATAGCTTAACATTAAAACAATGAACATAATAATAAAAATAACAATTAAACATTTTACAATAATAATAACAATAAAAATTTTCAGAACATAGAAAACTTAAAAGATTTATACTTGGAAAATTAGAGATTCTTAAATGTCGCGATGCCGTGACTTAAGTTCGTGCTTTTGCTATTAAAACACTATCATAAGAGCAACAAAGTACCTACTAATTATTTCTTAGTAATATTTATTATTCAGTTACCTAAGTTTTCACTTACTGAAGACGTAAATTTAAAAGCGAACAATTTCAAAAACATAATTAAACATATCCAAGTCGTGCAAAGAGTGCAATTAAGTTAATAATATTAATGAAGCTATTAAATTTGCGTTAGCTTTTATTATTTCTCATGACCAAAATAATTATGAGTCATGAGAACACGAGGCCCACTTGCAGGAAATTTAAATCGAGATTGAAATCTCGATTTTGTCATTTTTTGACAAGATTTAAACTAGGTTTAAAATTTCCTGCAAGTGGCCCTAAAAGTGTTACTTATAATAAATGATAAGTGAAAAAAAAGATTATGATGTTGCTAAGATTGATTTTATTTAGTAAAAAATTGTATTCAAAATTAATTACGTTCTCTAAAACTAAGTAATAAATAACTATATCTAATTATATTTTGAATAGTAATGGTTCAAACTCGACTTATACTTGTAAATAATACGCAATAATACATAAAAATGATTATGAAAAATTAAAACCAATGACCTAATTCATACAGAACCACGATTAGTTACATGAGGTACAATATCATAAGTGTAATTACTCTAAGCTACAGCCCATACGTCTTTAGTACCTCCATCACGCCTGTTTACTGTTGGCAATTAATATAAAGCCAAATGTTATTTTCAACAGAGGTCGGGTCAAGTCATCAGTCAAGTCCGTAAAGTAAAGAATTACATGAAAAAGTAAGCTATGATGACATACGGTATTAATGTTTGTTCTATTAACTTCGTATTTGTAGTGATGAGTTAGCATTAGAGGCTTCGCATTAAGAGCAATCTTATTTTGTTGTATATAGAGTAAAAGTTTGTCGTTTGCAATATCCGACGAACAGTGTAGTAATTTGTACACAGTACAGTTTACATATATTATTTAGTAGTTCTTAAGATTAAACGGATACGATATTGAATTGAGGCTGTTTTACCTAACGACATACGAGCATTGTCCTGTCAGCGAATTATACTAAAAATACATTAAAGTAAGTACTACGTCTTAGATTTCTCCTTAAATAATTTGCAAGTTATTTTTAAGGGAAAGCACACACAAAATGTAGCCTCAAAATTATCTGCTTCAAAACATAACGCTTGAAAAGTATTTAGATAGATATTAAATTAAAAATCTCAAAATAACGAAAAAAATTCAATTACTATTCTGAACTATCCTATTCACAGTTGCAACCATCTCATTACACATCTAACCTCTAATTTTCATAATGAATGCTATCTCTTCAGTTTTACGGAAAAGTTTTTGTCGTGTAATAGATAAAAGAGCTTTAAGAGGACATTATTCCAACCGTGAGATTTGCCTCCGGGAACCCATTCCAAAGGTATCACAAACAAGAGATAATTAGCCGCTATTTGTGGTTAAATAGCCATGCATTGACGGACGTTGATTATCCCAAGGAATGTATGAGAACTCTAAAACAATGCAATTATACAGCTGTTGATAATCCCTGATGATATATGCGCCAAAAAACATTGTTCCGTCTATTCAATATGTAGGGAATGCATGAGATCAATACAAACAATGCTTCATTGCCTCAAGGCTTTGTTTTTCTTATAATGAATATGGGGTATTTCATTACGAGTTTAGAATAAAAAGTATTGTTTTTATCTTTGTAAAATATACAGAATGCCAATGGATAAAGCAAAATTAAATGTCAAACTGTAACCTTTACAGTCGGATAGCAGGAGATTGCCCTGAAAACAATTAATGAAATTAAATGCAAGACTACGCCATCATTTACCCGTCTAAGTATTAGGTCCTTACCTATGAAATTGGTGTTTTGTATGGAGATTTTGGGGAATTCTGCATTTTCCATACTATAATTTTTTCAGTTTTCTTCACAACGACAAATTCAAAGATAATAATTTTTGGCATGTATCATTAGACAAGCTTTAGTAATATGAGTCACATTTCATAAAAATCATTTATCAAATAAAATGATGTATTCGGGAGGCACTTAAAAAGAGTTGTCTCCGTGTCCAATTTTAACACAATTAAACTTACAACAAATTATCAAAACAAATCAAAGGAGCTCAAAAATATAGTCTATTTTTAGACGAGGTAATTATTTTTTAGGAATACTCTGAATTTTAATAGTTACAGACAAAATACTAAGAGAGAAAAAAAACACCAATTTCATAGGTAAGGACCCAATATTAAAGTACCCACTAAAATAAAATATATACCCAATAGATACATTACAGATATCTGAACAGTACTTACATCAATGTAAATATTATAAGCATCTTTAAAAATATATTGAAAACGATTTCTTCGTGCGTAAGTAGTCTAAAAGGATGTTAATTAAGCTCGAATGAGATTTAAAGCGACTATGTTTGAATGGAACAGCAACAAATATCAAAGGCACCAATCTAAAGCAGTTTTGTTTAGTCGACAGAATATCTTTTCCTGAATGGAATTGGTTAGTCTAGCGGTTCGCGAGGAATTTTAACGACTACCGCGCAATCGCTGTTAGGCGGTGGTGAGAATGTAAGTGGAAATCACTTTAAGAAATAAACTACAGGATATAGAACTAAATGTTCGTCATACAAATATCAAAAATAACGACGTAAATACCTAATCAGGAATTAACTGTACTTGAAAAAACGAAAAGGACTCGAGTTAATGAATGTTTTGGTTGGGAAATCAGATTGATAGCTGGATATTTTGATAACGAAATACACACACTAATAAATTAACAATATTTATTAGAGACGAACCGAAATTTTAACAGAGAATTTGTGGCTTTTCGACACTTACGTAGGGAATGGTTTGATCCGTTATGTGCATGTTTACATTTGTAGACTTTGTTAATGCTACAGAATGTTGTTTTCGTCATCATAATATATAACCTCCAAATTGTTATAGGATTATTCTATTGACCAAAAAGATCAACATTTAGAAATAAAGTAGACCCTTTAGAAAGTCTAACTAATATTAAAACAGGAAGACACGAATACCTGACATTAGATCTTGTTTTTCAGAGCATTTCTTTCTCACAATACCGAGATAGCATTTTTCAAATAGAGTTTAACATATCTAAATTACCTACATTAGCAACTGCGACGAGCTTGCACTTAGCATCGTACATACAATAATACTCTGTGCTTACTTGACATAAAACATAATTTCGTGTGAGTGGTATTATCAGTAAGACCCTTTGAATTGCTGTAAGCCTGTGGTCGGGTTTCCTAACTGCACAACCACGTATTTGTGTCCCGGTTGCGACAGAGAAAGGTATAGCGGAATTAAAGAAATATAACACCTCACTCCCTTCGTATTGCGTTGATAAAGATTAACTTACAGTCATTAATAAACGGTTTATGATATTCGATACATTGTTTTATATCAAATTTGTTACCTTTTACACGATTACTCGTGAAATATAATTGTTGTGTATGGAAATTAAAAAGTTTGAAAGGCTTAATATTGAACTATATATATTAGAATAACTAGAAATATACTTACAAACTTTTATAGACTAATAAACTTTTATACTTTAGTAAAAAATTTAAGCCTGATTCATACCAAACCTTATTTGCAAAAAGTATGTAAAAAAGTTGCAAGGAAACAAATATTTCAATGATTAATAATGGCCGCTTATTATTAGGAGAATAAGAAATGCAAGTCTGAAACCTTAAATTTTATGAGTGTAGGTATAGTCTCTTGACTCAATAGCTTTCAATCAATAACAATTTCGATGAGTTAAAAAAAACCCAAGAAATTTATCAAGAGAACATTTCAAAGGCAATAAAAATATCCATTCCCTTAATTATTCAATTACAATGACGAATAGAATTAAAATATTTTTGGTCGCGCCTTTTCCGGCGCATCGAATAGCCCCAGGCTATGTATTAAATTGGTTAACTCGAATTTCCATAAATTAAAAATGAATTAATGAACGTCAGATATTTTATAAAATATTTTATAATCGTTACAAAATAGAATATTGCCTCTAATCAGCTACAAAATTAATTTATTTGCTGTATAAAATTTAGGAATTTAAAATTTTGCCTTGTTTATATCAATAAATGTGTCAGATATGTAGAACATTTATCTCGTGAGATTTACTGTAATTATTGTACACACGTGCCTCACTTAACTACGTTGAAATTGCCTTAAATGATTGCTTTCATCACAAACTAGACATAATTAAGACGAAACAAATATTTCTAAACTAATCTAATGAGGAAATGACCAATTTGGTACAGTAACTACGTAGAATCAAGCAATATTCGTTGCTATAAGCCAATTAGAAGGCTTTTTTTTTTTCAATCAATGATGACATAGTGATGCCCATATACGAGTACTCTTATTAGGGTTTTGTTTGATCAGTGTTCATCTAGATGTTTTTAAAATAAATTTCTTTGCGAGATTGGTTAAGAATTCGAAGGAAAGGCGTAATTCAACACCATTTGTTCTTGATTTATCGCTATAGGTAATTGTACCTACTTAAAATATATTTTATTACCTTTTTAAAAGGTTTGCACTTTTTATAGAAAACTCATCTCTAGTACCAGTATCTAGTACGGCGATCAAAGTATATTAAGTTACTTAGAACAATAATTCTCACTATCACCAAATTATACAATACACACGGCACTGACCATCTATAAAGATTTGCCGACCTCCGTGGTCGAGTGGTATGTACGCCGGCCGGTCTCAAGGCGTCGCTATCTCTAGAGGTCCTACACTGGAGTGGAGGCAAGTGATGAATTTTCAGATATTTGTTCTCCAGTCTAGGATGTTTATTATATATAACACCACCACATTTGAGATCAATGAGGATGAAGTATTGTAGGTAGTAAGGAAAATGAGGTCCACATGAGGGCATTTCAAAGGATTAGAGGTGTTATAAACTTAATCTCGTAGGTAAACTAAGTAAACATAGGAAACGAGCTCCGAAAGAACAAGCATTTGCTAAGGTATATTGTATAGTCAATGGTTACCACACGCGTTGAACTCGTTTATATGAAAGCAGCGATTCTGATAAGATTGAACAAGGAAAATAATTCTCACTTACTCTATCATCTCGATTTTCGAAAGTAATGTATAAAATATAGGGTTCCGTAGTTTTCCATTTTGTAAAATTTATCAAAAACTGCTCAACCCATCAAGTTCAAAATAATTTTCCTAGAAAGTACTCATAATGTTCTACTTTTGAGAATTTTTTCATATTTTTTGAACTTATGGTTCAAAAGTTAAAGGGGGGAGGGGCACATTTTTTTTAACTTTCGGAGCAATTATTTCAGAAAATATAAATTTTATCGTAAAATGATGATGTTAGAAAACCCCTATTCATTTTTGAATAGATCCAACGATATATTACAAGTTAGGGTCCAGAGGAAAAAAAATATCAGTCCCTACATTACATGTATGGGCACCCCCCCTAATTTAATATTTTATTCCACTTTTGATTTGTGCACTTTGTCGGCGTTATTAATATACATATTTATTCAAAATTTCAGCTCTCTAGTGCTAACGGTCACGGTTCCTAGTTTACTACGGAACCCTTAAAACTGGACAAGTGCGAGTCGAACTCGTGCATGAAGGGTTCCGTACCATTTACTATATAAATAACAGTAGGTAAAATCACTTGTTGTATGTGAGCCCCCCTAAATATTGTTTTAATTTTAATTTTATTTTTGATTAGTAAAGTAAAAATACAACTGAGTATTTTGTAAATATTTCATGTGCCTACCAAAGTTGTCCAATTGATATCCAATCGCAAAAATGGGCAAAAAAATCGCGATGGTTGTCCCCCTTAAATATTTATTTTATTTTGTTTTTAGTATTTTTGGCAAAGGAGACATACGGACGGACGGACAAACAGCGAAGTCTTTGTACCAAGCCCAAACATTACTGCACTTATATTTTCTTGTGAAAATTAAGTTCTTTGCTCTGACTACTCCACTAAACCGGAGTATTATACTAATAGTAAATTAAAGAAAACAGCATTGAAACCCGCAGCACTAAAATATCTTACTTACCTAAGTTCCAACCTGATTGCAGATTTATTGGACACACGAATTAATTGATTTGAGTAAGCAAATCTATGCATAAACAGTCATAAAACTACTAAATAAATTCCTACACAAAAATATATTTACTGTTATTGAAAATTGTGTTTCTGATTTGAGTACAAAGCAATTAAAATAACAATCGACTGATTCCATACAATTTTTTCTCAAAACATAATGATCGTGATGATGGAAATGTTTTGGTAATTGTTATTATTTCATTTTCTTATATTAATGTCAATAACAAAGTAATGTTTACTAGAGAGATTGCTGACTTTAATATCATTGACATTTTTTACAATATCACTTATATTTGATTAAATTGATACAACGCAATACATTCTACCGTATTACAACATAAATATAAACAAACATATAATCACGACT
Source organism: Parapoynx stratiotata (assembly GCA_910589355.1). Classification (NCBI taxonomy): domain Eukaryota; kingdom Metazoa; phylum Arthropoda; class Insecta; order Lepidoptera; family Crambidae; genus Parapoynx; species Parapoynx stratiotata. Next base: position 6,375,669 of record OU342466.1, read on the forward strand.
ATTATCTCCTAAGGGTTAGTCAGAGCCTAGGCAAAAGCACTGTAAAAGAAGTCCACTGGCATAGTCCGCGCTTCACCAAGCAGTGACTGCACATGTGCTCAGCGTGACAGGTGGTGAGCCCGTCGCCGCTATAAGCTATTGAATGGTTGTGCAGTTTCTAAGTCCATTAGTCGCCTTTTACGACATCCAAGGAAAAAGTTCGGTTGGTAGTATTTTATTGAGCTGCTACCACACGATTCGTATCTTATTAGATTATACATATAACGTTGTCTCTATATTCAATTTTACTTTATGAGTAAATAAGTTAACTCATTCACCCTGAGATAATTCTTGGCTAACACACAATTACTTCAGAATTTACTACACATTAATAGGCATTTTTAAAGTCATTAGTGATTATAATAGCAAAGTAAAAAACACTATAAAGATTGCGTAGGCGATTATTTTGGTTTAAGGCCTCGTATTATATGCGATAATGACATCACTGTGATTAGCACTCTTCTTTAGATTACACTAGCTTTTGCCCACGACTTCTTCCGCGTAGAATAGTTACTTTAAGATAGTGTGATGGTATGTAGCCTAAAGCCTATCTCAATAAATAGGTTATTCAACACTGAAAGATTTTTTTTCAAATTGGAACAGTAGCCTCAATTGGTGGAATTGAAAATTTACTCCTACTCTATTATTAGAAGCAAAGTTCGTGAATTTGTCCTTCATTTTTCTAAATGGCGTTTTTAAAATTTTTTAACATTCACCCGCATGGCACCCGTTCCCATGAAAATATCGGGATATAAGGTAGCCCATGTCCTTTCTCAGACTATCCGTGTATCAAATTTCGGTTAAATTGGTTCAGTAGTTTTGACGTGAAAGCGAGACAGATAGACAGACAGAGTTACTTTCGCATTTATAATAAATATTAGTATGGATAATCACATGAGTCCCCGTGTAACAGAGGGCCAGCCTGTCGTCATGCACCGGGCACAGTGTGAAGCAAACCATATATACAACAAACTGGCCTCAACCTATGTACGTCCCACTGCTGGGCGCAGGCCTTCCTACGTAGGAGTAGTAGTAGGAGTACACATCAGGAGTATGTGCCATAACACCACCACGCTGGCCCAATGCGGGTTCAACGATGGGTAGAAACGGTTGCAATTGCGACTGAGAGCCAGCTTAACGTGCCTTCCGAAACTCGGAGGAGCTCGAGATCACAAAGTTTTGGTCACCCATCCAAAGCCTGACCATGGCGAAGACAGCTTTATTTTCAATAGCAAAGCCAAAGCGTAGTTACGAAACACCGGTTGTGGAAAATACGTTCGAATTTAGCGCGATCGGAGCCCTGTGGACCTCGTTGTATGTTCCAACTTTGCTATCGCTGCGTACATCAGATAATGTTATAAAATATTAACTTTATATAACTGTAAAAATGAATTGAAAAGATTATTTTAATAAAGCAGATGTAGAAAAAACAAAATAGATTTTCGATTGGCAAAACAACAAAGATTAAAATTTCATTGTACATTGCGGTTATTTCCTCATCAGGTATCAATCACACGCATTATTGTCGTAACAAAATGATTCCTATTCACGTGATGACCACGACGAAAGCAAAGAAAGGTTAGTCTTGAATCATTGCGCTTCGTATCAATAAAACTTAAAGTGTGTCGGTCCGTTACCCGAACAAAAACCTCTAGTAGGTCAATGGCACAGGCAGCGCGTATGTTGACGTAGCAAGCATGACATGTCATTTCAAAATCGCTCTTATTATAAAGAAATAAAGGTGAAAAAATTAAATGTTACTGTCGACAACATTTAACATCTACTTTTAACGTCTGATTAATATGATAAACATGTATCTTCTCTATTATTACAGGTTCCATACAACTAAATATGACAACATCACGAAGCTGTGATTAAAATTCCGACAAGTTTGATAATGCACGTGGTTTTTATTTGTCTTCGTGTTTTAACACACGCTACTTTAATTTCTGCTTGCTATTGCTATTTCTTTTCTGCTTTTGTGGCGCTCTTGCATAGATAATAGTGGTGATTATCTTCTTCCTGTCGTAGTGTTTATAAGGATAGGAAGAATGACAAGAACAACCGCCGATCAGGTGAAGATCGCAGATGGCCATTGGATGCTTGCTACGTAGGACCGACGACGGTAGGATAGTCTTAATCGGAGTACCTACTTTGTTCACCAATTAAGGTCTCCACGCTGATGATGATAAAAATAACGAAATAATATTGGGTCCTTACCTATGAAATTGGTGTTTTTATTCTGTCTTAGCAATTTGTCCGTAACTATTAAGTTTCAGAACATTCTTATAAAATAATTGCCTCTTCTAAAAATAGACCATATATTTGAGCTCGTATTATTTAATTTGATAATTTTTTGTAAGTTTAATTGTGTTAAAATTAGACACAAAGACAATTATTTTTAACTGCCTCCCGAATACATCATTTGATTTGCATTAACATAAAACGATGAATAATTTTTATCAAGCGTGTTCACACACATTGCTAAAGCTTGTCTAATGATACATGCCAAATATTATTATCTCTGGATTTGTCGTTGTGAAGAAAACTGATAAAATGTTAGTATGTAAAATGCAGACATCCTCAAATTCTTCATACAAAACACCAATTTCATAGGTAAGGACCTAATACATAAAGGACAGAAATTTGTGAGTAACGTTCGATTCACAATCATACAACCATTGCAATTTTTTAAAATATTTTTTTTTATTTTGGATTACCTACCATGCATGTCCTTACTTCATATGTTAAAGGAAAAACATATTCCATTTTATTTTTGCTTTCAATGCGTCCTCGAATCGCTTGATACAACACGTTACGTGCTTGCACTTGCTAATACTCAAACGCGTAATACCTTGTGCTTTCACGTAACCATCGCAAGAATTATTACGGCCCGGTTACAGATGGGTGATCAAATAAATTGATATTATGGGCGATTACGCAGAAAACAATAGGGTGTCAGAAATACTTGTCTCAATAGCAAAATCAGCAATTCAAACGCGGATAATAAATATTGGGGTTAAAGTATTAAATTGCCGTTTTATATGGAGATTTTGGGGAAGTTTGCATTTTCCATACTAACATTTTTTCAGATTTCTCCACAACGACAATACCAGAGATAATAATTGTTGGCATGTATCATTAGACAAGCTTTAGCAATATGTGTGATATCACTCTTCATAAAAATTATTTATCGTTTTTAAGCGAATGCAAATCAAATGATGTATTCGGGAAGTTCCTTAGTGCCTTAAAAAGAGTTGTCTACGTGTCCAATTTCAACAATTAAACTTACAACAAATTACCAGAACAAATCAAAAGAGCTCAAAAATATGGACAATTTTAAGAGGAGGTAATTATTATTTTTAAATACTCTGAAACTCAATAGTTATAGACAAAATACTAAAAGAGAAAAAAACGGCAATTTCATATTACCCCTATTATTACCACGTGTTTATTAACTCACTTTCTTGTTTGTCTTTTTGTCTCGTTGTTTATACGGTTCGATTTTTGTAACTCAATTTTGGGGAACATCCGGACTAGCTATCGGGCTGAAACTTTGGGAAGAGTTCAGAACTAGGTGACAGTGCAACTTGCATGCATTTTCAACTTTCTACGAGCAATTTCAATTCGAAATTTAAACACCTTTTGTGTGGATGGACCAACAGATTTTGTGTGGAGAGACTGCACAGAGCGCCATCCATTGATTGGTGTTAAATCATCAATTAATAGATGGCGCTGTGATAGATCGCCATTTATTGATTGGCGTTAAACCATTAAACCAAAAAAAATCATTTTCTAATGTAGTTATTTATATCCTAGCTAGATTTGAATAATCTTTAAGTTATCATAACGTTAGGCAGTCATGCTTGCTAGCCTGAAATGTATGAGGGCTAATTCCCAAGAGCTCCAAAAAAATACTTGCAATGTATGAGTGCGTAATGTACCTCTGCGTGCCACTTGAAGGATCTATATGTGTGATAAAGTGTATGTAAGTATTACATTGGAAATATAATGTACATTATCTGACTGGCATAAATTAGATGAGCTTGCACAGTACTTTGGCCGCGCCATTAATTCGATCGAGGCGAATGAACTCATACAATAAGGCAATTTACATATAAAAATGCATTACAGAACCGCCCGTGTTATTTATTAGTAGCTAGCTACATTTTTCTTATTTAAATTTGTACACATAGCCCGTCGGAATACAAAAAATGTCAAATTTACTAAATATTTTATGTCTACTTAAGGTTGAAAATTGTAGAATTTTGACAGAGACATGATGTTAATAAAAAGCATGTAAAGAGTTTTAGTTGAAATAAATGGTAAAAGGAACATTTGTATTGTAATTATGAAGAAAGAAATTTAAAATTACAATAGCTAAAGTATTTGTATTGTTTCAGTTAGCTTGTAATTTACAAACTGCTATTATTAGCTAATAAATGTTTTAGAAAAAGAAATATTACGCGATTCTATTAGTTTCTTAGTCTATTGTATTGTATTAAAAATGCTAAGTACTTTATGTAGTAAGTACTTGTTCAAAATAGATCTATTTGTTTGCACAATTATTATTATATTGAATAACATTTAAGCAAATTGTAATTGTGACACCATTTAGCATTCTCACTAATGCAGTAGTTACAACCTACATACACAGTTTTACTAATCTAGGTAAAACAAACCAACATAAAATCTATTAATCTAGACTTCAACTAATGTCGTTAAATCTACACATAATATATCATTGTATTTATAAATGACGAAGAAATACCACGTAGTCAGTTTACTCTTGACAGTAATAAATAACGATTTTATTTGCAGCAAATCCGTCATACCGTTTTGTTCCCGCTCACGCGTTCCGTGAAACGAAACGGGGCCGTCGCGACCGGTCCTCAAGGGGCTAGTGCTGTTGAAAACCGATTGCATCTACTTTATCGATAATAAAAAGCACAATAAAACAATAATTAATTATTCACGACAATTTTATTAATATAATTAACAAGAACTAAGGCGACGATTAGGCGACTAATGGACTTAGAACTGCACATGTCAACCATCCAATAGCTTATAGCGGCGACGGGCTCACCACCTGTCACGCTGAGTGCAGTCACTGCTTGGTGAAGCGCGGACTATGGCAATGAACTGCTTTTGCAGCGCTTTTGCCTAATCTCCGACTAACCCTTAGGAGATAATAGTCGTGATTATCTGTATGCATGTATGTAATTAACAAGAAACAAATTAGTAATAACGTAACGTTTTTTATTCGTCTCACGGCATGAAAGTGTTATTATATATTAAATAATTTCTGACTTATTCTTTACTATACCCCAAAATAACCATCTTTGACCTTGTAGAATGGATACTTGGTGTCGAGTTGACCTCCTCCTCCTTTTTGAAGTTGGTTAAAAATACATAATAATTATCATACTTATAAATACATAAAAAAATAACATAAACTGCTTATTGCATAGTTTATCTTAATATCGATAGTGGCACGATTTTGTGCACCACTTGACTATCGACAGGCAAGTGATAGTCCGGCAAAAGCTCAAGTAAACTGCTTCTCGATTCCAATACATTCGACATTTAAATTGGCTATCTCGCTCGAACATTCGATTAAATAGCGTTGAACGAAAGGGATGTCTGGCGTAGCAGTGATAAGGTTCCAAGATAAATGTCAGGTGGTATAGAATTGGGACCTGATCACAAATATGGATGTAGTTCTATAAAACGTCTATTAGTTCTGTTAAGGGCGATCTCGAGGAACGAGAATCACGTTTACCAGATAAGGTGTCAATAAAAAGAGATAAACAGAGGAAATAAACTATAAATCGTCTTTGCGCCCCAGTTGTAGTTTCTATGAGAATACTAACATGCAAATTTAAACTTATTAATAAATTGATTGATTAGAAAATTAAAAATAAGTAGGTATGCTGAAAAAAAAATTGTTTTAACTATGTGGATTAGACTGGAACGATTTTCTTACATAGATATTATCAGTAGGTACATTGAATACGTCATACAATAAATACCCCGGTATATCACTATACTTTCTACCAAGATATTCTTGAACAGAAACAGGCCACGTGCGATAAAGTCAATGAGGTTGAAAACCGAAATTGATAATAGAAAGAGCAGTTCCCTTACCTTATGGACAGTCACGTTGACAAAAGTTGGTTTATTTATACTTTAGCAGCTTGTTGGTTGTAGCCTTTATACAAGAATTGTCTATTACATGGAGATACCTGATTAATGGAAGTGTCTCTACCTGATAGAATTATTAGGTCCATCATAGACTGTACAAGAAATTTCACAATATATAGGTCCCCATTGTAGCGTTCGGAAGTCAAGCTAAGCACCAATAAATCAATGAAGAGCCCTTGATACCAGTTATCCTAATGAAACTGCCAACTCTCTAGCGGTAAGGGTTATAACTCAGAACTAACATTGAATAGAATATTGTTATATTTGCGCCGTCCGCCGTTTGCGCAGTGATACTGTTATGCATCTGGGTGGGCCGCGCACGCGACGGCCAGCGAAGAACACCGAACGAGTCACGATGATTGACGAGTACCTGCCGGATATACCAGAGATTCCGCCATTTGTCGTCATACTTAAAACCAACTTTATTAAATAAAAATATAATTATGTTTCTACAAATGAATTCGAAAGGTACTCTAATTGACTATTCAGTTCACCGAACAAGTCTCATTAGGCCTCTTAGCGGTGTGTCTGGTTATGATAAGCAATTTCAACATTATAAATTCAATATTACCCACTTGTTACTTAATTCCTGAGAAAATCTAATGCAAAAACAAACCACACCCACTTACTGGCCCTTCGGCGGTGTAACTGTGATATAAAAACCTAGAATTGTTGATCGTAATCGCTTCCTCAAAGTATCCAGCTGGCGACGCAAAAACTAGCGATTGGATCGAGTTCATAGCAGTAATATTTCTATAATTGATCAGATCGAGCAATATTATTACAAAAAATTCAACCTAATGTACAAATCAAAAGAAGACGCTGCTATGTTATTACAAGCACTTGAACAGGTAGTATTTCATGAGCAAAAAATTTGAATCAATAAAATTATTATTCCTGTTTGAGTCATTTACCGTGTCGCGAGATTATGGAATTGTCTTTAGGCACACGTGTTCTAAACAAGATGAAGATGTCTGGGGCAGTATCCCACATTGCACTAGCTAAGTATCTTCGTGTTCATATGATCAAGGGCTCCCTCGGTACTGAGTCGTCTGACGCGCTTATTCCTACCGCAAAATTTCTGCCCACGATACTGTGTTCAGCTAGAATGCTAAAAAAGGCCTTTTTTTATTATCTGGTATAAATTTAGAGGCTTTTGTCATTAGTGACATGTCAGCCCAAAAAAGGCCTTCAAATGACAATATTGAAACGTAAAGCAACGTGCACTGAGATTCCTGTAGTCATTATAAGTTCGAAGCATATGGAATTCAAAAAGGCCTGCAATACTCGTATTACTATCGAACATTTCACATAAAAATAGTTTGAGTAGATCCTTTTTGCCTAACGTGAAGTATATATATCTGTCCTGCTTTCACCGAACTTATCTTGGGTGAAACAGATAATACGAACCAGTGACCAATAAAGAGCTTTTTGTAAACTAAAAAAGACTCTCCGTCATTATAGCGTCGGAAAGCAAGCACGAACCGCAAATCATGGAGTCGGTCGTGTATAGCGCGCTCCAACGGGCCTCTGATGTCAAAGACACGATGACACCGCTAATCGAATTACTGGCAGAATCAAATCGAATGAAAGTGAGGGAACTTAACGGTGATTCTTAAGTTGCAAATGAACTCACCAATCCACATCAGGCCAGCAGGTTATGCCATAGACATCATGTGTTTCTCCGTGAAGAAAGACCTGTGTAGTAAGATTTAAATAAGCTGGTCACTAACTTCCGTTTGATGTCATCCATCATGTTAATTAATTAGACTAGACTTCCCCATGACAAAGTTTTATTGATACTTAATTGAAATTCTTGCTGAGCATAACCACCGATTGAAAACGGAATCACGTAAGTGAATTAACTAGTCAACGGGTACAAAACGAGACACAATAGAAACATCTATTATTTACGAACACCGGAGTTCGCGGTGCTTAGTAAGAGATTAAACGAAAGCAAAAAAATGTTAAATGGTGTTAGATCACTTACTGCTGATAATCTAATATGATCTACATAAGAAGGACTTCAGATAGTAACCAACATCTCTACAAAATATAACTTAATTAAGGGCATTCTTTCTTCATTCTAATATATCTCTTAATATTGTAAAGGAACACAACATGTCTTTATGCTAATTTTAATATTTTGCATAAGTTATGTACATCATTATAAGAACCATAAGACCACTTAATGCTGAGTATCCAAAAAAAAAATCATTACATTTAACACACCATTATCCAGATTGACTAATAGGTGGAGAAAATTCTCCTATGTAATGTTACAAACAATTTTAATAGACCTTCCAATTGTAAATATCCTCTAACGATCTAGTACCGTACAGCGTGGGTCGGAAAGACCTATGGCGTCTTTGTAAATATTAGATTCCATACGCGGCCCGCAGGAAGGAACATCTTATTCGATACAAGGCATTTAACCTCGATGTCGAGAATTCGATTCAAACACGTTGGTAGAATCGATATCCGTTAAGTTTGCGTCCACCCACGGTCCCGTTCATAGCGAAAATAGCGAATAGTATATTTCCATACGTCGGAGACGTGGACATAGAGTAAATTACAACGGCTAGATAGCGAGCGCCTGCTCTGCATGATATACACCAACAATGACAAAGTAATTCAGATACAGCTTCCTATAAAATGCGTCAAGCTAATTTGAAGTTACATACGAGAGCATTTGGTATAGAACATTACATTTATCGCTCACTTTTTCGAAACACTATTTCGAAATCAATTTTGAGAAATTTAAGTGCTTTACTGAAACGTTTGTTGTTTGCTATAAATTGTAAAGATCAGATTTCAAAGGTTAATTCGTGGTAAATCACTCATAGATAAACCAACGTAATGACGCCAAAACCATTCAAAAGCCTATGAAATGCACACTCATTTTTTTAAGATTAATTATAATATTCATAAGAGCCCACTTCAATGGATATTATACCTACTTTCGACTTCACAAGACAGGTTTAAATGGAAATGTAGGACAGTCTTTTTAACAAGCTATGTTTTAATGAAAACGATTCTGGATCAAATGTTCAATCAAGACCGTGAATATACATAATTAAAATGCAAGAAATCGGATTAAATGTAAATTAATAATATGGCCAATTCACAGAGCCATTTAAAGCTTAACATTGGAAAAGGTCTGTATAACAATGCATCACAAGATTTAGACGATCCTCTGAAACATTATCTCCAGATTATTGCATATCAACAATCGATAAAAGGTCAAGAAACATTAAACCTTTCTAGTAAAGCTATTTCTATAGTTCCCTGTACTTAAGTCTTAAGAGCAAGCCGCGTTCAGCCATTAGCATAACTAGAGAAGCCCGAGCGCAGGTGAGCGGCTAACGGAACATCGCACGCGCATATCGGCGACGCATCTTTTAATACCTCACGTTACAAATACGGCTTTACTACTATTGATTTAGAACCGAATTTTGATCAAACAAATGAGGCATGAAGTCGTTTTAATAAATTTATCTTAAGTTTACAAAGTCTGGAGACAGCGGGCGGCTGTGTACCCAACAGATTAGCGCATCACAATAAATTGTGTTCATTGATATAGTAAAAAGTTTAGCGGTGCGTTTACAAAGTGATTTATTTTACAGATACACATGAAATGAAAGGTACAAACAAGACGAATGGACACCGCTGATCGCGAATCTTTCGCTAAGTCGTATTCAATTTCTGTGTCACTATCGTCTGTTTCATGTCCGTATCAACAATCTTAGTAGTATCTTACCTTATACATGGGATATTAAATTATGTCTTATTACATCGATTGATTTTCGAGAAATTGCCAATTCGATTTATGTTTGCCGTTCAAACATGCTCTCGCTTTGTGTATTTACCTTTAGGATTAATGTTATAGTAATGTTAACCTACTTTTGAAATGATGCAAGTAATCAATAGTCCTGGAGGTCGATTCTCGCATAGTCGACATAATGTCGAATCTGCCATATTATGTCGAAATAAAATGGCTGATGGCGATTGAAACATATGGGAAGTAATTAATTGGGCAGCCATTTAATTATTTGGTCAGCAACTAAAAAGGCAAGCCGAAAAATCAAATGGGCAGCAAACATTTTGTCAGCAATAAAATTATATTAAAATTCGAATATTTTGCTAACCGTCAGACCTCACCGACGCCATTTGTGTTCCGTTTAGCAACTGTTTTGTTGACGTGTGCAGTAAAACAAGCATTTTTACAGTGAATGATTCGTAAGTCGCAATGTTAAGTAATTCATGGTAATGTCGGCACGGTTCTGAAAGCAAAAGCTGTGGTGTGGTCTCGAAAGCGAATGTCGCAAGCGTTTCTTAAATGTTCATAATTTTCACATTGTTTTCAAATTACGTAAATTGTTATAGAATTATGCGATTGAACGATTGGGATTGGATGGGGACGTCAAAAATTATGTTGTTTTATTAAGAACTGAAATGTGGGTCATTTGGAGATCCAACACTTTGTTCAGGCATCAGTCATCCCTAATAAGGTAAGCTTCTAGGTCTTCTGGTATTGACCAGTTTATACGCGGTCTAACGCTGTAATTGAGAAGTATAAGGATTGTAAAATATATTCCAGGTGAAAGTAGACAAATAATAATTATTTTAACTTATTCGTAATGGCAGATACTGGGTACGACAAGCCTATGACAGGATGAAGAAGCGATCATTAGGCCTTTGTTAATTTTTTATATTATTATAGGTAAGATTTGGCCTTGGCCTTCATCTCACCTAATATAGTAAGCCGAGGCCGAAGGTGAATGCGAGCTTCACCTGTATTCCTCAACAACTGAGGAAGTTATTATGGCGACAATTTAAGCTAAGACGGTGGTAGCTTGCCAGGCGGTCCTATAAGCCCTACCACAAGCCAAAATGAGCAGAAAAACTTCTGCCCCGTGGGGAATCGAACCCCTGGCCTCCCATTCAACATCCGGTGTGAACCAAAAGAACAGGGAGGCGGTGTCTGTCAGCAGACTAGTGTGGGCTGATGATGAAACGATAAAGAAATCAAAGATTACGTATATTGCAACCAGAAGAACGAAGGTGGACTGCCAACTAAAGAAGCCACAACAAAAGAAGGTTCACTTAAGGCAAAACGATGACAAAACAAGATCCACTATTTCACGCGTGATCGTATACACTTGGTTTCTCGCAATCAACCGCCATATAACGTTATTGTACAATAACTCCATTGAACAAGAAACATTATGTCACGAGCTGGCAATTTTGAAAACGCGACCGTCTATTGTTACTTATGTTGATATTACATGATAAACTATTACGAGAATATTATTAAATAATTCGAATAGGATTTCCTTATTGAATTTCGCCGATTGTAATTCTCATATTACAATTTTTCTAGCAATAAGGTAAATGTTTACCGCAGCCTATGGCCATTACACAACACAGCGTTTCAGAGTTAAATATTATAGGTATTTATTGAATTTTCTACGCAAACTAAAGCAAACAAGCAATAAAAAAACTAAGTCACATATTTTATATCATAACTGGCTATGTTATGATACAAAACATGTGAGTTAGTTTTTTGATATATGTGACTTAAATTATATCTACAATGATATCTTAAATGATAAACTCATTAAATCATCGCTTGAGGATCTATCTATACCCTCACGACCGCATCATACAACGTAGGTCGAACGGTAAATGACCTCAGCATTTACAACTTCCAGTCATAGAAGAGAGCGCACTCCTTTCCTAAATGCCGAAAATGCAAGAACAATTCTTGCTGTGTTGAAGATGTCCAAGCGGTGATCACTTTCCATCAGGTAAGCTGCCGAGCCATTTGCATATAAAATATTCAGTTCGTAACATACGTATGTAGTAATATAATTGGCTGCGTCTATTTGTTCGATTCGATATAGCTACGCACTAGCCTATTTGTAATATGCCAACACTAATCCAGCCTACAAAATCGATACTGTATTAGCAGTTGCGGAATATGTGGAACTAAAGGATTCACTTTGTTGAGTAATAAATTGAATTACGACTCGTTTCACATAACACATAACATGTTACGTTTTTAGTTGAGAGTATAATTCTATTATTTACTTGAAATGTATAAAATAACGATTAAATTTTTTAAAGCGACCTACCCTTGAGTTTCCATTCCAATGTGTACAGAAAATAGACGAATAAAATGCTCATACAATTCCATAATTACTTAATAACACACATAAACATAAAACTGCAACTCAAAAAGATTTAAGTAGTAACAGTTGGAACAGAGTGTAGACATATACAACTTAAATATATACCAAGAATTCAATTAAATTCGCTCATCTATCGTAAAAACATAATAACGATAAATGGCAGTTGCAAAGGCTGTTGCAAAAAACATTAAATTCATCAAGCCCGAAACAAGGTATCCAATAATGGCAAATACTTTGCGGCGAGAAATTTCTTGTGTAATATTGCGTAATTTTCTTAAGCTCATCTCTACAGTTAATTCACCGTTAAAGTTAGTGTTTGATAGTAAACTCGCTTCTCCTGTCAGCCTGTAATTAATAAGGTACATACGTCAACCATTCCGGTATCTGCACACCAATTGCAATGTACCACTTGACAGCAAATGGGCGTGCATTGGTTACACGCAGGAAGATCTAAGTAACTAACGATTTACCAATTTCCGTACGTAAAAAGAAACATTTTACATATTAACAAGATTTAGGTTTTATCGTTGATCCTACAATCATCTTCAACTGTTTTAAAAGTGTAGTTTGCAACGTTTTCCCTTCTTTGCCAATTACTTTTTCAAAGTTTTTTATCAAAGGGAAACTCGGTTCAGTCTTCCGTCGGCGTACGACTCTCTTATTTTTAATACGAAATATTTCTTTAGAGTACATGGGAGCGTATTACCCTCAGAGTAAACAGAACGTTTACTCAGAGGTATTACCGCATGTTTATGTATTAAAAAAGATTGCTTTAAGTTGTTTCAAGATTGTTTTACTAAAAAGGGTCCTCCGAAATTCGCCAAAAATTTCAATTCTGAATGTTCTGCCGATGATTTTTGATCATATTCTTTGGCATATTCCCGCGAATACCTACTTGAGGAAGTGTTTGCTATGAATTATTTTTTTACTTTATAATTAAAGTATCTTCCTTAAATGTTTATTCTCTCATAGATATTAAGATTATATTTATGACCCCTAAAAACAATATTTGTGTCAATAATCACTTTGTCTAAATATAACTGCCAGAAGCGACTTTAAGGTCTACTACTTTTCACTCAAATCAACAGTATCTAAACTAAAATATGAAAATCATGCTCAGATATAAAACATTATGACAAAATAGATTAGGAGTTTAAATACATTTACATTTGATCATTCGGACTACAATCGGCATGAAAAACAATTTCGATGATACAACTTTAGGCAAGCTAATAGGATGAACCCACTAAAAAAGAAACTAAGCCATCCGTTCACAAAGCTACCAGAAGACCTACTGAGAAGATCGAGCTCAGCAACTTTTTATCTTGAGAATGGAATTCTAGGCCGATTTCAGGTAGTTCAGGAAGGTGGCTGACTAAATTAATCGCTTTTTATTAACTTTATATTTTCGTGATTTGGAATATTTACTGTGATTAATTATTTAGTGATTTGATATATATACTTGCACCTTACATGTAACCTATTATTGATATGTTGCATTAATTTCTAAGCAAACTCTCCCCTGACATGAACCATTCCACTCACGCGCAGTCGGTACCGTATGGAAGCAAAAGGATAATTTATAGGCTAGTAACAGAGATGGGCGCAGAATATCCTGTTTCGCAAGCTGTCGTCGGGTTTATTGCCTTTTAAACAATTGTTTTGAGTGGCTGTTCCGAATGATTTAATGCATTTGAATTTGATGTAATCTAACACAGTAAAATATAGCGTTGGAACGAAATACCTAGAGAGAGTTTGGGATTGAACAATGAGACCATTTGTTCATAAAATCGGTAAGTATATATTATTATGGAGACCTCAAATTGGATTTTCACAAAACTGATACATAAATCATGTTAATTAGCTTCTGTGGTAAGGTTTTGCGAAAATATGAAACTTATGAAGATTGTTGCTCAGTGATGGTGAGACTGTAATAAATCGCAGATTTAGTGAATTATGGGTTTTATAATATTTAATGAAAACAGTACAGAAAAATGGAAAGAAAATCAATGACAACACATTAAAACCAATGACCAACAAAAATATTCATAAAAGAGGATGATAAAGACTAGTCCGTATCAAAGATAATAATATATGTTGTGTGTTTTGCTATTGAGTAAAAATTTGACCATATTTATAACCTCCTGCATTTAACTCGTAATAATTATATTTTACAGGCAGTTTAGAACATGACTTCAAAAATTTATAGAGCGAACTGCAGCTGACAAAATAAATTATTTACATAAGTAATTAGTAATTCTGAATTCCAATCAGGCTCATATTTATGTGACAGTAAATATTACACTATATATCTACCTGTCATACATTCCGAACTAATAAGTAATATAATAAATCAGTGGACAATGACTCCAGAATGTAGGTGGGTAAATTTACGAAATATTAATATGGATGGCAATATACAGAGGGAGTGCCGGCGAGATGTGATTTACTCCGGCGAACGAAAACTTGTAACGTACTGTGGATATATCATGCTCCATGACATGAGGTTTTTAAAATTAAAGTGAGAAATACTAGAAATAAGGACTGGACTACTCAAGAGTCACGTATGAATTTTAGCAGGAATTTCATATGACATAAGCACAGTTTATTTATGGACTCTGATAGAATCATACTTGCTGAATTTTTTGCACTGTTATATTGTTCTAAAAGTCGTATGATTATTTGCTTTAGTGTAGATAAAATACTAAAGCAACCGAACTCTATTTACTCAAATAGATTCCCTACTAACTAAAATTTAGAATCCGTTTTTACATAAATCATCATCAGCATAAATCGTTTGCCCTATTTTTCTCTTATAATAATATACCCGAAGATTTCGCCTGATAATCGCTTATGAAGTAGCATTATTTTAATCATCTTTTAAAAAACTTAAAAATTATGTACCTTTGATTGAAAATATCGCTTGCCTCACATTGTGCCCGGTACTGTACCTGTACATAGCAACAGACTCGCCACCTGTTACTGCTGTTACACGGGGCCTTAACATATCTGGCGAAATGTGGGTGTTACCACATGTGCCTACCCCTTCGGGGGTGATAAAGAGGTGTGGTGATAATATGTATGTATGTATCTTCTAAGAATATTTTGATCTTAAATTTCGCTAGGGGCTAGCTAAACCATATAATTTTATTTCATCATTATTAAGGTAGCTGCAGGTTTAATATTCATCCAACGTGCAGCGTCTGAATAATACCCTTGGTGTTGGCAAGCATCCGTGGGTATGATGGCCGCTTACCAACGATCAAGGTGGGTAGATAGTTTATTTCAAAGTTAATAACATAAATATTCGCGTAATTTAAATCTTGCAAAGTAAAATAGCAATTTTTATACTATAGCTACAAGTAGTTAGATATGATGATTCGTAACTAATGGTGTAGGCTGAAGTGATGTAATGAAATACGTTTTTTTTGACCCCATACCCGACCTTTTGGGGTTGGAAGGGTTATGTGGGTATCCGTGCCACGGGAGTCAATGAATTTCAAATTTTTCTTGAACAAGAAATACCAGTTACATCCAAACAAATTAAAGAAACGGCTATGACTTTTTAAATGTGAAACAAAATAAATGAATGAACATGTATATGTAACTGGAAATGTATGTAATGCGTCATTGTATTTCTAGGAAATGTTTAATTTTTTCTTTATATTTTTTAGGGTTATAAAAAATCAGGTTATATTTCCTAGGAATTTTATACAACTTCAAATTTTTTTTAATGTAACAAAATCTCTTACCTGTAATAAGTAGCTCGCACGTCAAAAGTAAAAGTTCACAGCCTGTATGCACTGTAGGGCACAGCATAATTTTTAAGTAAAACTCGATTAAAAAGGAAGTTACTTTCTTCAGTGTACAAAAAAGCAACAGTCTTATTGAATATCTTGGTATTATTTTTGGGGATACTAAAAAAAGCCTTCAGAACGTCGAGGTGTCAACAATCGTATATTAAGTCTTAATGCATTTACATTGTTCAACGAAAATTCTAATGCAAAGATAGAATTGACTATCCAGTATCGCAATGATGTTGGCATTAAGATCAACCTTTTACGTTTTGCAAGGTAAAGCGAATTACGTCGTAATACTTTCTTAAATGTAAAGAGGTCAGGCGTAATTATTTTTGAGTAAATTTTAGCTAAAATAACAACTACAATAAAAACAACCCTTGATTGTATGGTGTTACCAAAGTTATATAACTTGTGTTTTATAACACGTCCACATTATGTAAACTTGTTATTCAATATTGCAACATAAAACAATACTGTACACATTACAGACAACAATGCAATATAACAATGTTATATAACCATGGTCGTTTGTCGTTCTTCTGTGCTAAGTTATATAACAATTTTGTACACATCAATGTTATAAAACTAACATTCAGTGTCCCCATTATCTAACATGTTATATGACAAAGTTGTAAAATATGTTATGTTACATAGTTTAATGTGCAACCTTAATGTGGACATTGAATGTGATAATTAACATGGTATTGATATATACAATATATAATGTTACATAACTTAGCCACTTGTAGCAATGAAGAACGACATAATTATATTGTATTTTTATGTGTAATGTGTACAATATTTTTTTATGTTGCAATGTTATATATTATGTATTTTACAAGTCATAAATGGGGTGTCGTGAGAACCTTTGAGATGCTATGATATATTCTTTGATTCAATAAATAATTTCTTTATCAGCTGCAAAATTGGCACAAACAAATATAACATTAGTAGGTAATCTCTCGAAAGGATAGGGTTTAATTTATTTATTCAGACAAAAGAGAAATATTTTCAAAACTCATGTAAAATATAAAATCCATTTTAATGTTGTGGAAAAATAATATCACATATGCATATGCAAGATAAGAATGGTAACATACCAATGAACAATATAAATTACGAAAGTAAGGAAAATAAAATTACCTACATTTCCTAACGAAGTATAGGTAAATAAAGTTGGGAGATTTGAATAGTGCTTCTACCAGCATACAAGTATCAAATGCAATTTAATGTTAAGGCACTATCTTAGACTGCAATAATCATAGTATTTATGAACGGGGTTATTCTGGGCTTCAAAGGGCCTTAATCTCGGCATCTTCTAAGAAAATATGTCGCCTAGAGCGGCGTGTCTTTTAGTAAATCACACGCTCCCTGTATCGAAAGTAGGGTTGGCAATTTTCAGTTAATAGTTTTTGCACATATTTTTGCTTTTTAACTTCAGAAAAATTAACAGATGTATATTGAAGCCAGCTAAAGTTTTTCATTAACTTCTGACCACAATGTCTGGGTCACCCACAGTGAAAGTAGCTCAGTTTTCAATATTGAAGCTAAAACTGCCTTTTATGGAAGAAGACAACCACAAAAATATATTTATATAATTAATATTCCATTTTATAATACATAACCAACAAACCCATCACTTCCCTTGGGTGTCGTACAAGGCGACTAATAGACATAGAACTGCACAACCATCCAATAGCTTGTAGCGGCGACGACCACCTATCACGCTGAGTGCAGTTACTGCTTGGTGAAGCGCGGACTCTGGCAATGGACTGCTTTGGCGGTGCTTTTGTCTAATTAATTTACGATTTGCGACAAGGTATGAATGTTGATACCGAATCAACACGCAATATGCAAGTCCAACAATACTTACCAACTCTTGAATGACCCCGAACATATCAAGAAGCACTCATAAATAATGTATTTTTAATATGTATCTCACAATTAAATTCAAAAAACGAATTGGGCAATGTAATTCAATGAAACAAACCAAAGAATAGTGCGAGAATCTCTTGGGAAATATCACTAATGCAGTCGTGGAAACTGTTCCCATAGAGTAGGAGTAATTAGGCTATTAAAGTTATATTAACAATGCTAATAAAATATACAATGCAATGCTGTCTGACAAGAAATACGAAGAGTACTTTTAAATAACTACTACAAATGAATAAGGTTTTAATAGACTATGTTTTTAAATAATACTTAATATTTAATCTTACGAAATGGATGATTATCATTATCCATTAATTAATTGTTAATATGACAGTTTATATTTTTTGTAAAACCTAACCTATATAACACAATTTCACCTAGCATTAGCAAAAAACGCACTTGTAATGCCTATTTTGTAATAAATATAAATTAAACTGTCAACACTTCAACAGCCGATTGCTAAATGAACCATTCTACTTATTTCGACATTATACCATAAAACAAATCAAAATATTTTGAAGATCTCTACGGAGACTCATGAATAGCAAACGGGGGCGTTAATACGAGACCGGGCGGAGATGCGCAGGCGTCGACATTGACATGTGACACGTAAAAACAATCAAACAAATCTCCGATCCCTGTCATAGTATTCGTGGGTGATCCGATATATCAATATTCTGACAATATCTATGCTTAATAGAGGCTTTTAAACCATTTATAGGGAATGTTGACTTTAGTAAACATTCATAAGATCCTAACCGTTTAAGCTGCGAGTTAAATTTATGAAATATTTGTGTCGACTATAAATAATAGATTTGAATAATTTTGTGAAATGAATGAAAGCTGATATATTTATAACAGAACCCTTCCTTGCGCACTATTATTCGAATATTTTTTATGTTTGGTGCAATTAAGTGTTGAATAAAACGGAGAAAATATATCTAGAGAAAAAAGTACAAAATAATATCTAAAAACGAGAGATATTTTGACAACCCTACCAACAAACATTCTTGTTACACTCCCGTATTCGCCCTAAGCGAGATACTTATTTACATCCAAGTGACTGAACCTACCACTAAGTACAGACAGACACATTGTATACTAGAAAGTATCTGCTTTCTTCTGTCCTTTTCGTGGCACGGTCTAAATTCATTCGTCGATCTCAAAGAGAGCCCCGAAAATATATATTTTTTTATAAAATTTATGAAATTGCTATTGACTATAATCTGAGTAAATGATGAAATGACTAGCTTGTGACCTAAAAACCAATGTTTTAAAATTTATAGAATTGATTGGAAAAAGAAAGACCTGTGTGGATTTCGAATAATAATCTTTACTCTTATAATTATTCAGGATTTATTCCTTTAGTCAAGAGCTCGTGCATTAATTTTAATGTGACCTTTAAGCAGCATGCATATAAATTATCGAAATTACCCTTATTATTCGATACGTCCGATCTAGTCCTCCTAAGATAAACTATAAATAATCTAGATAAAGCCTCGAGTTACGTAGCCGAACATACAATGTACAAGCTAGTGTTTCATTAAATTTGTAAATAATAGCCCATGATAAGTTCGACTTTATTAAAGCTTATACCTACTTGGCTCTTTTATTTCGGTAATAGGCGATATAATAACTTCATAATACATAATGAAATGCCCTTCAAGAACTTTAATAATTACGTAAAAAACCATATACATAAGAGGTATTACCACCCACATTACCAGACAGATACGTTAAGTCCCCATGTAGCCTATTGCCATACAGCGGGTACATAAGTTTTATTCAAACTCAGTGGTACAGGCGGTGGGATCTCACCCTCGATTCCCGCCGCCTTCTCGAACGAGTAGTGGCCCGTCCGTCCCAACTCGGCTACCAGACCACTGCCTTTATTGTAATCTGGAGGTATCGCAATATTTTTATGCTAAAAAATTTCACTATGTTCCTCAGATTCTTAGCTCTGTGTTGGTCCCTATTATGTTACTAAATTACAATATGTCATTTATTTAGTTATATTTATATATTTTGTTTGTAGCTGTTATGTACAAAACAAACATTCATAAAAAGGAAATAATTATAAATAAATAGAATGGGATAAGTCTTTAATCATTAGAAGCAATTTCACCTGACATATATTTTGTGTGTAAAGCCTGAAATAACTGACATTACAAGCAACCAATAGCTGAAAATTATAATAAAACGAGAATGTCAAATGGAAACGACAATTTTAAAATAAAGCCCATGAATACACAAAACATCGAATGCTTAACTCAGTAACCTCTGCTTCGCTGAGGCGCCAATTACCATCAGAAGGACCGCTATAGTCGCTTTCTACAGCGACTATAGCGAAGCCAGTCCTACTTAGGGACATGGTCGACGAAAGTGTTCACTACTTTCCGGTCCCAAGTAAATGTACGCTGCTCTTTATGGCTCACGTAAAGATAAGAAACGATCATTTTGTCAATACAATATGTATGTTAACGGTGAACTATGGAATCAGAATAAAGGGTCCTTATTTCGATGAAAATACGTGTGTCATGTTCCGACGCGAACTAACATTAGGAACAGATGATTGCTATAAATATCAAACATAACGATAAGGTCCAAATAATACCTTACTCGATTATCCTTTCGAATACCGCTAACGTAACAGACACGTATAGCATTCCACTTGTACTGGTTTACAACACAAACTTTGAGTGAGGCCAATTCGGTACGCTACTTAATATTTACGATCTCAAATAATACGGCGAATCATTCAAATTGTGCGAAACAATGATTTAGATAACCATTATTAACAAATTAGCCAATGCATTTTAACGTGACGCTCGAAGACAAGCCAAATTTAATAAGTATGACTCGAGATGGGTATCTAATCATTGCCTACTGACCCCAAAAGGTGAATCATGTAGTAAATTTATCACTAAACTTTTCGGTAGTCATTACTCATTTTTCTCTCGTAACAAGAAGAGTTGATTCCATAAATATTTCGCAACAGAACTATGAATCATTCGGCAACAATATATCATTTAAAGTGATAACATTAAATAAGATTCGTTAGAAGATACGGAAAGTAAGAGCATTTAGTTTGACAGCTGGGCGGCCATCTTAGATTTAGTGTCAAAGGTCATGCGCGCGCAAGTTTCTCCAAGAAGATGAGTGGGTGATTTCGCGTTACATCGCAAGTGCAGCTAGTTTAATTGGACGATAATAAGAGACGGTGTAGTAGATGACGACATTTCTGAGCATAGACAACATCTTTGTAGCGAGTGCGCTTGAATAATATTACCATACTATTGTTAAAGCGCAAGGTGTTCAATATAAAGTAACTTTGTAGAGCGCATTGAACATCAGTGTTTATTTTACGCGATATTTTCCGTGAGAACATGCGCTAGCGATGTTCCTTCGCGATTAACTTCAATAGCTTTTAAAAATAAATGTCTATGTGAATGCATATTTCTATTCTATTGCCATCGCACTGTTCCTGTTATCGTTCATCTTGTTATAATTGATATTTTTAAGTTTTTTAAATCTAAATCACGCTCTAAAAACATCGGACGTGATAGTTTACTCGATGCATGGGGAAAATGCCCAGCACATGGGTTCACGGGCAGTGACCCGACAAAACCAACCCACCATGAAACTGGGCATTCCGTTCGCTCCCATTCATAAAACTACTTCATTCACAAATATTATAAATAGAGGTTAAGGTTATATTTACACTTATACATTATAAAACAATGTCATAATATTGTCACAATAAAGAAACATACAAACCAAATAAGCGTGAACGGATAAAAAAACAATAACATTATTCAATGCAGTTCTCATAAAATTTCCACTTATTTTATGAGAAAAACACTATAATAAAGAGCCAATTAAATTCTACTAATCAATAAATATTTTCATATCTCAAAGCGATACTATATGGCGACGAAACAAAATCTTAACAGCAGAACGTGGAATGCATGTCAAAGCGTGACTTGAATGTAAGAAGCGTTGCTTGTATTCTAGACGATGTGTAGTGTTTAAGGAATTACGAACACTAATATTACCTCATTTAATGTGGAGTGGAATTTATTTAAAACAAACGCATCATGATTCTAAAATACTACAAATGTATGAGACAATGCTGAATTTCGAATAGAATCCTGTCAAAATAAAGTAGACTCAGATGTGCAGAATTTAAAAGTCGATATTGTTGGTGTCAATGGCCTTAGAAGTCGTACTTAGAAAAATATTGGATTGGTAGTTCAAACGCTTCGTACAGTAGACAAATGAAAAAATATGATGTCAAAACATCTGTTATAATATTTACCTGTACATTTTGTTGATACAAAACAGCAAACAGTTTTATATTTATATTAAGGTGTAATACTACATACAGTATGTTGAAGTTGTGAAATGGGGCAACGCACTTACCTGAAAATAAAAAAGAAACACATTGAATATAAAAAATCAAAAACATATTGCTTTTAAATGACACTCGGAGCTGTGCTCGAAGTACAGCATTAAAGATTTCTCAAAACAACACCCGGTGAGTAACCACTTGGTATCAGATAATCAATGCATTTGATCGACATCGCAACAATAATAAAAATAACAACAATCTTATCCAGAAGATAATACATTAGTTTCAATTTGACCTAAACAGCTAAAACCTAAACAACAACAAGGAAAGAACAAGGAAAGGAAGCTAGCATAGAAATATCCATTGCACTTCGTTTAACATCAAACTAATAATCTCAAAGCTAAGCTACAGCCAATAGCCATAAAAACTCAAATTCTACACTGGCGCATTAAAAATCAAACTCCACTTTAATTATACATATAATAGAATACGTAAAGTAACAAAAGCCCTAGACGGTACTTTTGTTTCAGATAAAGAGCTAGGCTATTACCGGACCGCGGGTAGGCGGAAGCGATAAAACTGCCAGCCGTAAGGGAATCATATTATTGACGTCAACCAGAGTTATTGGCATAGAATATATCAGAACTGACACTCAATAATTTAAACGAATAAGAATTGAAAGCTTACTTAAATCTGAAAAATGTGAGGATTATAAAAAGCCAAGTGTTGCGCAGAATTTTAACTTCTATATTGTAATGGCCTTAGTAGGGTGTTGAATTAATAGTTTAAAGATTTTGTACAAGTAAGATAAGTAAAAAAGTCATACCATTTTATTCAATTGTGGTATAGACATATAATTTTATGAACGTCGCTATGCCAATTGTTCGCTAGCTACCAGAAAATCTTGCTCTAGGAAGAACGGGCAACTCAGCAAGTGGTTTCCTCCGTGTACTGTAAGACTGATGTGCTTTTTATTTTATTTACATTGTCAAATAGATAATTCAATTCCAGCCGTAACAGAACTGCCACGTAATTTAAAGAAATAAGAATTGAACGCAAACATAAATCTGAAATATGTGAGGATAAGAGATTTGAGTTTAATATAGGTAATATGTTTCTGCTTTAAGATAAGTGTCAACGTCCTTTACAAGCTTTAATAAGTTTTAAAATGCAAAGATATGGGCATGTAATTTTGGGCATGTTTTTTTATGATGAAAAATTTTAATAGTAATTTGTAATTATCAATGCTTCACATGGCGACGTATGAGTCCCAAAAGTTTCTAGACATGTTTCTCAAAAGAATGTGAAAACACACAACCTCGGTTACAAAAATACAACGTTTACGCAATAAGGTCGATGAACGTGACATCTCAAAACAATTGCGCGTACGCCGCATACAAGAAAAAAAAACACAATGACCCAAGATTTGTATTAGGTAAAAGTACCTTTAAAGGACCTTATGTCCTATGGGTTTGTACCTATGGGTATTTTTTTTTACCGCAGATATTTATAGCTAAAATAAAAAAATTTCAAAACTAAGTTTCCGTTTTCAATAAAATCAAGAAACTTGACACGATAGACATTATTCAAAATGATATCATATCATATGCATTTAAAAAACTTGAAAGGATATTAATATTGCCGTTGCGCAGTCAATAGATATAATTAGGGATGGATGGATTATACTGAGATTGTTATTAAGTACATGGTCGAAGCAACAAAAATGCAATGTACCTACTCAATAAATTTAAACATACGCCGCAACTAAATAACAGACGTACGCATATAAAATGACATACCATTTCCAGCTTACGAAACTCCTTATCCGAACGATAATTTTGTAGAAACAACGTGTCATTATGATTACACAATCTCTGGCTTAATAATATCTCTATTAGACATATCGATGGATAGCCGCAACCGCATTACTTGAGATGTTTTATTTCCTTGATATCGAAATGATTCTGTATTCGGGAAATTGATTGAAATACGCATGAATAATCTACTATTTAAGTACAAAGTTGATCATGTTCATGGGTGGCCGTGATCATTTCCGATCAGGTGGACCGTCTGCCCATTTACCCCCTTATTTATATAATAAGGGATGGGCGACACCGGTTCAATGGATATCAATCGAGATTTATTTGAATATTTATTTAAGATACGGATTACACAAAATACTAACCAGTAAATTTTAGAGCAAACACCTCATAAAATTTTCATCGCGTTCAAATGACCTATAAAAATATGCCCTCATCCAGGCTGACTAGGAAGATATTTAATGCAAACGAGGTGTTATTACCGACAACTACATGCTATACACGTCACACTTTAGCACATGTAAATTTGCATATTTCCTGCCGCAACCGGCTACTGAATATCAAAAGAGATTGGGTTTCGCCGCACGTATAGTAACTTTTATGTTTGGCGTCAAACTTTGCCAAAAAGTGGCGTTAATATATTTCCAGACTTTCCTTTAAAGGTAACACTGCTCAAAACTTATATGACTTAATATTCATTGCATGAAGTACACAATCTATCCAACATAAAAGGAGTTTCATTAATATTGTCGCGGGATGTTTTGGCCAGGAAACAGCCCTCAAGTACGTACAACTATGGTTATAGTAGTAAGAAAAAAAAAAACGAAAGCAGACCGGAATAAAATTTATAAGAATAAAAAAGAAAATCCTAACTAGAAATTAACTCAAGTAGGCAGTTATTTCTTAATTTCACTTAGACCAGTGAAAGATTCGCAAGAAAACTTTCATAACTTTCGCTTGTACTTTGACATTTCTTAATGCTCTATCGTAGACGTTAAATATGGCAATTAATTGTTCAAAAAAGCTGGCTAGCAATCAAGCAGCCATTAATTCAACGCCCTAAACGATTTCTAAAATGGCACCCATAGATATACTAAATCCATGATAGCGCGTTCTTTTTTTTATCTGAGGTTTTATTTACAGCTCATGAAGGTCTACGCGGTTGCCTATGGTATATATTTATTTGGTCAATCGGTCAATCATTTGATTACATTTTAAGTGTTTTTTAATTTCTGGGGCCTTCTTGGGTTCTGGTATAAACATTTGCAAAACGCGGTTTTTGTTCTAAATAAGAATCGACAATGACAAATATTTTGGAAACTTCGTATAATTTCTTCAAAAACTTCAAAAGACTTTAATCTTTATGCATTTGGCGGAAATTTCAAAATTGAGTATGAAATTTGACCGTTTGTAATATAAAATGCGGTAAACCACAAACCATTATCGTCATTATGCGAACTCTTCATCTTTTCACATAAAAATATGACTCAGTCGTCAACGTTTACGTGATGCATTGAATTTTGCTTTCTCACGAACGAATGAGTGCCGCATTATAGCAAATTATCGCAAGATAGAAAAAGCTGTTAAAAAGAGCAGGCGCTAAAGGATATTGAGTGAGGAAAATATGAGGACCGCATTCTGTAAATAGTTTTAAACTGAGAAGAACGTGCAGATTACGATTCTGAATCTTGCAGGAGATTTCTTGATCCATTCTTTTTTATTCGATCTCCTTGGTATATCGAGTAAATTCAAGTAATCATAATCTCAGAATCATAATCTGCAAGCTTTTCTGAGTTCAAAACTATTTACAGAATGCGGTCCTCATTTTTTCCTCACTCAATACCCTATAGCGCCTGCTCTAAAATGACACACAATTTTATTCATTTATGACAAACAAAAAACATAACCCTTCCTTGGCAGTCGGGTTTTAAACCCATTATGTAGGAACCGGAGTCAATCTAGAACTGATTTAGAAGGATACAGTTTATACTGTTTTGATAAAAAAACAAAAAAAAATCTACAGAATCAATAAATGCACTGAGTCAATATCTATTTTGTGTATTAAACTTCCTACAAATCTGAATATATTTTTCCTTATCATTGCGCAAACAGATTATAACAACTCGTATAGATAAAGAGTGACATCATCACACTTACTTTTTATTCTTAATTGATATTTTGTGCCAGTCAAAAAAACTAATACGAATATGCAGGTAGAAACTAGAAACCTGTTGCGGTACGACTTCGACCCACGCTGATGTCTAACCTAATTATATTTCCAAATACGGACATCGCCGAACATTGAGAGATGTTACAAAGTTCGTGTCCTAATGTCCTACTCTTCCAAACCTTGCGGCAGCACTAGCTACGTTCCTAACCACTATTTAGCTGTAACGTTCCGTTATACGTAACTCGTGGGAGATCTAAACAAAGGCATTGCTTCCATTCAAATGTTCAAACCAGTCCATTCTATTAGCATGGTTGTATTTCAATGAGTTTAGTAGCGGTTTTATTCGTGCTTCTCTACATTTAATAACATGAAAATGACCAATGTCTAACCGTTGACTGAAATGAAAAGTGATAACAAAGAAGCTATTGGTTAAATAGTCAAAGGAAATCTTTGGCACCATTTGACTTTAGACCAAACTTCCTCGTCTGCATAAAATGCTATGTATGGAATGTACCATACATTACACTCTTTAAAAAAAACACGGCTCCTACCGCCAAATTGCTAATTCATAAATGCTAATAAAAAGAATGGTAGTCACGAGCTTGAATAAAATAAATGAACATTTGATTGAAGACCCATTCAACAACACAAAACATCTGCATAGAATAAAAATTCCAACAAAAGTAAAAACTTGAAAATTGAATATGCCAAACGATAAAAATAACACTGCAAGCCTCAAACTATTTTTATCTTAAGCGGTTTTATTTTAAAAGAATAGCTGACTCAAAAAAGAAAAAACAATGAAGTTTTAAAAAGTCGACCGTTTGCTGAAGAAAGCAAAATCACAAAGGAAATTTCGCACCTGTCAAGACAACTGATCGCACACCCAAATACTTCCAAACCAAACAAAACATCGAAAGTGATACACTACAAACGACTTTCTTATTAGAATCAAACAAAAAGTTCCGTTGGCTCAGTTGTATTGTTCCAGTGTCAAGATTGATGTTACAACCGTCGTGGGTCCAACATACTCAACGTGGGAGAACGTGGATGTGGAACATGTGAACCGCGATTCAAGCGATACTAAACATCCAAATGAAACAGAGACATTAACTCTGCTTTAAACGATTATCTTCGTAATTGAACTTCGTTAGAGATGATGACACAAAAAACATACGGTAACAACTAACAACACAAATACAATAGAATATAGCTATTACAACAATTGTTGAGATAATAATAAGTTTAATAATGTTGTAATAATGTGTGACAATAACCCTAATAAATTATGACAGCCGATGGAGTTAACCTTCGCCGAACAATATCAAATAACATCAGGCTCCAGTTTGCTCCTTTTATAAAGCTCAAAAAGTATTCCACAATTTCATAACAACCTTGGAACGTTGAGATATCCGATAACATACCTGCACGTCGTTCTAATAATTAGTTAACATGCAATTCTTTGAAACGAAGCAGTTAAAGATATATCAACAAAATGATAGGTGCTCCTAATGCCTCATCAAAATGGTCCCTGGAGCCTCATAGCTATTACCGTCAGAGATCGCAAACAAATGCGACAAGATAAACCGAAGCAAAAAGTTTTAGACATTCAAACTAGTGATGTGTTCATTTCAGAAGATCGAAACACGATGTAACGCAAATCATATTTATTATTTTGCATGCTCTACTGCCTTATTAAGATGTTATGTATATGATCTATACATTGTACGAGTACTCGTATCTTGAACAAGAAGATTTAATTAAGGCCATTGACAATTAGATTGTAATTATAGGCATAATTTTACCACATACGCGTTTCACCACAGTTTTTCTTCTCGCAATTATGCGTATCTAACATTACTTAATTGACAACTGATACCACTATCGATCTACCAACGGTAAGTGGAATCAGAGAAGTAGCATCCACATAAGCCATCATAGTAAGTTAACTAAAAGCTGTGTAGTGTGTGAATGATTATGTGTATTATATATTTTATAGTTCAACGACTGAGATGCACTAAAACCTAATACTATAAAAGATAACGGAATAGGAACACATACATACTTATTTATCCGCAAATAAAACTTCAGCCAAACGGCAGTAAGTCAACTTTAACCTTAAACTTACATCGAAAGGATAACAGCGGTATAGAATTCGGTAACTTTATGATGACCATTTTCGTTGACTCTTAAAGCCTTATAGGGGAACAACACTATTGAAAACAGGTTTAAGAATCAGGCACATTGTAATACAAGGATTCAGCCCACATCCGGAGAGTAGCCAGGTGACGCATTCGTATCAGATAGGCTATTGCCTCAAATGGAGAAGGTTCTATGAATTCACCGGTCACCTTTAACGAAAAAAAAACATCCTTCTAAGAAGTAAAACGTTAAATTACGTTTATTACAATATAAATTATGATGAAGGTGAAAAACTGAGGTGATAGATTGGAAATCGGACACAATAAACATTACTGTGGATAAAACATATTTTAAACCAGGATTACAACCACAAACAAAAGGTCGGCAGCAATCGATTTTGATAGAGACATCCAAACGATAATAAGGACAAAAACAAAGCTGCTCAGATTCCCACGTTCCCTTTATTTTTTTCCCAAAAAGGTCTAAGCGAGGTCCATAGCCGGCAGTCATTTTGGGCGTGCGCATCATAAGGATAGGGATGAAAACAATTGCTGTCTTATTAAATAATACTTAGACAAGAACTCAGTTGTAAGTAACTGGTGATGTCATTGACGTTTAGAATTTCTGGCGGGTAAGCGCTGAACGTTTAATCATTCGGCAGAAATTGAAACGGAAATCCAATTAATATACGCTGGAATTATTGATGATTTATCAACTGGTTCTTCATAATATTCAATCAAGTGACGGGTTTCACAAAACATGATTTTATTATGCATTAGAATTATTTTGAAGACTTATACGGACATTAGTCTCTTTAATGATAAATCTATTTACTGCTTGTCGTTTAGTTGTAAGTAGCTAAAGCCTGAAGTGAAGTAACGTTGTACTGATGCCAACAGATGCAACTTTGCTTTGGCAAATTCAATGAGCTTCAGATAGTCGTAGTCGTAGTAGTAGAATTGCATCGAAGCAAATGATTTCTGTTGCAGCTATTGTAATAGCATTAAATTGCGATCTTGTTTTATTACAGCTCGATTATCCGCTCCAACGCCTCCTCTGATGGTAATCCATTTGGAACGCAGGTAGAATAATTTTTATAGACGTTAACCCTCTGATATTCTGAATTTCTTAAAATAAACCCTTATAATTGTTGTATAAACGTTACACCATACGTAATAAAGTTGAAGTAGTGCTTTAAATTCCTTGTGAAAAAATACTTTATAAAATAAAGGCTCCACACAATGGATCGGGTTTACGATTAAAAAAATAAAGCAAGAGTCAAGCTTGACTCCGTGTACGTGTTGGTTT
This sequence comes from Parapoynx stratiotata, assembly GCA_910589355.1. Classification (NCBI taxonomy): domain Eukaryota; kingdom Metazoa; phylum Arthropoda; class Insecta; order Lepidoptera; family Crambidae; genus Parapoynx; species Parapoynx stratiotata. Next base: position 6,405,629 of record OU342466.1, read on the forward strand.
TGTAGTGCATTTAACAAACAAAGGCGATCGTCTCGGGGGTAGGCGGGAGGGAACGCGACACGGTGCGCGCACGCATTCAAAGAAGCCGCAGGATAGAGTTGGTTGTGGTCAGAAAGGGATGCACGGGTAATCGGTTTCATTTCCCTGTTGTGAGATTGTAAAACAATGGATTATGAGCGCTTGGCAGGAGTGTTTTATTAATTTTTGCACAATTTGTTCAAAGTACAACAATAAATTCAGGAATATTTTTGTGCTTTTTATGAGTTATCTTAGACTTGTTCTTGTGCGTTTAAAGGTCTCATAATATAGAAATATGGTAATATGTTTTGCGACCCATCATGTGGTCCTATACTATGATCAGAAGAGGGACGAACATACACTGATGGTGAGAAACATAAGCCCATTTACTCATTTATCAAAATTATTAGCTATACAACTAAGTACCATCTATCACATACGGCAGACAACAATGGCGCTTCTAAAGAAGTTATTGTCTATGGTGAAGCCTATCGAATCACCATCAAGCGGCGAGTCGTCAGACCAATAGACTGTGAACTGTGTCATTCCTCCTCAATTTACAGCTAATCAATACAAAGCCAATTAAAGAACTTTACTGTTTGAACCAGAGGTTTCAACCTGGACAAAAACAATGACTGTTTAGCACTGATCTTATTGACAAACTCATAAAATTACCATTGAAATAGATTTCTTATTATAACTGAGACAAGATCTCTTATCATCGCATCGTATTGTTTGGGCATGGTTACAACTGCTAGTTATGTATGTACAGCTAGAAGTATTTATGATTAAGTGAATTTATTAGCTATATAAAATACTTAAAGAAGAATAACAATAAAAAGTAACATGGCCATCATATTTATCATTTGGAGGACTTTGGAGGACCACTCGTAGATTCGTAAATGTAACAAGTTCATGAGAAATTAATTGAGTGATTATTAACAGAATAAGAATGTTTACAATGTGATACCGTCACACAATACATTGCGTTATAAAATATAATGAGAACTTTCTAGACGTTATGCTATGTTAATGTGCGTGTCTAAATAACTATCGGCAAACTTTTTAAGTGTTAAACATTCATACCTATACAGGATTTACATCATTTCGAATACATCAAAAAAATTTTACAATAAAATCAACGACTTCAAAACGTCAACGTTCAGTTTAATAATAGCAGTTACTTGCCGATTACAAAAACTCTGCTTGGAGAGCAGTAAGCGGTGAATCTTATAGTAAGCTACAATAAACCCAACTTTTTATTGTACAAGTTTTTGCGAGTCCATTTCGAAACTTGATTTCAACTGATACTGCAATTATGATACAGACAGACATAAATGTATTTCATAGAATAAAATGTTTATTATATAAAACGAATATCAGAACCATTAAAATGTTAGTTACAAAGTTTTTTCGGCACCGTATGCGTAGCAACAGGTGTTATACATTATAGATACCTGATAACCTGACAGCCCTTTTGTGAGGGTCTTGGCTGGCTTTGAATAAATTTTTGATTTCCTATCTTTAAATTCTCGTGGACAGTTTTTAACATAGTACGGTAGAAAAAGCAAACAATGGAGTATAAAATGTAAACCTTTCCAAAATATTAATAAAATCAAGCAGAGTAAAGACTTTATTGGATCGTATTTAGTGCAAAAGTATTTAAGGAACTTTTTTAATAATATTATTTTTAGATCTATTTTTGGAGATACAATAACAAATTATCATCAGAAATACCCCTTTTTAATGGAATCCATGTGACCATCACAAAATAATTTTTAAAACATGATTCTAAAAAAAAATAAGTTTATAAATTAAAAAAACAAAAATTTTGTATTGCAATGATATTAACATTTTATATTTAATTAATAATTTATAAATATAAAACTAAAATGAAACTCCTTTAAAATAAATGTCAAATAACATCTAAATCAGATAAGCAAATAAAATCGTCAAGGTTAAATAGCATGTTTTATTAAATTAATTATACAAATATTTTTAAGTCTTATTATCTATGTCATCTTAAAATGTCAAATGAAGATCTAGGTAGTAATAAATTGATTGGAAAAACATATTATATGGAAAAAATGTATATTTAGTGAGGAGATTGAAAGAAAAGATATCCGGCTCGGAGGACCAGTATGTCGTGGACAGTCGAAGGAATAAGCGGATTTGGGATAGAAACGTGTATTGAATAAGTTAATAAAAAAATACAATATAGACTGAAAAATCAAAATATAGAGCAGAAGAATGATAGACGTAAAGAGACAGGTAAAAAAGTACATAGAGACAAATGGTAGTGTAATATAAGGAGGTATGTCCTTGACATAGATAACTCGACTTTATGCCTATAAATTTCACATTAATTAAAAGGCGACATCCATAAACAACGTCACACATTATGTCGACTAAATGTGATATAGTGTGACAAGGGGGTGGGACGGGTTTATAAGTTCGTGACGTTACATTTAAAATAAATTATTTAAATGGACATACTCATTTCGGAACTTCAATAATTTCTAGATGTAAAATGGCGGAATAAGTGACGTCACACTAAGGAGTGGGGGTGGTACGGTTGTTAAATCCCTACATAAAAACGAAATTTATACCTACCTATATAACGCTTACTTTATATTAACATGTTCTCTTCCTTCTACGGTTTACGATACGAAATTGCATTATGATCGGAAATTGTAACCTTAAATCGTTGAGTTTAATTTGCATATTGCTTGTTTACTAAAGCAATTTAAAATAATTATTTATTTTACATTACTCCCTATTTTTTTAGTTTACTGCCAGGGTGGTAATAAGTTTAGCTAAATAGTAGCAGTGCATTGCTTTTTCGATTGTTCCGGCTTGAAGGGTATTACAGGTATTTAGTGATTAATTAAAAGCTTATACATAGTGTGATTTTGTAATGTCGTTTTTTTGTTCAACAAATTTATACAAGTAGCGGCACGAAACTTTGGCGCTGACCGTTAGCCAATCAGAATCGGCGTCGATTGGCTCTCCAATGGCATTCAGTCTTCCTCACTGGTGCCACGTCAGTACCCCATGCGCATCTATTGGAAACTATCACCTCTATGCAACAGTCAGCGCTAAAGTTATGTTATGTGCCATTACTCCGACCTCCGTGGTCGAGTGGCCTGTACGCCGGTCTCAAGGCGTCGCCATCTCGAGAGGTCCTGGGTTCGATCCCCGGTGGGGGCAAATGTTTAGGTGATGAATTTTCAGGCATTTGTTCTCCAGTCTTGGATGTTTATATATATTTATATAATTTAATTATTTATTATAAATGTATTTATCTATTAAATATATTTATCCGTCATCTAGTGTCCGTAACACAAGCAGCATTAGTTGCTTAAAATGGGGCTAGTTGATAGGTGTGAATGTTTGAAGATATTTATTTATTTATTACTTATACTCATAATTAATATAATAACTTTACCCCTTGAAGGTCAAGCGAACACCGGTTTTCTCAAACAATATGTTTCTATGTTCTCTGGTTTTCTGACCATTAACAGGTTAATATAACAGGATACATGATTTTTATTCTTTTGAAATGATATGTAGTTTTTGTGGATAGACCTTTTACGAAATATTGTAAAATGTCTATGACTATTCATAAGCATGCGCTAAGGCGCATCTAAACTAAATAAACACTTTTGAATTTTGTTTTTTTTTATTATTATTATTTCGGAGCAACAATTAATGAATTTTCTGAAGTGAACGAAAGTGTTTTTAACTTTAATTCACTTACAAGATGTCAAAATGAATTCACTTATAAATAAATTGACTTTACATAGCTACATAGGACGCCTATGCCCAGCAGCGAGCGATAGCCCACTCATGAGAATAAATTAAAAAATCACAAAATCATGCAAAATCCTGCAATATACCGTTTCAAACGCAATACCTTTACTACTGAATAGAATTTCAAGATTCAAACTCTAAGCTATTCAAAGACAGAAAGGGCAAAAGATTAGATACCGATAGGATTGCAGTAATAAATAATAAAAGGTAAAAGTCTGTTTAGTGTCCTCGCGCAGTGTTGAGGTCAACAACAATCTCGGCTTTGTCTGCACATTCCTATTGTGGTACAAACTAGTTCCCCCCTCGATCGCTAAACGAGTTGTGAAGACTGCTGACACCTGACATTGAGATACGCAGTGAGATATTTGACGAAAATTCTACAGGTGGTTGGGTATGGTGGAATGTGACGTGTGGCAACATCTTTGTCTTATTTGTGTTTTTCCTTTTTATTATGAGGTGATGAATTTAAAAGTTCAACATATTTAGATACATTAAGTACCACTTAGTGTGAAGAAAACTCATTTTTATGGTTAATTTGGATCGCTCTATACTGTTCCCGGTGCATGGCAATAAATCGAACACATCTCTCATCTTTCCAGGACACAATATGTGCGATGATACTCGTGCGATTAGTTAAAGATATTTTAACTCAACTGAACTGTTTATGACTGAAATTAAAAATATGAAAACCTTTTTTCAATTAAAATAATCCGGTCACTGATATGATTATGGTTAATTCAGGGAATTCACTCTTAGAATGCTTTTATTATAAAGAAACCATTCAAACGGGATCCGTTTTCTTCAAACCATGGAAAACCTAGGAAGGTTAAAAAAAAGAAGACAATTACGTAACAAATATTCTGGTATTTTATTATTAATAATAATAATCAATTCATGTAAATTGATGACTAATAACGAAAGCAGTTACCTACACAAGTTAGATAAGCTTTTGGCGAACCAGATGTTGTATCAGAATGTATAGAATAGAATTTATGAATTTATTTTCGTATAGCCGGTACTTAATACGAATTTATGGACAGGCTTTGCTCGAAAACAAAGGGTCACTTAGAAATGCAGTCACGTGGCCAATATGACTAGTTTCACAAGCCACCTACCTGGAATATTTGGATTTTGACCCTATAAGTCGAAAATAAACCTCTGATTTAGTCATTGCCTGCAAAGGGTTAACTTGAGGCCTTACGTCACCATTATCATCTCGTATTTTAGTCAGAATCACGACAACAGAGCGAGAAAAGCGCGTATTGCTGTAATTTAAAGGTTGGATCGCTATGAAGGTTGTTTTATTGACTATATTTGTATTTTTCCATGTAACGGCACTAATTGTTTTAAATACAGTTTTTTATTGATTTTCGTTATGACATAGAAGTATATGAAGACAATATTCCGTTTTAGTCTCTTGTTGGTGATTCAAAAGTAAAACACAAACATCAAGTATAGGTGCCCACCCACTCCTTATTAAATCAATAACATCTTTATTCTTAAAATAGAAAACATTCGCAGGTCTGCCATTTCAACTAGTTGTGGTTTTTTATGAGCTATTTTGAAATCATAAAAATATATCGTTTTATTCTATAAAACCATTGCTACTATTCTTCAGCACCAGCATATTTATCGGGTAATCTATCAAACCGTTACTCGATACTATCACAGAATAAGTTATGGTTCATATTATTGTTGTCCGGAGTCCAGTAATGCATTAAATATTAAATCGACCTTTGCAAAGGTAAGCCACTCCCAGAAAGCGTTGCAGCAAATTAAATAAAGCGCTGTTTGCTCACAGTAAGATTTATGTCAAGTCAATAAGTAAAGGCGTCTGACCACTACACCGGAGCATGACGTGCTAGGGCTAGGACCTCAGAGTAAACAGAACTGGAGTAGCCATTAGTCAATTTCTCAAACATTTTATTCTGCCATTTCTTGCGGGGGGTGAGGTTACCACTACACTCAAAGCCAGCACAACGCACAACGTTTTTACAAATGCACACATGCATAATTCGACACACAAATTTAAATTTCACGCACACACACGCTTAAAATAGTCACGTGGGGTGTGCGTTTTGACAACGTCACAGCCGCACTCCCCACGAGACTAGCGCTCGAAATTTGAAATCGTAGAATTCTAAAACATGAAATAATGAAGTAAATAATCATGAAATCTTAAAAATTATAATTACAAATAAAAGGTGACACCATCTTTTAGCATACTCGATGTTTTTTATTTATTTTTACAACAAAAAACAGCACAGGCAGGCATTTTTGCGGGAGCTCTGTTCGCCGCAACGTTTACAATGTTATGGCTGTAAAAATGGCGGCTCAACTAGTTTTATTAAACGTGCAAGCATCCGATGCTTGTGCATTTGGCAGAGGGGAATGTTAGACAAAGGCTACTCCAGTTCTGTTTACTCTGAGGCTAGGACCGATATACCCATTCCTTGCCCTTCTATGGGAGCGACCCGGGGTCTGATGCATTTTTCAGTAAGGCACTAGGTGGAGGTTTGCGCCAAAGAGGGATTCCTGGATATATTATTAGGGAGATCCCCAGATGTGGCAGCCGGTGGAATGCGGGCGTGGAACCCACTAGTGTACGCAGCGTCAGTGGTCATGGTATGATATGTATGTGTAGTGGGCAAAGACCTTAAGATTTATGCCAACCCAATGGACATCGAACTCTTGTACAGTTACGTTTCCAAGTGTATTCAAGTTTAATATAGGCTTAATATTTCTCGTCGAGGTCGGGACCCTTGGCTGCATGAATTTGACAGTGACAAACTTCATAATAGGTAGGGATTGGGACAGTAAAGGAATCGTGGTGATCTATCATGTATTCGTGGTACAGACAACTGGAGCTTATTTACAATAGATCGATTAGATTTTATGAGGTAATTGATTATTCAGTAGAATATAGCCACCGACATAAAGATCTCTTCATTATTGGCTAAAACTGTACCTGTTTCGTCTCTTAAGTACTGAATCTATTTTGATTTACAACTTATTTTATTACTTCTTAGAAGTTAACAATATATATATATATACACTGTACATTAGGTACACACAAGGTTGTCAAAAGCTTATTAGATATAATGGTATGTATTATAAATGATCTTTACCTTAACACTAAAGTGAATGGCGAATTAGTAAAAGTGTTGTCATACTGATTAGTTTTATTTCATTTAAGTTTCTCTTTTACCTACTTTTTCAAATAAAACGTCCTCTGGTAGACCTCAAACATCTTCAACTCGGTATACTAGATTGCAATATGTCAACTAGCTTGTTATTGAGATGGACGTAGAATTATGCAATCCTAAAAATATTACAGAATAATTTAAGAGCAATTATAGTATCTTTAATAAAACTCGCAATATAATGCGACACGATGATGATTACAGCCGTCATGATTTTAAACAAATTATCCAATTTATCATCCTCTATTTGAGCAACGTTGAACCAACATTGTAAATGTAAATTAACTTTTATAACAAGCGCATTAAGTGCCATAATGTAAAGGGTTTCTTGCTGAAGTAGGTATACCGCAAAACACAAGTAACAATTATAATAACGTCGTTCTAGGCTTCATTACAACCACATAACGAACATGATAAGGCGTGACAGTTTATGCTCTGGCATAGATCAGTCATTCCCAGAGCTGTCACGTTGAATAAATTAGGTCCTTCGTCTTACTTACAAAAGCTTGTTTAGATTAGACACGGGCTTTGTTGCATTCCTCACAAATATTTCTTGCTATAATGAACATTGTCACTACTTATTATTTTTTTAATTTTTATTTAATAATTTATTGTACCTACACCTCCAGTTTAAATTGCTGTCAAATGTAACCCCGAGGTTTTTAGCGGATTGACAAAAACACATCGAACATTCAAGGATCACACGTGGTAGCAACCTTATATCTATCTGTTTCGTCATACATATAAGCACTTCCTAATATCAAAGCTTTTGACTTGGCGGGATTTACGCGAAAGCACCAGGTCCCCATTTAGAGCTGTGATAGCATCATTGACGTCGGAGACAGTGAAATGGCGGTACAGCTGCAAATCGTCTATTACTTTGTAATTATAAGGTAGACATGTTAACGATTAAGTTAGCGAAGAATGTTTATTATGCAATTGATGTCTTAGCATAATGACTTCAGTTTTAACGGTCTAACGTATTATTTTAATCTAAGTAATATTTGTTTTATAATTTTTTAACCAGACCCAGCCCTTGGCATAACAAAAAAAAAGCCTGGCCCCATTGTTATGAGGCCTAACGTATAGATATAAATATAAAGCAAATGTTAACACCTCTGTGTTCCCCCTCGGGGTACATGCGATTAATATATTCTAAAGTTGAACATGTTTGAATTATTACATACATACATATAATCACGTCTATTATCCCCTATGGGTTAGTCAGAGACGCGGAAAAAGGTACAAGCAGTCCATTTCCATAGTCCGCTCTTCACCAAGCTGAATTATTACGTTTATGAATAATGCTTTAGCTTTAGCTTCAAGCTAAAGCATTATTCATAAACATTAAGACGACAATTTTTTTGAGAATGTCTGGTTTTATGGCTATGTTATGCATTTTTGAACTCAACTCAACAAATATTAACTGATTCATTACAAATGTTTTAAAGAAGCCAATTGAATAATCTTATTATTACACGTCCTAATAACGCGTAAGAATTCAACGGCTATTAAACAGCAATGAAAAAAATCTTCCCTTTCGCTACTTATCATTTTATTTCTTTATGCTTTTAGTTTCTTTACTCTGTGCCCTTAGTTTCCTTCACATCTGCCTATTAGGATGCCAGAGTACAAAAAGTACCGTTCAAACTACCTCCAGATTTCTTACTAAGGACCTGTGCGCTGTTAAAGTTATCTAAACTATCTTAACGATAAAGAAACACGTAGAAAAATAGCCTACGCATCACTAGTATTGTAGGATATTTTTATTACACCGTTATAAACCTTATTTACTGTCAGCTAGGGTTTAAAGAATGTTAAAAGTAATGGTTACTCACGCACGTATGTATTATGTTTTTTTGCTCGAGGTCTCGATAGGTATCTCTTTCGCTCGCGAACGTAAATGGCTATTTGTGGGTCCGACGATGTACGAAGATTTGTGTCATTACAATTGTTGGTACTCCAATTATCTTTTTATTATCAGCAAAATTGTTTATGTGCTCTACTTTATGAGATCATAGGAGTCTCTAATCTATGAGGTCGTTAGCTACACATACATTATGCAATCTATTTTAAGTAGCTACAGATACATTTCACTAAGATCGAGATCAGGGGAAATCAGTTCAGCTGATTTTAACTTATCTAACATTACAACAATATAATTAAAGATGTAAAAGAAATAAGAAAATCGAACGGAATACAAAGATTTAACACTAAAATGGGATAAAGTATAGAACTTTTTGTAATAATAAGATTTTTTTATTGGCTTCTTTAAAACGTTTGAAATGTTTCAGTTAAAATTGGTTGAGTTCAAAAATTCTTAACCTGTTAATGGTCAGAAACATAGACACGATAGAAACATAATATGTTCATATATGTATTGTTATTGTTAGACAAACTAACATATTCCTCTCTAAAATTGCTTTGCCTTACATGGTCCTTATTGATACATACCTATACAAAATTATTTTCAGCTCTAATTAACATAACGAATGCAATAAAGATTTGCCTTTAACTTGCTAGTAATACAACAAACAACTGTAATGTTTTCGAGTAAATAAAATATATGATTTCTAAAACTATTTGAGGATAATTCTAATTAGAAATTAAGGAACAAGAGCAGTATAGTGTAAAATTCTACCTCAACCCATCAACCCTGATAAACTAACTGTAATAGTAATCAACTACAAGTCACACATTTCCCATACATATACAACATCTCAGTTACTTAATTGCAACCAATTAATCACTCACGCATTCGACTTTACCGTGTTTAGAAAGAAAGGCTAATTCGAATCGGGGAAATAAACAAAAGGATTAAATATGGCGGCGATTTGTCAAGATTTGTTACATTGGCTCTGCATTGACTGGATACACATGAGCCTTCGGTCGTATAGCTTATCTAAAATGTGCAACCTAAAATAGATCTACTCAAAGTGACTTAGGACACATTTTATTCATTATAAAAATTTTGATATACCACATCATAAGGTCATGCCATGACATTTCTTTTTAAAATTGACAGTGTTCTGCCCTTGCACTACATCCAATTCAAACACTTCGTGATTTAAATATCGTGATTATGCATTCGTAACTGACATTAACACTTTAGACACGCGTAATTCAATAAATAGTTGTAGGGTTTGGTCCGGAATAGTTAAAATTAAAAAAAAAACAAGCGTAGAATCAATTGTGCTGTTGTATGGTTTTCACACGTATTAATTATCGAAAAAAAAACACTTAATCGGGCATAAAAGACAATGGGCCTTCTTGGTAGGTAGGTGCCTAGAGTAAAATAAATTAACGTAAGCAAGGTTTTTTCGATGGTACTTCAATATGTTAAGTGATTCAAAAGAAGATATAGCGATTGTATTAAACGGGACTCGTCCTCAGCCTATATAAGTCCTACTGCTGGGCACAGGCCTTCCTCATGGAGAAACACATGAGGATTAGCTGGCCCACTGGGGGTTAATGGATAGAAACGGTCGCAATAGCGACCGGGACCAACGGCTCAACGTGCCATCCGAAGCACGGAGGAGCGCGAGACCACGTAGTTTTGGTCACCCTCAAAGGCCTGACCATGGCGAAGGTAGCTTTGTTTTCGATATCGAAAGCAAAGCGCTATTCTACTACGCCACCGAGCTCTGCGATGAAAGGGACTGTTAAACTAAAAATAATTCGAGAACTTTCATAGGTACAAAAAAAAACAAAAACAGTTATTTAATTTACGCTTGCCTGTCTATTTAAACATGACGCATCAAAATAAACTCTGCATTTCCTTTCCATCCACTGATTATTGATTGACCGCTCATGTTGTTAAATTTTAATCACCATAAAATGGAAATTTTAAAACCGTCTCCGCTAGTAACCGTTATCCAATTATTCAAAATAACGTGGTTCTAACTTAATAGTCACCAAAACAGCGTTAACCTCCAAGATCGATGACATCAAACGCTTACGATGTTTGCATATTTTTTTTAAAAACCTGTTTCGAATGCAAACACTTTGAGGTCAGATGGCTGTACTACTAATGACATGACTGACTTGTAAGGTACCTAAATTATTTCTTTCCCTAACAATTGTTTTTGCTATCCTGCTAAAACACATGTTTATCCTGCTACAACCGCTCTAGCCGTTTCCCTCAAACGTCCTCTACAGACTTACCAACCGGAATTTAAAAACCTAGATGGAAATTAAAAAAAGAATTTTAATTCTACTCTACCAATTACGCAATTTAATTGTCCTGTAACATAACATATTATTAGACAAAGGAGGAAGGATTAAAATGCAGTATAAAAGAAAAAAAACAATCTACTCACGAAGACTCACGCCCATCCAGACAGCCGTGCATTATTTAATATCAGAAGATTAGCAGGATATACAATCTGCAATATACCAGGCTGATTACAGACAACCGAGTTTTCCCACCTCTTGAGCATTTGATTAAGTATTTAAGATTACACTCATTTCATCTATAAATCGTATCACAACGCTACCAATCCATCCACAAGTTATATTTTACACATCAGCCAACTATAGACCATAATTACATAGAAATAGGAGCACAATATTAACTCGGATACATTTACGGATTCTTGTTTTATGTCGTAAAATTTTTTTGCTTCCTGCACAGCCTTTCATTAAGAATTTTCTTAAAGTATACTACAATCCCGTGATAGAATTTTCTTAAATGGAATGTCATTAAATATATAAGCAATTTTAATAAAATTATGTGAGTATAGTATAGGATTGATATGGTTATTACCGAAGACCATGCAAGGATGTATTAATTGGAATTCTATATGATGAAGAAAAATTAAAAAAAAAATTCATACAGCATTAAATTTTGCAATGGAAGCTGTTTGCGGTTAAGCCTTTGACTTGTCAAAAATTACAAATAGAAGAATATGATTTTTAGTAGGTTACCTCTTTTACTAGCTTTCATGGTGAATATCGGGAACTCAAATAAAAAATTGGTACTCATAATAATAATCATGAATATTTCTCTAAATCGCGTCCGTAACTTGGTATCTTTATATTTATTATTTTATATCAAACATCTTAGGTTCTGAAAGGTAAGAATGTACTAACTGGTCCCTTTTACATATAGTATTATTTAGGTATTGGTAGATACAGATGTCAATATGCCATGTAAGTGGAAAATCTTGCGCTTTCTTCGTCCTTGTTCTATGTAGATTGCACAAATACTAGACTCGCATATTGCATCGAATTTAGCACAATGAATTAGCTCTTAGTTACGGTTATATAGCTGAAATATTGAAGAAGAAACAGATATGGTACTATAAAAAATATCAATTTACTCAATTTATTTATGCGCAGATAATAATCAGTGTAATTTAAAAAAGCGTAAAGTTCATCGTACTTTAAAAATGAATTAAGTCAGAGATAGACAGTTCGGCTTCATAATAAAGACAGTTCGTTTCGTGGTTGACTGACAAACTGCAAACACGGGTTCAAAGAAGTGTTTGCTCGGACGACATTCGATATGCCATTGTAAAGAGGATGGAACTTGATAGAACGTTTGACATACGCCGAAGGTGTGGTTGTACTTATTTAAATAAAAGTTTAATGAACTTCTAAAATAAAATCGTGTCCTCATTTAAAACTTAATGTTTAATATTTGTAATTACTAATAAATCTTAGACTCCGTAGAGTGAAGGGGCCCAACACCTGTTATTTGAATCATTTAGTATTTTAACTAGATCCCATTCTAAAATGGAAATAAGCAAACTACAAATTAGACCGTAGTTTCTGCGAACGCTTTGTTTGCACAATTGCCTACATTTGTTGGTTCGTGAGAATGTGACCCGCACTGTTGCCGCACTATTGTAAAAACAAAAGACACGTCGACACCTTTATCAGTTGGATTTACAGATCATGATTACTGTGTCATTAGAATTTTGTACGAAAAACCATCAAAGTGTAGGGAATAAGCTAAGGAAAGATAAAGGAAAAAAAGGTCCATCGCATCTTATTATATATAATATTAGAGAAACAAATATTTAAGATATTGAAAACCAAAATACAGTAGGATCCAATAAATACAAAATGAACTATGAATATGGCTGATGATAGACGAATGATGTTGAGAATAGCATGTGAGCCTAAAAATCATTATTCTGCCTAAAAATCGTTATTAGATGCCCCCTATCCCATAAAAAAAATTATGTGCATAACAATATTTAACTCATTGCCTGAAATAATAAAAGAGTTGCATTATTATAGATTCAAAAGTGCTTTACACAGCTGGCTTATGGAGAATAGATTTTACACCTTACAAGAATTAAAAATAATGTGTTTTTGAAATTTATAATTTGACACATAATTATTTTGGCATTCTTTTGACATACCTATATTATTATCGTAAATTTTTATTTTATTTAAATCAACGGTTATTTAATTGATAAAATAAAATATTTTAACAATCAACATTTTGACATTATTAATAATTATTAAGTATATATTTAATGTAAATGCGATGAATAATTCAATGAAAGTCATATTGATTAATTAATTATATTGTTTTGTTTTTTGCATGCTAAAATGTAATAGCTGAATAAACGAATTATTGTAACTACCACCAGAATGTACCTTATTCAAAGCAAGTAAAGATTATTTCATTTCATTTCACTAATCAATAAATGAATAAAAATCGATGGAAACATCCATTTTGAAAGGTATTATTTAATCTTCATAAATAGGTAAATAAAACTCCTTATAAAAAGTATTTGAGTGGAATCAATTTAAATTCCTAATTTCGTATTCATAAACATTCTTGCTCGTCACCGTTCACCGTAGGACGCCTCACCATCAATCTCTTTAAAATAATAATATTGTTCTAAAATATTTCTAAAGAAAAGCAGCCAAATAATAAAATTTCAATTAATTGGCTATAATAATAACAGACAATGGATTGTTGTTATTTCGCGCCTTACAATTAATAATGCAATGATCTCACCGCGATTGTGTTGAACTCGCTATAGATCCGAATTTCTTCAGGATGAAATCATCTAGTATAACAACAACAAAAATGAAAGAGTTGAACGTTTTTATTCTAAATTGACGTTCATCACGATGAATGCCAATTTAGGCATTTCATTTTCGGCATTTCTTCGATGATGAAACATACAAAAATGACAGAAAACAACTTACAGAATTTTGTCTAACGGCAATTAATAATTTTAATGAATTAATGTTAATTCTTATAAAAATAAAACGGTTCTTGCATAGACATTGAAATGAAATAAAATCGAAAACTTTAACATCATACATGTCAAATTATACTTACTTGATGCAATTCGTAAAATCGACATGCAGGATTAGATTGGGCATTAACTATAATTTATATTAATCAAAATAGTCATTAGAACAGTCAATCAATTCAAGGCAAACAATTAACATTTTTTTAACACGTCCAATCTCCAAGACATTTTTCGGTGGCAACAATTACAATAAGTTTGTCACGTTTTTCATTTGTTCCTTATAAAAAAGAACGGTCAATAGAATTGGTAGTCAGTGCTAAAATTTTTTTAGCTACTTATTTGCTGAGCAAAATCGTTCTGATATTGAACATTGAGGTACATGAGCCATAAAGAAATATTTGAATTGGTTTCCATGATTCGTTTTTTTAACGACAGTTCAGTGTCCTACCAGTTGGTTTAAGTCAACCCAAACAAGCGCAAATATATTTAACCACCGTCTTATTACGCCTGTCGCCATAATAACAATAGCTATTAAATAATAAGCATTGTTGTGTTCCGACATTTAAAGGTAAAATAGCCAGTTCCTCACTTGTTAAATGATTACCTCACCTTTTGACTTTTGTACACATCGTCGGGCGGGTTCGTGTCGATATGGGTGCGCAATTCATAGGGATTACAAATTCCTTGACACCGATGTGTGGAGTGACAAGAATGGATAAAGTGAGGAATGAAATGTAGCCCTAGCTGATAATTTGAGAGCTACTTTCCTGGTTTGGTCATGTATTAAGAAGGAACGAGTGAACAATCACGTCACCAGGAAAGTTTTCTACATAAAAGTGGATGGGCGTGTTGGGTGAGGACGACCGAAGAAGAAACGGATGGATATGTAAATGATGTTGAGATAGGGAAGGGAAGAGGAAGACGTTGCGGCAACCCCAAATAAAATTGGGAACAGGACATGAGAACTCAGAAGAAGATAGGTACTTAAGTAGCTACCTACATTTACATACTAAACACACTAAAGATAGAGGTGCTATGTTAATATGTATATTAGGTTGGGGAAAAAGTCTTTTCGCATTATAGTATTTATAAACTTGTAATAAAATCTCTTTGGCTATACTATTTGTATCTGGCTGGTTTTGGTATCATTGAAAGTTTAAATTTTAAAGAACATAATTCCAAATTCAAATTAGGAAAATGTGTGATTTTCATTTGTTTTTCGTACCGCCAAGATGAGTGAATCTAATGAAGAAATTCGATTCATTTTAAAATTTTACTACAAAAAAGGTAAAAATGCAACGCAAGCCGTGAAAAAAATTTGCGATGTTTATGGACCTAGTGCAGTGTCTGTGAGAGTAGCACAAATTTGGTTTAAGCGTTTTCAATCCGGAAATTTTGATGTCAAAGATGCACGTCGCTCTGGTCGCCCTATTACAGATAAAATGGATGCCATTTTTGAAAAAGTGGAGCAAGATCGGCATGTCAGTAGTTACGACGTAGCTGAAGAACTGGGAATTGACCACAAAACAGTTTTGGCGCATTTGAAAAAAACTGGGTACACAAAAAAAGCTCGACATTTGGGTACCTCACGAGCTCACGGAAAGAAATCTAATGAACCGTGTACTCATTTGTGATTCTTTATTACGACGTAATGAAACCGAACCATTTTTGAAGAAGCTGATAACTGGTGATGAAAAATGGATCACGTACGACAAGAACGTGCGAAAAAGGTCGTGGTCAAAGGCCGGTCAGGCTTCACAGACTGTGGCAAAACCCGGGTTAACTCGCAACAAGTTGATGCTGTGTGTGTGGTGGGATTGGAAGGGCATTATTCATTATGAGCTGTTACCACCAGGCAGGACCATCGATTCTGAACTCTACTGCGAACAACTGATGAGATTAAAGCAAGAAGTTGAGAGAAAGCGGCCGGAATTAATCAACAGAAGGGGTGTGGTTATTCATCATGATAACGCTAGACCTCACACATATTTAGCCACTCAGCAAAAATTAAGAGAGTTTGGCTGGGAGGTGTTAATGCATCCGCCGTATAGTCCTGACCTTGCACCTTCAGATTTCCACCTGTTTCGGTCTCTTCAGAATTCTTTAGGCAGTGTCAGGTTAACATCACGAGAGGACTGCCAAAACCACTTGTCGCGGTATTTTGACCAGAAGTCCCAAAATTTCTATAGCAATGGGATCATGTCCCTACCTACAAGATGGCAAAATGTTATCGAACAAAATGGTACCTACATACTTTAGTTAAATGTAAATAAACTATATTAAAAAATGTTTTGAATTTTCTTAAAAAATGCGAAGAAACTTTTTCCCCAACCTATTATATTGTTAACTATGCTGGTACTTATAAGATTAAGGGCGAATGCGACCAAATCCCGTTAAATTTTATTGTTCGAAGTCCTGCCTACACGGCCCAAAAAGCAGCCGCGTACGCAGGCTAACCGAAATTTGGTCGAATTCACCCTAAGTCAAGAACCCCCGACTTGCCTTACTGTATAAGGGTACGCCCATCATAAAGACAATACTTAACTCTAAATAGGATTACGACTGACTTTCTATCACAGAACAGCTTAATGCGTGTAAAGTTTATTACACAGATTTAAATATCTCCTAGTGGACCAATGACTTAGATTTAAACTGAAATATAGTTAAAGTAGTAGTTCGTACCCACTATATAAGGTGCTCCAGCGGTCAAGAGGAGCTTTTTGAAAACTTTGGTCAGTCCTTGGATGGTTTTTTTATATGTTAGGAGGTTTACCTGATGGAAAGTGGTCACCGTCATCGCCCTATGCGTGTAAAGTTTATTACTCAGATTTAAATATCTCCTAGTGGACCAATGACTTAGATTTAAACTGAAATATAGTTAAAGTAGTAGTTCGTACCCACTATATAAGGTGCTCCAGCGGTCAAGAGGAGCTTTTTGAAAAACTTTGGTCAGTCCTTGGATGGTTTTTTTATATGTTAGGAGGTTTACCTGATGGAAAGTGGTCACCGTCATCGCCCATAGATATATGCCGCACGCATCCGAGAACCGCAGATGTGTTGCCGGCCTTTAAGAAATAGCTAAGTACGCTCTTTTCTTGTAACCTTGGGTAACCAAAACTTTGTGATCTCGAGATGATGATGCTTCAGTTAGCCCTATCCACTAGCCTATCCTATCCCTTCGGTGATAAAGACGTGAAGATGCATGCATTTACTATAATTTACTGAAATGAAGCTAAACGGTTTTTTACCTAAAGTAGGTATATATAAAACTGATTCCATATAAAATCGCAAAATCGAGAGTCATTTACAATATTCTAATGAAAACAGTAATAACAGAATAAGAACAGTAAGAACAGAATAAATAATTCTACTGAAAACAGTAATCGAGTACATAATAATAAGCTAATCATTCAAAAGCGAATAGGTCCGATGTCCGATCATAGTTTCTTTCTTGCGCAATCTGCTTTAGTTTAAAATAGCCAATTCACATACCTATTCATTAAAATTTTGCAAATTACTTTTAGTGTCTACCGTCTACAGAAAAAAATAGAAAAAGGGTAGGTGAGTAATTAATAATTGATTTACACTTTATTTTAAATAAAAAAACAAAACACGAAGATAATCCGAATAGCAGTTTGGCCTTTTTTTATATTTTGGTAACGTAATTATTATGGTAAGGTTACCTTTCCAAAAATAAAGGTTTAAGTGTTTTAAAAAGCATTCCTATAATATAAAAGTTATAACACCAGGACTACACGCTTTTATATACAATGCAAAGCGAAAGTTTAAAATCTTATATTCCTATAATAGTCATAAGTTTTAATTAAATTTGTCTGACTTGCCGAACAGGTTCATAACAACATGACCTTTTTACAAAGTTACGTTATTTTCTACTTTTCGTTTTAAAAATAAAACTATATGCTTGTACTTACAAATAAAGTAGTTGAAATGGATCACCTGTAGCGGAGGCTGCGTCAGCGTCCCCTATGGAATGCGACACCTGTGACCACAACCACACACACAGTACCAACACAATATATCCAAAATGCCCAGTTTAATCCGTTCTCGCACTTCACTTAACAAAACAATGAACTGTCTTAATTTATCACATATAAATTCGGCAAATAGTTTCGCGCGGTCTCGAGTTCCACACAGTACGACCCGTATAAACCAACCAACTCGAACCGAATGACTGACTGAACTGAAGTGGGGGCGAAACGAAGCACGCAGCGAACCAATCACGCGTCAGTAGCTCCACCACACCTGTCGCCCGCAGTGTTGCCAACTTAGTGGATTTTCCACTAAAACTGGTGGTTTTAACACTTCATTTAGTGGCGAAATATTGGTTTTAGTGGCTGGTGGATTTTTCTAGTGGTTTCGAAAAATGTTGTTTTTGTACTAAAACTACAATCACTCAGCCACTAATGTTTATTCTTATACATATTCTACTTCGTTCTACGTTATTTCATTTTAAATGGAATGGAACGTTTATTGTATAGGCAACACTGATCTACTAAGATCCACAGTTTCTACTAAGAAGCGGGGAAATCCCCGCGTTTGTACGCGGGAATTCCGCGTACAATATATTTCAGTCACTGTTCCGAGCAACTCAGTCAGTGTGTTGTGTTATTACTGCAAGAGCGCAACTATGCCGAAACCACAATATACGCAACATTTTCGGGATTCTTGGCTTCAAGATCCACATTTAAAAGATTGGCTTCAAGTTATTGAAAGTACCACAGGTCAAGTAGCAAAATGTAAATTTTGTGGAACAACTTTAAGAAGTCACTACGGAGATCTAAAATCTCATGGGATGTCAAAAAAGCATCTACAAAATAAAAAGGTAAATAACTGCATTTATTATTGATTAAGTTATTACTTATTCATTGGTCATTTTTAGTTTTTTCAAAAAAGAGTAAATTGTGAACCTACTCATAAACTTAACGCTTTTAATGTTCTAATATTTGTTTGTGTAGGCAGATTTTCGTATATATATACTCATTTATTTTCACATCTTTTTGAAGACGCTAAAACGATTCGATCTCCGACTGGAAAATTTAATGGGAATTGGTACAGATAACGCTTCTGTGATGGTTGGAGTAAATAACGGAGTCTATACCAATTTGAAGGAAGAGGTACCACATCTGATATTGGTGCGTTGCTTGTGCCATTCCTTGCAGCTGGCTGTTTCTGCTGCTGCAAAAGAGTTTTTACCAAGAAATTTGGAGTTCTTAATAAGGGAAACATATGATTGGTTTAGCCGCTCCTCTTCCAGACAATCGCTTTATAAAGAATTATACAAAACAATTAACGATGGACAGGCACCTTTAAAAATAGTTTAAGCATGCCAGACAAGGTGGCTTTCAATAGAGTCCGCTGTATCGAGAATTTACACGCAATGGCTAGAGTTAAAAACACATTGTTCAATAGCTAAGGTGCATGAAAGGTATCACACGGCTGAATTATTGCACTCTATGTATGCGAACGAGATAAATTACGCATATATTTCGTTTTTATATCCAATATTAATTGAAATAAACAGAGTCATTAAAATGTTCGAGTCTAAAGATACGGACCACACCAAATTGTGTGAAGAGTTGACCAGTCTGATAGATATGCTTGTCTGCAAGGTTACGTTGCCTACGAATAAAGTTGATATTTTCAGTCAGAACATTCGTGATTTTTTGGATCAAAAATGTTATCTTGGATTCCGATTTGAAAAACAAATAACGGAAATGAGAGAAAAAGGATTACCAAAAGAAGAGGCAGAAATGATGCGTCATCGGTGCATAACGTTTATAGTCTGTCTAATTGAAGAAATAAAAAATAGGTTACCAGAAAATTTGGCACTGATGAAAAGTATTTCCCGAATAAGTGTTCAACAAGCACTTAATCACAATAAAGACATAATGGCTCTGTTCAATAAAAGTGCAGAACATATAGCA
The DNA here is from genome assembly GCA_910589355.1 of Parapoynx stratiotata. Taxonomy (NCBI): domain Eukaryota; kingdom Metazoa; phylum Arthropoda; class Insecta; order Lepidoptera; family Crambidae; genus Parapoynx; species Parapoynx stratiotata. The sequence continues at coordinate 6,425,831 of OU342466.1, forward strand.
AGAGTCGATGACCAGTGGCGTCGAATTCATTTATTGAAATGGAATGAGACTAAAAACACAAAAATTTTTTGGAACGAAGTGTTGAATTTTAAAGACGCTCAAGGAGAACCAAGGTTTAAGGAATTAGCAATTTTTGCGATTACTCTCCTTATACTGCCTCATTCTAATGCCGATGTTGAGAGACTATTTAGCAGTATGAATATAATAAAAAGCAAACAGAGGAATAGAATGAAGTTAAATCTTTTAACTGCTATATTAAGAATTCGCTGTGGTTTGAGGTTGGAAGGAAAATGTTGCAATGATTATTCAATTCCAGTAGCTGTTGTAAAACAAATCGGTACCAAAGAGTCCTATCGATCTGAAACCGATGATTATGGTGCAGACAAAAATGATTCGTCTGAAGACGACGACTTAATTTATAAATAATTAGTTGTTGAATATTTTTAACGTTGATTATTAATTGTTAGAACGGTATGTTAGTTCTTAATTGTTATTTATGTAATAATAAAGGAAACTAATAATTTTTTACCTTATTTTCTTTCATTAAACTTTATTTTAGTGGCAAATTTAGCGAGTATGAGTGTAGTACTATATTTTTTAGTGGTTTTCTGGTGGATTTAAAGGTTAAATCTGGTGGAGAGCTAGTTTAACTGTTGGCAACACTGGTCGCCCGTCGCGTTCGTTTTGCCGGTGCAAATAAACTTTTTACGGAGGTTATTTTAATAATGACAGATTTATCCGAAACATCACAAAATAATCTAAAAAGAAAAAATCTTATTTTAATTCACAGTTCTAATTAATTACAGGTTTGAAGTTAGGCTTGAAGCTTAAAACTGAATTGAATATTATAATGTAATACTTTTGGCTAATTATTTTATTGATTTTAAACGTACTAGTTACAGTACCTATTTCCTACTATATTAGTATACTAGTTACATAGTTATCGCAAAACGTAATGAAAAAAAAAATTCGAAAGTGGAATGATATCGTTTTTTTTAATTCGTTTTATTGCTCGGAATAAAAAAAAAATCGGAAAATTCGGATTCCATATTATTGGTTCTTTGTGAAAAAATTTGTTTCTTTTGATGTTATTAATAAATGATAAGGGGGTAAAAAACATGATAAAAATAAAATATAAATGTATTTCCTGTATTTTTGTACAAAAAAACACGTGTCTTTAAATGCTCATTGCCAATTAATCGGAAACATAACTAGGTAGGTAATTACAGTTTTATGCATTTGTTAGCAAAGATAATGAACTTCACTAGATGATATAGATTATTATAGATGAATAGATAATTAAAAGCAAAGTTGGATGTTTAGTTGTTGCTATTTTGTCGATGTGGGCTAAGTATTTTGTCGCAATAGGCGGTACTGATAACGAAGTAAGTCAGTATGGACGGTGGATTTTGGGTAGAACTAGTATTTGTAGGGACCAGATGACTAGTTGTGTTCAGGGTTGTTAGGTACGATAAAACAACAAAACCATTGTTATTCGAAAGAACATGGAATATTTTCCCATGAAAAATCCTGTAATGGTGGCTCTGAGCTAAAATCAGCAACACTCAAACTTCCTAAATACTTTTTTGTGATTTTTATTGTTTTTGCAAAATTTTTCTTTTAAAATCAATGCCAATAACTCTAGAACTATAACGCTACAAAATAATTGCATTAGAACTGGCAATGTACAGAATAACACAATAAGAAGACATAGAAATCTTATTTGAAATTATGAAATAAATAATGAATTCGATAGCATGTATATTCAGGTCACAAATATAAGTCAAATAATTGTGGATTAAATGAGTAAAATCTAGAATTGCAATCAATTCTTATCATGTAAGTTTCTATCAGACATTTGCGCAGGCTCTCACATCATGAGTTCCACTAAGCCTCTATGAGTTGCAATCACGAAGAAATATTGGTCACCAAAAATTAAAAAGGAAATTAATTGGATGAAAAAAAAAATAATTTGGCTCAGGAGCGTTATAAAAAAAGTGTTAAAATTGTCATAATTTTAGGTCGCAGCTCACTTACAGGAAATGTAAATCGATTTTTAAAAACTTTCAAATCCTTTCGCGCGCTAGAACTCTAAATAGTTTTGTTATGACGTCAGGCCTTACCAGATGGGCCCTGACGACTGGTAGGTAGCTAGGTTAGGTACCTACTTATACAATAAATTTACGATTAACCACTTTGCTGGAAAGAAATTAAAAAACATCGAAGTTTTGTACCTATAGCCATAGCTATTGTAGGGTAAAAAATGCAGTAGTAGGTATATGTAACATTGAACTAATACTTATTTAAATCCAGTATGTTTTGTATCTTTTATTTAACCCCTTAAAGGTCCCTAGTGTTCGAAAACAATACATATTTCTATTATGTCTGGTATTCTGTCTGACTATTGACAGATAAAATATTCGTTTAGAAATAGGTATTGTTATAAATTCAGTTCAAATTGTATTTACAAAACATTTAGGTTTATACTTTATACCTATGAATAATACTTTACAATTACTTACCTTACGGTTCGGTGTACTCACTATAATTTATTCCTCATCGATGCAAAGGTTCCTATTGTTAACTTATTTACGTTATCCAAATTCTATGAAATAAAAAGCATTCTATTTGACAATGTGTTTTATTTACTTTTTGCCGTAGACTATGGCCAAGTATTAAAGCAAGCTGTGTTCGATATTTACTTTACTCTCTTGATTATCCGTTTACATTTTGTCCCTTATTCATGTGATTTCTCATGCACATAATTTTCCACATGATTTTCCATAAAAATGTGCTTTAACTAATTTCTATTAAGACGTTCATAGTTTTATTTTTGTAGATTTAAAAAATATACCTATGTTAAGTCTATATGGCTTTTATTTTTACAATATACGCAGGCAACGACTAAATGATAAACGTAAAATACGTGTGAGACTGTGGGGTATGTAGCTTAGAGATTTTCCTGAGGTTTATTTCTGGCTATTAGTTAATAGGTAATATTTTCTTACAATTACAGACTGCAAGCCGCCTCCGCTGCCACTGCTCCAGACAGCGGTAGCCGAGTTATGACGGACGGTCGTTGGAGAAGTCGTGGGACTCGCGGGTTCGATCCCACCGCTTTTGACCTGTACCGCTGAGTTTGAATAAAACATTATGTACAGTTGATTGTAATAATTACCGTTTGCCTCAAATTGTGCTAGGTGCATGGCCACTGGCTCGCCACCTGTTACATGACGATTTGACATATCTGGTGAAAGTGGGTGCTTAACACCTATGCCCCTCTGCCTATCCCTTCGGGGAAAAAGGCGTGATTATATGTTATGTTACAGACTGTATTATTATAGTAGACAAGTTTGTATCTTGTATGGAATAACAATAATTTTGGGATAGAAAAGTTAAGACGTATTTATAGTAATAAATAAATTTACCCGCCCCTAAGTAAGTTTTTTTATGCCTTTTCACTTTGCAGACCATTTAAACCTACAAAGGTTTCAAAACTTATGTACCTAGATTATGAAACTCAAAACGCCTCTAGAACTATACTTGTAGATTTATTTGGTAAAAATATGGTGACTTAGTTTGCCGAACTGGCATGTCTGGGCTATGGTTTAAAGATCCTCGCAAGTTACAAATCCTTCCTGTCACTTTAAAAGCTCTCCATGACCGAAGCTCCCCGAAATTCATGTATTTAAGTAGTTTATTTACATTCTTGACCTCAGTCTGGTTGATATCATCATCATCAGCCCACATTAGTCCACTATGATATATTTTCCTCAAACAATAGATTAATGGCTAAATGCGAACGTATTCACTACAACCATATCTCAGTCGATAACGTTACGGCCCAGCCACACTCTATACGTACTCGCGTTCCCTAGTGTCGCCTCATGAAGTGTAGCTGAGCCGTAACGTTTTCGACCGAGATTTGATTGAGGTAAATACGTTCGTATTTAGCGCGATCGGGGCCCAGATGGCGGTGATGGCATAGTGGAAGAATAATATTAGACTTAAAGTTATAAGTGTAGACAGCATTATTTTATTCGATAGGTTGGCATTTCTGGTCTGCTCATTGTGCTATGTGGCACTGTATATTCGAGTATACAGAAAGTTCCCCAAAAAATATGAAACTAATGAAATGAAAAAAAAATTAAACTTACTCATAGATATAATAATAAATAAATGGGAAATAATTAATCGGACAGCCATTTGATTATTTGGTCAGCAACAAAAAGGTCCGTCAAAAAATCATTTGGGCAGCAAACAAATATTTTTTCAGCAATACCTACCTATACTTAAGTCTTGCCATAAATATTGTAACAAGTAAAAAAATTTTTTTTTGCAATTACAAATAACAATTACACTTTTACACTGTGTTAGTTTAATACATAAATATAAAACAATTTAAAATATTAAATTGGTCTCCATTTGCAGTCCTTTAAACGTTGAAGCCAGCTACCAATAGAAGCACGCACTCTTTCTATGGGAAAATTCTTGACTGCCAATCGTATCGATTGTTTTAGGGACTCCAAATTATTATGGCGTACTCTCTAAAACTGACCATAAATTATAATCCAGCGTATTAAGATTGGGACTAGACGACAGCCAGTCTGCAGCACAGGTGAAGTCGGAAACGTTCGTTACCAACCAAGACTGCGTGGACCTAGCTTTATGAACCGGCGCCGAGTCTTGCTGGAAGGACCATTCTTGGTCATTAAGCTTGGTGTTGATAAGGGGCTTAACTAACTTCTTAAGAAAGGTATCTTCATACACTTGTGCCGAGGTTTTGATACCTTTTTCACTAAAGTATGGTTCAGTCACTTCTTCATAGGTAACGCCCCACCAAACTATCACTAAAGTCAGATAATGCCCACGTGGCACTCTGTCAACTAATTGGAAAGCTTCCTTAGATCTTCAAGCATAAATACAGTCATTTTGTTAATTAAAATGTTGCTTAATTAAAAAAAATCTCATTTGTAAGCAAACTTTTTCTGTGACTTCTCTCTGCGTACCGCTTCATTAGTTGTTTCGATTTTATCACCCCATTCTTTTTCAAATCATCAGTTAAGAAATGACCAGTGCGTCTCATATAGGCTGCAAGTCCAAAGTCATCTCTTAAAATACGCGATATGGTTCTAGGTGCTATCTTCATCTCCGGAGAACAAATCTTTTGCTTTCGGGCAGGATTTGTTCGATTTTTTTTTCTCTTTCTGCTTTGTCCACCTTTTTCGAACGAACATTACGTGGACGGTCAGATCTTTTTCTGTCACAAACATAGGAGGTCCCATTGTACCTATTATAATTAATAGCCCAGTACACAAACATTTGACTAATACCAAGCTTATGTGCGGTTATAAAAATTGCTTTTGGCTCCATACCTACTTTGTGTAATGCAATCGCAGCGATTCGATATTCTTTACGACCCCACTCTATTAATACTGCAAAATACAGAACAATGTATTGGCGCCAAAATGAGAAAACACAATAAAGAATCTTATAAAAATGACAGATCCCAAATTCAAATGTAATTTTTGTTTATTTTTTATTGTAACAGTATTTATGGCCAGACTAAGTATAATTATTTGGGCAGCAAAATTATTATTTCGTAAGCAGAATAACAAATTAGACAGCAAGATAATTATTTGAGCAGCAGTATATGTATATGTATATGTAGAAGTATATGTTACCGGAAATGGATAAAATATAGGAAATGATCAATGAAAGATCAAGGATCAATTCCTAAGAAATTAATATCTAAATGTATAGCTAGGATATTAAATAAAGGTTATTTTTCTGATGACTCATAAAAACAATATTTGTGTCATCAAAAAATTTTGCAGCAGACAAAACATAAAAGTTTCTGCCCAATTCGTTAATTTGCTGACAAATTAGAAATATTTGCTGCCCATGAGTTGCTGACCAATTAGTTATTTTAGCTGATCAGTTGTATTTTTCGGCTGACCAAAATTCGAATATTTTGCGAACCGTCTATATAATACCCTAAATAAAGGACATTGCTCAGCGTCCATACATTGTTCGCCCCAAAACCAACAGCAATTAATCAGGACTTTTTGTGTAATTAAACATATATAAGTTCTCAATCAACATAAAAATTACAGCGGACATACTGAAAAACGATTCTATTTTTCTAAATGAATCGGGTTTTGAGGTTATATTAGTGTATGGTGGGTTTAACAGTGTTATAGCATATGCATAAATTACAACGAGTCTAATGATTGTGTTTGGCAAGACCAGTATAAAAATAGTGGATTCCATAATGGGCAATTATTAACATTATGTAGGCATATATAAATTAGGATATACTTTAGCTTGTTGTTTCTATATACGTAAGTGGAACAGCAGATAGTATTTATTTGGTATATAACATCTGTGCTGGCTGTTGGAAAATGATTTGATTTACAAATGAGTGGTTCTGGATTTTTTTATATAGTACGGTAACGGCAATAGGCTTGCCTTCTACGTGGGATCTAAGACAGGGGGGGCGTGAAATAAACACATACCTGTAATCACACCTCTTACCCCTAAGGGGTAGGCAGTTTTACAAAAACTATTGGGAAACCTCTCGCTTGATAATATTCTATGTATGTAAAAAATAAAATAATAATAGGAAGGCACCAAATAGCTTTTAATAAAAAACATAATTGCAATTAATTTTATATTTTATTATTCATAATCCCTATCTGTATTTGTAAGCAATATTGCATCCAAATATTGTGCAGGGGGTCGATATTATGATATCTCCCATAACTTAAGTACCAGCATGTTGTTAACCGGTAATATTTTCTTGAACTGGTAATTCAATATTTCTGCTAGCTGTTTCTGCTCACATGACAAACAGAAACTGATGACCCCATCTAAAAATTAAAATCATATTTATTTTAGAAATAAAATAGTGATTTTGTGTAATAGATTTCTATCAATAATGTCTATATAGTTATCGAGTTAATAAAGCACTTTTAGGAATTATTTACCTTTCTTGGTGCAATCCAGTTTTGTGTAACTGCTAAAATATGCTGATTACTTTCTGTGCTGATACAATGACTTCTGTTATGTCTCAAAGAGCAGCCACATGTCACACATACATTTTTATGACCAACAGTATCCTGAAAACCTTCTTCGAATTGCATGTGACAAGGTCTACAAATGTAATCATTTGATGTAACCTGAGAAAAAGAAATTAACTCAATGTCATAAAATGTTAAAATAAAGAATACAGAAAAATTATGACAACTACATTTAAAGTAACATAATTATGTATCGGTAAAAAAATCTAAAACTTGTGATATATTGTGTTATTATTCCAAATGTGTCTGCGTTCTTTTAGTAAATTAATGCCACGATTAGCACCTCTTAGTGGATAAATCCTTGCTGTTGAAGACACCCTTAATGTTAATGGAGTTGAATAATGTACAGCTGCACGATCAGCTCTTTGCCAGCATGGATGGCAAACATAGTGAGATGCACACATCTGAAAAAATATTGAAAGGCCATTAAAAAGCTTTAACAAAAATAATAATTGTATCATTAGTATGTCTGTTAAATTGTATGTATTACCTCTAATGGAGCCGGGTGTACTAAAATGATATTTCTGATATTAATGTGATCTTCAGTATTAGCTCTCAATGCAATGAGCTGATGTGAATGGGTACGAGGTTCCAATGTTCTGTTACAAAGAACACAAATTCTGGTAAGAATTATTGTTGATGCCTGTGTTTCTTCTCGAGCTCTTGACTAAACATATAGTGCAAACAAGATCATGCGGTTCAACCTGAAAATAATTTGAAAGTAAATATATACTTATTGTATTTTCATGGTGTGTTGTGTTAGCTACATTTGTTTTTAATTGTGATTAATTTTATTATAAACAGGCAAGTTTGATACTATAACTAAATGTGTTGAGATATAAAGAGATACATGAAAGTACGTAAGCAAATAAAAAAACACCGATAAACTGGCCAGCGGTCACAATTTGGTCGCTTCCAAAAAGCCTAAACCACAATAATATCTGTAACCACACTGTGAAAAGCAATAAAGTATTGAGTATTGAGTAAACAGGCAAGCAGCCAGATATTGGCTACGCCATGCAGAAGCGAATTCGTATAGCACGCGATACATGTGCAGTTTTTGATGTTGTTATCGTTCCACTTGAAACGTGTTAGCGATAAATGAGGCCGGATGATTAAAAAATGAACAACAAGGTCGAGTCCCGTTGACAGCCGACGCGTGTCGGCGCAAGTTCAAAGGCGGTGATGCTTGTTTATAAAGAGTAAAAACATGCTTACCATCCCAGGTGCTGTCCATTGTCGTATGCATTGGAGAACTTGCTCATTCTCCAATACCACCGAGCCACTAGTAGAGCCACAATCTACACTTTCCATTTCCATGTCCAATTAGAATGCCAGTAGGTTATCGTTAGGACAGTTCACAGTTTCACAGTATCCGTATTACAATAGCCAAGGGTAGCCATCGTTATTGAATCTAAGAGTCCGTAAATAAAGCCGCAGATATTTTGAAAGAAATTACAATCACAAATCAAGCCAACAAAACAAAATCACAAACGAACATACGAACAGAGAATCCGAATGAGTGATGCGACTAGATTCATCGATTCGAAAAGTGAGTAGTAGGAATCGATATAGGTTTAGAATCGATAACAAACCAATCGTTCCTAATTCGAAAAATAATTCTTACCTTCTTATCTTATCTTTGATTTAAACTTACTTTTGATAATAATCATGAAATAATAAGTATGAAATAAATATGACAGTAATATTAAATATATCAATAAGGACCTTGTTTTTTATTATTACTATGAAAGCTCGGTCTAATAGATATGAATTAAAGTATATGTACTCTGGAGTGACCATTTTAAATTCATTAGATTTAATAATAATAACAATAATAAATGTTTATTTTATTCACAATAAGGTTTACAAGTTACTTGTTGTCGTTGATTTGAATCGATTTAATTCGGTTGCCTTGGTTGGGTTCGAGTAGAAAAAAATACAACCAGGTACAACCTTATTCAACGCTGTTGGCATTTAATTTCATTTCCGACGATGATACTTTTAAAATTTTTAAAAATTTGTCGAATTGTCCGTAAAATAACTAAAATTGTTATGAGTGTTAAAAAATATACACGTAATTATGACAAAATTGAAATCGTTGTTGGCGTTGGGGCGGAAATCGGCAATGTCCTTTGGTATCTTATCTAGAAACATGACAAGAACTCCCGTTTCGAAACCTGCACAGTGTAAAGCCCGTATTCCTAGAATCTAAGTACGTAACGGAAGAAATGTCGGTCTAAAATTCTAAATACTTTATCCACAGTGAGCCCTAGAGTCGTCGGCGATTTTTTGCCTACTAACGATCTTGGTTACGGTACTCTAGTTCTAAGTGTTGCAAAACTACTTAGACTAGTTCAAGCATTTCGATGCGACAAATTGCTTTAATTAAGTAATTAGCATACTTGAAAGTGACTTACAATGTAATGTAAAATGTAACCTTATTGCTTCGCAATTAGCTTGTGTTATAATAATATCCAGAATTCTTATTGTATTAAATTTAATTTTTTACCATAACTAAGTAAGTATGTACTTTATTACTTTTAGTAGATTACTAGAGAGACTAAATCCTCCCTTTTAAGCCGGAATGGCTTGAAAGGGAGGATTTGATTCAAAAGTAAAGTTTAAAGGTATTTTTTCACATATTAGGTGCCTATTTAGTTCTGGCTTTTTACTTTAAATTAATTTTTATGGCGACTGATAAATTTTTATGCATGGTAATTGCTGAGGCAAGAGCTTTGTCCTCGATTGATTTATTTGTGAAGTATACGAAATAAGATGACGAAGAATTTACTTGAATTATAAACATGAAGCCATTAAAACTAAGTATCCACTTTACTTAAAACTAACTAGCAGGCTCGTTTATTCTTCATTGAGATTGAGAACGGCCCTGTGGAATTGCCTCTGTGCTAAGAGCAATAAATCTAAGCTATTTTATTGCTAACAAAAAACTAACAGGAGTTACCTTCCGTCTTACCCGTTCTTGCTTGCATTGTTGAAAAAGGACATTAGAACAATAATGTAGCCTTAAAAGATTCAAGTAGTAAGTAGTATATTTGTGTTTGTAGTAAAATACTTTTAATATTGTATAAAGAGAGCATAAAGGACTTGAAATTGAGCGGGGGTGTTGGAATGTTTGCATTATATAAATAAAAAGGGTATCTGTCTGTCTGAGTATTTTTGTATGGCTAAATATAGTCCTAAGGAACACAGTGCTCCTTGGACTCTGCCGACCCCTTCGGGAATTACAGGCGTGATTGTATGTATGTATGTGTCAACCTGTATATTTCTGTTTCCTCCTCTCTCTCTCTTAGCTGCCATGTCGTGATGTAAACATAGGACGTTAATTCGCTATTATAAACTAATCTATTTTAAATGGCTAGTCCTATCATTTGCATTTTGCAATATTTCGTTAAACTTTAGTTTTTGTTGGCAATTAGGTACAGGTTGGTGTTGACCGTTAGCCAATCGGCGCTCAGCATCTCATTTCATCCGTGAACGGCGGGCGCCGATTGGCTCTCCAGACATATTTCGTCTTCCTCATTGGTGCCACGTCAGTACCCCATGCTAGCTATTAGATCCACGTAACGGACACGCCCTCTCAAAACCAAAGATAAGGGCGACAAGATTTCATACATTACAGGGAAAGTCGTATTGAGTTTTAAAGGATGTAATTTTTGCAGGTAATTACTGAAGGATTTTATTTAACCGTTATAAGGAATTTAAAAGATTTTTTTGTAAATCCTTTATTTTTTGGCTTTTTGTTGTTTCATTTGGTAATCCGAGTAATCTTAAGGACGGATCTTCGTAGGGTATACTAAGGTTTAATATTTCTTATCAATCATCTGCTGTCAGCTGTAAACACAGGCTGTTAAATGTAACAGGTTTCAACATGTTCCGTGGCTTCGTGCATTATCACAGATAATAAAGATTTAATTTGGTGTATATTTACCGATAGCTGTAAGCTGCTGATAGCGCGCGACATAATTCCTGTGTATATGAATTATTGACCGATAGCTGGTGAAAGCAGAGTGAGGTGAAGCCCGTCTCAGACCAAGCTTTAATATATTATAGTTGACTCCAACTTCTTTGGTCGTCATCATGTTTTAACCCGTGGACTCGATCCTGTGTACATTGTTGCTTAATCTATGCTTTCGCTAAAATTCAACAAATCCCATTGATTGCCTTTCCTTAACAGTGGGCTAGGAACCTTCTAGGCGTTTAGCGTCTCGTTTCTGACAGTATGACAGGATATTGGCAATAAATATACCTACCTATTTTAAGCAAGGTATTTAAAAACATTAATAAATATTTAAGCCGGCGGCGCCAGACATGTGCTCAAAGATTTGCACACATCTTTGAAAGTCTTTGCTCAAAGATTTGCGACACTGCCAGAACGGTGTACAAATGTTTTATCAATCCTTGAGCTCGCAGTTTACAGTAAAATATACAGTACATGGACGACTGTATGGTCGACGCAGTTTGCTTATGTTATTTATGTGCGAGTAATTATTTATTACACGTGCAAATAAATATAATAGGACAGCGAAAACGAAAACGTGAATGGTGTTATTTGATGATTTTTTTTCTTCTATTTTTATGCCCTTTTACGTTTCGGATCCCATATATCTAATTCACCTTGTATCATCTAAATAAACTCTAAAACACATAATTCCACTCCATCGTTAGTAGGTACCTACGTTGTATGGTTGTTTACGCACAGCTTTTCCTTTAGACATATCTCTCTAATCTGTGAGCTTTTCATGGCGACGCTCGTGCAAGTGACGGAGCGCAGATTCGCGCAACGGCCGCAGGGTACAGTGTGGCAGGTTCACAAATATTTAGACTGTGTGTGATCTCTTTAACGAGCGCTTAAACCGACACGGTACGGCAAAGCGCACATATGTGCGCAAATATTTGCAAATATGAGGCCCGTGCCTCACATGTGCACACCTATGTGTGCAAATCTTTGCGCACATGTTTGGCGCCGGAATTTCAATAACATAGAAATATTATGGACACACACAGAACGCTTTATGATCCATACTTTAGGCGAAGAACAGCCCCAGGGAGGCCAGGAAAATTATATACTTTTTGACTTTTTATTTGAGTCCAGCTCTGCCCTCCTTATTGCAAACGCAGTACTTGCAAAATGGCGGTTCGAAGATAAACGCGGTAAACATATTTTTTTAAATCTAAGCAACTAGACTTTATTATATAACATTTTATGTGTACCAAAAAAGTAATAAAAAAATCTATCTTTCTAATGATATATTTTATTATTTACTTTATCTACAGCATCTATAAAAAATGTGGAATACTGCGATTCCATTTACCGTTTTGAGATTTCTAGCAATATACTATTACTAAGGCCAAATGCAGTAACTGTCTTTATTACTACAATATCACCTAGCACGTGTTTATTACTGCGTTTCTATTTAGCAATTATGTACTTATTTCATGCACGGTACTAGTTAATAGTGTTGTCTTCAAATATTCATGTATAAGAAATACACCATATCTACCATATTTCTGCCACGGGTATTTGCAGGCATTTTTGACATAATGAGCTGAAAGAATTTTTTTTTTCTTTATTTTCAAAGGACTTTTATCCAAGATATGCCAGTCATATCGTAGCCTATTATAAATAACAGAATCACAATGATTAAGTACTAGGCAAACATGGCGGATGTTGTAAATGAAACACCATCCTCGCTTCTCCCGAACCAGAATTAGCCAGGATGGAGTGAAATATTCCTACATCTATTTCATTAATGTTCCACGAGCTGATAAGTGCCCGTCTTTGCGCTTGGTAACAGACACACTCCATCAACAAGTGATGGACATCCTCTATGACTCCTCAAGTTTCACAATTTGGCGATGCTACTTTTTTCATTAGATATCCAAATTTATTTTTAAGGTAAAGTACACCTTAAAAATAAGCACGAGACTGTTCGAAAGAACCATGTCATTGATTTTAGGAACAAGAGAAATTCTATTCATGCATATAAAAAGACTTGTACTTAGCTCTGGCGTTGAACCCGGATGTTTTGAAAACTAAAACTATCACTATTTCTATTTAGATAAAAAAATTTCAGTACATGTACATTTTGAAATTCTGGCTGTCTTATAGCCAGAATTTCCAAATTTTCAGAAAGATCTGTTCCAAAAACCATGTCATCGATTTTAGAAGGTAATTAGAAACACTGCATATGTAATGTTTCATAGTAACATACGAGGTGCGGCTAGAAAAAAACCGGACTGATGCTGGAAAAAACATTTATTTACAATTATTTACAATTTCATGTTATCTCCTTCAATGTACTCTCCTCCTCGGTCTCTACACCGCTCCATACGAATTTTCCACTGTTCATAGCAATGCTGCTGATCATTTTCGGTAAGTCCATACATTACTTCCGTCGCTTTTTCTTTTACTGCTTCAACAGTCTCAAATCTAGTTCCTTTCAAAGCTGACTTGACTTTAGGGAAAAGAAAAAAGTCACAGGGGACCAAATCAGGTGAGTAAGGTGGATGATCTAAGATGGGAATGGCTACCCTACGTGAGCGAGTACGGAGAAAACGGAACGATTTGTGGAGAAAAAAGTCATGGATCCTTCACCAAGACAATGCCCCAGCTCACAGTGCGTTGTCAGTGAAGACGTTTTTGGCAAAACACAACATTCCCATCTTAGATCATCCACCTTACTCACCTGATTTGGCCCCCTGTGACTTTTTTCTTTTCCCTAAAGTCAAGTCAGCTTTGAAAGGAACTAGATTTGAGACTGTTGAAGCAGTAAAAGAAAAAGAGACGGAAGTAATGTATGGACTTACCGAAAATGATCTGCAGCATTGCTATGAACAGTGGAAAATTCGTATGGAGCGGTGTAGAGACCGAGGAGGAGAGTACATTGAAGGAGATAACATGAAATTGTAAATAATTGTAAATAAATGTTTTTTCCAGCATCAGTCCGGTTTTTTTCTAGCCGCACCTCGTATACTGCAAAATTGTTATCTAAATAGAAATAGTGGTAGTTTTATAGCCAGAATATATAACATATGTGATGTGCAATCAGATAGCAATTGCGATGATAAATTAAAGTGTAATGGCAAATACTGAAATCTTGCGCTAACACGCCGCGCTCGAGCACGCAAAATACGTCCCGCGCATGCGTAGTATGATAACTTCCGTATTTACCATAAAATACAGCCAAAAAGCATAAGTAGGTCGCCGCGACCTACACCAGAACTAGATACTTCAATAGAGAAAATAATAACACTCATCAATACCACAGGAACAATAAATAAATAATTTATAAGCACCACGGCCTGGCTAGGCCAGGCTGGGCTAGGCTGTTTAATCTTTGAATGACGTGTACGCACTGATTTGCTAGCGAGAAACGCAGCACTGGACATTGCGGCTAAGGTGTGTGTAAGACAGTAGCAAAGTGTGTGTAAGGTTCTTGCTTCTCTCAAACGCAGCACTGTAGAATACTGCATTTATTCTTAGCAGAACAATAGTAAGTTTTCGTTATATTCCATACACTCAAATGCAGTACTGTCGAATACTGCGTTTGCCTTTAGTTACTATTCGCTACAATTAATTATTATGTTAAATAAAGTTGCAGTAAACGTATCAATTACTGCACATTGCTTTAGTATATGCTGAATACTGCAGTTCTTGATAGTTTATATAATAGTTTTGTGTAAGTACTGCATTTTTTGTTAGATAAAAAACATAGTTACGATAAAGAAAAACATTGAAATTATTTTTTTATATATAGCTTAGGCCCATAAGATGTCATTTTTGCAAAAAAGTAAAAATCGTTAAAGTGTCGATTACTGCATGTGCAATTAGCAGGGCAGAGCTAAGGACCAACATCACCAGACATTTTTCAACTGTCATTGCTGTCATTTTCAAAATCTCTGTTCGGATGCAACAACTAAAAAGAGGAGTTAATGCCTTTGTGGAGCTATTTCATGTAATCACTTGTTAATGATGGACAGCTTTTGTAGGCATTCCTTTATTAATAAAATATATCAGAAGACATTACTGTTACAAGTTACTCCGAATCCTAGCAACCACGTCACATTAAATCGACCATAGCTAACACCTCCTCTCAATATTAAATTACGGAGAATTTAAGATTGCTAATATATCTATATTATTATTATAATGAATATTTACAAAAACAAACAAGTCCTCCTCTCAAACAAAAAAAAATCCTTTTACATAACTAATTAATTATACCCTATAAATAAGCATGAAATTAAATCAACTGTTATACAGCATTTTAGTTTTACTGAACATTTAACTTTCTAACAAAGTAAGCATGCTTTATAGAATTGAGAGGCTTTGTGAAGATATCCGCTACATTATCATTTGTACATACATAAGACACACTAAACTTCTTTTGGTTAAAAGCATCTTTAACGAAATGATACTTTATGTCTATATGCTTAGTGCGTTTACTATTTTCATTGCACTCTATCATACGAATCGCACTTTGACTATCTATGAGCAGATAGGTGTGAACATCCTTACATCGAAATGTGTTCAAAATACCTTGAAGATATATTATCTCAGCTGTTGTTGTCGCTCCCGCTATAAATTCAGCTTCTGCTGACGATAGAGAAACGGTGTTCTGCTTTTTGGTAAACCAAGAAATAAGATTGCCCGAATAAAATATGGCACACCCGCTCACACTTTTTCTATCCACTTTGTCGGAAGCCCAGTCTGCGTCACTATATGCTATAAGCTTATTTTTGTCATCTGTTCCTTTCGTGTATAGCAACCCTTTACTAGCTGTAGATTTTAGGTATCGAAGTACACGCTTTGCCGCTGTCCATAGAGATCTTGTAGGTTTATCCAGGTATTTGCTAAGAAACGAAACTGCGAATGTTATATCCGGACGAGAAGTTGTTGAGATATACGTAAGACATCCTATAAGCTCTCTATAAGGCACATCATTTATTATTTCTTCTTCTACATTTATACTTGTTTCCATAGGTGTCAACGCTCCCTTACAGTCTTCCATGCCAAATCTACATAGAACCTTCTTCACTAATTTTTCTTGTCTAACTGTTAATTCTCCTTCATTCCTAGATATTTCCATGCCTAAGTATTCACTAATATCTCCCATCTCCTTTACATTAAATTCACTCCTTAATTCTGTTATTATTGGTTCATAATCTCCCATCACAATAATATCATCAACCCAAATTAATATCCATGTTTTTGAGCTTGTATATAGACAAAAATCATATTTAGAGCTTTCAAAATTTTGAGATATAATAAAGTTGTGAAATCTTTCGTTCCAACATTTTGGTGCTTCTTTGAGACCGTACAGCGACCGTTTTAATTTTAACACTTTATCCTTATTTACCTTCACTCCTTTTGGTGGTTTTATGTACACTTCTTCCGATAAATAGCCGTTTAAAAAGGCTGTTGGCACATCGAGTTGTTTCATAGGTAAATTTTCTTGTACTGCTATACAAAACATCAACCTCAGAGTAGACAGCCTCGCTACAGGGGAATATACATTATACCTGTTTTCTGTTTGAAAACCCTTTGCCACTAGTCTAGCTTTTTTCTTTCCTCCTTGTTTAGTTCTAAAAACCCACTTAGTATCAATTGCTTTCCGTCCATTAGGTAATGTAGCTTCTATGGAATGTCTCATTTATCCTGTCCAGCATTTCATGTGCAGTAGCGCAATCTTTAATAATATTTAAATATTTGTCCGGCAGACAATGTACAATAATATTTTTTGCTTTGGCATCTTTACTCGGAAAATCGGGACTTTTTGTTTCTGTTTTTATTATTATTTCATTTTCGCCAATTATTTCTTCCGGTTTCTCTTCAACATTCTCTCTATCATTCTCTCTTCTATCTTGTTCCTGTAAAGTTACTTCTTCATTTACCTGTTCTATTTCTTCTTCTTTTTCTTCCTCAGGCCGTAATGTTTCTTCTTTCTTGTTATTTTTGCTTCCACTAAATGATACATCGTTTTCATCAAAACGAACATCACGAGATTCTACAATTTGGTTATTTATTGGATCCCATAGACGATATCCATTACCAGAGTACCCTACCATACGCAACTCACTACCTCTTTGCTCAAATTTTGATCTCCTGGGTAAAATTACAGCCCATGCTTTGCTTCCAAAAGCACGTAATCTGTTAAGATCTTTACCCCCTAAAAATATTTCGGCAGGAGTTCTAAAATTAATTGTCGATGATGGACATCTGTTAATTTGATAAGCTGATGCCATTACTGCCTCACTCCATAGATGTTGAGGCAAACATGATTCTACCATTAGAGTTCTAGTTCTGTCATACAGTGTCCGGTTCATCCGTTCTGACACTCCGTTTTGTTGTGGTGAATATGGTTGTGTATACTGAATATCTATGCCCTTATTTTTGCAGAAGTTTTCTAAAGTGTTGTTTCTAAATTCTTTTCCATTATCGCACCTTATTTTCTTTACAGTCGTACAATTTTGTGTTTCAATTTTGTTTATATATTTTATCAAATTGTTTGTTGCTTCCCCTTTATGCTTGAGTAGACCTACAACTAAAAAATGCGAAAAATCATCGATAATTACTTGATAGTAGAGATGTCCAAATATTCCTGGAACTTTCACTGGTCCGGCTATGTCAGTATGAATCAGTTCACCTATCGCTCGAGATCTTGGTCTTGCTACTGGAACAAAAGGCAATCTAGTAGCTTTACCCTGCATGCATGGTCCACATACCTCATTACTTACTGGGAGTTTGAGCATCTTTAACCCACGACGATTAAGGTGTCCTAAACGCCTATGCCATAGATAGTCAGATTTGGTTCCTGCACTAAGAGCGAGCTCTGTATTCATAGTGAACAACTTTCCCTGCTTTAAACCAACCAGAGATTTACCAGTCTTTCTATCATTTATATAAACCTTATCTTTGTTAAAATTTACAATATATCCATTTTCTAGAATTTTATTTACAGATAATAAATTAAACTTTAGGTTCTTTACAATCAATGCTTTAAACTCTACAACGTGACCATTTGCCAATAATTTAATAACACCTACCTTTTTAGCTATAAGAAAGTCTCCATTAGCAATATGAATTTTTACCTCATTTTCTAAATTTGTGACATTACTCATGACATTTTCAAATTTTTCTTGAATTAAATGATCCGTACAACCTGAATCGATTACCCATTCTATATCACCGAATTTGAAAGACGTATTGCAATATTCTGTAGACGTTATGAAGCTGAAAGCGATTGTAGCTGCTGGAGAATCCTGACTTCTTCCATGCTCGTGCTGTCCTCTACCACGTTGACTCGTTTGGCGTCTATATCTACCTCTGCCTCTGCACTGTGAAGCTATATGTCCGTGCTTATTACATCGATAGCACGTGATGAAAGCTGCGTGATCTGATGTGGAGTTGTCATTTGAATTTGAGTTTGCCATTGTCATTTTCAATTCCTCGTCTAGTAGCCGCGATTTTACAAATTCAAGTTTAAGATTTTCATTACTCAGTGTTTCGATCGCCGTAATTACATTATCATATTTATCACTAAGTCCAATCATTAGATAACATATTTTATCCATCTCGCTAATCTTTTCATCTGCGCATTCTAGCTCTCTTACTATATCATCAAATCTCGAAAAGTATTCCTCTAATTTTTCTGTATCACTATGCTTTATATTTAGTAACTTTCTTCTGTAGTGTATTTTTGTTATGACGCTTTTTCTATGGAATGTCTCATTTATCCTGTCCAGCATTTCATGTGCAGTAGCGCAATCTTTAATAATATTTAAATATTTGTCCGGCAGACAATGTACAATAATATTTTTTGCTTTGGCATCTTTACTCGGAAAATCGGGACTTTTTGTTTCTGTTTTTATTATTATTTCATTTAAGCCCTTCTCTTCTAATATGCAACGTACTCTAAATAGCCAATTATTGTAATTTTCAGCTTGTAGCTGCGGAAAATTTGCCGAACTAGCTGCCATTTTGACTTTCAGTAAATTTCTTTTCTACTTTTATAAAAGTTAATATTTATTATATATTTCTTTACCTTATTTCATCCTCTTATGCACTTTTTCGGGTGATGCGGCCCATAACCTGTTAATGATGGACAGCTTTTGTAGGCATTCCTTTATTAATAAAATATATCAGAAGACATTACTGTTACAAGTTACTCCGAATCCTAGCAACCACGTCACATTAAATCGACCATAGCTAACAAGGCACATCATTTATTTTTCCTTCTTCTACATTTATACTTGTTTCCATAGGTGTCAACGCTCCCTTACAGTCTTCCATGCCAAATCTACATAGAACCTTCTTCACTAATTTTTCTTGTCTAACTGTTAATTCTCCTTCATTCCTAGATATTTCCATGCCTAAGTATTCACTAATATCTCCCAATATGGTTATGGGCCGCATCACCCGAAAAAGTGCATAAGAGGATGAAATAAGGTAAAGAAATATATAATAAATATTAACTTTTATAAAAGTAGAAAAGAAATTTACTGAAAGTCAAAATGGCAGCTAGTTCGGCAAATTTTCCGCAGCTACAAGCTGAAAATTACAATAATTGGCTATTTAGAGTACGTTGCATATTAGAAGAGAAGGGCTTAAATGAAATAATAATAAAAACAGAAACAAAAAGTCCCGATTTTCCGAGTAAAGATGCCAAAGCCAAAAATATTATTGTACATTGTCTGCCGGACAAATATTTAAATATTATTAAAGATTGCGCTACTGCACATGAAATGCTGGACAGGATAAATGAGACATTCCATAGAAAAAGCGTCATAACAAAAATACACTACAGAAGAAAGTTACTAAATATAAAGCATTGTGATACAGAAAAATTAGAGGAATACTTTTCGAGATTTGATGATATAGTAAGAGAGCTAGAATCCGCAGATGAAAAGATAAGCGAGATGGATAAAATATGTTATCTAATGATTGGACTTAGTGATAAATATGATAATGTAATAACGGCGATCGAAACACTGAGTAATGAAAATCTAAAACTTGAATTTGTAAAATCGCGGCTTATAGACGAGGAATTGAAAATGACAATGTCAAACTCAAATTCAAATGACAACTCCACATCAGATCACGCAGCTTTCATCACATGCTATCGATGTAATAAGCACGGACATATAGCTTCACAGTGCAGAGGCAGAGGTAGATATAGCAGACGCCAAACGAGTCAACGTGGTAGAGGACAGCACGAGCATGGAAGAAGTCAGGATTCTCCAGCAGCTACAATCGCTTTCAGCTTCATTACGTCTACAGAATATTGCAATACATCTTTCAAATTCGGTGATATAGAATGGGTAATCGATTCAGGTTGTACGGATCATTTAATTCAAGAAAAATTTGAAAATGTCATGAGTAACGTCACAAATTTAGAAAATGAGGTAAAAATTCATATTGCTAATGGAGACTTTCTTATAGCTAAAAAGGTAGGTGTTATTAAATTATTGGCAAATGGTCACGTTGTAGAGTTTAAAGCATTGATTGTAAAGAACCTAAAGTTTAATTTATTATCTGTAAATAAAATTCTAGAAAATGGATATATTGTAAATTTTAACAAAGATAAGGTTTATATAAATGATAGAAAGACTGGTAAATTTCTGGTTGGTCTAAAGCAGGGAAAGTTGTTCACGATGAATACAGAGCTCGCTCTTAGTGCAGGAACCAAATCTGACTATCTATGGCATAGGCGTTTAGGACACCTTAATCGTCGCGGGTTGAAGATGCTCAAACTCCCAGTAAGTAATGAGGTATGTGGACCATGCATGCAGGGTAAAGCTACTAGATTGCCTTTTGTTCCAGTAGCAAGACCAAGATCTCGAGCGATAGGTGAACTGATTCATACTGACATAGCCGGACCAGTGAAAGTTCCAGGAATATTTGGACATCTCTACTATCAAGTAATTATCGATGATTTTTCGCATTTTTTAGTTGTAGGTCTACTCAAGCATAAAGGGGAAGCAACAAACAATTTGATAAACTATATAAACAAAATTGAAACACAAAATTGTACGACTGTGAAGAAAATAAGATGCGATAATGGAAAAGAATTTAGAAACAACACTTTAGAAAACTTTTGCAAAAATAAGGGCATAGATATTCAGTATACACAACCATATTCACCACAACAAAACGGAGTGTCAGAACGAATGAACCGGACACTGTATGACAGAACTAGAACTCTAATGGTAGAATCATGTTTGCCTCAACATCTATGGAGTGAGGCAGTAATGGCATCAGCTTATCAAATTAACAGATGTCCATCATCGACAATTAATTTTAGAACTCCTGCCGAAATATTTTTAGGAGGTAAAGATCTTAGCAGATTACGTGCATTTGGAAGTAAAGCATGGGCTGTAATTTTACCCAGGAGATCAAAATTTGAGCAAAGAGGTATTGAGTTGCGTATGGTAGGGTACTCTGGTAATGGATATCGTCTATGGGATCCAATAAATAACCAAATTGTAGAATCTCGTGATGTTCGTTTTGATGAAAATGATATATCATTTAGTGGAAGCAAAAATAACAAGAAAGAAGAAACATCACGACCTGAGGAAGAAAAAGAAGAAGAAATAGAACAGATAAATGAAGAAGTAACTTTACAGGAACAAGATAGAATAGAGAATGATAGAGAGAATGTTGAAGAGAAACCGGAAGAAATGATTGGCGAAAATGAAACAGAAACAGAACAATCAAAGAAAACTAGAACAGGAAGAATTTGTAAAACGCCAAACTATCTACGAGATTACGAATGTGACGAAGACTTACTCAATGAATATGAAAGTAATATTGCATACTGCCTATTAACAGATCCTCAAACATATGAAGAAGCAATTAAATTCGGAAAAGATTGGCAAGATGCGATTGACAGCGAAATAAATTCTTTGAAACAGCTAAATACGTGGGAAGAAGCTACACTACCAAATGGACGGAAAGCAATTGATACTAAGTGGGTTTTTAGAACTAAACAAGGAGGAAAGAAAAAAGCTAGACTAGTGGCAAAGGGTTTTCAAACAGAAAACAGGTATAATATATATTCCCCTGTAGCGAGGCTGTCTACTCTGAGGTTGATGTTTTGTATAGCAGTACAAGAAAATTTACCTATGAAACAACTCGATGTGCCAACAGCTTTTTTAAACGGCTATTTATCGGAAGAAGTGTACATAAAACCACCAAAAGGAGTGAAGGTAAATAAGGATAAAGAGTTAAAATTAAAACGGTTGCTGTACGGTCTCAAAGAAGCACCAAAATGTTGGAACGAAAGATTTCACAACTTTATTATATCTCAAAATTTTGAAAGCTCTAAATATGATTTTTGTCTATATACAAGCTCAAAAACATGGATATTAATTTGGGTTGATGATATTATTGTGATGGGAGATTATGAACCAATAATAACAGAATTAAGGAGAGAATTTAATGTAAAGGAGATGGGAGATATTAGTGAATACTTAGGCATGGAAATATCTAGGAATGAAGGAGAATTAACAATTAGACAAGAAAAATTAGTGAAGAAGGTTCTATGTAGATTTGGCATGGAAGACTGTAAGGGAGCGTTGACACCTATGGAAACAAGTATAAATATAGAAGAAGAAAAAATAAATGATGTGCCTTATAGAGAGCTTATAGGATGTCTTACGTATATCTCAACAACTTCTCGTCCGGATATAACATTCGCAGTTTCGTATCTTAGCAAATACCTAGATAAACCTACAAGATCTCTTTGGACAGCGGCAAAGCGTGTACTTCGATACCTAAAATCTACAGCTAGTAAAGGGTTGCTATACACGAAAGGAACAGATGACAAAAATAAGCTTATAGCATATAGCGACGCAGACTGGGCTTCCGACAAAGTGGATAGAAAAAGTGTGAGCGGGTGTGCCATATTTTATTCGGGCAATCTTATTTCTTGGTTTACCAAAAAGCAGAACACCGTCTCTTTATCGTCAGCAGAAGCTGAATTTATAGCGGGAGCGACAACAACAGCTGAGATAATATATCTTCAAGGTATTTTGAACACATTTCGATGTAAGGATGTTCACACCTATCTGCTCATAGATAGTCAAAGTGCGATTCGTATGATAGAGTGCAATGAAAATAGTAAACGCACTAAGCATATAGACATAAAGTATCATTTCGTTAAAGATGCTTTTAACCAAAAGAAGTTTAGTGTGTCTTATGTTTGTACAAATGATAATGTAGCGGATATCTTTACAAAGCCTCTCAATTCTATAAAGCATGCTTACTTTGTTAGAAAGTTAAGTGTTCAGTAAAAACTACAATGCTGTATAAAAGTTGATTTAATTTTATGCTTATTTATAAGGTATAATTAATCAGTTATGTAAAAGGGTTTTTTTATTTGCGAGGAGGACTTGTTTGTTTTTGTAAATATTAGTTATAATAATAATATAGATATATTAGCAATCTTAAATTCTCCGTAATTTAATATTGAGAGGAGGTGTTAGCTATGGTCGATTTAATGTGACGTTGTTGCTAGGATTCGGAGTAACTTGTAACAGTAATGTCTTCTGATATATTTTATTAATAAAGGAATGCCTACTAAAGCTGTCCATCATTAACTGGGTATGGTTATGGTTATGAATAAAAATCTATTTAAAGACAAATTTTTTATTTCTTATGGCGTGCCTTTATGAATAAAATATTTATTGTGTTCCGTATTGTATTGCTTTAGTTGGTAGTACTTGGTAGGTAGTAGAGAAAAACTTAGGGAATAATTTTATAGAAAATATTGCATTTCTACGTAATTACAGGTGTATGGCACATACTATTATACAAAATATACAGGATTATACACTATTTTTAATTAGTCTAATATCACTTTATTTAATGATATAAAGAGTGACGCAGGTGCGCTAGTGACACAGCAATCAGCAGTAGTAATGAATGTCCAAGTATACCTGAAATGCAAAAAGTACCAGATTATTTTATGCTTATCTTTCATTACTTAGTACCTAATTTAGTATTAATAAAGAATTATTCAAGATGCATTTTAATAATAAAAGCTCTATTGATCCTCCCCGGCTTTTATTTACTCGATATGTTCCGTACAAAACAAAATAGTACAAATATATAATTATCTATCTCAAAATGTATTCTCCCCATGGAGCCCGAGCAGATGCTTCGTAATTGTTGTCGCAAAGCCTGTCGGTCGTCAGATCCGTCCTCACACGTACGGACATAATTATACTATACTGTATGTATTTTGGTCTGAGACAAAGGGGAAAAAATATGTATGTGTATGTGTGTGTGTGTGTGTGTGTGTGTGTGTGTGTGTGTGTGTGTGTGTGTGTGTGTGTGTGTGTGTGTGTGTGTGTGTGTGTGTGCGCGTGTGTGTGTGTGTGTGTGTGAGTGAGTGTGTTGTTAAGTGTTTTTAAAAACAAGCTATCATTGTTATCATCCAAATAATACTAAATATGAATGGAATCTTCATTTGGAAGTATTTTAAACTCATAATAAAAGTTTGAGAGTACTATTCGTTTTAGGTCTTTTTTAATAGCAAAGATTTACTTAGTAATCTAAACATACGTTACAAATAGAACATTGAAGTAAAAATACCAAAACTTATTGAAGGTGACAAGTAATTACTTCATTTACGTAATTTAAAAAATTTGTAATAATAAAATATTAAATAATCGTATGTTTTTGATAAAACCGTTCGGCAATGAGTAATGACATCTTAAAGAACCCTTTTTATTGTATTGTTTCCATTTTGTCTCAGATCAAAATGGAAACAAACCACACTACAGAGACCACCACCTCACTATAGATCCTATTTCAATTTACATCTTACTTCTCTAATAAGGATCAGATCATCATTATCAGCCTGTAAAGGTCCACTACCAAAGATTTAACATAAAAAATCTAGGTACTTACATTTTGAGCTTGAAGCTTCGTCTTGAATTGGCGCTTGATATTCGTCTGTTATTTCTAAAAACTGATATACAGCTTTGAATCCAGTTCCATCTAATCTATCATTTGACCGGAAAGTAACCTTAAAAAAGTTCCTTTCAGATTCCACGTGAAATTCTTTTTTCTGTCCGCAAAATCTACCAAATCTATTGTCTTCAGTCATTGAATTCGATAGTTCGACGTAGTCACTCGCGGTTACTACTTCACACCTGGAATAGGAATAAAAAAACATTTTAGTTTATAATGTTATGCATCACTAATAGTACAAACCTTCAAATATTTTTATGTAATTACACTTACGGCTCAATCCCTTCAACGTCAAAGTTGCTGAAGTGTAGATGAACTTTTTCAGTCTCTCCTCCATGAAAAAAATATGTACATTCGGTGTCTCTTGGATATGGGCCGGGGAAGTTGGGCGAAGCGAAGGTCCCATTCCGAGACTCACTACTATTATAAACGAAGGCGCACGGGAATTCTTTAAGTTGTCTCCCTGTATTTATTCCGAAATCTGAAAAAAATAATATAAGATGACTTTGTGTCATGTCATGTTAGGATTAGAATTTCATGAGCTCTGTCCGCGAGGAGCTCGTTAATAAAGTGGCTTCAAGGTTTTGATTTCGATATTGATGAACCAACCAACCAAACATCGCTATGGCTGGCTAATTAATGTTATAATAAACTTTATAATATCGCGTTCCTTCGTGCTTCTAATATGACGCCATTGACGCCTAGGCGTAGCCCCACGCTAAATAAGAACGTATTAACCACAAACAAATCACAATCGGAAACTTTATAGTCCATCCACACTCCACGAGGCGACACGAGGGCACGCGAGTACGAGAGTATGGAGTGTGGATGTCTTGTAGTGTGATTTGGTTGTGGTAACTACGTGGTTCATCGCGATCAGGGCCCTGGACTACGTCACCAGCCTATATACGTCCCTCTGCTGGACACAGGCCTTTCTACATGGAGATAACACACTTCGATGAAAGAGGCCCGATGATATTATGTATGTTATAAAGACGGCGACACTTAGAAACCATCTCTATGACACCGACATGGCAAAAAGTCATAGGTAGTAGGTTAAAACTGAGTTAGATAAACAATGTGTGAAGTTAATTGATTGAAACATACTTTCAACAAATGCATAAGATATTTTAAACCCTCTTGAATATCTTGACGATTGTGTCCCTCGGAATTCTAGCATTAATTTGGGTCCATTCGACATTATTGGCTTTGGTAAGGTCACACCACAAAATATGTCCACCTTCTCTAATCGTCCGTCCACATATATAAATGCTTGTAAGGAGTCCACGCTTGAGCAACTGTAAATATAAGAAACAACAGGGGTTATTACAAACTCAGTCTTTACTTATTTTAAAGATATTATATAGGCACAGTCGAGTCCAAAAATATTTATGCATGTTTGACAGTAACTGTCTCTTATTGCAAGGGGATAAAGATCTCCTGTCAAATTAATGTGCATACATAGGTATTTTAAACTTGACTGTACTAAAAAGTTATTCATTAATGTAACAATGATTAGCCTAATGTGCTTTTACGTTGTACTTAGGATAGGAACGTCAATTTATGACACCGACCAAGCGGAACGACTCAATAACAGCTACTTTTAATCAACAAAACCGATAAGAACAAAACACTAGTCAAAACATCATATATTCCAAGATAATTAGGTATAACCATGGTAAAGTTATAAAACTACACATCCTACCTCACAAAATCACGCCTTTCTATCATAGCAGTAGACAGAGATTACTCCTTTCCACTGGCTACGGTACTAATTTTTTTTGAGTACAGTCGAGCACAAAAACATGTATAAACATTTTAGAGGTGACAATCTTTATTCTCTTCTAATAAGACTCATTTACTGTCAAAATTGATTACATACTTTTGGAGACCTAGGTTATTTTCATCCCATCTCTCCACTCAATCCCGATTCATAAATCTACTTTCATCCATCGTGCACTTAAGCAATGGTGCTCAAGCTCAATTCGTTGAAAAAATACGTACTCAGCAGATCCATCAGCAGATTTATGCAAGTAGAAGTCTTGAAATATTAATTTAACTCTCTCCTTCCCCCTGCCGAAGAATTCGTAATGGCAATGTGTATTTGGTGGATACGGTGAAGGGTAATGTGGTGAAGTCAATGTTCCATGTTTTGTGCCATCACTGCTAAACTCCTGATGACACGATGAAGCTGAAAAAAGGAAATGAAAACAAAATTAAGCAGATGAAGAGTATAGGAATAGGAACGTATTTATATATTTTATAAGAATTCCATGAACTCAGCGATAACAACAAGTTTCCGATTTTTATATTAATACTTCTTTTTCTTTTCATCTCGTTTATAAGGATTTTTTTTATTAAGATGTGTTTTGTGTTGTGTATCCGAACGCAGAAGATGACAGTTATATACGCATGCGCTTTTCGACGTCATCAGTCAGTACGGCATAAATCAATAGTGTGAAGTGTAGAATCACGTGATATTAAAACAAGAAAAACGCGTTATTGTAGAAAAAAATATTTTATCATAATAAATAAAATCCTTAATTAGGAAATTCTGCCACCCTTAAGAAGTTATCAGAAAAGTTGGATTTCACGCGAAATCCAACATTTTATTTAATATTGAATAGATTGTAGAAAATCTAAGTTATTAAAAAGTTACGTTATTAAAAGTCGCACAGTATTCTTTATGTGCATCGACGTTGTGTTGCAACCTTTTTTTCAGATCGATGTTTTGTTGCGATTTTTTTTGTGTTCAGGGAAAAATCCGTATTTTACCCAAATGTACGGAATTTTGGCCATGCTTATCCGGCGTCATCGGCGTCATCCGGCGTCATCAATTTATAAATAGGTGATGGCAGCCTTAAGTAGCCCATTACCTTATAATGTAATGATTGATTTGTTTGATTAATTGCCTAAAATTGTAAAATTCCATCTTAAGTAATCAATCAACTGTAAAATGGTGGAATTAAATCATAGTTTTGTATAACATAATAAAATTAAATATAGTATGTAAATAATATTACCGGTATAGTACCAAAATAATATCTAACTAGACTAACTATACTGAACTGATACTCATACCTGTTTCTTTGGTATTCGCCACTCGCCATCATTGTCACATTTGACCGTTTAGACATTTCTCCTTAATCTGTGGTATGGTATCGTATTG
Source organism: Parapoynx stratiotata (assembly GCA_910589355.1). NCBI lineage: Eukaryota > Metazoa > Arthropoda > Insecta > Lepidoptera > Crambidae > Parapoynx > Parapoynx stratiotata. The sequence continues at coordinate 6,454,083 of OU342466.1, forward strand.
TCGTATGACAATATTATGAATTAATGGATTTAATGACAATGACTTCCTAATTCCCTCCTCTGTGATGTGTGTGATTGTGTGATGTAAATTGATAACAGTAGTATTGTTAGTGTTATCTTGATTTCTTTAAATTTCTTATATAAAATGATGTGGGTAATATTTATTCCATTATAGCAAACGATATGTATAACGTCGAGTTCGAGACAAACTTTAGGGAAGTTAAATCAATCAGCAAAATATTAATAGTCAATGTTTTTAAAGAATAGAAATGGCAGAAACTACTCCGTTTTATATTGAACGAGCGAAGGGTGGAAGAGCTTCTTGCAAGGGTTGTAAAACTAACTGCCCAAGTGGAGAATTACGATTGGCAAAAATCGTCGCTAGCCCTTATGGAGAGAATCAGCAAATGAAATCGTGGTATCATGTGGATTGCTTCATGAATATTCTTCTAAAACAGCGACCAACAACAAAACGAATTGATACAATCGATGACATTGGCAACTGGCAATCCTTGAGCAATGAAGACCAGGAACACATATTGAAGAAAATCAATGATATGGAAATACTGTATGCTGAGAAAAATAATGGAAAATATACTGCAAAAGTAATAAAAAACGAGTCAACACCACCAAGCAGTAGTAATTTACCAGGTTCAAATGTTAAAGATGCTAATTTAAAGAAATATGAAAATACAGAAGACAATAAATTTGAAACTTTTTTTACCCTGTGTAAGAAAATATCTAGAGTAGATGCTTACACAGAAAAGACAGCAACAGTTAATAATTTCTTCAGAAATGGGATTAATGGGAAAGAGTTCAAGGGTGATTTAAGATTATGGTGTAAATTGTTACTGCCTCAAGTAACAAAAAGGGTTTATAATCTTAAAAGTAAACAGCTTGCTAAATTGTTTTCTAAGATATTTAACACTGATCATGATGATATGCTCACTCATTTAGAGCAAGGAGACGTAGCACAGACAATTAAAGAGTACTTTGTCAAGTCAAAAACTGTTGGGCCTGTGACAGAAAGCACTCTTACAATACATGAAGTAGAAAACTTTCTAGAAGATTTATCTAAGTTGACCAAAGAAGATGAACAGATATACCATTTCAAGAAAATAGTCAGGAAATGTACAACAGGCGATATATTAATGTTGATACGTCTCATAAAAGGTGATTTGAGAATAAATGCAGGTCCAAAACATATATTGGAAGGGGTGCATCCTGATGCATATAATGTATTTCAAACATCCAGAGACTTGAATATGGTTTTAGATAGAGTTCTCACAAAAGGTACTGGCGTCAAACACAAAGATGCTATACAGAGTAGTATGCAAGCTAAACTAATTATAATGACGCCAGTGTTGCCAATGTTAGCTGAAGCCTGTAAGTCAATAGAAATGGCTATGAAGAAATGCCCCAATGGCATGTTTTCTGAAATCAAGTATGACGGTGAACGGGTACAGGTACATAAAAAGGGAAATGAATTCAAATATTTTTCAAGAGCTTTAAAACCTGTGATGCCACACAAAGTCAGCCATTTTAAAGATTATCTGCCTCAAGCATTTCCTGACGGTGTTGATTTAATATTAGATGCAGAAGTGTTGCTAGTTGATGTGATCACAGGAAATCCATTACCATTTGGAACTCTAGGTATACACAAACAATCAGAGTTTAAAAATGCCCAAGTATGTTTATTTGTGTTCGATTGCTTATATTATAATGGAGAAGTGCTGATAGATGTTCCTATTGTAAAGAGAAGGCAGATCCTACATAAAAATATGGTGGAAGTTAAGAACCATATTATGTTTTCTGAACAAAAATTAATTGAAAGGCCTGGAGATTTGGCAAAAATGATAGCTGAGGTATGTATGAAGAATTTTATATTATGTAAATCAATGTAGTGTTTCATATGTGGCCACAGGCTTGTTCCCTGTTACATAAGGATCTAAACATGTCAGGGAAATGTAAGTCACGCTTCTGCCTACCATTCATTGATTAAATACTAGGTATCAAATTTTAATATTATTTTCATTGAAAACAAATGTAACAACTAAATAAAACTTTGGAAGTCGAATGTCTGTACATAGAAAAAAAAATCCTTAAAACCAAGTCAGGGGATGTTAAAATAGGGAAAATACCAAAAAAAATTTATATTTTATTTTTTGTTTCTCTGCCTGTTAGTCTGTTTGTATGGGCTAATCTCCAAAATGGCTAAACCGATTTCAATGAAATTGTTCATGGTGATACCTTATATCCCTGGTCAACATCTTAGAAACTTTATATTCCGGAAAATTAAAGAGTTCCCATGGATTTTGTTAAAAAACCATCGTAACCATGGAGTTGCGGGCAACAGCTAGTGATATCATATTATTTAAGATATGCATGATATCTAAAATTTTAAGATATGATATTATTATCATAAATTATGATCCTGTTCCATATCTTATTTTGGTGTACCTACAAAAAATTTTTTGAATAGCCTAAATCCATGTAGTTTTATTCTATATTGCTGTTGTATTCATGATGCCAAACTAAATTGACTGAAAGAATGAAAATAATAATTGCAAGATACATTTACCTAATTGTGTATTAATTCCTCCATAAAATTTTCCAGTCCTTTTAATATATTGTTGTTATTATCTTACAGGTTTTAGAACTTGGGTTAGAAGGCCTTGTTTTGAAAGACTTGCAATCAACATATGAGCCTGGTAAGAGGCATTGGTTAAAAGTAAAAAAGGACTATTTATTTGATGGGGCCATGGCAGATACAGTAGATTTGGTTGTACTTGGAGCTTGGTTTGGTGAGTTTGATGTCAACTATACAATAGGAACTTAGAACTAGAGGAAGGCAGTATAATACTGATTATCGCTTTATACTGAGTACGGGAACAATTATGGGGACAATTTGAATTTATCATGTTGTTAATAATAATCAGTAATATCAGATTATGAAGTGTTTTTTAATTCTTAATGAGCTTGGTGGCGTTGTAATTTGTACACTTTTGAATCGTCTTCAGCATATATACGTCCCACTGCTGGGCACAGGTCTTCCTCCTGGAGAAACAAATGAGGAGTATAGACCATAACACTAATGCTGGCCCTATGCTGGTTGGTGGGTAGAAATCTACGGGTTAACGTGCTTTGCGAAACACGGAGGAGTTCGACAGGATGGAGAAAGTCAATTAAAAAGTTTTGGTCACCCATCCACGGCCTGACCAGGGCGAAGGTAGCTTTGTTTTCAATATCGAAAGCCAAAGCTACTTTTGAATATTAAACACGAATCTTTTGCTATAGTCAGAAATTGGATGGGTTACCAAAACTTTTTAATTGACTTCCTCCATCCTGTGGAAGGTACTTTATACTGTTATCCTGGTGGTATATCAATATTTCTATCCACCAATTCGCATTGGGCCAGCTTGTTGGTTTTACTACAAATTTTTCCAATGTGTTTCACTATGAAGGTCTGTGCCCAGCTGTGGGACCATCAAACTTTAATACTTCTTTTGCTGTAAGACTTGTCATGAGATACATTAATAAGAATTTTTTTGTCTATCATAAATGTGTATTACAGTCTGCATGACTTAGTCAGTCAGAGGAGCTCGGTGGCGTAGTGGCTACTACGCTTTGGCTTTCATCGAAAACAAAGCTACCTTCGCCATGGTCAGGCCGTGGGTGGGTGACCAAAACTTTGTGATCTCGAGCTAAACGTTAAGCTGTTTGTTCTGGTCACTATTGCGACCGTTTCTACCCACCAACCCGCATTGGACAAGCGTGGTGGTGTTACGGCCCATACTCCTCATGTGTTTCTCCATGAGGAAGGCCTGTGCCCAGCAGTGGGACGTATATAGGCTGAGGATAGGAGGACATGACTCAGTAAACAATGCATATTTGTCACACAAATATGCCCTTATTGGGACTCAACCCAGAACTTCTTTAACTAGTCAACGGACGCAAAACGAGACAAAATAGACACATAAGTTTGCGAAAACCGGTGCTCGTGGTGGAAAATGGGTCTTTTTTGAAATTAGTTTAAAAACCACTCTACCATTGAGGTTGTCACATCTTTAAGTATTAGTTTAAATAAATTATTTGTAAAGTTATTCGTCCTCAGCCTTTATACGCCCCACTGCTGTGCACAGACCTTCCTCATGGAGGAACACATGAGGAGTATGGGCTGTAACGCCACCACGCTGGCCCGATGCGGGTTGGTGGGTAGAAACGTGACTGGGACCAACGACTTAACGTGCCTTCCGAAGCACGGAGGAGCTCGAGATCACAAATTTTTCTCACCCATCCACAGCCTGACCATGGCGAAGGTAGCTTTGTTTTTCGATCGAAAGCCAAAGCGTACAAACCAATACGCCACCGAGCTCCTGTAAAGTTATATTTTCCTAAATTCGCTAATCGTTTTTTTATTTTATAATCCAGGTACTGGTAAAAAAGGTGGAATGATGTCAGTGTTCCTGATGGGTTGCTTGGATAAGGTTCGAAATAAATGGACAACAGTAACGAAAGTGCATACTGGTCATGATGATAACACATTAGAGAGGCTGCAGAAGGAATTAGCACCACTCATGCTGAAGATATCCCAAGACTATAACAAATTGCCATCCTGGTTAGACTGCAATAAGGGCATGGTACCTGATTTTGTAGCATTGGACCCCAAGAATCAGCCAGTTTGGGAAATAACAGGTAATTAATTTGGTTTTCTTGTTTAGGTGCCATTTTAATAAGGAAGGCTTTAGGTCTAATCTATACAAGAAGAATCTAGTACATGATTCTTCTTGATTTTAAATTTAATAATTCTGAATTCTTTACTTTTTATAAGTGTTGAGTATATAACGAATATCTATATGTATACAATTATGTATATTTTAAGCTGCTAGTGGCATTTTAGCTGTATAATTTGGGATAGTTGAAAGGTGTGAATGTTAGAAGTTTTATATTAATTTAAGGCGAAGTGATTTAAGAGTAAACTACTGTTAAAATTTCACAACAGATTTTCAACCTTGACACTTTATTTCTAAAAGTGCAAAGAAAAATTTTATTTGTGTGGTATTACGACGAAAATTTACTAATGAGTGGTATTTTAAAAGTATAGTATGTATTTGAATAATTTTCCTGCAAACATTAGTAGCTATTTGTGTGATATCATTCGAAATTTCTTTTCAGGAACTGAAATAACAAAGGCGAACCTACATACAGCCGACGGAATATCAGTAAGATTTCCAAGAGTGACTAGGATACGAGATGATAAATCCTGGGAATCTGCCACAAATTTGGACGAACTCCGACATATATACAAGACCTCTAAAGAGACAACAGATGTTTCACTATTAAATAAATTAGCAGAAATGGATGTAGTGGAGCCAGCTCCAAAAAAAGCTAAACGTAGTCCGAAGAATAAACTGGACAATTATATTATAAAATCGCCAAAAAAGATAAAGAAAGAAAAAAACAGCTTTAGTCCGGAAGGTTCAACAAATGAAAGTTTTGATGAATTCGACTCAAAGAATAGTGTATTAGATCAATCATTACCTGATAATCCTTTGCCTGATTGCTTTAAAGATAAAAAGCTAGGCTTTTATCCGGACTTCATCAGTTTTCCGGAAGACGAGAGGAATATTTTTGAAAGCCATTGGATTGCTTATGGCGGTATTGTGGTCAAATCGTTACGTTCTACCGACGTTGATTATTTAGTGCATAATAACAAATCTTTAGAAATGAAACAGGCTCAGAAGCTGAAGAATAAATATTCAAATGGTGTCACTAAGCATGTAAATAAATATTGGTTGATGAAATGTATCAATGACAGGAAACTTTACGATACTAGAAAATATACAGTGTATATACAAGCGCCGTAGTTTAAGGACTTATCGATATTTAAAACTGTTTATAAATATATGCATGATACTTTTATAAATTATTTCTATGCAAAATAATACTTAATACCTTATATATTTAGTAAAATGGTCGTTATTAAATAACGCAGTACAAATGAGTTATATAGTATATTGGTCAATTATTTTAAAAGTTAAATCATGTCGTGTTTATTGACTTAATCTAGTTGAATCTCGTGTCCTCTTGTCGATTTTTTTTGTAATGTATTGTGTTGTCAATGATTGTTAAAAAGGGATTTTTTACCAAATTCTTAGCGTTTAAAAAATTATAACTTATAAATGTTTGCAGTTTGAAGTTATTATTTTTCTTTATTACATACTGATACTTAATACCTAGGTTAGGTACCTACAAGTAGGTATTTTTATAACTTATAATCTCGTATAGAATAAAATTCATTCTATGCGAGATTATTAGAAAATGTCCTTGATCTGAAGGCGTTTATTTCTTCAACTACAATGTCTACACGAGAATTGTTCTACTCAAATTACGAGAAGCTAAATTAAAATCTGAAAATAGAGTATATTACTTATAAAATAGGTTTTTATCTAATCATAAAGATTATCGAGTGCTATTCTTCGAAATAATTATGTATGTATGTGTAGGTAGGCTTAGAAATCTTGACACATTCTACAGATTTTATCGGATAAGATTTCCATTATCACAAATACAATGTACTGATATTGGCTATAACTTACCTATAGAAGCAGACTGAAAGTACCCTTAATCCATACTTCCATACTAATATTATAAATGCGAGAGTATCTCTGTCTGTAAAACTACTGAACCGATTTCATCGAAATTTGGTACGAAGATAGTCTAAAGCCTGAAAAAGGACAGATACTTTTTATTCCAATATTCCCACGGGACCGAGCGGGTGAAACCACGGGAAGCCACTAGTACCTAATACCTTTAATTAAGTATATAGGATGAGAAATCTAAATGGCTCGGTATTGAGAAGTCAGATATTTAGAGAGCTACCCAAATCTGTTTTTAGGAGTCATGGCCTTGATTTTAGTTACAATAATAAATCATGTTTTTTTTCCACTGTTATACACAAACGGGATCGGGTATTGAACCTGTCAAAATTACATACAGATGTAGTAATGTATTCCACTTGAAATCACGTAAGTCAGTGCTAATCGAGTTGGGACGAACAGCACGACTCGTCGCCAAACCGATCCTATCGCCTGTAAGGTACTGTAGCGAACTCTTTGCTACTCGCGCGTTGTCTCGGGGTCGTTGAAGAAAAATAACAATTTGAATTTAAAATAAAATATTCGATTGTCATTGGAAGACAATAGAAGCATAGGAATAAACAGTGTATGTTGGTCCGTGGTTCGTGAAAGTGCGCGTCGTCGTCGCGCTCATGTCGTAACGAAGAGTCCTGAAATAAAGTGAACTTCAAGCAGTACATGTGTTTTCCTGTTTCGCCTGCTCGATCCTGACGACTACCACTAAGTTTGAAAAAACATAAGTTTGTTGTAAATATCGCTTGACTGCAAGAAAAGGAGCTCGGTGGCGTAGTGGTTACGCTTTGGCCTTCGATATCGAAAACAAAGCTACCTTCGCCATGATCAGACCGTGGATGACCAAAACTTTATGATCTCGAACTCCGTGCTTCGGAAGGCACGTTAAGCCGTTGGTCCCGGTCACTATTGCGACGACCCATCAACCCGCTTTGGGCCAGCGTAGTTCGAACTCAAGTGTTTGTTTCTATGAGGAAGGCCTGTGCCCAGCAGTGAGACGTAGGTTGAGGACGATCGTTTGGCTCGCGTTGTGTCCGGTGCATGGCAAGAAGCTCGTGACATGGGGACTTAACAAATCAGGCAGAATGCATATGACATCACAGATATTTGTAAATCTATGAGAGGTGAGTCTATGAGAAGTAAACTCATTTATTTGAGCAGCGGTTTGTAGCTGGTATAAGCGTGGCTCATAAACGAATACCTCGAGGCTATGCGCTGTGAGTTCGTGTTAAAATTTCAGAGGCACAGCCTCTAGTACCGGCTGCTTTGGTGTGCAAAAACTAATTAATTATTTACGCGCAGAGCTGAACTTCCCACACTTACTGAACCGAGAAATTCGCCATGCATGCTACTTACATGTGTAATAATGAAATTTTAAATTTTGCTAACGCTTTTTAGTACCTACTCTAGCAATTTTTAAAATAATAATTATCATTGGGGTCGGGATCAAAACATCGAATCAAGCTGTAGCGATATTTTATGTGTAACGAGGCGCAATATTAGTATTACCGACTCTTTGCTGTTATTGCGCTCTTCTATGGCCATTTTTTCCTTGTTTCTATTTTTAAATTTACCGTCTATCGCTTTTTTTCATTGTTTTGTTCTCAAATATCAGTTGTTGTATACTCTTTGATCATTCCTATCAGAGTCAGCGTTTGGAGCGGTTGGCTCGATGTACATTATTATAAAATTATTATAATTATAAAAGTGATAATTATAAAATTAGTATAAACTGTAACGTTATAATTCAAGTATTGATGTTCAAGTTTTATGAGTTTACCAAAGGCACTATTTGTGCCTTAGTTCTATATTAACAAATAAACCAATAAGTGATAAGAGTTCCTTTTATTTCTGTCCGGATCCTCCAAGTCACAAATATGTGTCTACCTACTTAATTTTAAATAATTGTACTGATATTAGGTAGGTATATCTAATCTAGTTAAATTAACATTAATGACAATTACGATTATAGCCGATTATTAGTTCAAATGAATTTAAAAGACCTATATGTAAAAAAACAATCCATTTTTTTGCAATTTCCAATTTGTAATGAAAATAGACAATAGGAAGTTAGTTCGCATAACCGCTTAATATTGAATCAACGTGGCGCTTTTGTTACTTTCAATAGTGTTCAATGACAGAAATCCCATTCTAATCCATTGAAATATGGTTATATAATCAGGCAGCTGGTAGTGTTTTTTAAACTAAATTAGACATTGAGTTGCAAATTTTGCACTTATTATTAAGTCCTTACCTATGCAATTGGTGTATTTCTCTCTCTTAGTATTTTGTAACTATACAGATCAAGTTTAGTAAGTAGTTTCCACAAATAAATAGACATTGCATAATAGGAGGAAATATTTTTTTATAAATATTTTTCTTCTATTCCTAGTTCCTTTTGGTAGAGACGGTCAGCATTTAGTTTCATAGAGATATTGAAAATAAAAAGTCTATTGAGAAGAATTTATTATTACATACATGAATTACCTTCTTCTTCTTCGAAAACTCCGTTATGCGTTGTTATTATGTGGGCGGAGACATAATCGCTTCACCTGAGTCTCAAAAAAAATAGTTTTCCCCTAAAGAAGTCATGCTTCGTAGAGTCGTGAGTGAATTTCTTGTTAAAAGTATTTTTATTGTTCGCCCTTACCCGTCGTTTAGCCTTTCACCCAATACAACTTTTCTTGAACACAATCCCCTGTGTGCTATACCCAAATAATTAGGGCCCTAAAAATCCGGTAATGTTTATTTTATAGGGTGAACGTCAAATTGAATCACTCGCTCCTTCCCTTTGCAGTCTAATACAACATGACTACTATTTATTAAATATGTACAATATTGTTCAAAGAAACAATGAAACAGGGCAATAAAACCTTATTGTTTGGTACCTGTTTATTAATTAAATATTCATTCTGTTATGAAACAGGGGCCAAATTTGGCCCTTGAATTATTTAAGGCTTCTAAAATAAGTTCACCTGCAACATGGTTATGGCAAATTATTGGTTCAATTCGAATCTTTTTTGCAGAATAAAATGTAGGAATTTATCTTGCAATAAGGTTTAGAACATTCGTTCCCAAAGTGGTTCAGGTGGATCCCTAGGGGTCCACGGGAGACTCGACGGGGGTCTTGTTGTTTTCACATCTTCACATTTTTGTCGAGTTTTGGGAATATGGTAGAAATGTAGCTGCAGGGGGTCCACCGGAACCAGATAAATTTTGAAAGTAGTCTATTTGAAATAGAAGTCTGGAAACCTCTGGTTTAGAATGAAACGTGAATAACATCTTTAATTGTAGATTTGTTTACTTATGTTTTAAATTAAAGAAAAAAACAAAAGTTCCAGGGGACCGCTCTAGTAATTTTCGTAGTATTCTTACACTATTTTTGCGCGAAAACTAAACTATAAATGGAGAGACTATGGGAAAATTGAAACTGTGGCGTTAGTGCACTCAGTGCAGATATACACTCGTCCTCGGCCTATATACGCACCACTACTGGGCACTGACCTTCCTCATGGAAACAAACACATGTGGAGTATGGGCCGTAACACCACTACGCTGGCCCAATGCGGTATATCTATCTACTCATACTTTCAAAAACCGGCAGTGCTTCTACAAGCGCTAAATTCGCTGAAGACGAGAGAGAGACGCGACGCGACTGCCATTTGGTTAAATTACTTATCGTATATTATTCGTACTTATCGGATTTTAGCCATAACAAAAACAAAACACTATCTCAAGCATATTAATATACGCTCTTTTTAAATAATTTCTGATGTACCTAAGTGACTAGACTAGGGGTTCCCAATCTATTCCAGCCTGCGGTTGTGGTTTCGGATTATGATACACTGTATCAGAATAGAGAATTAACTCACGGCGCGCCGCCCGCTCCTCAGGTCGCATACTTTGGGAACCCCTGGACTAGACAATAAAACATAATATTATTCCTCTCCTCTTGAGAATAATTAGAACAAATAAATACACCTATCTATTATATTAAAATAGTTACCTACGTTTACCTTCTTGCTCCGCAATCTATCTTCAAGTGTCGCTTAGAAAAGATCGCTCACTTAAGAGCACAAGCATTAGCAAGCAAGAGCAAAAGCATTTTTGGTGCTTTGCCTGTTTAAAAGAATGAATCACCTGGCTTGCCCTTTTTAATTCTTTGAATTAAGGTCTAACGTATACTGATCCCCTTTAGATACGTATTTGCCGACGTGGGCTTTTTTGTTACTCTAGCTAATGGCTTGGTTACTTTGGAATTAGATTGGAGTCGATTGGATTTTGATGATAACTCAGCGGACTTGTTGGAAGGTCGTACAAAAAATGTTATTTGCGAAAGGGGTTAATACTAATTAATTACTTTTAGGGCTAATTCGACGTAGATATATTTATTTGTGCGCTATGCGCTGAAAATAATCGGTTTACGTATGTGCAGGTTAATGAGATTGTTTATCAATTTTAGATCTATTTATATCATACAGAAAATAATTGTAATAAAACAACCTTCGAGTTTGAATGTGTCATTTGTATCAAATATTTTTTTTCTCTTCCTTTCTCCTAACAATCGATATGTATAATGCGGCATTATCCATATTAATATTATTAATGTGAATGTAACTCTGTATGTCTGTCTGTCTTGCTTTCACGACAAAATTACTGAACCGATTCAATTGAAATTTGGTACATAGAGCCTGAGAAAGGACGTCACGTCACGTCAGCCTATATACGTCCCACTGCTGGGACAGGCCTTCCTCATGGAGAAACACATGAGGAGTAAAAGGACACTGGCTGGCTGGTGAAAGGACATTGGCTAGTTTTTATCCCGATATTTCCATGGGAACGGATACCGCGCGGGTACCGTGGTTATACATATCTGCTCGACCGAGTATTATGTGATATTCCGTCATAATGTAATTTCATTTAAAATCAAATCAAATCAAAAATATCTTTATTGTATAGACTTGATATACAAACACTTAAAATCGTCAATTTATGAAATTTCGAACCATTTCGAATTTCCAAATTTCTCGGCATTGTAAAATAGTGATACGACAACATAGATTTATCACCATGACAACAATTAATCAGATAACACTGACAAGAAATGTAATTTTTATTATTTTAATAATTAGAGGTTTTGGTTCAACTATTAACAATCAACATTTTGCTAATAAAAGGTAGGAAGGAATGTAATGCGGAGCACTTCGTAAAAAAACAATGCAGTGTTATCAAACACATAAATTTTTTTTGTTAACTTATCGGCGGGCTTTAAATCAATAGCCACGCGAATGACGTCGCGGGCACAGCTAGTCAGTACATACTTCAGAAATGTTTGCTTTAATCATCGTATCTTCTATCATTATCTTCATGCTTTATTGAAATCCTCCGTGGTCGAGTGGTCTATACGCCGGTCTCAAGGCAACGCTATCTCGAGAGCTCCTGGGTTCGATCCCCAGTGGAGGCAAGTGTTTGAGTGATGAATTTTCAGACATTTGTTCTCTAGTCTTGGATTCTCATGATATATGTATTATATTATGTATATTATGAATAATTTGTCCGTCATCTAGTATCCGTAACACAAGCAGCATTTAGTTGCTTAAAATGGGACTTGTTGATAGGTGTGAATGTTTGAGGAGATTTATTTGTTTTATATATTTATTTTATTTATATTTATGCTTTACACCTCATATAATTCACCATACTACTTCTGTACTAACTTCAAAATCAAACTTACTTCATGCCATCCACTTTAAGAGAAATTATTTTCCGTAATTAGACAGACAAGATTAAATTTTAAGCAAATATTTCAGCGAAAACTGCATTTTCTTTCCGAATCTAGGTCATGTTAATGTGAAGCTTCGTAAATAACCCGTGCTTGCTCTTCATATTAATATCGCAAAGAGTGGGTGGTGTGTTAAAAGAGAGATAGTGGGAAAGTTTGTCTTAATGTAAACTGAGAGCAACTCCTGCAGCTTCTTAGAAAAATTATGCCGGCAGTAAAAAAAAAATATTTTCTTTACCTCAAGACTTGAGTCCCTTTTATTTGGTTTACGTATTGACAATTCCATGTTTTATTATACTATTAGAGAAATTATGCTAGTAAACATTCTGCAGCTGACGCAGCCGCAGCAATGCGCCTTAAAAAAAAATTGTGGTTGATTTTTATCCGAAAGGAACATTTTTTGACTTGCAGGTAAATAATCTCTAATCATCGGCTGTAAGTCTAGCACGGGCCGGAGAGAAAAAGTCCTCGGAGACAAAAATCCTCATTGCCTCTCGCTTCCACGCGAACGAAGAAGCGAAAGGGAGTGAGCATTTTTGTCTCCGAAGACGTTTTCTCTACGGCCCGTGCTAGGCCTTCTGGGCCGCGATCGCGCTAAATACGAGCGTTAAATACGAACACTCAATACTCTCGTAGTCGCGTTACTCTCGTAGTCGCGTTTCCCCTTTTCGCCTCGGGTAGTGACTGGGTCGTCGAGGTCCAAGTCTCTGTTATTTTTTTTATATATTTAATCATTCTTGAATACAATTAGTTACACTTATAACGCGTGAAAACATTATAAAAATAGCAAACATATTAATTATACAACTACGTGTTCACCTCTACATTTTTCCTTCCTGTTCATTACAGAAAGAAAAAAATATCTTTTTTTTTCTCTTGCCCTTTTACCACTCTCTTAGTTTTTTGACTAGTCTCTGCTTACTTACATGATACGAAAAAAAAAATATCCGTCTTAGCAAATTTATCAGTTACTCAGTTACAGTTACTTTACTTTGCAAAATATTAAATTTTTCTTTAGAAAATAAACTCTAACAAAATATGTGGAACTAATCTTATTCTCATTGCCCTTTTCCCACTCTAGGTGGGGTCGGCACAACATGTCTTCTTCTTCCATTCTCCTCTGTCACTCGTCAGCTCAGCATCCACTTCATTTATTCTCATATCATACATCACGCATTCAATCCATCGCTTCTTTGGTCTTCCTCTCACTCTGGATCCATCCACATCCATGCTCAGCAGCTTCTTATAATGTAACATTCATCCCTCCTCATCACATGTCCATACTACGCTAACCTATTGCTATTAATCTTTTCTGTCACTTTCACTTGTCAAGAGAAGATACAGACAAGAAACTGTTAAGTACGTTTCTTGTTTACAAGCGTTACAGCTGTACTTTGTTGGTACAAGTAAAAATTCTTGTACCATCTCAGCATACTTAGCAACGTGACTAGTTTAGAGCAGTCAATCAATTTAGTTAAAACGTGTACTGCGTTACAATAGCAACTTACAACACAGATTCCGTCAAAAGAGATGTGGAACGGGATTTTAGGGTCAAAAGGAGGTAGCTGGGCTTTATCTGGGCATATGCGCTCACCTACAATCACGAGTGCTGAATCATTGCTGTGCTATTTTCAATTAAAAAGTAAAGTTTTGACATTAAACATCACTACAAAGAAAGCAATTAACCAATTTAACCAGAATTATCTCTGTCAATCCAATAATATAAATTTGTCATCCTACTCATATTACAGGAGCGTAAGTTTATAGGAATTAATAGGAATAACATATAAAGCATGAAGCTAGCAACAATCTCACCAGTGACATCTTTTTTTAAATCCACGATAAAAAGCTTTTTTGTAAAAACAAAGTTATTTTCGCAGATTGTTGTTCAGTCTTCATCTATAATCCGAGTAATTCTGTTTATTCTAAGCTTAATTTAATATAATTTTTGGAACATTGACAAAACAAAAAGCGGATGAATGAATTAAGTTTATCGTCTTTTTATCTTGTCAAAGCCACGTTGCGGATTTTGTGTCAAATCAAATTTTTCACGTGGCACTTTTTAGACCGAAAATGTTATTGTAGGTTCCAGAATACACAGATTTTTTACAATGCATGTACATTTTTAATAAATTCGTATTAATTAAAATATTAACAGGCTTGCCCCCGTCTTCGCAGAAATAAAGTGTACCTACTTTCCACAGAATAATAATACACCCTTGGCTCTTGAAAATGTATTGTAATTAGTATAGTCTTTCTCTTTATTCCATTTATTTTGCCCTTCTCCCGCCTTAAGATTTTTTTTGTTACAGTCTGTAGAGCGTTTTCAAGTTTTCAAGATTAATTACCAAAATATTCAATGTTATGACGATACAAGGTAGCTAATTAAGCCGAAGTTCTGCATTAGGCGAATATTACTATAGTTGAACAAAGATAACATAATTATATCTATATTTTCTGCCCGTATATTCGTTTTATTTTTAGCAAATGTAACGATATTAGATTTAGATGAGCGTTCGTATTATAATTAATTATGATTGAAGATTTATTAGCTGTAGTGTAGCTGTAGTTTATTAGCAGTAGTATTAATCGTGTTAACAATGTATCTTTTTTCTAATTTGTCATAAAATTTTTCCATAAACAAGAAAATTAATAAAATTGTTGTTTTTTCTTTAATAGGTACTTGGCGATTAAATATGAAACAAATGAAATACATTTGAGTTAGAGCTGTCGTTATATAAATAATAAAAATGCGTACTATAAAAAAACTGAAATAAAATAAATATTCTGCTTTTCCATTGTAACCAAAATGTAAATCATAGCCTCCTCAAATGAGATAAAAAAATTTCACGGATGTCAACCTTTTGTACTTCGTCGCTAATAATTCCTTAATGTTTCCTCCCAGATCTCAACATTTATTAGAAATAAATGTTGAGATCTGGGAGTAAATCAATGTACCCGGTATTTAGAAGTTCAAACGAAAAACCCTTACTTTAAGGAAGGAACATCGAGTACAATATAAGAATATCGATAAAAGTGGCCAAAACCGATATTAATTATCGAAATTCATTAGGGCTCGTTTAAGGAGACGCGGGGAGTCAGGCGGCGCGGTTTAATGCGCTTCCCGCGGCGCGGCGTGCGTTTTTATCGTTTATGGCGAGGCGGCGTGTAAAGCGGCGCGTAAAGCGGGGCGTCAAGCAGCGCGTCAAGCGGCGTGTCAACCGGCATTGCATCCGCCGCATAGTACGTAGCGTTTTATACGTAAAACTGTCACTGTCACAAAAGCAATCAATCCTTCTTGTTTGCCGCGGCATCACCCGCCGCTTCAGCCGCCGCGTCCGACGCGGCATCGCTCGCCGTATGTGACGCTACAACTCAAACAAAAGCTTGCGAAAACGCGTCTCCTTGAACGCACCAATACCTCGCCATATCTTTGTTTTTCTGGCGGTCCGCTTCGCGTGTCGCGCCGCTTGACGCCCCGCGTCTTCTTAAACGAGCCCTTAGTTGGGTAGGTGGAATTTCTTTATTTGCAGACATTCACATCACATCTATCAACACTGGCCCAAAATAAGCAGCTAAGAATGCCGTTTGTGAAATAAAAGGGTTCAAACCAAATTTTTTTAAACCAAGTTTTTAATTAAAAATAAACATATATTATTTAGAATTACAGATGCATTATTTGGCAGTCTTATCGCTTGGCGTCTCTACCAGTTAATTGCTGGTGCAGATCCGAATAATATACGGGGGGAAAATAGTAGTAAAAAACAGATGAACAAGGGAGCAAAGTAGTATTTTTACGGCGAGGGCGCTAGTTTAAATCCTAAGCACAACGAGGAATTCGAAGTAGGTACAACGCCCGAGGAAAAAAAAAGTAAAAAATAGTTTGCTCTCGAGTTATATACTCTACATTTCATATCCTTTCTATAAGAAAATAAATTGAAGATGGTCACTTTTTTGATATAATTAATATCGCAATCACAATTATTGGTATCATAAATATCATCAAAATAATTAATAACATTAACTCGGGGAAAAAAGCGTGATGATATGTATGTTTCATACATTTTATCAATATCATTAATTTCACTCATTATTTTATTTTATAGTTATCACTCACAATACAATCTGTGTTCGATTTATATGAATGATACATGTTGTCCGTGTTGGTCCGGGACACAAAAAGAATGTGCCAACTGCTTTCTTGGGTACTGGGTCTGTGATTGTGTAGGCGATGAGCTAGCCACTTGTTACTACTCGTTCACGGTTTTTCAACTGACCGAACTCAATTTTTGTGTGGATAGATGTGGTCTTGAGGAACACAGTGCTCCTTGGACTCTGCCTACCCCTTCGAGGATTACAGGCGTGATTGTATGTATGTTTGTATACATGTTCTAAATTCAAATCTTTTTCCACCCCCTAAAAAGTTCTTAACAGAAAATAGATATTGCTCCCACTTATCGAGGAGCAAAACGACACTTTTCGAATAAGTGGTGAAAAAAAAAATCGTTAATAGCCTTTCTTTTGTTTTTACCTCAGTTAGTACCCGTGGTGTTAATTCCCATTGTCAAAAACATCTCGCTTTTAGTTGCGTTAAGAAATGTCAATAATGATAATTTATCAAGATTTCAATTATGGGGCGATTTTCACATTTCCCAAAGAAATTGACATTATTGACAGTTCATAACGCTTAACTAAAAATGAGAACTTCTTTATGATGAAAACTCACACTACGGGTACAGGAAATAAACACAAAGCAGAGGAATAGATTATGAATTAGGAAGTTGTCTGGTACAATGTGGTCTATTGTTCTATTAACCACATTAAATGCCTGTATAATAACTTAGCATATCAGGGGTACTTCGAGCACGAATATCGGCGAGCAATCAGTGACGAAGGATTAATATGCCAATCAATAGGGTTTGATAATTGGATGTAAATATTAATATCTCGGGTCCACAGCATTGGGCCTGGCTTTAAGTAAATTGTTATTATACACAGAAGAATAGCTTTGTGGCCGAAACATTCTGTTCGCCGACTTCGTATTGAAAATTGTATTACGATATAGAATTTAAACTTTATTGCTTATTACAAATCAAATCAAAAATATCTTTATTTTATAGGCTTGATATACAAACACTTAAAAACGTCAATTTATAAATTAGTGAATCTACCACTCGCTCGGAACGCAGACATCCCCGAGAAGAGCGAGCCAGAAACTCGAGGGTTGCTCTTTTTTTCACATTTTTTACATTTCTTGTTTTTTTTAAAATGTTAGGCTAGTACAATCAAATGGGTACAATCAAATTACATTGGATACAGACTCGTAGTTAGAGCTCAGTTTAGTCTGGGAGTCTTAGGCCCGTATTACAGAAACAAACTCAAGCGTAGATCTCTGCTTGAGCGCAGTTAAAAAGCGATGGCGCTGTGTGGGATCAATAGCGCCATCCCTCTCTCACAGTGCTTAAGCAGAGATCTACGCTTGAGTTTAGTTCCGTAATACGGGCCTTAGACACAGAGCAAATAATTCGTTAAGGCGCAAAAAAGACATGCTATGTGGTTTATTCGAAACTAGCTGTTGCCTTCGACTTCCTCCGCGGATCCCGTGGGATAGTTATAAATCATAGTACGTTTTTGAACTATCCCACGGTAGCCCGTACAAATGGATAAATAGACAAATATACAAAAACTTTCTTTTTGTATTTTTCCTCTTTTTACATTTCCCTGACTTGGTTTTAAGCATTTTTTCTATGTAGAAACATTCGACGTCTACTGTTTTATTATATGTATAGATAACTATTAAATGTCTAGTAAATGAGTAGGTCCGGTCACATTCAAAAGTCCATTCAAAGTCGGCAAAAATTATCACGTGGAGCAGGGCCCGTTTAAACATGATACAAATGCATTCAGTCCTTTATGATAACTTAAAGTAGAATTTTATTTGAGACAGTTTATGTCAATATTTGTGTGATTTCCGTGCAAGCTATTTTAGTTCTTATTAATGTATGAAAAAGTATGAATGGACTTTTGAGTAGCAGTGGGTATCCTGGATTGAATGAAAATGATGATGAAGTTGATTGATGATGTGCTTGGGAATCACAATTGATCCCAATTAATATCATAAGGCTATATGGCCTTCAGAAACGATCTGTACCGCATTTTACCTTTTCCCAACAAAAAATATTCTTAATTTTTATATTGTTTGGTATCTACAATTTTATGTTTTTAAAACTGAAATCTCATTAGTATATGAAAGTAATTTTAAAACCTCTTTTATTTACATAACACGGTTAATTAAATATAACTTTATAAAAGGCGCTGCGAACTCAAGCATTGCATTGACAAAATTTTGACTAAACCCAAAGAAAATATGAAGCAGATAATTCTTGTTGTTTATTTTAAATGTACTAACTTGTAGCTTGTTTCATTCGTCTTGACTGTATAATCCACCCCTAGTTGCGTCTCTGCTCATTTAGCTCGAGAGCCGAATATTCCACGCTGGCTATATCAAATATTTATAAGAGTTCCGCATCGAGCTTCGTAGAGGCGTGCCAAACTTTTTAAATTGCCATGCCACCTGATAGCAAGTAAGTAATAGAGACTATCGAAATAAGCGGTTCGAAAATGAAACGCTTACGTTTGAAAGCGATCGTTTATCGAACTGTGTGGGTGTGAGTGGGCAATTGTTTTACGTCAATAGATCTGTCTTTTGATTGAGATACAATGGCAATATTAACATCAATTAGTTTACAAACAATTTCAAATAAAACGTCCCTTTGTAGTCATTATTCGTCCATTAAGGCGGAAATTTATCTTAACGTCTTTCTTCGATCGCTGAAAGTTTTAAATGAATGTTTTTTCAATATTATGAACTGTCAAACATTTGTTGGTGTGCCTCCCGAATACATCATTTTATTTGCATTCACTTAAAAACTTTAAATAATTTTTATGAAGTGTGATATTACACATATTACTAAAGCTTGTCTAATGATACATGCCAAATATTATTATCTCTGGATTTGTCGTTGTGAAGAAAACTAATAAAATGTTACTATGGAAAATGCAGAATTCCCCAAAATCTCCATACAAAACACCAATTTCATAGGTAAGGACCTAATATTATTATGTGTATAGATTACGTTTTGGCTTTCGATATCGAAGACAAGCTACCTTCGCCATGGTCAGGCCTTAGATGGGTGACCAAAACTTTGTGATCACGATCTTCTCCCTGCTTCGGAAGTCACGTTAAGTCGTTGGTCCCAGACGCTATTCCAACCGTGTCAACCCACCAACCCGCATTGGGCCAGCGCTGGGTGTTACGGCCCATATTCATGTGTTTCTTCCCGAGGAACGCCCTACAGTGGGACGTATATAGGCTGAGGACGAACGAATTTTCTCCAGGGAAACTTTTGTAAACTAAGAAGACCTTCCCTTACAGCGCTCATTAAAATGTCGTTTTATAGGTCAAATAAACATTTGTTGAATCCGTTAAAGCTGTAATACTCGGTTATAACTTTATTCACCGGCAAACTAAAAACTCGTCCATAGTGATAGACTGGGAAACTAGCGAGTGCGATGGCGCGAGTAATCCAATTTGAAAGTTGCGCCGCGTTCGCCATAATTAACCTGTGCGCAGGGACTCGCTCGTGAATAAGTAAAGGTTGCGTTGCTGACATACCTGTAAACGGCTAGGGATGTCACAGGAAAGGGTATATTCAGCATAAATCCATACTAATATTATAAATGCGAAAGTAACTCTGCCTATCTTGCTTTCACGTTAAAACTACTGAACCGATTTAATCAAGATTTGGTACATAAATAGTCTACAGCCTGATTTTTATGATTGGCTATTTAAAAAAGTGGCTCATAAGTTTCTTGCCGGGTTCTTCTCGTGAAAAGCCTTACTCTCGGAATCCGGCCGCTTGTATCGATTACAACCACAGTCAACGTAGTACCTGTACTGTCCTGTGGATGTACTTGTTACAAGCGCTCGCGGTAATGAAGTTTAATACAATGGTTTAATTTAATACTGTAATTTTAAAATAATTTATAATAAGCTTTTTATTTGTAAAATGCATAATATTGTAAAATGTTGACGATTTTAAGTGCCGAACTTGGCCTATGAAATAAAATTATTTTTGATTTGATTTGATAATGGACATAGGCTACTTTTATCCCGATATTCCCATGGGAACGGGCAACGCACGGGTGAAACCGCAGTTATCAATATTTGCCCGACCGAGTATTAACTGACATATTCCGTCAAAATGTAATTTCAATTTTAAAATTTCTCGGTATTGTAAAATAATGACACGACAACAGAGATTTACCATGACAAATGACAACCATTAATCAGATAATACTGACAAATGTTATTTTCATTGTTTTAATTTTTAGAGGTTTAAGGGCCGAGTTCACCAATAATTGTTTAACCAACGTTTTAGTGATTGGCCGTTCAATTCCGAAACATCGTTTAAATGACCATTCAAATTTTTACTGTTCACCGCAAACATTTTACCATGGTTACAAAATCGGACGTTTAACGATGCTTCAGAATGAATGAACGAATATTATAAAGTTACTTATTTACTAAGCAGTGCTGCCGTATTAAACGGACGCAATATACGCTGACATCTGAATTAAGTAGCATAACGTAAAATGCTTCCAATTTGTAATGTGCGATGATGTGGTAAGAACGTTTTACTAGGACGTTGTTCTAATTTTGGTCGGATAGCACATTTCGTAACAGTAACTGTCAATGTCAAAAACAAATTCGTGTTGAATTGTTGACATTTGGCTTACATAAATTTCTCAACCGATGAGAAGCGAATTCTTTCGAAATTAGTGCTAAAATACCGTGATGTTATTGAAAATAAACGCACAAACTCCACCACAACTCCATAAGGCAAAATTTTGGTAACACTTTTAATGTCAATATGTAGTAAATGTAAGTAAAACGGAGGTTAAACGTTGCTGTCAGGCTCGGTTAAGTTGATCGGTTGTTTAAGAGCTGTAATCGATGGTTAACGTGTGGTGAACACAAAAATTGATTTAAACAGCTGTTTATCTTATAATCAGTTGTTTTAAATGTTGGTGAACTCGGGCCTTAGTTCAACTATTAATAGTCAACATTTTATTTACGATAAGATGTAGGAATGTTATATTAAGCATTTTATAAAAAAACAATGCAGTGTTAATTATACCAACAAAAACTTTTTGTCATCTTTTTTCCGGCGCTAAATCAATAGAACGACGCGAACGACGTCGCGGGCACAGCTAGTATGTTACTATTTTAAAACTTTGTCATTATGACATCGCTATTGTTTAGTAACCGCAAACATTTTCCTATAAAAAAGTCCTAAAATGGCTACACCTTTTTGGTCGTGATGGTATAATTTTCACCGTATCAACTATTGTCGAATTCGAGCCATAATATATGATAAGGTTAATCCCATCTGAAACATAACATGTAAAAAAAATTGCAAGTCTCGCATTGCAATTTTTATGGCGTAAAAAGCTGTAAAATCGAATATGAACCAAGTCTACTACCTAACTAGGTATGTTATATGTTATTTCTTTGATAGACTGACTTGGCAACGACACACCTATCGAAGTGGTAGACAGAGGTTGTCCAGATCAAATTTTCACCTGATGTGTATAAGTCCCTATGTAAAAGTTGTTGCCATGTACCGGTTGTGAGGCAAGTGATATAAGTTTAAATTTTTTAACAGACTTCAAAAAAGAAGGTTCTCAATTCGAATGAATTTCTTTTTATTTATGTATGTAACCTCCCCAACTCATATGTTTATGATACGATTTCGATTTTTTTAAATTCAAACTACACACAAACATGTACAGACGGGGCTAAGCAAGAATTTTATACTCAATATGGATGCCAAACTCCCATACAATAGCATGCACAATGTTCTGTCGCGATCAGTAGGTGTTCCCTCTCATTCTTTCATTATTTATGAATGAAAGCTAACCTTGGGATATCCTCTTCTTCTCTTTCTATCCATAGTTTCAGTCTCACCTGTCATATTTACGCCATTTTGACACCTTGACTGAAAATTGTTACAAATTTTTGTAATTCAATATTTTAAATAAAAAATTATAAAACTGGTGATGTAGTGAGTTGTTTTATGTTGTGTATGTGAGTGATATCCTGGATGTACCTTATCATTTCACAGGTGAGTCAAAAATCACATATTAAATGAGAGTATTTGTTTGGGAAATTTGTGTGTATTTTTGTATGATGTCATTAGTAGTAATAGAAAGCTTTACTACGAAATGACAAACTCATTCATTAAAGTGATAGAATGAGAAGGCACACCTACTGATCGAGACAAAACATTGCCTCATGCTATTGTATAGGAGTTTGGCATCCATCATAAAGTACAAAATTCTTGGGGCTAAGTAACACATCTTAACAAAAGCAAGATTAATAGGCACTGTGCAATAAAGGGGGGTTTCTTAGCGCCACACTTTTAATCATAACCACCAATGGGTGGTACTTTTATTTGTAATAAAGTTGTACACTATCTAGTGAGGTAACGGAAACCCTAGTAATATTCAAGCTAAGTTTAGGTCCTTGTAATAATGCTGCGTCACATTGTAAAGATCCACAATTTGTCTCTACGTTTTATACTAGGTCCTAAATGATGGTCCTTCGCAGTCAAAAGAGGTGTTTAGGTTAGTTCTATTATTAGGAATATTAGATGTTCAACGGCCCGTAAATACACTACTGCAGACTTAATGTCCTTCAAACGCCATTTATCTGTTTGAACTACCCAGAATGAATACCTGAAAAAATGGCGTGACAAAAACTTTAGAAAACATTTTTTGTTGATATATCGTAGTGGTAGTTATTAATATTGAGAAAGGGTTTGTAAACGTACTCAAGGAAAAATATGTTTTTAAATCGCATTTATTTACTTAGAAGTATCCTTGTAGTAAAGTTAACGCTTGTATTCACATAAGTCAGTGATGTTATTATTAATTTTTGTGCCACGGGAGCTATCGCTGGAGTAAACCACGGAATATCGGTGGAGTGCGGTCCAAGGCATCGGTAGCATGTGCTATAGGAACGATTGCCCTACCCTATGCCACCGCCCGCCGATGATCGTTCCCGATTAGGTCGGTGGCGTAGGAACCAGTAGCCTATATCGTTGCCTTGAGCAACGGGAACAAGCTTGTAACGTGGCGCTATACCTATATTAGCGACTCTTTACTGTTGTTGCGCTCTTTCCTGGCCATTTCCTCTTTGTTTCTGTTAGCACCGACAGACAGCGAATCAAAGAGAAAATGGCCAGGAAAGAGCGCAATATAGGTATAGCGCCTCGTTACAATCTTATGCCGCAAGCCGCTTCTGAAAGAATCTTCTTCTTGCCCTTTCCCACTCTAGGTGGGGTCAGCACAACATGTCTTCTTCTCCCATTCTCCTCTGTCACTCGTCAGCTCGTCATCAGCCTATATACGTCCCACTGCTGGGACAGGCCTTCCTCATGGAGAACACATGAGGAGTAGTCAGCTCAGCACCCACTTATTTTATTTCCATATCATTATTCACGCATTCAATCCATCGCTTCTTTGGCCTTCCTCTCACTTTAGGTCCGTCCACATCCATGCTCAGCATCCTTCTGCTTTGAAAGAATGATGGCATGGAATTTTTTTTTTTTGGTAATTGTGCTAGCGTTAGTTAGAGCTAGAGAAAGCGGAGCGCTATTTACTACGCTCACACTTTATCAGCTTGTTTTAATGATGAAAATATATGTTTTGCTTTTATGTTTGTTTACTTAAAATTAAAAAACCATCGCCAGTATAGGTCATAGAAATGTTCGGTAGCATACGCGGCGGGTACGACCAGTGATCAGCGACGAAAGGCGAAGCGCTGGTTAATTCCGTGCGGTGCCTGCTGTATACTTACACAGATATAAGAATAGGCGTGTATCTAGCCTAGCTCTTGTAGAGTTATACCTTTGACATTTGGCTCAATGCATCTATTTTCCCACGAACTGCCTAACGCTCGTACTCAGCGGCGCATGTACTGGCGCTCATTCCGAGCCCAATTTGAATTCGCTAAAACTGAATGCTCCAAACATTCCGGTGTTGCAGAACGGAATAAATATTTAACACCACTCAACGCAGCGGCTTTCAAATGGCAAATGCTATGTTAATAGGATGTTTTAGGTACTGCTTAGTTAGATATAAATGGGATAAACTAAACATGTGGTATAAACATTTGGTTATCTATCGATGGTATAACTATAGCGGAGATTGCTTATTTCTTAGTTTCAAAACCTTAGCATTCGAATATCAACTTTATTGTGTGAGAATAATTAAGTTTATGCATAGAAAATCTCTGCTAAAATACAATAAATAAGAAAACTCATTTTCCATGCTAAGTATTCTATTATACCTGGAATGATTATTGAAGGTGGTTATTTAAGACAGAAGCAATTTCTCCATATTAATGTCGAGCGTAAGGAAAGACTGTTTCTATTTATTATTTTCCTATAATAGTGGCAAGGCAATATTCCGGATGACACGAGAATTCCCTAATAGTATATTAAGAGCCTCCTACTAGTGTATGATTTTGGGCAATCTGGCATAATGACTCTGAGATTTTTGCTGATGAAGCGTAAAATCATTTCTATTCCATCTTCTAATATCTAAGTGACAAGAAATTGCATTGTTCTTATGTGTAATTGTGTATACACTTTATTAACCTGTGTGACAGAAAACCAGACACATAGAAACGTCTATTGTTTGCGAACACCGGAGTTCGCGTTGACCCTGAAGGGGTAAGAAATATAAAATAACACATGGAATAGTGGACTCATCTCTAACAAACCTCATCCAGCCAACCCACTTTATAACCATGATCGTTAGCGAACACTAGTCTACTACATTACTGGATGTTTACAATCAAAACGTACAGTTAGTTTTAAAATTGGGTCCCCACCTATGAAATTGGTGTTTTTTTTCTCTCTTAGTATTTTGTCTGTAACTATTAAGATTCAGAGTATTCCTAAAAAATAATTACCTCGTCTAAAAATAGACTATATTTTTGAGCTCTTTTGATTTGTTTTGATAATTTGTTGTAAGTTTTTGTTTGTTAAAATTGGACACGTAGACAACTCTTTTTAAGGCACTTAGGCACTTCCCGAATACATCATTTGATTTGCATTCACTTAAAAACGATAAATAATTTTTATAAAGTGTGATATTACACATATTACTAAAGCTTGTCTTATGATAGATGCCAAATATTATTATCTTTGGATTTGTCGTTGTGAAGAAAACTGAAAAGAAAAATTGTATGGAAAATGCAGAATTCCCCAAAATCTCCACATTTAAGAACAGACCACAAAATACAAGCTATTAACAAGCAAAACTTACCCAGCTTCTTTTTAAGAGGAATGCTGAGCAGTCGCAAAAACATCATACGAACATTTGTTAGTTTATTATATTTTACTTTCGGTGCTATTGTTTCAGTACACTAGGTTTTAGGTTAAGGCTTTAGTAAAGTTTGAGAATGGCGGACTCTTGTGCTAGTTTTAGTCAATTTATCTATGTAGATCTTAAATAGTCATTTGCGAATGAGCACATGTTTGGAAGTGAATGCTAGTATAGTGATGAGGCGAATAGATGAGAAGAACCTTAAAAAACTAATAATCGTTGAACTTCATCATAAGTGCATCATATTCATCATCAATGCCATAGTCCGCGCTTCACCAGCAGTGACTGCACTCAGCGTGACAGGTGGTGAGCCCGTCGCCGCTATAAGCTATTGGATGGTTGTGCAGTTTCAAGTCAATTAGTCGCCTTTTACGACACTCAAGAGAAGATAAGTTGGTGCTTTTCTATAACGTAACCTAAAATCATCATTGTGCCAGAAACTTTGGCGTAGGTGTATACACCCATATTGTGCCTGATATGTGCAAGTCCCTGTGTAACTAGAGGCTAGCCTGTTGCCATGCATCGGGTTTGTAAAGTAAGTAATATTCGCTATCGTAATCAACTGTATATACGTTGCTAATTTCGTTTTTTTAGGATTGTAATTTCGAAGTACCAATTATGTGAAAATTGCATATTTAACCATCACGGCAAAGAATGCTTATCGAACAAAACGTGCCCCCATTGTCAAGGCAATCATTCGTTAGCCCATGAATTATTTGCATCATCATCGATAAATACCCCGTGTTGGTCCGGGACAGTCCCGTGTTGGTCCGGGACACAAAAAGAATATACCAACTGCTTTTCTCGCCTAGCATGTCGTAAAAGGCGACTAAGGGGCGTGGGTACTGGGTCTGTGATTGTGTAGGCGATGAGCTAGCCATTTGTAACTACTCTATCACGATTTTTCATCTGACTAAACCCAATTTTTGTTTGGCTAAATGTGGTCTTAAGGAACACAGTGCTCCTTGGACTCTGCCTACCCCTTCGGGGATTATAGGCGTGATTTTATGTATGTATGTATGTACAACTACAAAAATTTTAAGGAAAAAAAATCTCTTCACGTTTCTCAAGACAATGTTGCTGAAACACTCGTGGCTATAGCCAAGGTGAGAGTCCAGGCCATTGATGTGAGCTACCATACCATGCGGGCGCATACGAGTATAGATCAGGGTTCCCAAACCTAATTACTGAGAATGCAGCTCAAAAATTACGACTAACCCGACCACGTTGTGAAGGAGTGATTTTTGGCGCTGGAATAAAAGAAAATAACTGCAAAGGAGTTCTAATTACCATTTCATCGTTACATATCGACTACTCAATAAGTACTGATACATTCATTATGAAAAGTCTAATAAATAAAAACAAATTATATTAAGATTAATTTATGTACAAGTCGCTAAGATATAATATGGATAACGAGGATAATCTTGAACATTCAACATCATTAGATACTCAGACTAAGTAGGTACTAAATTATAATATCTGCGCTAGAACTAAACTTTGCACTTCGACAGTTTCAAGTTAGTTTAAATTGACTTTATCATATCTCGATCATTAGTTTTCACTTCAAGTTATACATGGAATTGATAAACAATGTAGGTATAATATTGCATGTACCTAATAGTTTGAATAAATCTCAAATAATAAAGAATTATGAATGAATCGATAAATCATTTATAAATTGTAAATAGTAAAATGGAAACTCATGTCTGAAATATATTGCTTTATTTTTTCCTCAGGCGCAGTATGAAAAATAATGGTAAGTAACTTTTCTATATCGGCTCAAGTTTAGGTTTTTGGGATAATGCCCCCGGTCACAAGTTATCAACCTGCTGTTTCTGCTTTGTTAGGATCAACTATTTCTGCTTTGTAAGGATTTGTACTGGTTTTGTAAATAAAATGCATAAGAACTATTGCCTAGCCAACACTAGCTCCACCCATAAAATGCCTTTCAAGCTTCTCCTGATACATAATAAAGTATATATATTTATTACACTATTATATTGTACAGGGAAACATCACATCGGTACATAGAAACGAAACGCTTAAAATTAAGTCAGGGGGATGTAAAAAGAGGGAAAATACCAAAGATTTATTTTTTATTTTTTGTTTCTCTGCTCTTTGTCTGTTTGTACGGGCTAATCTCCGAAATGGCTAGACAGATTTCAATTAAATTTTGCATTGTGATATCTTATATCCCTGCTTAACATCTTAGATAGATTTTATTCCGAAAAATTAAAGGGTTCCCGTGGGACAGTTAAAAACCATAATAACCGCGGACGAAGTCGCGGACAACAACTAGTATTATTATAAAATGTGCAAAATTAAACCACACTAATATCTCCAACAATGTTGACAACTCCATGGGACTCCATTAAATCTCTCTTAATACGGTGTTTATTCGCAATGAAAAGGGCACACATATTTATTTACTTCTGGGGAATTAGACGGGCAAATAGTGATGTAGGTAAACAAACATGATCGGTGATGGAAGTAAATAGCAAAAGCTTTGCACAAAGAAAGGAACTTCCATTTGTGGGTGATATAACAATAGCTCAATCAACTGTTGATTTCACTGACGTTTGTATATTGGGTCCTTACCTATGAAATTGGTGTTTTTATTCTGTCTTAGTATTTTGTCTGTAACTATTAAGATTCAGAGTATTCCTAAAAAATAATTACCTCGTCTAAAAATAGACTATATTTTTGAGCTCTTTTTGTTTTGATAATTTGTTGTAAGTTTAATTGTGTTAAAATTGGACACGGAGACAACGGTTTTAAGTGCCTCCCGAATACATCATTTTATTTGCATTCACTTAAAAACGATAAATAATTTTTATGAAGTGTGATATTTCACACATTACTTAAGCTTGTCTAATGATACATGCCAAATATTATTATCTCTGGATTTGTCGTTGTGAAGAAAACAGATAAAATGTTAGTATGGAAAATGCAGAATTCCCCAAAATCTCCATACAAAACACCAATTTCATAGGTAAGGACCTAATAGTTCGGTTGAATGTGGCTGATATTGCATGCTATCGTGTGCAGACCTGTGTCGTAGCGGCTCATTAAAAAATACTACCAACCCATATCTTCCCTTGGGTGTCGTTAAAGGTGACTACTGGACTTAGAACTGCACTACCAACCAATAGCTTGTAGCCGCGACGGGCTCACCACCTGTCACGCTAAGTGATTCACTGCTTGGTGAAGCGTGGACTGTGGCAATGGACTGCTTTTGCGGTGCTTTTGTCTAGTCTCTGACTAACCCTTAGGGGATAATAGTCGTGATTATATGTATGTGTGTATCGTGTTGACACGGGTAATATCGAATTTTTATGATGTAAGCTCACTGATGATTTATATCCAATATTTGTAATGTTTTACTTAGTTGTTAAATTAAATGGAGGGAAAATTTCTTACAGTGCGTGTTAATATTAAAGAAGTTCTCGCGAGAAGGTTATGCTAAACAACAATTAAAAATCTCCTTACGAAGTTATTTTCGTAGGGTAAATAATATTTATTACACAAATATTGGGTCCTTACCTATGAAATTGGTGTTTTTATTCTGTCTTAGCAATTTGTCCGTAACTATTAAGTTTCAGAACATTCTTATAAAATAATTGCCTCATCTCAAAGTAGACCATATATTTGAGCTCGTATTATTTAATTTGATAATTTTTTGTAGACACAAAGACAATTATTTTTTACTGCCTCCCGAATACATCATTTGATTTGCATTAACATAAAAACGATGAATAATTTTTATCAAGCGTGTTCACACACATATTGCTAAAGCTTGTCTAATGATACATGCCAAATACTACTATCTCTGGATTTGTCGTTGTGAAGAAAACTGATAAAATATTAGTATGTAAAATGCAGACATCCCCAAAATCTCCATACAAAACACCAATTCATAGGTAAGGACCTAATATAATAGATGAACATGATTCGATATTTTAACATTATTTTCATTTTAGTCTGTAGTGGCCGAGTAGTTTGTATACTAGTGGAATTACATCTCTGGGGTTCCGGGTTCGAGTGTCAATTGCTAAGAGCTTGGCAGGTTTGAAAATCATATAATCTCTTTATTTATATTAAATAGTCAACGGGTACACGAGACACAATAGCAATATCTATTGTTTGCGTACACTGGTGTTCGCGGTTAAAGAAGCTAATATTGACCATGACCATTTGGCCTCAACTGAAGTCAAACATTAGTGACTTCAAAATTTGTTAATAACTTAAATACATACTTACTTACGATGTTTATTTATTTGACCGTACCGTTTTTATGATATTCAGTTACACATAGTTTTACTTCATATTATTTATCCTTTCCCTGTCTTATTCGCAATTTTATTTGGGGTCGGCGCAGGTCTTCCGCTTATGTCTTTTCTTAAAAATTTCCGTACTAAAATTAACATAATTATTTATCAAATCAAAATTTTTTGTGTTAGCTAGTTACACAAGAAAAACAAAAAAAGACTCCCGTCTCAAAAATATCATTTTAAGCAATACGCTTTACAAAAATACAACATTTTTAAATACTCCTGTAAATACTGAGAAACTTGCTCAGCTTGACTGTTCAAAACCGTATAACCAGTACATATGTTCTGCGGCTGCTTACTGTATGCTACACAATTCTCACCAGTTTCTAAGGAGTAATTTGGCTATCTATCTAGGCTATACACTTGCTGACAGCACTAATTATGTGTACATTCATCACTGCTGAAGTTTTAGCCATAGGATAGATAATTCGAAATTCATTACTTAGGGTCTCGGTTTTTTGATCCGTAGTCAGGTTGAGCAAGTGGTTAAAATTTAAACAATGGTGTAAATGTCTGTATTATGATGTATGATGTCGTGATATGTTACCTTATCCAATAGTCTTATTTTGAGGTATTATTATCCATACTTATATTATACATGCGCTCTCACGTCAAAATTACATACGTAGTCACGTCAAAAAACCAATATAACCGATATTTGGTACACAGATAGTCTAGAGCCTGAGAAAGAACATAGGCTACCTTTTATACAGATATTCCCATGGGAACAGGTGCGGGTGAATGTAAAAACATTTAATTATTGCCTCCCAGAAAGATGAAGGACAAATTTACGCCAATAGGAACTTTGCTTCTAATAATAGAGTAGGAGTAAATTTTCAATTCCACCGATTGAGGCTTAGGCTGTGTGTATAAAAATAACAGTGTTGAATAGCTTATTTATTGAGGAAGGTTATAGACTTCATACCATCAAACTATCTCAAAGTAATTATTGTACGCGGACGATGTCGCGGGCAAAAGCTTGTAGTTAAATAATCATAGACATTTTAACCACAACACAATGCTGTGTTTAGTAAAATGGCGGCTGGTGGCACTGCTTATGTATATTGCTTCGAATTTTCATAGCAACCATTGGTCAAACTGACGTCACACATTTTGGTGTTTCTATTGACGCCATTGGTCTAGATTTTAGCCATTGGGTTAATTACTACGGATCAACAAACTGGCTCTTATAAGTATTACACAGACCACATATATACATTTACATAGATGACACAAATGAAGTGCGCGAGTTCGAAAACTCCCACCAAATGTATTTTGCGGGTTCACCGCTGTTAACTTGTCTATGGCGCGTCCGAATGGCTTTAAAAACTAAAAAAAGGCCTCGTTGTGTGATAATTGGCTAAGGGGCATCGGCGGCATCGGTATCTTTCAATCAGTTCGGTTCTCCCGTCTCAAAATTACGTCAAAATAGACGTGAAAAAGTTGACTCGTTTAGGTTCATCGTTAAGCTTGTGTTATCTATGTAAATTTATATCTTTGACGCAATGACGAATCACTTTGAACATAATACGTAATGGCATTGTTCAGGCTAAACCCCTGTTATATGGATTTAAACATCAGGCGACAAATGGGTGCTAACACCTACTCCGTGGGGTGATGGCTGTTGTCATTATATGACATTGTTCATAGATGTAGTTAGCTAATACCTTAGAAGACATAATATTGAAAGGGAAGTTGATATACGAATATAAGCTTTATTACAAGTTAAGTAAAAAAAATATTCTATTTTTAAAGTACCAATTTTTGTGACTGTTGTTATGAGTTATGTCATGATAAAATGTCGTTTGTGACTACCATTTATCAAAACGTGATGAACTAAATAAGCGATGAAACTTACGATGAAGTATTTTCGGTTGTATTTTTACCAAAATTTATGAATTATGGTAGGTATTCTTTTATATAATGTTAAGTGACGATAAAGCCGAAGATGGAAGCGCGAGCTTCACCTGTATTCTTCAACAACTGAGGAACTGGCTATCTAATTGCCGGAACACAACAATGCTTTAGAACTATTATTATGGCGACAGATTTAGGTAACGGACGGCGACAGACTTAGACTCCCGATCATCAACCGGTGGGGTCAACTATTAGATTAGACAGAGAAGACGTTAATTAAAACATCTTAATGATTTGTATTTTTTTATTATAATTAAAAATCTACATAAATTCAACTTTTAGTTTTCAATGAAATAAAATAACCAAATGATTGTTTGTTTTATTTTATAGTTCATTAAAGAAGTTTTCAGTTTCCTTATTTAGAATTCGAGAGTTAACTGTTGATGTGTAAATGAAGTGCCAACAAACGGCTCGGTAGCCGTTAACCTGAGGTGATCCTATCAATAATGTCTAGTTCGAACAATTTCAAATGGCCAATACAATGTTCCCTAGAGAAGATCCGGCGGACCGCAGAAACAAATCACTAGGAAGGGTAATGTTCTTTGGCTATGGGCTCACATGTTGGAGTAATTGTCTCTACTCTACTATCTAAGTCTTAAATGGTTAATGTATTTTATGAACTAATCTTGCTCGTAATGTAACAAGGTTGTGCAAGTACTTAGGTATAGAGTTTGTAATACCCACTTTAGAATAGTTTTAAGCTGCCGGCTAACTGATCTTAATTAGAAACTGGGCTTGAATTCAAGTGTGCCATCAGTCACTCAGCTGGAAGATTTATTTCTTCATTTATACAAATTATAGAGATCATTTTAAGCATTTCAATAACGTTTTAAAAGTTTGATCTATGTTGGTGTTTGATAAGATATTAATATTCTTTTTCTTTGATGATTTTCTAAGTTTCATTAAAAATCCGGCTAGTAGGACCAATCATGAATAAAAACAATATTTAAAAATAAAGGCATTTGTAACGGAATAAATTACCAATGCACAATTTGAAATGATTCTTAAATATAATTATTAAAGTACATATTTATCTTTTTATGTTAAATATTCATTGACCAGTGAACATTCCTTTTAAAGAGTAAACAATGTCCCGTTCTGCGATTCTCCAATCAGTCACCTTCAAGGTGGATAAGTAAAAGATTGATCACTTCGTACTTTTAAAAGAAAGGTACGATTGTGAGCAAGCTAAGAATTATTTACACAGAAGCGTAATTTAAAAAAAGTAAGTTACAAAATCGAATCAGTTTTCAGTGGTTTTCACAATAACTGTAAAACCGTTCCTTTTTTGATGACCGTGTCGATGTTCTTACGAAAGTTTCTAATTTGATACGTATACAACTGTCATGTTAAAGATTTTGTGTTCTGTTATATAAGGAAGGCCTCTAATTAATACAGTGGTTAATCACATGTTATGAAATATGAAGTTACAAGATAAGAAGTCCAGGCCACTACCTATAGCCATTATTTGATGAACAAACGTTGTGTTTGTCAGCTGTGTAAAATACCAGAAAACCACGAAAATTGTGAAAACACCTTTCTTGCTATTAATACAGATCTTATTTAAAAATACTCGTAGTGTTAATATGTCTGGAATTTAGTTAATATTTAAAAATTTCTGAATGAACTAGAAAAACCGGTTTGACACCCCTAATGTAAATTTTAGCACATTTTCAATATACTACGTCGTTATTACGATATCGCTTATGAACAAAGTTGATATCCTATTGACAAAGTAGTTACAAAAGTACATACCGGTAAGCATGTTTGTAAAGTGCTTTTATATTAAAATCGAAGTCCCAACCAAGAAGTTTGTGAGAGGGTCTGTTGGTACACAATGATGTACTAACATGTGAATATTCAGTGTGAAGGCTGATAATATTAATCAATTTTTTTCTATATTTTTTTCTAGCACATATTATGTGTCGCTTAACTTCAAATAAAGGTAACTCCAGCGAAAGTGATTTTGAGTTATTTGAGAAAAACATATTCTGACTGTAAAGGTTCGATAGAGCCCGAATCGGTGTACACCTTAGATCTTCAAATAAATAATACTTAAGAAGATAAACACAAAAATATATTCCAAAGAAAATTATATACAATGACAACTAAAACCAAAAAATCAATAATGACGTCTTCTTAAATTAAAAATCTACATTACTAAATATGGCAGCCAGCCTGCCAGATATCCTCAATCCACAACATCGACCAAAATACGCAGTTTCATATTAAAGGTAATGTTTATCATATAAAATAGACACAAAACAGTTAAATTAAACATTAAAAAGAATAATAATACGTCGAATAAATAATTAAATGCGTTTTTAGTTTGGATTTATCTACGTTTGATAAAACATGGCTGGATGTACCCGTTTTTCAACTAATAAGGTATGGATTTACCTTTATGTGACGGCTACTACTGACGGCCATATTGAAAGAATGCACCACGTTGATTGGTTGAGGAAGATTTGCCTTCATTTGATAAAAACGGCAAGTCGGATTTGTCTCGATTTGTTAAAAAAACATGATTTGTTTGTCGTTTGCCTTAAAATATGATCGTATTTATCTTTGATTGTTAAAATTAACATATATAACTAAAATGTCAAATATTTCTTAAGATGGAGTTACCTTCGTTTGAAGTTAACCGACACATAAATTTTTACAATCTAATTATTGCATACTTAAACTATAATTTCATACATTACCTAAACATTGGATTTTCTTTGTCAAAAGGAAGAGCTGCTAATAGTATGATTTTCTTTGTACCTATTTTTATTTCAATTAGAAAACATTCTCAAGATGAGAAACAAAGGAAGGCACGTAGCAATTCTAAGAATGGTGTACGAAAATTGTTGTATCAAATAATTTATTTCCTGAAAGAATAATTTCGAAATTGCTATTACGAAATACCGGAGTTCTTATGTATCTGGGAAAACATCATGTCATTAAATTAAGTAAGCTAGATTGTATACTTTATTTAGATTGATTAAATGGTTCATTTTAACTTAATTGTAAAAGCCATATAGTCCAAGCCGTTTGAAATCTCATTGCAAAAAAAATTGGTCCAGATTGCTGCTTTCGTATATTTCTGCGCCTTTGAGCTTTCAAGATGAGACGGGTTTTTATTTTGAACTAGTTGAAACTAATTAAGTAAAAGTCGAAAGCACGACTGTTTAATCAAAGTAAAGAAATAATCAAATTGGGTTCTTGAAAATCTCGTCTTGTATGTGTATGATTTAGTAGCTCTCACATAAATTAATTCAATTCAATTACGGAGCTGGACATGTCCAGACTTCTATACATGTATAGAAGTGAAGAACTAAGATGAGATAGTTCTTAGTAACTATAAAACAGGAATAATAATGGCATTCCAATTTTTTTATTATTATTTTCTATTTTTTTATTTTTTATACGCGACTCAGTCTACTTCTCAGCATTTCTCCTACAGCAGGTGGGCTGGAAGATATATCTATAAATAAAAGGTAGGGCTTTACCTTTTGTACTCGTTTTTTTTTTATATGTTGTATATTCTCTATTTTTCTTTTGTGTACAGTAAATAGTTAAATAAATACATAAAATGGAAGTGTAAGCTACTAAAAGTGCGCATGTTTTTATCGCAGTGCAACTGGATTCAAAAGTATGCCACTTGATTCTGATATTTTATCAAATGATAAGTTCAGTAGGACGTGTAGATATTACAGTTCCACCGACGCAAAGAAGTAGATATATTTCTATCAAAAGTTTGCAAGCTATTCTCTACCTGTTCCATAATACTGTTCCGTCCTACGCCAAAGGTAGAGCAGAGGCTGCAACGTGTGGTCGCGGCTTGCATGTGAATTACATCGCTGCTGTAGATCGATAAGCTTACTTATGTGACTGTGCGGTTACGAGCATCAATAGATAGGTACCCATTTTAGTACCTTATCATTCTACGGTTTTAGTTAAACATTCGCAGTTCGCACTAGACGCTAGTGATGTCAAAATGACAAAGTACTGAAATGGTAACCTATTTATGCTAGTGACTGCACAATAAACTGCGCATCAAGTGTATCTGCATTGCAAATGTGGCCCTTATTGACACAAGGCTCGAAAGAAACACATTTGGATTCCGTCCATAATGAGAGATCTATTGGGCACAGCGATGTTTGGATTCTGTTGATGGGTTTCTGAATTTCACATAACAATGTGTTGACATACAGGAGACAGAAGTATATTAAAACAAATAATACTACTACCATTTATTTACTTTTGAAAACGATATAAAATAAAAACGCTAACAGTTTCGTTTGTTGTAAAAGTAGTGGTTTCGAGGTGAGTTTTTTGATCCGTAGTCATCGTTATACAATAGTTAAATTTTAGACCAATAGCGTCAATAGAAACGCCAAAATGTGTGACGAAAATTCAAAGCAATATACATCATCTGTGCCGCTAGCAGCCATGTTAAAGTCTCAGCATCGTGTTGTGGTTAAATTGTCTATAATTATTTAACTATAGTAATATTTGAAAATTCGACAATTGGACAAGCTGTCATATCACATCATATGTTTTCGCCATTGGTCCATATTTTAACCTACTGGCCAACCTGACCACGGATTAAAAAACTGACCCTAAAACATCCTATTTTTCTTCTCAATAAAAATATCATTCGAACACACATTTTTTATTTGCTTTTATTTAATACAATTCGTTGCTTTATTTAAGTATAGAGGTCCATTTGGTTTGAAGTATAAAATAAGTGAATAAAACCATGATATTTTCGATCGGATTCCCAAATGGAGTACGGTTGTAAAAATCAGGCTGAAAACTGGACTGGCTACGTATTTCTAATTCTCGTAAACTGTTTTATGTTCAATGCTACAAACTTTTTATTTCGTTAGCATGGATAGATAACAATGTAGCCTCACATCTTACTGCTAACTAGGGATTTTATATATTACACTAAACTTGTTTATATTCTCCCCTGTAAACTAATGAAACAAATTATTTTGACTGTATTGGAATTGGAAAAGTTTTATGGTTTTGAAAAAGCGTGTTTCTTAAATTGTCTGCTGATAGAAATAAAAACTTTTATTGCAACTATTATTCATATTCTTTTGATTCTAACTTAAACCTTTAAGAATAATTTTATTCTTTGTTTATTGACTAGTCTCTGAATACTTACATGATACGAAAGAATAATATCTGTTTTGGCAGATTTATTAGTAATGGACTTTACCTACTTTGCAAAATATTCACTTTTTCTTCAGAAAATATACTTAAACAAAATATATGGAACAAATCTTCTTCTTGCTCTTTTTCCACTCTAGGTGGGGTCGGCACAACATGTTATGGAATGAAATGAAATAATTTATACTGCAATTAGATTTACATGAACTACTTTTGCACGTCAATATTTTTTTTTCTACTAGCAATTCGACGTGAATGGCCTGTTGAGAAGAAGTGCCGCAAGAAACTCAACAGTTAGCCTAGTAGTGGTAGTAGTGTTATCTTCTTCTATTCTCCTCTGTCACTCGTCAGTTCAGCGTTCATATTTTAGCGCCACATATCCACATGCAGAGTTAGGACGATAAGTTTTAAGAGCTAATAATTTAAAATGGGAAGTAATTAATTGGGCAGCCATTTAATTATTAGGTCAGCAACGAAAAGGTCAGCTGAAAAATCTTTAGGCAGCGAACAAATATTTTGTTAGCAATATAATTAAGAATAATTAATTGGGCAGCACGATAATTATTTGGGTAGCAAAGTAATTAGTTGAGCTGCAAAATAATTATTTGGGCACCAATATAATATATGTTACAAGAAATGTATAAAATCTATAGGCAGCAGAAAAAACATTTGACTTGCAGTGCTCCCCATAAGTTGCTGCCCAGTTAGTTACTTTAGCTGCCCAATTGTATATTTTTCAGCACTTCTTTAGTCTCTTCACGCATTTAATCCGTCACTTCTTTGGTCTTCCGTCCACTTCTATACTCAGCATTCTCCTTGTCATGTGACATATGACATCCCTCCTCGTTACAAGTCCATACACGCCAAGCTATTGTTCCTAATCTTTTCTGTCACTGGTGCTATTTTCAAACTTACTCTAATATTGGGTCCATACCTATGAAATTGGTGTTTTTTTTCTCTCTTAGTATTTTGTCTGTAACTATTAAGATTCAGAGTATTCCTAAAAAATAATTACCTCCTCTAAAAATAGACTATATTTTTGAGCTCTTTTGATTTGTTTTGATAATTTGTTGTAAGTTTAATTGTGTTAAAATTGGACACGGAGACAACTCTTTTTAAGTGCCTCCCGAATACATCATTTTATTTGCATTCACTTAAAAACGATAAATAATTTTTATAAAGTGTGATATTACACATATTACTAAAGCTTGTCTAATGATACATGCCCAATATTATTATCTCTAGATTTGTCGTTGTGAAGAAAACTGAAAAAATGTTAGTATGGAAAATGCCTGATATACACATTACTGATCTTGTCTATTTTTGTGAGTCGACATGTCCATCACAACATTAGTATCTTTTCTGAGTGAAGTTTTCTTTCATCCATCGCTTTCGTTGCCCAATATTCAGATCCATACATTACGACAGGTCTAACGACGGATTTAGGGATCTGCTCCTTAAGCTTAAGGGACAATCTAGGGTCGCATGCTGCTTCTGAGAACTGTCGCCATTCCATCAATTCCGCAATTATTGTCGTATATCCGTTTCATACTAAAATATCGTATTGAAAAGGCCAAAATTTTAAAAATAAATATTATAAGATATTTTCTCCACATTGCATTTTATTTGATCCCTCCCAATTTTTTCGCTAATGCTGGATATAATAGTGCATAACAGGAAAAACTACACTACCAATACTGCGGCTTGTAGTTGAAATAGAAGAAAATAGTAGAAAACAATTGTAATAAGACCTCAAATATCGCATACGTTAAATCTTCTCTGCCTAACGTCATCAGGGGAGATGATCATGTATTATGTATGAAATTACTGAAGCATAAGCAAATTATTTTTCTGTTATAAAATGAGAATTCGTAAAAGTTACTCTGTAACTTCGACTTAAGGATTATTTATTTTTATTATTTTATTACCTATATATACCTTTTATCATTATTGTATACATAATAAATATTATTACTCATTATGTATACAATAATTATAAAAGGTATTTGGCATTTTTACTTTAAAGAACATATATTTTTATGAAGCTTGAAATTTGGTATCACAATAAGTATTTAATTATTGTCACAATTTGTATTGTAATTATATTAATTATATCAAATATCGTAATTATATTAAAGCGTTATTATATTAAAAGTTGTCCTGAATTTTTTTGGCAGATTCTGAATTAAACATTCCTAAATTGAATAGAAATAGCTTTATTGAATTAGTAAATTCTATCGTTGCGCAATTAATTTGTAAAATATATTTGTTTAATGGAATTTTGTAAAGAACCGTATAAAATAATAGAAATGAACGTTAAATAAATTTTGATTGATTAGACATTGAATTTAGTCCCGGTGGGATCAGAAGACAAGTTTTATTTATAAAATTAAAAAGACATTAGTTTTCTAGTTGTTAGTACATAATTGGTATGTTTGTGTGTAATTTGACAAGTATTTTTATTATTTATTAAGCTGCCTGTCCACCGGAGCGGAGAGGAGAAACGGAGTTTAAGCTGTGTCAATATCAACCAATAGCATTTTTTTTAAATTTGCAATTCAATTGAAGTCAAGAGCAAACCCACTCTTGACTTCAATCTAGCCGAAGGCAAAGATGATGTCGACGATGGAGCGAGCTTGCCCAGAAGAAGCCTATTCACTCGCGACTTAAATTGATTCGGGTTATACTAGCTCAGGAAAACAGACGCTGGCAGTGAATTTCATTCCTTGGCTGTGCGCATTATAAAAGATGACGCAAAGCGCTTAGTTCGTAAAAAAGGAATATTAATCAAGTATGGGTCAGCGGTACGTCTGGATTGCCGATGGAAGAAAGGTGATGGTGGGACCAGCTCGTGGAGCTCTTGAGCACACTCTTCGAAGTACAACCTGTAAAAGACTGACAAGCATGCGACTTTGCGGCAGTGAGCGAGACTGTGAAGGTTGGTCTCCACCAACCGGGCATCGCCAATGAGTTAGCTCTGCGTTCAATAGAGTCGACTGCGGAAAATTGGTATTTAGCTGAGCCATCCTAAAGATGTGAGCAGTACTCCATGCAGGATCGGACTTATGCTTTGTACAAAACTAGAAGCTGTCCAGGCGTGAAGTACCGTTTGACTCTGATGAGAATACCGAGCTTCTTAGCCGCAGTCTGGGCTTTCGACTCAGTATTGTCGCCGAAGTTTAGATTAGCACACAACTTCATGCCAAGAAGCTCAAGATTGCCAGAGACTGGTACAGGTGCACCCCGGAAAGTGGGAGCGAGTGCAAACGAGTTCTTTTTTGCGGTAAATAGACACGCTTGAGTTTTAGCGGCATTAAAACTGACCAGGTTTTTATCGTCCCAGCTGTACACGAAATTCAGGATCGAGTTTGTTCGTTCAGCCATTGCTTCAAAACTCCGCTTTGCTGTTCCTATATCTCGATAAACCAATGGGGTTGCTCAAAATCTCCGCTCCCTCACTCCGCGTTAGTTGACAGGCAGCCTTAGCCTTTGTATAAATGGCACAAACAGGAATCTGCTTACCTACTTAGTCTAGTTTAGTGTCAATCCAAAACAAAAAAGCCATAAATCTTATACATTTATCATAAAATTGTAAAAGATTCTGAAGTACTCAACGATGAAGCTCTGTGTAAAATCGTATGTCATGATGAATTATACATTAAGATTTTCAGTGAATTTGGACTTTAATTAACTATTTCAGAGCAAACTACATTATGTCTCATTTAGATTAATTAATTTATTTGGACAAAAGGATAAAAGGGATCATTGTTTTAGTGACTCGCTGAGAGGTTTACCCATAATTTTAAAACTGTTGGTAAAATAATAATTAATTAACTTCTACTTAATCCTTTCTATGAAGTGAAATGTATTTAAAATAGAAGTGATGGGTTAAATATATTTTTTAGGAAATTATGAGGCTGTTTCAAAATCAAAGATAATTTTATCGTTGAAAAGATAATTACAAAAGATGAGGCAATTTTTGTTTTCGGTACATAATTAAGAACACCTAAACCACTTTAAAAACATGAAATATTTATTTTTCATGATAAATTTTAGTCTATTAGGTGAAGTGGCGTATGTTTGAGAAATCACATTCAAGTTTTGCTGACTTTTGCCTTGAAATCTCCTTTAATAAACCAAACAATAGTTAATCGAAATTTTATTATATGTTACATTTCTTCTTTTTGAGTTAATACGAGCAGAATGTAACAATTTTCTATAACAAGTTCTTTATGTGGTTAAAAAATTTACGTAAATCATTGATATTATCTGAACCCCTGCAAGGTCATTCCTTGTAATTTTCACCAAGTGGTCTAAACAGGCCGCGTGTAGCAAAGTTGCTAAAAGTAATTCCGTTACCATAATCGTGATTCGTTTTTTTATATGAAGCATTTTATCTAATGTTGTACTGACAATTTTTAATGAAAAGCTCGGAATAACTACGAGTACAAATAAAATATTTCATCAAACATCTCATTAGATGTTGCTGCTGAAAAAATTTTGTGTTTCGCAATGCAATTCATAATGGGAATTGCTAAAGTTATTTT
This sequence comes from Parapoynx stratiotata, assembly GCA_910589355.1. Taxonomy (NCBI): domain Eukaryota; kingdom Metazoa; phylum Arthropoda; class Insecta; order Lepidoptera; family Crambidae; genus Parapoynx; species Parapoynx stratiotata. Next base: position 6,495,936 of record OU342466.1, read on the forward strand.
AGTCCCCCAGAACACGCGTTTGAATTCATAGATAGAAATTAATGTTTTTTAAGACTGAAACTTTTAGAAAACAAAACGTCAGTAATGTTTCCCACGTCTGCCCCACATCTACTTTGATTATGCAATTGGCCCAAGCGAGCCTGGGAATTGAACTTTGTTAAATTTGAACAAGTTTTACTTGCTTGCTCTGTGACAATTTCGAGAGTTATTTTACCGTCGTTTTTATACGAAAACCGCGGGTTAGCTTAATATCTTCGCTGGAAAGCTGAAGTTCCAAAAGTTGAAACTTCTAATAGAGTTTTAGACGTAACACTTTGTTATTTAGCTGTGTGGTAATTTATTCTGATGCAAGTAAGTAAAAGTCTTTGCATCACGACACTAAGATGTTTTAGTGATAATAAATATGAATGGAGAAGACTAAGACAAACCAGTTTCACATGATTTTTAAATGATTGGGCCGCGCTGTGTTGATAAGACAACAATAGCTCTAAGAGCATGGGCACTCAGTCGGGACACAATATGATAAAAAGATACAAAAGTATTTATTTCTAAATCGCACTTCACTATATTAAATGTTGAGGGAGCTTAATGTAATTTTAATTTGTATATTGTAAGGAAAAGCTAAGAGAAATTTAAATTATACATACATTTATACAGATAATGATTGATGGATATAAACTGATTAACCTATTTTATGCTATTACCTAAATGATATTATTTATTCTACTAACATAATATGTGAGGAAATTGAGTCTCTGAATCTCAAAAGGTATAGACTCTATTGGACTTGATTAGACTCAATATTGCCTTTCTGTTGCCATGGTAACTGTATTTTGAAGCTTAAGAGAAGCTTGAGAAGAATTTATTGTCACATCTTGTAACGAGCGTACAAAGAAAACATTTCTGTTTCCTTTTATTGCGAAAACATGGACAATATTTTTAGTAAGATTATTGTTTTAAATGCTCATAAATAATATTTTTTTAGTTCACGTTCTGCTTTAGATAGTGATTGAATTCAATAATATTGATTTTACAAACATAAATAAACAAAAACAAATTATAACAACAATCCTATTGTGCAAATCAAAACAGGACACAATTTGAAATAAAAATATTATCATTTGATGACTAATACACGATCGCGATAGAAGTTAGAAACTCTTGCCCAAGTCTTGGTAAGCTGACGACTCCACCTGTTTAACGTGCGGTGAAAACAATGAAAGTATGGGGCATCGTTATACAATGTCAATGTAATGCATTAGGCAATAAGCGATTAAGAATTCTAGGTACGGGTTATCCCAAACCGGAGGAGTTTATAGAGATGCCCCCGGTCAGCATCATAACGTTCATCCTGGACATTTGAGGGGTGATTAGGAAAGGGGTACACAAAATATCCAATTCAACAGGGTTCGAGTGGTCTGAATGGTCTTAGCCCCGTTAAAGATAAGATAACGTCTTACAAATTACAAATATTAGATGATATTAGAGTGCGAGAGTGAGTGAGTTTGAATAAAGCTTTAATTCACTAGGAAAATCACGAGCCCGGTGTATGGCTCCTTCTGTTACAAAGATACCAGGTGAATTGTGACTACCTCTACAGAAATGTGATGTTGTGTGCATCTTTCTAAATGTTAATGTTCTGGTAAACTTTAAGGATTATGAGCTTGTTACACGTACCTCATACATACTGTAAACTTTTTTGACCATTAATAAATATGATATATGCTTTACTTTAGTATTCTGCAACCAACATAACCATTTGTGGTTCTCGTTACGAAACTTTTAGTATATTTACCCGCTAAAAGAACGTTAAGTTTCTCGAGGTAGATGCATAAGTATTTCAAAATCACTTGGCTTTCAGGTTACTTTTCGAATGGCATTACCTACTATCTAGTGTCTGTAAAAAGGTAATAACGTTATTTTTAATGTACCTACTTACCATTTCTAGGAGATAACTTGGAATCTCCATATGTATTACTATGGGCTCAGGAAGAAACACATGTCATGATACCACAACGCTGGACCAATGTTGCAAAAACTATTGCACAACTTTTATCAAATTTTCGTAGTAAATATTGCTGATGGTCTGTGCACCTAAAATGTTTGCCCGTTGACTAGTTACATGTTACTAATAAAGAACTCTTATATGCAGTAATTTTACTTCAGTTTTTATTTATAAAGTGGAATCGTATGAAATCACCCATTGATATACGCGGAACATCCTTTTGTTTCATTCTTACTAATACATTGTCAGGAAAATATTCAATATGTGACTAGTTGAAAGACTAGCAGAAAAGTTCTTACTAATAAGCTTATATTCTTTTTGTACAAACTAACTCAAACTTTAAAAAGATAAAGAAAATTTAAGGGAATGTAGAGAAACTTTGAAAGATTGTTGAATAGGCGAATTACAAAACCAAACGAGGTTTGTAGCGAAGTTAGTAGTGAAACTTAATAATTAAGCAAACTGCTCCCTTAATGGAAGTCACACCTGTGACATACTTCTACCGCTAGTTCCCATCTTGTAGTGCTTTTGTAATAATAAACATCATCGAGGAATGTAATACGGTAACACGGACCAGTTTTTACATTTTTACAGTTTTAAAATCAGATCAGATTAATAGTGTTTGTTTGTAGTGAATTATATTTGTTGTTTGACTCTTATACAACTTGGCTGGGGGCATGCTTGACTTGGCGGGGCACTGTCGTGCCCCCAGATAGCTGTATTCTGTAAGCACATTTACATTACTGTAAAAAAAAAAAATATTTGTATTTCCCTTCCTTAATTGTCTGTAGGTATGAAGCCTGGATTTTGTTTATTGTACAGAGGATGACAAGTACAATAATACCCCACTTTATTTATGAATAGATTGTCGTGCTTGGATAAAAGAAATTGCGTTTAAAACAATTATTTCAGCGTTGGAACTTAGTTATTCCCAGTTAGCGTCATATCCCTTTTCCTATCGCTTGCTTGCGTCGCCGCTCTTCCGCACCTAGTTCCCCTAGGTATTTAATTTAGGTCACCGGGCTTTAAAGTATTTATGTTTACGGTTTATGTTTTTCTACCTATTATATAGCATATCCACAATTTAGATAGCTATGAGACAGACTTATGTAGGTATTTTTAGTTAGGTTTAGTTAAAAAAACCGTTTGACATATTTAAATTTGAGGAGCTTAGATTTTAGTGTTAGGACAAGCAAGAATACTATTTCACACAGCCGCCTAGAATATAAATGTATTTAATACCTAGTATTGCATTTTGCATTTGCTTGTAACTTCTACAACGTTACAAGCAGATGTATTCAAAAAAGCAATTAATTTTGTGAACTTTAATAATAGGCAGCGTAGCCGAGTTGCAAAAGACGCACCACTCGTGCAAGAGATTGCGGGTTCGGTCCCACCACCTGTACCACTGCGTTGCATTATAACTTAAATTGATTGTCAATATCGGCAACCGATTCGCCACCGGACGTTATATGGAAATTTTGACGTATCAGGTGATATGTGGGTGTCCAACACCTCTGCCTACCCCTTCGGGGTTAGAGGGAATACGTTATGTATCTCTGGTTGGAGATAGAGGGAATTCGTTATGTGATTTAGGTTTAGTTTTAATATGAGAACAAAGCATTCTTTGCAGATATTTTTTCTATTTACCAATCTTCACCAGCGTTCTGGTGATATGTCTTTATACTTTATGTTTCTTCCGTATTTTTAGGAAGGCCTTTTTAGGGGGTTGGTGATGATGAAGTATCATAGACTTACATAAAAAGAATATGGCGGTAATACGTATCTATATAGTAAATTCTATTACTATCATAGCAGGTAATATCATTAAAATATATAAAGGAGATGGTTTCGAACAAACTTTTCCATCAATCCATTGTCAAATTATCCTTCATTATTTTATCATAAATTCTTGAAATTTGTAATTGTGTTATAGAACATGAGTAAGGAAAATTACGAAGCATCGCGATCTACGCAAATCATTATAATGTGTTATGAGAATACTTGTCACGGAACAGATTTATGAATGGGGCTGATGTGTTGCAAGTAGTTAGTATACTATACTAGTATATTAAATGGTAATCATTTCTTTTACATAAATTGGTGAGATAGTTCAAAATAGTCTTAAGTTGATGTTTTTTTAATGACATTTCAGAATATATTTATTTATTTATTTAAGCTTTTGTGCATTACAGAAAATGTACACATGGCGGACTTAACGACTAATGTCGCTCTCTAACAGTCAACCATCATATATTAAAAAGCTAAACTAAATATAGCACTAAAAACCGAAATAATTAAACCATTTAATTCTGTATCACTGAAATATAAAACAAATTTGAAATAGGTCGATTCTGAAAGCTCCTTGATGATAGAAGGGAATATTTCGGTAGCTTTCTTGTTTTTTGCTTCAGTAACTTAATTTGATTATTCATTTTGTTACGGGCTTACGTTGATAGACACCGTATTTATTATCATGAATATGTTTTTGGAACAATAATACATACTAACATGTCGATTCAGTGATACACATAAACAATGTTTGAGAAATGGACAGAAATCTGTATGCAATGGCGAAATAAAACTTCATTTGGTATTCTGAAAATATATCTATCATCTGCTGTAGCCTGTCTATGGTCAGAAAAACAGACGAAATCTGACATCTATCGTTTGCAAACACCGGTGTTCGCACTGACTCTCAAGGGGTTAAAAAGCTGTCAATCCAAACAGTTACAAATTTTGTACCGATATTAGACTTAAGAATTCAAATATCGTTTTATTCGGCTCATTTCTAAGTTTGCTTTGGGAATTAAATTAATTTTCATCGATAGGTAATATAAATGCTACACGTGTAAAGGAATCGAAAGATCTTAGTTCACCGGTATCACAAATTAAGGTATATTCAAAAATAATTATAATAAAACGATTACCATATTTCCCAGTTCGCAAAAAAATGCTTTTATTTATGCGAAGAAAGCGCAAAAAGAAATTCGGGCAATCCCGTCATTTTTGTACTGGAATAAGAGTAATTGCCCTCAGCTCTCGTAATTTATTTAATTAGCGGTAGAAAAGGAAGCGAGACAGTATAATGTGCTAAGATAAAAAATATACTAACCTCATTTTGGTTGGACTCTATAAAATCGTTTTATATTTGTCGCCGTTTCTCAAAACGGTGCTTAAACAGAAAATGTTTGAATTTCGAATTTTGAAAATATTTGATTCAAATTTCGAATACATTTCTAGATTGGCGTTTGTTTAAAGCGTTTCGTAATATCTTGGCCAAAACAATATATAGTGACGTATTATGCCTTCTGACTCGAGTAATAATTTTGAAAATTATATCAAATAATAAACAAGAAGGCGAATGAAATTGGAATATCCCGCTTTTTGATTTAATTCTTGTATACGTTTTTCGAAAGATATTTATTAATGTGATATAAAAATTGGATAAACAAAATTATCGCAAAGATAATTAAAATTGTACTGACGTAATGAATATGTGGGATTGTAATAACATTGTAATCTGCTATTACGATATTAATATTAATTACTGGTTACAGTCGCGATTAAATAATTATTCTGTGAACTTTAATTAAAAATGAGTTTTTTTGTTTACTAACTAATCAGAAAACCTACCTTATTTGACGCTAATATGACCAATTAACTGGTTACTAAACCAAATCCATTAGTCAATTGCTTTGATACTTAATCAAATCAATTAGTCATACTACCGTCGAATAAAGTACGTTTTCTGTAAATGAATTTATTGCAATGGCGTGTGAAAATTCGTGTAAACATTTAAATCCGTTGATAATTAGTGTGATCACAACGCCTATTAGTTTTTGGCATTGGGCCAACACTCAGTGAAGTTATAACAGCCAAATTCAATAACCCAATTTTGAACGCAGATAATATATTACATTAGATTGCTTATGATCTTATCTCTACACTAATTTAATATAAAGTTATTAACTTTGTTTGTAGGAAGTCATCTCTGGAACTACTGAACTAATTTGAACATTCTTTCTCCAATAGGAAGTCATATTATTTCTTAGTGATATTTGAATAATGATGATTCATAATATCGCCCACTGGGTACGGGTCAGTAATGAAATCTTATAGGTATTTTCTCATACTATGTTGGCATGAAATATTATAAAATTTTACAATACAAAAACATGTGAATGTTAATGCCACTAGTTTTTAAGCCAGGTCACTACTGGCAGGGCTTGTTTTGAGAAGAAACTATAAAAACCTTAGCAAGGGACCCTTGCTAAGGTCCCTTCGATGTTCCGGGCTTACAAAGATTGGAACAGCTTCGCTCTTCCTATGTTATGAATTAAATTATTTATTGTAAAATAGTATGTACATCATACATCATACATAGTGTCATCTTCGACCCGCGTTCGTTCACTGCTGGACCTAAAGCCAGCTATCGCTCTCGAAAAAGGTATCACACATATGAAGCTGTATAATGGTTTAGAGATACTACAGTTCAATTTAAGAAATTATTAAATAAACGTAAAGTATATAAGGTACGCCTTTTAGATATGAAGGATAACTAGCTTAGCGTAGAAACTGGAGTTTATTTACAAAATATTGTCCAATATCCAACATGGAGGTGAAAATCCCGTGAAAACGTAATTGGCCCTTCAGAATTAAATCTGTCATACCTTTTTCCAATATAAAGAAATTGGAGATGTGAATTGGATCTACGTAAAATAGATTGAATAAATCTAGACAGCTGTACTAAAATTCTAAAAAATTTAGTACAAAACCTCCAACAAAAAAAATTGAAATGAAATCGAATTTCATCATGCAGATGAAATTCGATTTCATTTTAATCTAGGCAGAGGTACTAACGCCCTCATTTCACCAGATATGTTTTACCCGCCGTGTAAGAGGGGGCGAGCCCTTAAACTCTTTATATGGCTTTGAAATGCCAGAACAAAAAGATTATTTTAAAATGAAAATATTTTAAAGATAATATAATACATTTCAGCGCTTATGTCTACACTGAAATATATAAGATAAATATTATATTTATTTAAAAAGAAATTTTAGTCAATAACCACCATGATGTCCAAAAGTTATACAGTTTGATGTTGAATACGAAGTACGAAAGATAAAATCCATACTAATATTATGAATTTGAAAGTAACTCTGTCTGTCTTTCTGTATAGTCTAGAGCCTCAGGAATGATAAAGGCTTCTTTTTATCCCAATATTCCCATGGGAACGGGCACCGCACGGGTGAAACCGCGGGAAGCCACCAGTATTAAATAAAACGAATAAAATATTGTGTGGAATATATTAAAATATCGCATACGGCCGCGATTTAATTCACTGAATAATTTATAAGGATATGTGATTTATTGATATCCATATTTTGTTATTTATTCATATGGTGCTTACATACTCATGTTTCGTCAGTTGATAAATACGAGTGAATTTAATGTGGAAGAAGTGGCAAATTCAATCTTTTAACAGAAATAAAATAGTCTTTATGAATAATGGAATACAAATCAGTATAATCTCAATGATTTATCAGTGTTGGAATATATTAGATGGCAAGTAACAGGCTTAAAAAACACTAAGGAATAACTCACATATACCGTCAATGCGAATTTTTCGATGCTTGGAAATAGCAATCATTTTCTCAACCCATCTTCTATTAGGTTCATGAATTTTAGCACTTTCGTGACTTCTACGGTCTTAACACGATTCAAAGTTTTAAAAGGTGAAAGGAAAGTGATATTAACTAACATTAATATTTATAAATAACTAGCTGTTGCCCTCGAAATCGTCCGGGGTCCTGTGGTTTTTTAACTATCGCGCGGGAACCCTTTAGTTTTCTGGAATAAAAAGTATCTAAGATTTTACCAGGGCAGAAAAATGAAAATGAAAAAATGTTTATTTCATTTACAAACTCTTTGATTACAATATTGTGTGGTAACAGTTCTGGTAAGTATATATAATACCTGTATAAGGAAGTTACCGCTCTTCCATTTCACAATATCAAGTTAGGTGTGCAATTATTGGTTCTTTTAGGACTATAAGGTATCACCATGCAAAATTTTATAGAAATCGGTCCAGCCATTTCGGAGATTAGCCCGTTCAAACAGACAAATAGACAAACAGACAGAGAAACAAAATATATTTTTTGTATTTTTCGTCGTTTTACATCCCTTACTTGATTTTAAGCATTTTTTTTCTCGGTACAGACATTCGACCTCTTCCGTTTTATTATATGTATAGATAATTATTGCAAAAACATACAGATACTTGTTTTAATCTCATTAACTGCATCTCTGATTATTAATCAAATCGCTTGTTTACTTGCTCCAACACTTCCCCTTATTCTAAACTATCGGAAACTAAACAAATCACGGAATCTCTGTTCTTGTCACTTTTTATTGCACCGTGTTAGAGCGAGACGGGCCGTGACTTTCCGAATCGAATCCGTGAACCTACAGTTTAGAATAACGGCGCAGAGTTAATCTCAAGCGTGGATATCTACTGAGCATAGTTTGACAAGGATGGCGTTATGTCGGGATAGCGCCATTTCTTTCTAACGGTACTAAAGCAGAGATCTAAGCTTAAGTTTGATTTTAGAATACGTTCCTTAGTCCTGTATCTATCTGCAGCGCCGCCACTCCACCGAGCGAAGTTGATCTAATTGAGATTTGTGTTGCACTGCAGAAACTAATTATTTAAGCTCGGAACTGTGCACAATTTAAAATCACATTCTATTCCGTGGATTTGACCAAGAATTGTAAGATATTGGTATATTTAAAAGTAGGTCCTCAGCCTATATACGTCCCAATGCTGGGTACAGGCATTGCTCAAGGAGAAACACATGGGGAGTATGGGCCGTAACACCACCACGCTGGCCCAATGCGGGTTGGTGTGAAACAGTCGCAATAGCGATTAGGACCAACGGCTTAACGTACCTTCCGTTGCACAGAGGAGCTCGAGATCACAAAGTTTTGGTCACCCATCCACAGCCTGACCATGGCGGTATATGTACTAAACATTTGAATTATCGGAAGAGATGAACTGAAAAATGAATGAAGTGGATACTGAACTAACGAAGAATGAAGTGGATACTGAACTAATGAAGAATGAAGTGGATACTGAACTAACGAATGAGTGAGCGAAATGGACAATTATAATAGTAGTTTATGTAACTGTCACATAATATAGGTTATTAAAAACATTAGCGTGGTTTTAAAAACGAGCCTTGGCGAGTTTTTTAATAGTACCTATCACGCGAGTATTTAATACCGAGTTATGTGCAGTTACATACACTACTTTATCTACACTCATTATTATATAATATATAATAAAACAAAAAAATAATAAATTTTATTTATTGTTGGCTGCCTGTAAAACATTTGCCATAGTTTTGTGCGTTTTTAAGAAAAATAAGTGTTGTATAATGAGTCCAACCTGTTGCATGATGGTCATTATGTTACAGTCTCCATTTAAAAATTTTCGTTTTTATCATCTGTGTTAAAAAGTATGTCATTATGAGTTTGAGCCTGAGTTCATAATTCGAACATTATAACATGAGTGTAGATAAAAATATGTTTAAAAGAAAATATAATAAAGTCTTTTAAATACGTATTAGTAAAATACATTCATAAAGAAACATTTCATACCAACTTTTAAAAATCTTTTTCAGACTGCACTTTCTACTCCAAAAACCGTTTTTAAAATACAATAAACTAAGAAACATTAAATTCCCCTAAGCCAGAAGTCTATAGGTAATACAGGAGTCGAGCCGTAAGAAAAATTTCCTTGGAAATCTTTCTCAACAAAATTCTCATTTGAAGTTGCAGAGTCACGTGCCACGGCGCAATGTCTGTATAGCTTTTACTGTCTTAATGCTTTATAAAGAAGCCTAATTTATACATAATGACACTATACAGACACAGTTCAAAAAGTAATGTCAGCATGAAAATTATACTTGACGGCGTTCATAATAAAGGGAATTAAGCAGAATGGCGTTGTGCTTTTGCCATAAATGGAAAATATGGGGAAGATAACGATCCAGTGTTTTTCTCAGTGGAAATATGGAACTGGATATATTATGCATATATTCAGTAATGTTACGGCTGTCTGACACTTTAATAAAAGGTCATTGCATATTGGCTATATAAGTCACAGTTTTGGTTTGCTTACCCATAGCCTTTAATTGTATTTATTCACATTATCTTAAACATAACCATAATTAAATTTTTAGATAACAATCCAATGGATTGATATAAAATAACTTTCTAAATAATAGTTATAATAATAATATCTACAGACATTCACACTTATCAACTAGTCCCATTTTAAGCAAGTAAATGCTGCTTGTGTGACGGATACTAGATGACGGACAAATTTATTTAATAGATAAATACATATAATTTTTGAGAATATACATAATCTAATACATATATAATGAACATCCAAGACTGAAGAACAAATAACTGAAAATTCATCACCCAAACACTTGCCTCCACTGGGAATCGAACCCAGTTATAAATAGAGTTTCTATTGTAATTTAATTCAAATGTGCTCACGATTAGCTGTGGCTTTCAAGCCATCTTGAAGTTGAGACTGAGGGTGGAACAATTGCAGTAGAAATTTATTTCAAATAAGGAACTACACTTCGAAGTATTCGGATAGTAGTTTGTTTCCAATATTGGAAACGGGCGAAGATCTTTTTTTACATTCCATATATTCAAAGGTGTTTGGTTAGTAGGCAAGAAATACTAGGATAACTCCTTCTATCTTTTTGAATCATCCCTATCATAGAATTGAGAACTTTATAGCGGATATTTAGCTTAGATAATTACACAAGGAAGAAGTAAGCGAAGTAAACGATAACGGAAATATAAGTGAAAATTGAAGAGACTAACATTTAACATTTATACTAAACTAGCTGTTGCCCACGACTTCGTCCGCGGTAACTATGGTTTTTTAACTATCCCACGAGAACCTTTCAATTTTCTCTCAAAAACCCGATAGGTTTAAAATTGACAATGTTTCATACAAACTTTCATCCCCTATTTTATCCCCTTGTGGGTAGAATTAATCAAAATCCTTTCTTTGCGGATGCCTACGTCAGAACATCTACCTGCATGCCAAATTTCAGCCCGATCCGTCCAGTGGTTGAACTTTCCGCCCGCGCTCATCAGCTCATCAGTGCCCACTGCCACATTCTGTGAGCTATATCAGTATTCTTAGTTCTCCTCATTCCTTATTCACATATAGAAACTCTAAACAGACTTTGTTCTTTTATCAGTCATCACCATTAGCCCTTTTCATTATCCTCTTGTCAGTTCTTGGTAAAAATCGAAACAATTATATTACCAAAATAACGAATTATCTTTATGTTCAAGTTCTGTTTAGAATAATGTAAACCTATAAAGACAATAGTTGCTATTATTTGGTTTCTTGATATTTCAATTGTTCATTGTAATACTAAGAGGAGAAGGCAGTCTGTTAGCCTTTAGCTGAAGGCCCTGTGGCTGAATTGGAATTATGGCTACAAATTGTTCTATGAATATGCTAACAGCTTGGCCTGTTATATAGCAGTACCTATAAATCGTTTATATATATATTAAATTTGTATAAAATCTATATATTTACTTATTTTATATAACAAAACCTCTTGCAGACTATTAAATAAAATATTATTGGCGAGAGGTGGCAAAAAGAAACAAAAATAGTTGGTTTTTATGCATATATTATAAACTTTTTCAATACGTAACATAATATTAAGAAAGTAAAAACACAACCAATCGGCCTTAGAATAAAGAAGGGCCCAAATGTTTCTCGTTCTTTTTTGATAAAATATGTTATCGAATGGTAATAAAGTAGAAGTAATAAAAAAAACATGCAATTACTCCAATGAGATAAAATTTCGTAAATATAACAATACTGCAAGAAACCAACTCCTAGTGACTGCACTGATTAAAAGATCAAAACTTTATTAAAAATGTTCAAAGTAGGGTAGTTATACCTTAGGTTCATACGGGTATATTGAGAGACATTTATTATTAAGTATAATATGTTAAATCCCTATTTATATTTGACATAAAATTTGGCAGTCCTAATAATTCTTTGGCATAATTTAGTTTGCCATAACTATAGAAAACCCTACTTATATTGAGCAATACTTGAATAAGCAGCTCCATCGAGACTTGGCTAGTTTTTTACAGAATGTTTTTGGTGGCATCTAATTTAGGGGGTGGAACTTTTCGTATAATGTCGATTGTCTTAAAGTCGTTTGTCAAAAATATACGCCAAGAAATTATTTGTTGTGACCATTATGCCTTACATTTGTTATGCTTTTAAAAATTTTGCTCAAGGTTATTATGAGTTTTAAATTTATGCCTTTTAATACGTATGACAAACAATTTTAGCCTACACTATATTAGGACATTTAAAATTATGCGTTGCGAATATATGCAACGTGATGATTATTCCTATGAAAATTATGTAACATGATATTATTTCCATAAACGTTATGCCTAAATGGAGCCTTATAATTATGAATGATTTTATTACATTTTATAACCGATAACCGCAATTTTGTCAGCTTACGCGCAAGTAATGGGAATAATAGAGTCTATTTTTAAGTAACACACAAATTCAGTTCGTTTTTTAACATTACCGGGACACTTGTATACTTGCAAATATTTCTTGTGGCTGTTTGGTCAGTCTGGTAAAAATCACAGTCTCTTTTATATTTTGGATAAATTAAAGCCATGGAGAGTCAATTGGTGTCGAAAATCTCTCGCGCTCTTTTTTATTAAAATACCGAACACTATATCGTATAAGTATTTGTATGAGTTTTTTATATTTATTTTTGTGGTGACGAAATATTTTATAACGTAGTAACAAATGTGTGGCCTTTACAAATGATTGTCTTTGAACCGGTACCAAGCCGGTGGTTAGCAGTCAGAGTGTCTGACCACTTAATCAACTCAATCCTGGGAACGAAGCCGACAATAAATGCCTTAAGTCCTCAGCTAGACAGGTAGCAATCCCTCTATCCACCCGGTGAGATAGAATAAAGATAAAATAATTATATGAAATAGTACATTTTGATGTAGGAATTAATTTGGAAAGAAAGTACATCGAAAACAATGATTCTCATAGTCTCAATATGAGTAGTAAATAAAAAATTATAAATATTAGAATAATAAAAAAAACAAATTAAAAAAAAACATAATAAGGTTGATTGCAACTAAAAGTATTGAAATAAAACTGATATGGAGTTCAAATCTCTTCCTTTAATGTTGTTTTTGTCTGTTGCTTTTTACGTGCATCACGAAAAAACTACTCTTGAATGTACACATTTACATAGATGACACAAATGCATGTAGGTACTGTGCGTGTCCGAAAACACCGACCAAACGTCGGGGTTGGCCGCTGCTAACTAGTCTAAAAATGCCTTGTTGTGTGATAATTGACGCAGAGGCCTCAGTGGCATCGGTATTTTTCAATCAGTTTGAATCTGTCGTCTCTAAATTACGCTTGTGACGTCACGGTAAAAGTAAAAGTTGACACGTTAGGTTTCAAAAAGGTGGAAAAAACGTTATAAAATTGTGTTATCTATATGTATATTTGTGATTGAATAGATGGCGCTTATAGTGCAGGATTCATTTTACTACTTCATTACAAAATTCCACGCATATTTAATGTATTGTACAGGCAAAAGCTAGTTCTAATATATAGGTATGCAGAATAGAATACTTTGAAGTTAATTCAAACTTTAAGAATACTGTATACGATAAAAAGCTAACCAAAATGGTTTTGTGACTGTATTAAGGTCATGAAAGAATACAAAAAGGCTTTTAGTTAGGTAACCTTTTTTATGCTGGTTCACCTAGTAAGGCTACGGGGAATCGGCTTATATGAAGGCTTCGCCACTAAAAGCTATGCAACTTTAGATCTTACGTGGCTAGAAATGTTTCCATTTCAAATGGAAAATCCTATTTTCTTCCACATCATCGAAGCTTATAAAACAGCAATATTCGCACAGAGAAAAGAAACCTGTGATTTTATAAGCTTAAATTTCAGAGCAGAGGGAAATATAAATAAGTATTCGCGTATCGAATACATATTGCATTTATCTTCTACTCAAACTAAAAGGACATAAACTGTATTAGGCATGATCTTACGAAAACATATTCGCATCTTGGCTCAGCTGAATACTAAACTAACCTGGGGCCTGTGCAGCCAACTGCGTCTCTAGCTTATTATGTATTTTGTGGATTTGAAATGTTTCCTTCCGATAGAGCAAGATGCAATTTTATTTTGGACATGTTTGAAATAATTTATTTAATCGAAGATGCAACATATAAAGTTTGGGAATCCAGACACTTTCCATCAGACAGAAGGTATGTTTTGTTGTCCTTTAATAAGAATCTTCATATTTTATTTCAATTCTATTTCCTACTATAATTGTCTAATTGTCTACGTAATTGAGGTGATTTGAGTTTTGTCTCTTCCGATGCTGGAAAATTATATAATTTAAGAAATGTGCCAGATATTGTAGCTTCTTCTTCCTTGGTATTTCCTATCAAAAGAAGACCAAATTGCAAGAAAAATCAGTATATAGTTGCGTAGTAATCGTCTAAATTAATATTCTTACTTTTTTCATTGCAAAAAAGGTAAGTAAATAAATTTTTGATAAATGGTTGCTGAGGTGTATTGGACGTTCTTCTCGAACACGTAAATATGTGATATATGGCTTGAAAGGGGAATATTTGGGAAAATGGGAAACTTGTACTCGAATCTGAACTTTTTCAAAGAAACATGGGTCGTAAGGCAATAAAATATTATCGGTCTCGAATACTAATGACACAGAACAGAACATTTCTATGGTAAGCTTACAATATTTTGTAGTATTACGATAACTCAAATTGCCAAGTTTTACTGTCATTACTTGTTACGTCGTAAATTATCGCCATTCATTTAATATTCATCTATAAAAATTTTGGAGATATTTTGTCAGGAAACTCTGTCTGTATGTCTTGCTTTCACGTCAAAATTAATGAACCGATTCAATTGAAATTTGGTACACAGATAGTCTGGCTGATAGAGCCCGAGAAAGTACATAGGCTACTTTTTATCCCGATATTCCCATGGGAATGGGTACCACGCTGGTTATCAATATCTGTTCGACTGAGCATTATGTGACATATTGCGTCAAAATGTAATATCTTGCCGAATTTTAAAAATTCTGGGTATTGTAAAATAATGACACGACAACAGAGATATATCACCATGTCAACAATTAATAAGATGACACTGACAAGAAATATTATTATTTTAATAGTTCGAGGTTTTAGTTCAACTATTAA
Organism: Parapoynx stratiotata; assembly: GCA_910589355.1. Taxonomy (NCBI): domain Eukaryota; kingdom Metazoa; phylum Arthropoda; class Insecta; order Lepidoptera; family Crambidae; genus Parapoynx; species Parapoynx stratiotata. Next base: position 6,511,310 of record OU342466.1, read on the forward strand.
CAATCAACATTTTGCTGATAAGAGGTAAGAATGTTATGTTGAGCACTTTGTAAAAAAACAATGCTGTGTCAACAAACACTCAAAAACTTTTTGTAAACTTTTATCGGCGTTAAATCAATAGCCACGCGAACGACGTCGCGTGCACAGCTAGTTAAGATATAAATTAAACTATTCTCTGCTTGACATAGACGAAGCAATATGTATACATTATTGTTGCCTGACACTTATGAATGGTCGCGGATGACGCCTGAAACACAAGATCAATGTTGCTTGATGTGTCTTGGCAAAGACTCTATGACAGTTTGTCAACTTGCTTTCTGCCAACCACTGCCTGCACCGCCAATTATTGCGATACTAAACACCTCCAATTTAGTTAAGGATTTATTAAAAATGTTATTTTGAATTAAAAGCACTTGAGTTTATTTTTTACTTTTAGGTCCACTTGCACGAAAATTAAATTCAGATTTCTCTCTTCTCTTTAGATTCTTTCTTCGGTCAAACGCAACTCGAATTTGTAAAAATTGTAAAAAGACATTTTTAATCTCAGCATAGGGGCCCTCAGGAGTGCCTCGCGTGATGTATTATCTTTAATTTTTTTATTTATCAATCATAATTTCTCAACTCATCTATTTTTCCAGTTTATGTAAAAATAATCAGTGGAAACGTTTATGCACTTTTAGGTTTATTGTATTATTGTACTGTATGTTTCGCTTAAATAAATAAATAAACAAAAAAGATTGATTGATTTAGTGATTTTTTGACATTTTGGCCATAGTGAAAATATAAAAACAATTACAATTACTTATTTTCCTGCAAGAGGACGTTAGTCCATTATTTATTTGGTATTAATTTGTAAAATTCAGTATCAATACAGGTAAGTAAATATAATTTAAAAACGAATGAATTCACAAATTTATGATCACCAAAGATGTTGAATTCATTGGTAAAAAAGTAATTTTAATCCCAAAAGTTGTGTATTTATAGTCTGTTGTTTATGCGGAAAAGTTAAGGCTTCTAATGTAGCAGCGAAATGTGTAAATAAAAATGAATTCCCTCTACGAGAATTCAGTCTATTATATCTTAATTTACGCTGGAACTCCAAAGAACTTTCTAAAGTAAAGTCTACACAAATAAGAAATTAGTGCTAAGAGACGATAGTGTTCTTTGCCCTTATGCCAGAGAGACCTATTTGGACTTTAGTTTGATCAAATCCGCATAATGAAGAATACACATTTCAGGACGCCCGTAGGATTTGCTTCGGCAGATTCTGGTTAGTTCCCGGGGTTAGGGTTTATCGGAGAGTTTTAGTGTGTAGTGCCGCTATTTCTGGTGAGCACCACACGTGGGATAATGGGAGATAATCATATTGATTTTTTCAAATGAATAAAGATTTTCTAATACATAATATCTTCGTCAATATTAAATAATTTCCTAGAAAATATGAAAAAGCAATTTTAGAATCTGAGAAATATATAATTATTATTTGCTTAACATCTTTTCGAGGAACAAATCTCAGCACCCTTTTACCTGCAAATGAAGGTATGTAATAAGAGAATAAGAGAACCTTTATATTGTACTTGGGGTATACAGACGGTATGAAAAATGTTGTGGGAGCATACGTGACGTGTTTTAGACTCAGGGCCTCCAACTTTAAAACAATTGTGTACGTTTTTTATTATTGCGTCTAGAAAAGGTTTGTTTTTTCTGGTGCAAAAGGTTACTGTTTCACTGAATCAAACGTAAATACAGTTATTACGTATATTATTTTTTCCACACTGTGCTCTGTCTATAACAACATGGGCTACGAAGCGCGTCATTTACATTGGAACCGAAACATATCAAGCGTAATGTGAGTGTAAATATAAATACCTTCGGGGATACAGGTGTGAATTGTGGTGATATGCTATTTGTTGTGGAATGTTTTTAGGGGAATCATAAGTAGTTTATTTAATAAAAAAACTATACCTTTTGGCCTTACGACATTTCCTATAATCTGTGTTCGGCCAAGACTAATGAAAGCTAGCCTAAGTCTTCCTAACTCACTACCCGCAAACTACTTCGATTAATGAGTCTCGGGAGAGATTGGCAAATGTATACAACTGCTTTACATAATGGAGTCTGATAACTGCTGTAAAAATTTCCACTAGCTTATTGTTGTTTCATATTGAACTCTAAACACGAATACAGTAGTGCTAATTTGTCTTAACGCACTAAGAGGCGTGTTTACTGGATTCAGGAACTGTTTTAAGCACCGGGAACTTTCGAAAGTGTTGTTTTAATAAATAGGCATGTAGACATTAATTTACACTTACGTGGAAATATGTTTCGTGCAGAGCTTGTTTGTACCAAAAAAATAAGTTTTATCTACAAAAACAGTGATGTTATTTCGAGAACTGGTTGAATTTTAAGTAGCTTTAAAAGGTTGCGAACAACTGTAAAAAGTTACACTTCTGGCCGATTATTCTACAGAAGTTCCAAACATTTTTGGATAGTTAGGCCATTAAACTTTTTGTGAAACCTTTTATTCGGACAGTAGAATTAAGTGTATAGGCTTCGGGGTGTCTCAAGTTTTGATGTTTATAGTATCTGCGTAGCCTACGCAACACTTTCAAGCCGGCAGGTCTCTGCCGGAATGTCTCCTTTGGGATTCCGCTCCCAGATTTATATTAAAGCGTGGTATGAATATTCAAGCCACCCATTTATTTATTTATTTACATGGAGACTGGAGTGCACTGTGATATTGAAGTTAGATTATTTATGTGGGTTTCAGATTTTGAGCTGTGTCTAAATACCTATATTTTTTCGTGCTGTATACAATGTTTAATGTTAAAAGTTAAGTTTAATCTTGCCTTCGTTGTAAAGTAGTTGTAGTTGCAATGCTGTCTTATGGCTGTACATCTTATGCCCCAGGTTATTAAAGCATATTTTCATTGTAGACAAATATTATCCCTCGAACATATAACTTATTTAGTTCTCATTAAACATATTTCGTATACACGCCAATGCGACCAAAACTTTACTTTATTCATCTAATTCACAAAGCATTGTTGATACAAATATTAATTATATTACTGTTCACCGTGATGTGTAATTACGTAGTTCCGGAGTTTGCTAAATTGTTGTTCTTCAGAAGAGCGGCGTCCTTTAATACAAACAAGAAGTTGCTAAAAGGAAGACTCCAAATCTGGTTTTATATTTATGAAAAAAAAAAAAAAGTTTTATTCCATTCTAAGGTGGTCGATTTGAGCTAGATGGTAGGTGGGATGTAAAAGTTATTTTTTTTTATATGTGACATATCCAGAACTATCTAACTATATCAGGTTTATAATTTTAACAAGCTTTTACCCGAGGCTTCGCTCACGTTAGAAGTATTATTATTAATTAGGTAACTTTCATCCCTTATTTTATCCCCTTAGGGGTGTTATTTATCAAAATCCTTTCTTAGAAGATGCCTACGTCATAGTAGCTTTATGCATGCAAAGTCTCAGCCCGATCGGTTTAAAATTGATAAAGTTTCATACAAACTTTCATCCCCTATTTTATCCCCTTGGGGGTAGAATTAATCAAAATCCTTTCTTAGCGGATGCCTACGTCACAATATCTACCTGCATGCCAATCTTCAGCCCGATCCGTCCAGTGGTTCGGGCTGTGCGTTGATAGATCACTATGTCAGTCAGTCAGTCACGTTTGAGTTATATATATTAGGTCCTTATGAAATTCGTGATTTGTATGGAGATTTTGGGGATGTCTGCATTTTCCATACTAACATTTTTTCAGATTTCTCCACAACGACAAATCCAGAGATAATAATATTTTGCATGTATCATTAGACAAGCTTTAGCAATATGTGTGTGAATACGCTTGATAAAAATTATTCATCTTTTTTATGTTAATGCAAATCAAATGATGTATTCGGGAGGCCGTTAAAAATAATTGTCTTTGTGTCTAATTTTAACACAATTAAACTTACAAAAAATTATCTAATTACGAGCTCAAATATATGGTCTATTTTGAGAAGAGGCAATTATTTTATAAAAATGTTCTGAAACTTAATAGTTACGGACAAATTGCTAAGACAGAATAAAAACATCAATTTCATAGGTAAGTACCCAATATTTAGATGTAATAAAAAACTAATAATAGAAACCCGTTGATTTTATATAGCAATGCATCGGTTAACACTGAGTAACTAGTGGTAACTATTATAGAGGACTTTGTCCACTGCTGGACACAGGCCTGCCGCACGCCACCGCTTTCGAGGTCTTTATTAAGAAGATAAACCCATAATAGTAATTTATCACTGTCGATTCATGGCCCGTCGATAAAATGCATAGATATACATACATAGTCACGCCTTTTTCCCATAGGGGTAGGCAGAGATTACTTCTTCCCATTTGCTTAGCTTGATCCATAATAATTGCTATCAATAACGTCAAGCCTATGTGATTTGGTGTAAGCTTTCACAAATCATGTTGAATGACAATAAACTTAATTTTCAAATCCTATGCGTCTTCCATTTAGCGATAACGATAGGGGTTTTCAAAAGGCATCTTGTCTACTAGCCTTGTACACCCATCGTTATAACTCAAATTTTCCTTTTCTACATCTCAAAAGGCAGCGGTATCGAATTGGGACGGACGGGGCACTACTCGTTCGAGAGGCCGAGGGAAACGCGGGTTCGATCCCACCGCCTGTACCACTGAGTTTGAACAAAACTAATGTACAGTTCATTGTGAATATCGCTTGCGTCACATTGTGCCCGGTGCATGGCAACAGGCTCGCCACCTGTTACATGGGGACCTAACATATCTGGCGAAATGTAGGTGTTTACACCCCTGCCTACCCCTTCGGGGAAAAGAGGCGTGATGATATGTTATGTTACATCTCAAAGGTAGGGCAAATGTGAACGTATAATTAATAATACCCTTAAGGTCGGAAAGCTTCCATAAAATAATGCGAAATTTCCTATTCAGTGTTAAACATCCAATTTTCGAGTAGACTAGTAGCGATGTCATAATTAACAAAGGGTTGGGACACAGCCCATGCATAACTAAAGCGTGTGACCCCAAAACGGGACCTTCGTAAACTATAGGCTTTGACTGGAGTTTCGGAACAGATTCCCTCTAGAACGGACTAGATGTTGATCTTAATAATGGTAACGCGGGAACTAAGAACATGAACATTTTCTAGCATGTCTGCCAAGAGCTTAATGATGTTTTATGTATTATATAAACACAGCACGAACAATATGAGGCTTTTAATCAAAATAGTACATTAAATTGTGAATACTTTAGATTCCATTTTCTCTATATGTTTCTTCATACTTTCGGTAATATTTAAACAATATATTGCGGAGCGTTTGCATAATATACATAACTTCAGAAACAAATAATTGACAGTTGTAATAAAGTTAAAACCAATAGTTAAGTGATAACAATATTGGGTCCTTACCTATGAAATTGGTGTTTTTTTCTCTCTTAGTATTTTGTCTGTAACTATTAAGATTCCAGAGTATTCCTTATAAAAATAATTACCTCGTCTAAAAATAGACTATATTTTTGAGCTCTTTTGATTTGTTTTGATAATTTGTTGTAAGTTTAATTGTGTTAAAATTGGACACGGAGACAACTCTTTATAAGTGCCTACCGAATACATCATTTTATTGGCATTCACTTGAAAACGATAAATAATTTTTATGAAGTGTGATATAACACATATTACTAAAGCTTGTCTAATGATAGATGCCAAATATTATTATCTTTGGATTTGTCGTTGTGAAGAAAACTGAAAAAATTTTAGTATGGAAAATGCAGAATTCCCCAAAATCTCCATACAAAACACCAATTTCATATGTAAGGACCTAATATACTTGTATATTTTATTTAAATAATCTTTTCGATAAAAAAAAAATATTAAGCACTCATTCAAAATACTCATTCTCATCACGAATTTCCGACAAAAATGTAACTCAGAATTGAGATACACAACTAATATAAACGGAACCTTAATCCCTTCTATTTTTTACCGACTTCAAAAAAAGAAGGAGGTTCTTAATTCAAATGTTACCTCATAACTCTTAAGTTTATAAATCGATTTTCAAGGACTTACAGTTTGACTGCATTCGATAATTTCTACTGCATCGCTAGATATAAGTTCTCTTTAAAGCACATCTAGGGAAATAAAATTCCTCGAATTTATCTTGACTGCAGGTCTCGAAAGGCCTCGTGCGGCCTTCGAAGTCCAAGTTACAGAATAGTTGTCGAGTGAACTGGCTTCTTCAGTAAACTATTTATTAATCGCAGATGGCATTTCACTTATTTTACCTTGAACATTCTCAAGATTCTGCACTTTATAGTAAGGCTTATTTTATAACTGTCAAGCTTTATGAGATGTTTAAAACCCCCTTACTAATAAACGAGTTATAAGGAAGGAAAAGTTATTCAGTGTTTGTCACTTTCTGACAACTACTGTCTTCTGAATGTCTGACGAAGACAAAACACTGAATAACTATTTCAACCTTATACCTCGTTTATTAGTAAGGCCTTTAGCGTATTTATGTTAGTTGTATTACGTATTCAATTGGGGTTTATTAATAGAAGTAAGTAATCGTTAGTGAGTTATTTATAGTATTAATTCTGAGAACATTATTTATTTATTTTTGGCGCCGACACAGGGGTAAGGGCTTTACTCATATGCAACTCTATTAATATATTATTATGTTAATAACTAATTAATCATGCATAGTTTTAAGAGAGTACTTCGATGCTTAGTTTGCATATATTTTTTGTATTGTGTTTGATTTCGTTTTGTCCCTCGGGTAATCGTCGCCACCAGAGGATTCTTCGCACCCTGGTGCCGGCGCTGACGTCCGTCACAGTATGGCCTCCGATACCGTCGGGCACTTGGGGCCGTCCATGATCGTATAAATGGCCGTCCATTTGCAGTTATTTGGGGGGTTTGGCCCTTCTTCCTCCTTCCTTCTTCCTCACGCTGGCCCAGTGCGGGTTGGTGGGAAGCGCCAGAGCCTCGTTTGTTATGTAGCAGAGTGTACCACGTGCAGGTGAGGTTGGCTTGAGTCCAGTGAATTGTTACTTGGGGCCCTATTCACTTATTATTATTTATCTATGAAATATATATTTATCCGTCATGTGTCCGTAACACAAGCAGCAATAGTTGCTTAAAATGGGGCTAGTTGATAGGTGTGAATTTCTGAAGATATTTATATTTCTTTTATTAATTTAGTTTGTCAAGCCTCGGTTTTGCAACATTAAAAGGCCGATTAATTCTTAGTCTCTACATTTGTCAGACTTTCTTAAAGGGGCTATGAAGCTGAGAAAACATTCTAAGTTATATAAAACTTGTTGCCTTTGTTTGTTGTTAGTGGAAGTTACAAATGTTAAGAGCAAATCTTGTTCACACTCTATTTATTGGTCACCGCGAACATTTCTCTCATTTCCTCGGAAAAGTTGAACAACTTTATTATTTATACCCCTCTTATTAATATAAGTGTCTTGAATATGTGTGTGCTTCTGTAAGTCGGTTTGTTAGTTGTATCGCCATTGTGATTGTTAAATATTATGTCAGACCCATCCATATGCATTGAGCAACCGCGTTAGTGTTAAGCTGGCTTCCGACGGTCGGATATATTGCAGATTTATGAATGTATATCATTCATTAATCTACGTCGGTCGGTAATATCACCGATCATGGGAAGACAGCTTTACGGATTACGGCCCTTACTACTCATGTATTTTCTATTTAGGAAGGCAGTTCCTCGTAACAGTCTTCAGTCTTCCGGCAGCTCCATGCTGGGGCTGATGGTGGAAGCGCTTAATTCGATCTCTGAAGGAACTGTTGCGCAGGAATCTCGGACAGAAGACTGTTAGTTACGAGGAACTGCTGACGATATTGTGCGACTGTGAAATTGTGATGAATACCTTATATCGCAAATGATACGGATCAGCTAAAACGCCATACTCCTGCATGTATTCTTCAAGGGTTACCTACTAGCGAAATGCCAGACTTGGATCAACTTGGATCAGCGACTTAGGTTATTTTCTATTACATATGACAGGTAAGCTCTTGACCTTCATCTCACCTGATGGTAAGTGACGATAAGGCCGAAGGTGGAAGCGAGCTTCACCTGTAATCCTCAACTACTGAGGAACTGGCTATCTTACCTCTGATTGCCGGTACACAACAATGCTTAAAACATCGTTATTGTAAGACGGTGGTAGCTAGCCAGGCGGGCTTAGAAGCCCTACCACCAACCAAACCGAGCAGAAAAACTTCTGCCCCCATGGGGAATCGAACCCGGACCTCTCGATCAACACCCGGTGGTGTGAACCACTAGAGCAGAGAGGCGGTTACTTGTGCAAACTATGGGATGATCTCTCCGGGAAATAGCAAGTCTTGTTTCGGACTCTAATTTAAATGTAGGCGACGTTGTGCTAATGGAGACTGATGAAAAGCGTATAAAGTGGCCTCTTTCGCGTGGCGATTTCGCATGACTACTCGGCGAAGAAGAATTTCGGTTTTGGGCTTCCGCCCAAAGGATTTCATATTATTAAAATAAACTACTACTGTATCATCAGGTAGTGTGGAGTCATTTGTTGAACTTTTTATTAAAAAAAAAACTGTGTTTAAAATGTTTTTGGTTCCGGACAAGTTGTCTTTGGAACTTAAGTGAAATAAATCCGATCTTTTTTCATTGTATTTTCTACAGTGATGACTGCAGAAAAAAGATAATAAACATGATAAGGAAAGTCTTAACTCTGTGTCAAAAACAAATAGATGTTTTTTTTGATAGGCCATTAAAAATGTTGTTTTAATATAAACGTCTTTCGGTCATGCAATGCTTTTTTTGTTTTTGCAGCAGCATAATATCACTTTCCTATATCATAAAAAGTTTCTCAGTTTGTATAAATAAACAGTAAAAGACCAATAAATCAGAAGAACAGTTCTTATAATTTGATTAGCAAAAAGTTTGCGTGCTATAAAAGTAAGCAGCGACAGACAGCATTACGTATTAACGGCGAAACTCTCGATAGCGAGCAAAAAACCGGTAGACGTGAAACAGAGGCCCTAAAACCACCCAATGTGTCCCAAAAGTAATATAGACATAGTGCCATTGACACAAAAACTACAATATTGAGAGAGGCAGGAGGCAGGCAGAGATCTCTGTTAGGGATATGTCCGCCCTTGCAAACATATGTTAACAACCTGTTTTATGTATGTGTTTTTCAAATTGCAATAAAGAGTATATATATAAAGAGTATATATTGAACCGAAAGCGTATTTATATGTACTTCGCACTGTTTGCAAGATAGTAATAAAAAAAGGAGAAGAAAAATATTATAAAACGTTAACATTTATTATAAAAATAAACACCGCATCGTATGGGGTAACAACTCACCGGTACAGGACTATAGAGTCCATTTTTTAATTAGTCACTAATTTGACAGTTTAAATGTCATTTTGCGTCAGTGATTTTAAATTATCTAAACTACGCGTGTTTCCCGCGAGTTCGTCCGCGGGCACTATGTATTTTTGACTATTCCACGGGAAATCTTTAATTTTGCGGAATAAAAAGTATCTAAGATGTTTACCAGGGGTATAAGGTATCACCAAGCAAAATTTCATTGAAATCGGTCCAGCCATTTCGAAGAGGCCCTTAGTGATTTTTTGACATTTCTAACATGCCTAAGTTGTCAAAAAATTACAAAATCGAGTTTTAAGAGAGTTTCGTGCAAGCATAATGTACGCAAACCTTAGAACACATACATACATATAATCACGACTATTATCCCCTAAGGGTTAGTCAGAGGCTAGACAAAATATGGTAGAAATGTAGCTGCAAGGGTCCACCGGAACCAAATACATTTTGAAAGTGGTCTATGAGAAAAAAATGGTCTATAAAAAAAATAAGGGAACCCCTGGACTAGACGAAAGCACCGCAAAAGCAGTCCACTGCCATAGTCCGCGCTTCACCAAGCAGTGACTGCACTGAGCTTGACAGGAACCCTTAGAAGCCTAATAAAAAATCTCTCAAGTTCCGCTAATTGGTAACCAAAGACAATGCTGTATTTAAACAGAGGAATCATACAATTGCCTGCGACGTGTTAACGGGATTACATTTTAACGCCTCGATAGAGAGCAAAAAACCAGTAGACGTGAGACAGAGGCCCTAAAACCCCCAAAACCTCCAGCGTGTCCCAAAAGTAATGTAGTCGTAGTTCGTGTCACAACAAAACTACCGTATATTTTGCAGGGCCGTTTGCGTTGAGGCTTGCACGGTAATTTCTGAACCTGCACTCGATCTACTTCACGTTTGCTCTCGGAATAATTAAATTCTTGTATATTCGCAGACTCAAATTTATGCTTTTGTAACGTTATATTTTGGCTCGTTGAATAATTTTAATGCTACGTTCTAAAGTTTATTAATCATATATTGTACAAAAATATTTTGAAATGCTTTTTTTTGGCAATTTTTTTTAAATAAATAAATTAAAAATATTTAAATAAATAAATAAAGATTACAGATTTGCACTTGCTACATGCTTGGCGCACATCTTTCTCTTCTTCTGCTCTCAGTACTAACATCATACAAGCGCTTCAGTTTGCCTTCAAAATAAACAAATGATAGTAAATGAATTACTACTGATATTCACATATATCAAATAGCACCAGAAAGCAGATTACGCGCGTGTAAATACGGCGACGGTGACGGATAAGTATAACAAAATAATACTATTATAAATATGGCTATCATCCATAAATTTTATTTGACAGTACGTGTAAGTAAGTACTCAATAAGTTTCCAAGCGGTAGCCGGGTTGGGACGGACGGGGCACTACTCGTTTAAGAGACCGCGGGAATCGCGGGTTAGATCCCACCGCCTGTACCACTGAGTTTGAATAAAACTTATGTACAGTTCATAGTGAATATCGCTTGCCTTACATTGTGCCCGGTGCATGGCAAGAGGCTCGCCACTTGTTACATGTAGACCTAACATATCCAGCGAAAAATTAGTGTTTAACAAATCTGAAAGAGAGATTTGAATATTACAGTTAAGTGAGTTTGTAATAAAAATAAGTCCATTAAAGTTACCTTAATAATATTGTCATCAAAAATAGTGAATTTATTTTGTAGTCCTTCCAACACAACTGTTATATGAATTCGGTTTCGGGCATAATAAATACTGCTCGTAAAAATAATTAAGTACTCAACGTAATCGCTGGGATGTTTAAAACCGCTTAAATAATTAATATATTTGCACAACCAATACTTCATCAGATAATAATGATAGTATTAAACAGTGCGCAGTAAATATGTGGTTCATTTCTGTTGTGATAGAGAACAATGCCCGTTCTGATTCAGGCCATTATGAAGCAAGCACGTTGTTCCCTTCCAGTCGAACGAAGATACCGCTAAAATCCGAGGGAGATAGGAGCATTCCTTCGACCTCGCTCAGCTGTCAGTACCTGATTCATTTGTCTCTTACAAGCAAACAGGAGCATTCAGAAACAATGAGCTGCTTAGAAAATCGAACAACCACTCCCTATTGTAATAATAATGTAATATGCGGAGTATGTTTAGGTAGAATGATCACTTTTTGTTGGTGGCTATTTACATCTACATTTTACAAAGAGTCGTTGTGAACCATCTCTTTAACAAAACGTGAACGATTGATCGTAAAAGTCGAAAATGAAATTTAAACTTCTGATTCAATGTAAGTTACATAAAATTTGAAATTTATCAGTGTTACGTCAAAGTTTCTAGGCAAATGTGACTTGTACAATCCTGCAAATTTATAGAGGTAGTTATAATTCTGAGGACAATTTAGAGAGACAAACCACTTAAATGTCGCCGAGTATAACCAAGTTCTCAGCGATATTCTTCATTATGAGAGTACGCGTGTAACCAGAACGTACTCAAAGTAAAGTGTATATGTTAAGGTATATGTAAGTTTGCACGTTAGTACCCTAACATTTATTTTTAAGTTTTACAGTTTGGGTTTGCATGAATAAATTTTACACTGCTTTGCGTATTTTTATGATTTCTCGTCTACAAAATACGTGTTCTAGAAACATACATTTTGAGTCAAAATAGGTGAATTTTTAATCAAAATAGGTGAATTTTGACAGTTATTTGTAGTGTATTTTGACAGTTGTTTGTAGCGAGGTTAATCGATTCCCATATCAATGTGAATGGTCCATAAAGCTCATCTGTCAAAATACACTTATTAAATTATTCAGACTGTTAATGTGTGTTAAAACATACATAAAGTTATTTTTAATGCCCTCATAACGCTCTCTGCAAATTTAATTATGGGTATAAAGTAGAAAGTTAGAATAGATTCATTTCTTTGAATAATCAATCTAGGATGACATGAAGTTAAAAAGTGGTAGTTAAATCATAATATTTTATGCGATGACAATATTCGTATGTTGGCTGTAATGGGCTGAATGAGAGCAGCCGAAAATCGAGAGCGGTGGCGTGCATTTGGGTAGACCTATGTCCAGCAGTGGACGAGCAAAGGTTGTTGATGATGATGATGCCATTGTGATTGTGACAAAAAGTCGAGTATGGCAAATAGGCTGGAGAATTTTACTGAAACAAACCAATAATTTGTTATACTGACAGGTAGTGCTTTCAGGATCTGAATTGTGCTAACTGAAAATGAACACTAAAGAAGCTTACAAGGCTTTTTACCTTCACGAGTTTATACTTGAATGGCAGCTAACCGGAGCGAACATGTCTAAAAGCCTACAGGCAGCGGAGAGCGGCAACGATTATTTATTTAGGAAATTGTCTTTGTCTATTTCCTAGTTTCGTAGCTAGCTTTTCAAAGACGAAACCTTAATTTCCTACATTTCCGTCTGCTTGTTGTTTTATAGGACATTTATTCCTTATTTCTAGACTGATGACCATGACATTGTAGTGTCAAACGGTTTACTGTTCTGGTTCTAAATTGTAAGTGGAAATGTTAAAGGATAAGTTAGGGAAAAAGACTGTACCTATACGTGACACAAATTACGTTTTTGTTTCTTTCATGCTGTAGCTAATTGTAAACAAATCTAATGATATAGCAATAAAAAAAGAAATAGACATAAAAAAAGAAGTGTGAATAAAATCATATACATATACCTATCTAACGTTCATCATTATAGATACATATATAGGCTGGAAAACAAATGGGCCCTGGAGGGAAAGTATCTAAAATAAATAATAGTAGGTTTATTTATACATACAATTATGTGTACATTAATTGTATGTATAAATAAACCTACTATTATAATAAAGCATATAATATGATAAAAAAGCACATTATTAAAATTGAAACTATTATTATTATTAACATTATAAACTTTTACCAATAGTTCCAGCCTCAGTAGCATGTGCAGCGCATAATGATATAATAATATCATTGTTATCACGACCAATTGTCAAATTCCATAGTACTTGGACAGTCGCAGACATAATGCGGTGTTCATGGTAAGAGGGCTGGTTCAGTTATGACTTGATAATAAATACTATTTATCAGTACCTAATCCAGGCCAAAGCAGGGTCCAAGGCGAGAGAACTAAAAGAAAACTTTCCGCCTTATGGTAAGAATTACCTAAAGGCTATCGAACAGTTACAAGATCGCTTTGCAAGAGAAGATTTGATAAAAGAAAACTATATTAGAGGACTTCTTCAGTTGATCATGGTTTTGGTATTATTAGTCTCCAATATTCCTTCTGGCTTGGGAGGATGTTGAGAACTCCTCTGTTTGTTGTCTATGTTTTAAATTGACTTTATTAAAATCCCTGTACTATTTGTCAATTCAAATTATTTTCATTCGCCAAAAATCCCTGTATTTACAACATTTTCTGGCGATTTGAATAATGAATAAAAAAGAGAACTTTCGGTGTAAATTTTATGTAATTTTGAAGTTAATTCGAATTGACAAATAGAACGGGGATTTTTATAAAGTTAATTTAAAACATAGACAACAAACAGAGGAGTTCTCAACAATGTATAATAGCAAAAGGCAAAAAATTATTAAAATTTTCCATGTGAAAATGTGGAACAGACTCGGCTGAAACAATAACAATGTTTTTGTTCAATTATTCAATATTGAGTATGGAGCTGAAATTCTTTTCAATAGTGTTCGAAAAACTATTTGTTTTGTCATTCTTTAGCTTTGCATAGATGAAAGCAAGCCATTGTCTACTTTCCTCTCGCATACTACCTATTTAAATGGAATACACTCAGTAATTTATTTCTTTGTCACATTCTGAAAAGCGGACCCTGGTATAAGGCCGGGAAAACGCTAGGCAGAAAAAAAAATCTATAACTATATATATAATAAAACTGTAGAGGTCGAATGTCTGTACATAGAAAAAAAAACTTAAAACCAAGGGGGTTGTAAAAAGAAGGAAAATACCAAAATATTAGTTTTTTTTTTAATAATGTTTTAGCTCTACATTAAGCTACTTTAAGTAGAGCGCTATGGACTACGATCATACTTAAACAGCGTGTTTTTATTTCATAATTAAAAAGATGGTTTTTATTAGATTAGTTTAGACAGATTTGCTGGTTTATTCTTATAGAGATATATATGGATATTTGTTTTTATTATGTCAAATGGTTTTTTATTTATACACAATTTTATGACGTAATTGATGTGTTTTCATATATGATATAATATACAAAATAATAGTAATATAATATACAAAATAATAGTAATAAGTTTATGTTTTGTTAAATTCTTTAAGATTTCTTTAAAAATATTAGTTTATGTAACTGTCACATAACACAGGTTATTAAACACGAGCCTTGGCGAGTTTTTTAATAGTATCATGCGAGTGTTTAATACCGAGTTATGTGCAGTTACATACACTACTTTGCACCGAGGCGCTATAGCTATATTAGCGACTCTTTGCTGTCATTGCGCGCTTTCTGGCCATTTTTCTTGTTGCTTCCATTTTTAAATTTACTGTCTGTCTCTTTTTATTTGGTTTGTTCTCGAAATTCATTTTTGCAAGACTCAGCGCCTAGAGCGGTTGACTCCCCGCCAATAATTTTAAATATAGTTATAAATATGTGTTAAACTCACATATAAAGTCTATAAGGTTATTTAAGGCACTATTGTAAGTACCTTTTATAATACATTTAGTTTTAAAAGTGAAATTGTTTTGTGAAATTTACCCTTTTATATAATTGTTCCAGTAGTGCCTTAATTTATAAATAAAAACCGACCAAGAGCGTGTCGGGCCACGCTCTGTAAAGGGTTCCGTAGTTTTTCATATGAGATAAAAAAATGCTTGCATTTAGTGTTAAGTCACTAATTTAGTTCAAAAATAATTTTGTCATCAAGTCCATTTTTTCCTAGAATTAGATTATCCGCGGACGTACAGACAGACAGATATGGCGAACGTATAAGGGTTCCTAGTTTGCTACGTAACCCTAAAAAGATAGAGACGATTATTGACGGAGTTTCCTTTTAACCATCGGTCCACCACGTCACAACTTTATCTACACTCATTCTTCAAAGAAATAAAACAAAAAAAAAAAATTAATTTTATTTATTGTTGGCTGTCTGAAAAACAATTTCCATAGTTTTATGCGTTTTTAAGAAAAATAAGTGTTGCATAATGAGTGCAACCTGTTGCATAATGGTAATTATGTTACAGTTTCCATTTAAAAATTTTCGTTTTTATCATCTGTGTTGAAAAGTTTGTCATTATGAGTTCGAGTCTGAGTTCATAATTCGAACATTATAACATGAGTGTAGATAAAAATATTTTATAACACACACACGCCGTAACACCACCGCCCAATGCCGGTTGGTGGGTAGAAACAGTCGCAATAGCGACCGGGACCAACGGCTTAACGTGCCTTCCGAAGCACGGAGGAGCTCAAGATTCACAATGTTTTGGTCACCCATCCACGGCCTGACCATGGCGAAAGGTAGCTTGGATTTCAATCGAAAGTCAAAGCGTACGAACCACTACGCCACCAAGCTCCTCCCGAGTGAATGTATGTATATATAATCAATACTATTTTTCCTCTATATTTTTCTTACACGTCCTATATTTTTTACTTTCATTAGACGTAGCATTCTTGTTGCTATATGATATTCAGTTTCTAACTTGACAACATATAGGTATGACGAGAAAATTCTTCTTTTTGATTAATGATTCTCGATCTTCAAATTTCGCCAGTATCAGGCATTTTGCTGAGTTGAAATTGCTATCGTACGAGAAAATTCCCTAAACTATTGAATTTCATTTGAGTTAAGAACGAAATTCACCGGATTTAATTCTGCAGATTGACAATCATACACGATTCACTTTGGTTGTCGCTATTAAACTTGCCATAAATCCTCGACGACACAATGTTAGGACAGTTAGTCCTAACTCTATGATTTAGCTTTTGCTAATACAACTAAGACACATAAAGTCTTTATAAACTTTGTACTTTGTAAACGAAGTCATCCAGAAATCGTTTCATCTCTTCAAATAATACAAACAACAGGTATTGTATTATCGGGAATCACTTTGTAGCTTCAACGTATATCGAAATAATAATGACTTAAATATTTTGTTAGCGTAAGACTGACTTTGAAAGGAGTG
This sequence comes from Parapoynx stratiotata, assembly GCA_910589355.1. NCBI lineage: Eukaryota > Metazoa > Arthropoda > Insecta > Lepidoptera > Crambidae > Parapoynx > Parapoynx stratiotata. The sequence continues at coordinate 6,527,932 of OU342466.1, forward strand.
TTTGTTAATGGAAATAGATGTTTTGTTCCACAAAAGCTTATTTCTCGCGTTATCGAGACATTTTCAATTTATGTTTTTCAGCAAATGCATAAATAACCACTGGAGGAGTGTCGTAAAAGAATAAGCAATGGCGCCTGAAAATTCTATCATCCTCTTTGCGTTTTTCCTGAAGAATAGCTTATTTCATCACGTAAATTGGATTTGAGTTAGGTATAAGGAAGGTTGAAGTAGCCTACTTAATAACTTATATTGGATAGTAAAATAAACTTTCCTAGACAAAGAAACGTAAATTGATATTTAGTACACCCAGAAGAAACTATTTGTATCATGAAAACGAGTGCCATTCCGATCGTGTTCTGTTTTATATCTTTTTACAATTTCAAAATGTAGAATGTTTGCCTTGCGACAAATACCTTCTATAAAATTTGCTATAGATATATTCATTGCATGATTCTTCAATGTAGCTTAAAATAACTATTACCAATTGGTGCAATGTCAAAGGATGTTGCATATCGGAGACTTAATAACTTCACAGCGCCCGCGATAGTTAGGCTCTGAGCGGGTCCCACACACTACTGGTTAGATTCATGAGTTAAAAAGAAAAGTTTTTTTCCTTTCAGTCAAGACACTAAAAAAGGTGATACAAGTAATGTTTGCTCGTAAAAAAAGCATAATCCAAAACACTAAAAACGAAGCATGTTGCAAATCTAACTTTACATTTTGGACGGGTCCGCGGCTCTGTAATTAAAGCTTCATGAAAATTGCGTCGCCGGCTCCTCTGAAATAATAATGTACCAACATCCGACGTTGTTTCACCCCTTCGGCCACTATTTGAATATTCTCTTTCGTTAGGGTTAATACTGTACTTGACGTGTGGCCGAGAGAACAAATGGCGAATTAAAATTATGCGAAACATTATTTTATCCTTTGTTTTATCTGAAAACTATTTCAAATGGCTGATGAGGATTTTCATTTACTTTTCAAAAGCAACTACAATATCGTTAAAGCTAAGAATTTTTAGTTGTAGATTAATTTTTGATCTCTAACAGTATAATGCTTTTAGTGGTATTAAAAAGACATTGTTATTCGGAATTAAATGTCAACGGTATTGATAACAATGGAAGTAGGTTACTCATCCTGTTTTTCCTTCGAATGGATTTCTACTGTATCCGCAATTTTCTCAAAATACAGTTTTGTGATTCCAATGTCAAAAGGGTTCTTTTGAAAAATAACAATTGTGAATTTCCGTAAAACAAACTGTCCTGTGATTCTTCGATCGACTTCTAGATGAGAGGGTAAACGATGAGTCCTCTGGGAAAGTTTTCATTTTCTCTTCAAACACTAGGTTCAAAGTATTTCACTCTTGAAAACACAAAATAAATTGAGCGCACACAATGTTCGAGATTGTTAAAATTTTACATTTAGGGCCGGTTTCACTACTCCCAATAAATTACCGATAAATAACTGACAGATAAATACATACGAACTCTGTTCCATTTTTTAGTGCTAGATTAGGATAAAAATATGGAAAGGAAAAAAATTAAGGATGTTGCTGGAAATAACCTCTGGTTAAGGAGTAAGGATTTTAAATTTGACGGTGTAGAAATTAAAGTCTTGATATTTTAATTCTTTAATATAAAAGGGGTATTTACCTGCATTACAAGCTGAAGCTAATCAAGCGATCTTTAGAAACGCTTCAAAGGCTGAGAGTGTTTGCGCTTTTGAAAATTCGTAGTATTCATCAAATGTACGAGGAAAGTTGAGGAAATATTAGGCATTTCAAATTTATGTATTTTTATGCTCATTTTCCAGCATTTATATAATATATTATATATGTTTATTACGAGTAATATGCAAATGTTGCTGAAAACCTCAAACTTCCTGAACTATATTTTCTAAAACTAGAATCATATTTTTTTAAATGTCATAAGAATATATAAATATTAGTTACAAACCGCTGTCGTAAAATTGACATATAATTTATGGAAAAAGTAGTTCACAGTGATCATCCTGAGGGTCTAGTTTTTATTCTCATAATTTTCAATTAGATTTGCATGTTATTTACTATGTGTGTTACATGTTAAGTACAGTTGATTTAAAATATACCCTCACATTGTGCCCGGTGCATGGCAACAGGCTCACATGTTACAAGGAAAATAGACGTATCAGACGAAATCAGGGTGTTTAACACCTCTGCTCTCCCTTCGGGGATAGTTATAATTGTAACCTACATCTCACAACTACGATATTTCCTTTAAATTTACCAACGAATCGTTCCAATAACAAAGGAAATTACGTTTTGTAGTCAATATTTTCAAAATTTAAGTAAAGTTAAGATTAATTTACTTTACAAAAATATTTTCCGTACGCTTAATTTCAGATGGTTTCAAATTTCGCCTGCGGAGGTCGATTCTGAATAAGTCTATAGATTAACTTGGATTATTTCCTCCTTGGTAAGATATCTTGAAGTTGGAAGTTAATTTTCATTCACACTGCTCTAGCCTGTGAGACGTCAGCTTCCGAAAGTTCGATTTCAAATCGAGTAAGCGCGAAAGTTACTCACCCGGGTAAAAGTTTTCATTTACCGGTTAAACAGACGCTTTAAAGAGGTATTAAGTCCAAGGAACTCAGTAAAAATAAAGTGTGTTTGCCCAATTGAGCCGTTGCGTTGCTAGCTTTTTGCTGATATTTTAAAGGTATTGGGGTTTTTTACGAGCGAAGAGAAAATTAACCCTTTTTTTAATTTGCTGTGTTAGCTGTTTAACAGTTTTAGTTTGCGTTGTTTTTTAGCATATATGTAAGAGCAAAGTTTTTTAAACACATGGTTATTGCTTTGGTTAATTTGACTCTTTGTTGATGCTTATCGTGCGCATTGATAAAGAACATATAGTTGGTAAGTAGTTACTTAAATTAAGAGACGGCTGACAGAATTCGTATTCGAAATAATTTGGATAGCCGATTGGAAAAACTTATATAATTATGTAAAATGTGCGTGTTAGCACCTCCGCCTACTAATCGAGCCTGTAATCCCCGAAGGGGTAGGCAGAGTCCAAGGAGCACGGTGTTCCTTAAGACCACATTCAGCCATACAAAAATTGGGCCGCCTACTTACAGATGATAAAGTTCTTTAGTGTAAAATTAATAACTGCTTTATACAAATACTTTTTTTTACATACGACAGGTAAGCTCTTGACCTTCATCTCACCTGATGGTAAGTGACGATAAGGCCGAAGGTGGAAGCGAGCTTCACCTGTAATCCTCAACTACTGAGGAACTGGCTATCTTACCTCTGATTGCCGGAACACAACAATGCTTAAAACATTGTTATTATGGCGACAAATTTAGGTAAGACGGTGGTAGCTAGCCAGGCAGGCTTAGAAGCCCTACCACCAACCAAACCGAGCAGAAAAACTTCTGCCCCATGGGGAATCGTACCCGGACCTCCCGATCAACACCCGGTGGTGTGAACCACTAGACCAGAGAGGCGGTTAACTATACTTATTAATACTTGCCATAACCGTGCTATTTAGGTACGTATGTGTATATAATAATTGTTTTACACATGACTGTGCTTTCAAACTTCAAACTAGATATGTTCCTCTCAAACTTTGTACAATACCCCGAGATAAAGACGTCACCCGGTCTTCTCCCAATCTTGACATTGGTTACAATTACGAATTTAGACACCAACTTGTCAGGTCACGGCCTGGGTTACCGGGCCACCAACCAATCACGTTGCACCGATAAATCGTTCCGATGTACGTGAGCGACCTACCGATCCGACCCGATTCAATTCAACACCATTTTTAAATTTCATTCATTCGTAAAACTAGCGCCGAGAGAAATTGTAGTTGTTTCGCAATTGATTTCGTGAGCGTAAATGCAAATTGAAATGAATTCAAATTTTTAATAGCACTTTTGGTAAAACTGGAAAATTCTGTCCAAAATTTGGATTACGTCCCAGAGGGGTTTCGTTTTACCGAAGTAAAATGGCTTGTTATTCTAAGAGAATACCGAATAAGGTTGGCGTTTGAATGAAAACTTATGGAAATTTTATTTAATAACTAAAACGTTGTAGTTGCTAGTGGTTTGAGGTCGCAGCTTACAAAGAATAAAATAAATATCAAAACAAGTGACCCAATAATTTGAGTCCGATACGCTCCGCATCTATAAAATAATAAATATCATGATATTGTATGATAAAGAACCTAGAAATTGTAAAATGTTCACACAATTAACTGCCTACATGCTCCTTCTGGGAAGAGCAAGGCAAATCTTCATTAGCTCTGAAATTGTGGGGCGCGGACGGCGCAATCGGAAAGATGTGTTTTTTGCTGCGTCTGTAATCAGAACCTTTCTGGGTATAAGGTTTTCATTAGTAATTAGTGTACGCCATGGATTTCGCAATAAGAAGACTTATTCCGCAGTTGGAATCAAAATTCATTGTTTCAGGCTTAGATTTTGGTTCAACAATTCCAAATTTTATAACGAATATTATTTTGATATAAACTTCTGCTACAGACATAACAGAAGTTGATATTAAAATGATTTATCATTGCGTAGGTTAGTGCGCTTTGGCTTGCGATATCGAAAACAAACTACTTTCTCCATGGTCAGGCCTTGGATAGGTGACCAATATTTTGTGATCTCGAACTTAAGTCATTGGTCCCGATGCAACTGATTCTACCCACCAACCCGCATTGGGCCATCGTGATGGTGTTACGGCTTATTTGCCTCATGCGTTTCTCCACGAGGAAAGCCTGGGCCCAGCAGTGACGTAAAGAGGCTGAGGGCAATTAACGATTTATTCTTTTTGTAAATAAAATGAAATGTTGCATGAAAAATTCTCATTAATGTATATCCGTTAAGCTTTAGACGGGGGTCCACGTGTCTTGTTCCATAAATTTGCATAAAGCGAAACGTGAATGAGAATTTGTTCAATTTGAAGGAGGAAAGAAACAGACCAACCTCTTTATTATAAACCCATTTTCTTCTATGACTCGAACGAAATATGTTAAAATCCATTTGGATAATCGAAAGTTATTCAGTAGCTAAAATCAAATGGAATTGTGAGCTACAGAGGAGTAAGGTAGTTTGTGATAATGACCGCAATGAACATAACCCCTATTGGGCTGTCAAGCGTGTGGATGAACAAAGTTTGCATGTGGCTGTAGTGCGTATGTTATGGAGATTGTGTGAAGTGACAAGAACGAACAGAGGGGAGAATGAATAGCGGGTTGGGATGTCTAAAAGGTGCCCGATTCCTGGTAAATTAAGTGAAAAGTATTGTGGCTTATGAGAGAATGAGATTGTGTGAGAGTAATGAACATGACAGTGCATAGGAATTTAGGGAGAGTAAATACTGAAGAAAAGATGAACGATTGAATGATGATATGATGAGAATGGGGCCGAGTGATGATATAGCGAGTGTCAGTAGAAGATAAACGAAGAAAACATGTTCTGCAGACCACACTTAGAACTAAGGATACTAGGATAATGGTGGAGAGCTCTTGAACTTAATAATGTAGAGTAAAGAAGGAACAGAGCGAAAGATGTTTAAGCGAAATTCATACCCATTTTGATAAGGTTGGCACTTGGAAAACGTGTATCGAGTTGACGGAAAAATTAGAACCATTTATTATTAAGAGAAGAAGAATATACTTCGTAATAAATAAAATCATAATCAAATGTGACGCCTGAAAAATAATCTTTTCATGAACACTTTCTTTGTCTAAAACAGAATTCTGATGTCACTTAGCTTATGACTAAGCATAAAGGCTATTTTTCATTTAAATTGTAATATTATGCGAAGCGTTCGATAATTGTGCTCATAGTTTGGTAATTTGCGTCCTAATTTTGACCCGATAAGGGTAAAGCACCTTTTATAATAAAGTTTCAGTGGTTTAAACGCCCCCGTTATGACTATGAGTAACTTCAATATGGCTAAAACGTTTTAGCTGTACAGGGGACGCATTAAGTGATGTGTTAAATTAGATTTCGGGTTCAGTTGCTTGAATATGATGATTATATTGTAAAAAAAAAATTTGATTTTTTTATAAACTTATATGAATATATACATATATATTATCACACTTCCTATTCTCGAAGGGGTAGGCAAAGGAGCAGAAACTTTAAGTAGTCTGTTTTACGGGTCAAAATACTTAAATATAAAATCCCTAAGATCAAAATCCCTAAAATCAAATTACCTAATAGGTAATGATAATTTTCTAATAAATAATAGCTTTTTATACCTTACACGCGTAAGGGAATTTATTCTTTTAAAAACAAACTCAAATACTTTCTGCAGGTATTGAATTTTTCTATGTAATGGTCCGACGGTCTAGATTATTATAGTCACCTATCCCATTGCCTTAAAAATAATTGAAAATATATGACAATAGTATTAGTAAAAAGCAGATGTTTGTTAATTGAAATTATGAATTTCAATAATAACCCTTAAATTTAAGTAGTATCTGCAATCAAGTAACTCATTGGTTTTAGGGATTTTGATTTCGTCCATTAGGTATTTTTAACTTAGGCATATTGATACCAACCATATGTTGTGAAAATCAACAGAATGCATACAGATCTTTTAGTTGAGTGAGTCTAAAGAACTATAATCTGGGGCCTAAATCGTTCCAATGCAGGGCAAATTGCTCTCATTTTTCTCGATATTTGAGCAACAGTGCGCCAATCTCCGCAAAATGCGCCAAGCCCGGCTTTCCACCGCTTCCTCGGGGCCAGGTCTTTTTCTATTTATTTTTACGTTGTTAAATTTATTTTAAAGTGATTGTTAGTATAGTATAGAGTCTTGTCACATAGGGATTTAAACATATTAGACGAAATTTAGGCCTTAATTTAAAAATGTTCCCTGTCCCTTCGTCATAAGACACGATGAAATGTCGTTTTATTGGTGTAGTATAGAATAGTGTTGTCATTGTCGTACTTTCCCAATATCTATGTTCGATTTACCCATAAAAAAGTTTGTGCAAGATTCAACCATTTATCATTAAAATCATATTTTTATGAACAGTGCAGTGTATGTTCAGTACATACAAACTACAATACTACATAAATAAATAATTTTCACAGAATACATAACTTCATATTATTATATTAAAAATTATTATATTTCACAACATATATTAAAATTTTTTTGGTGCAAATCTGGTGATAAATAGATGCAGTTTTTGCGATATTAAAATAAATACCTACAAGAGTTTAAAATTGAAATTGTTGTCTATATGTACCAATAAAAGAAAGGCTGTTGTATATCCTTTTTTATTATATAATCTAAAAATAAGGCAAATCTAAAATATTTGATCCGGAAAACGCGAATGGAGCTAATTTTTATGTTATTAGTCCCGTAGGTGTCACAAATTTAGTGATTTGTCTTAAATGAACACGATTGTGTCTTAATTACAGTAATTTTACATTAAGTAAACAAATTTTTGCGTAAATTGTATAGGGTTCCGCTTAGAAATAAAATAAAGATTAATAATTTTAAACCTAAATAATCGCTTACTTTGCAAATTCATAAACAAGATGAATAATTTATCCTTCAACAAATTATTGTTAGTTTTACTAGCTAGGTAGATGTGGAATTTTAATGTAAATCCAGTGTTAAAAGTAGGTCTGAATTAAAATTACAAGTGTTCTTGTTCTTAATTAATCAAAAATATGTCTAATTAACTCACCTATAAATCGGCTGGCGCTCTTCGCCATAGTTTCCGTTATATGACAGCAGAAAGAAATAGAGATAAAACTGAGGAAGAATCCTTGGCAAGTTTTTCTAATCATCGCTTCACGGCTTTTAATTTCTGCTATTCACAATGGGTCCATATCCGTCCGCTATGTTAGTTTCACTGAACATGCAAGTCGAGCACTTTTCACATCGTAAAGTTTGTTAGAGGCTGTTCTAATGGCTTCGTCGATTACAGTCCCAAAGGTCGAGTGGTCTCGACTCTCGGTTGGAGACTGAGCGCCTCTGCGCCTAACTAGAGCAGGCTTCTCTGCGCAGAACGCTACCACTGTTTTTTAACAAGGTGAAAAAGATGATTTTTGCATTCAAAATGCTTTGTTTTACAGTTTCGGTTTTGAAATATGGAGTTTTCGATTTTTTTCATCTGTTTTTATTTCTGATATTGTTTGCATTGTTTGATTTATTGTTGTTCAACAGTTCGTTTTATCTACCATGTCTTGATAAAATGGATGTACTATATGTGGTATGATCCCACTATCTATGTCGGCTATATATGATATAAAAAAACATGTAGCAAACGTTAAAGGAAAACTTATATTCCATTTATATGTTAGAGAGCGCATAAACACTCGTAGTTGTCACATAATTTTTTATTTGCATCCGCAAACAAGATTTTCGAGTAAAGATAGGCCCCGGAGCACAATGGAAAGGTGGAAAACAAATATTGTTAATATTCAATGATATTTTTATAGTTAACTCGACGAGAGAAATGTTGTAAGTGAGTATACTCGTAAAGAAATACGTATCGGAGCAGATGCTCAACTGTTGTGAGATAAATATAAATGGCCGGAGGTTTTGTTTACGACGCGAGGCTGGGCCAAGTTGAGAATAATGTATAAGGATTTTTCAAACATTTCATGATCCATTTTTTGGGTTTTAAGTGTATGAATGCTGACACTGCTTCTACGTCGTGTTGTGTGAGTTCAGGTGACCTATTTCGGTTAAGACTGAGTTAAAATATGCAGTATATTACATTTTATGAGGGTTCGGAGTTTTGCAAGGTTTTATAATGACGTGCGGAGGGAATTATGTCTGGAGGATGATTTCAGAGTCTGTAATAAGCGGAATGAATTTATTTATATACTCGTACATGGTTTAGTTTCGGTATTTTTTTATAGAAATATGATTTATCTTGTACAGATTTATTCAGGTTACTCTATTTATTCTGAGAAAGAGGTATCAGGTAAAAGAGGCCTACTTAAGCCTTAGAGCTTTTGTAATGTAAGTTTCTGAACCTTAAGTGTTTGAAACACATTGATGTGACTCACGAAATAATTATTTTATTGTTATACTTAGCAGCTCCATTCTCTTTTGATACCACGTTTATTTATACTCCCCGCACCAGTACAGCAATGACAGTAAATGACTCTTATTGGAGGGGAGACTGTCACTCATCAAATGCGTATACGTATATATTTTGAACTCGACTGTACAACTATATGGAAATAATTTACGATTGAAACGATCAATTGTACAGTCTGGCAATTTTAAATATTTCAATATACTTATAATTTACGATTGAAACGATCAATTGTACAGTCTGGCAATTTTAAATATTCAAATAACATACGATGACGATTTCATGATAAAGTTGACCGTAAATAGTTTTGAAATTATTTAAGGTAATGGATAGCAGAATAAAAGAAAATGAAAAAAGGACAGAAGATAATTATCGCCGTTAAAGCAGTATCTAGGTATAGGTATAAATATAAATACGTAGGTATTTACATGAATTATAAGAGCTGTATTCCGTTTATTCATTAATCATTTTGGGATTAAACGTAGAATTGTTGCATAAACGGTAATAATGAAAGGTGAAAATGGTGGGAACCGTCCTGTGACGTACCACATTTAATACAAATAAATTATCTTTATACCTTCAGTTAAAGCTTAGGCTACTATGGAACTGACATATCCTAAGCAATGTCGCTCAATTATTATTTAAATAAAAATCGACAATATTAAACGCCTAGCATCCACTGAGGCACAGTGGTAGCCGAGTAGGGACTACTCGTTCGAGAGCCCTTGGGACTCCGATTCGATCACCGCCTGTACATACATACCACTGAGTTTGAATAAAACTATGTACAGTTCATTATGAATATCGCTTGTCTGACAATTTTGCCCGGTGCATGGCAACAGGCTCGCCACCTGTACTTGGGGACTTAACGTATCCTGCGAAACACCTCCTCTGCCTACCCCTCCGGGAATAAAGGCGTGATAGTACGTTATGTTATGTGTTAACACTCACATAGATAAAATTTTTTTTTGTTTTGGCCAGGAGGGTGTTCCGAATAGACATGACAATTAATTAACTACTTCAGTGTAACTATTACAATCACTTGTATATATTGATCGTCGCTTTTGGAGCATTTTCCTTCCAATTCAATTTTAACATTTGTGACTAAGAGTATTATATAATACACGTAAATTTTATTAGGTTGTAGAACATATTGATGTAAAGGGAGGACGGAACCCTTGCAGAGTTTCTTGCCTGTATCTTCTCTAGACAAGGCGTCCCGGTATTGAACAGGCCAAAAAAAGTAGTGGTATTGTCAATTTTAGGATACTTACATATAATTTATTTTGTTTTGACTTGTCAAAAGTGTATTTGATGATACCAATTTGATTAAATGAATTAAAGTTTGAGTGAGTTTGAGTTTTCATCCAAAATTGTAAATCCTGTTAACAAATCAATTTATTCTGTGATTGACACATTTTTGGCACGAGAAAACCGATTGAAGCGATATGATTGGCACATCGTACTACCGGAAAGGTATCACCATACATCACTCAGGTCAACACTGACATATGTTGCATCGACACAACCAAGCAATACTAAATTGAGCTATTATAGATAGGAAGCACCTACTATTGTCACATTCACTTTAATTATTTATCTTGACTGCGGCATGACCTAGAAAGCTATCGGTCTATTGACGTTCGTTATTGAATAACTTCAGCTATGATGACGGGGCCGCCCGCTCTTGCTGTGTAGGCTTATGTTGATACAGATACTGCAATTCACGAGGGCGCTTAAGTCATTTGATTTTAGACTCTATAATAACGCATTAAGAGCGATGGCAGTCGCCGTCATACAATCTAAGATCTGTACCAAGCTTTTGTTTCAGCAACCGCTGGGAATTGGATAGTCTTTTGAGAATAAATAATAGCTTTTAACCACGCGACCTTTTATGTTATCGTTGATTTGTATTATGATCGCATTTTTATTAAATATTGGCGTTCTACACGAATGTGGACGTTGACCTGTTAGTTATTTTGGTGTAAATAGTTGATCATATTTGTAATAAAAACATATAGTCATTAATCAATCTTTTTCCTGTATGCAGAAATTGTAGCAGTAGGTAATTACCTACGGTACGATAGTAATTGTATTAGGACCTACATGTTGTATTAAAATTGTAAGGATTGGCAACAATATATTTTAAATTTTAATATCAACATTTTTATTTTTCGTTAAAATGCCGTGGTGTGAAGAGGATGGTTTGACACGGCATTTAACCCGTTTTATGAAAAGCGTCGAATGTGAAAAATGGAAAACATTTTTTCTAGTCTACAAAACACTGAAGATTCATCTGCGCAATGTGTTCGTTTGTGTTTGATTATTAAATACTGTGTCTCTAGTGGGTTAATGAATATTCTTTGTTTTCCTTAGTCTTTTAAGCTAATAAAGTAACAGTACAATAAATGAAAATGTGCCAGACCATTTTTTTGTCACAGACGAAGTCTTGATTCGTGGTATGATCGAACTTGCTCGCCTACATGTTCGGTCTGTTGTCAGTGTCGGTCATACTTACAATGTAAGCTCGAGGTTCAGAAAACAGGTACGACATGGAAAGTTGTACTAAATAATAATTCCCAATTGTGGGGTTATACCCTTTAAATGTAATCTGCTGTAATCTGCTTCTGTACGCTTCGCTCGCTCAGCTCGTATTCTGAACACAAATTTTAAGAAAGCGCTCCCGTTGCTGCCCCATCGTTGAAGCGTAAACTCGTTTTTCCTCCATAAAAGGCACCTTACCTATGTCAAGAGTATCCAGGCGTAGACATTACGAATTCGTAAGGTTAGAATTTATTAGTCTACACCTGTGAAATGCTCAATAAAGGTAAACTGGGAATCCATTTTATTTTACCTTCTTATACCCTTTCCGATTTTCAAAATAACTTGTTTGAAATTATGTTTTTTAATGAGAACATTAGCTAACAATATAAACCTTAAAATTCTACGCGGTAAACCTTGGTTATAAATTAAAAGTGTACTATATCACAGAGTTTTGACAGCTCCAAGCCTAAATTGTTTTGGCTCCTATGCCTTCATTGAAACAAAATATGTTTTGTCAGAGCAAGCACAGAGCGGTGCTTCGTCTTTTTATGTTTAATAATGTCCTTTTTTGAATTGGATATGTAACTTCTTGTATAAAGCATTACGAAATAAATAAAGGAATGTGATGGCATATTGGTGTTATTTAAACGGTCAGCAAAATATTCGAATTTTGTTCAGTAAACTAATACAATTGGTCAACTAAAATAACTGACTGCCAAATTGTATAATTATATGTTATAATTTTTTACGACCCTTAAAAATAATATTAACAATGGCTACTCAATTTAGACAAAGCGATTATTGACACAAATCTTAAGGCCCGCGTTGCTCTAAGGACACAAATATTGTTTATAAGGGTCTTAAAAAATAACCTTAACCTAATATCTATCAGAATATACTTCCTAGTAATTGATCCCTTTACTACATTTTATAAATTTATAAATATATACTGCTGCCCTAATCATTATTTTGCCGGCAAAATAATTATATTGCTGACAAAGTATTTGTTTTCTGCCTAAATGATTTTTCGGCTGATTTTATTGCTGATCAAATAATTATATGGCTGCCCAATTAATTACTTCCCAAAACATATTAAAACTTACTAAACAGTACTTACGTACTATAGACTTAATTAGTATTTCTCATTGTAAACAAGCCTTATGCTTTTAATGAGGTACAAATATCATATTAATCTAATTTGTTGACTGTTTGATACATTTCAAAGTGTGACAATAACTATTATAATAAAATAATTGTGTGCATCTATTAACGTATCTATTCTAGAGTTCACTGGAAGGAAAACTATCTTGAAAACTATTACAGTTTTTGTAATTTCCCCTAACTTTGGTTAATGTGCATTAAAAATATTATGAATAGGTACGATTTCTCTACGAAATGATATTCAGCAAATTTGTGATTCTGAAACAGTAGCGTGGGACATCAAAAGCGCGATGGATTTATGACCAACAGACTAAAACTATACAGATTTTCGTTGTATATGAATATGAATATATTATGAATATAATAATTAAGCATTATATGATTTGATTGATTTAATCAAACTGAACAACTGCTACTAAAACAATTAATTGTGCAATTAAAATACAAAATTTTTGTTAGCGTAAAATCAATACAAAAGTTGGTCTTTAGAAGTTGAGAAATTATAAAGATTCGTTTTTGTTTTCTGAATATAAACCTCAAACCCACAGCCCTTTAATAAAAGGGCAGAATACATTATTTTACAATGGATTGACATTATGTACATTGTAAGAATTTATTTGCATATTTTATTTGTACATCCATCGGTGGAATATTAAATAAGCTGGCAAAAAAAAACTGACCTCACATTTATTTTGTTTTAATTTGTAGATACTTATGTATTGCGTCGTGATGTTATGCATACATACTAGGTGACTGAAAAATAATATCATACAATAATACCTCCATGGCCGTGGATCACAAGGTTAATTGATATAGGTGGAAAACTAATACCACTTGTAGAAATATACTAAATAAACATTATGAATATCATTGATTGGAGAACAAAATCTTCACTTAAATATCTGCGTGTTCTGATTTAAAAACTAACTGCCGCACTCATAGTCTTTCATTCACTTTAATGGTTTCTAAGAACAAAAATGTACACTTATTTCAATACACATACGAGTACAGACGATTTTTAAATTCGATAATGAACATTAGCTTAAGACCTTGTGGCATTCGGCCTTTCAGAGCCCTACTTAGTTTTACAATATTTTTATAACCTGTATTGTCTGGGATATTCCGATTTATGACGTCTAGACTGACTGGAAAATATTCTCCCAGTAAAGTAAATAAAATAGAAATATTTTTACACATTCACACCTATCACTCAAACATCAACATGTTTTAATAACTGAGTTAAGAATACATTTTTTTACATAATAATATGACAGGTAAGCTCTTTGCCTTCAACTCACCTGATGGTAAGTGACGATAAAGCGAAAGGTGCAAGCGAGCTTCTTCAAAAAAAAAAAATATTATAGCCGACAAATTTAGGTAAGAAGGTGGCAGCTAGCCCGGCGGGCTTAGAAGCCTTACCATCAACCAAACCAAGCAGACTTCTGCCCCCATGCGGAATCAAACCCGGACCTCCCGATTAATACCTGGCGGTGTGAACCACTAGACCAGAGAGGCGGTTAAAACATCATCTCATCATGATCACACATCTTTTACGTACTTCTTTATCTGAGAATTAGCTCAACAATTTAGTTTTAATTTATTTTATCGTTTGATATAACATCCGTTCGAGTAGGTAAACCAAAATCACTCGTTTTTTTGTCATCATTATCTCTAATCAACAAAGCAAGTCATTTTCGTAATTAAAATCTCCCGTAATTTATAGGTTTAAAAGATCAAGGTACTAGTGTTAGCGAGTCTCTCTAGGCAATCTAAGTATTTCCACCACAGCCGCTCGTTAAACGGCACTGGGTTCACCGATTACAGCGAAAACATGCTTTTTTTCACTGAGAATAAATTTTAAATCTGGAACAACCGTGAATTCACGAAATATACGCAAAGAGAAATAAAACTGGCCGGTTGGACTCGGTGGCTCGATTCAAATAAAGAAAAAATGCCCCCAATTTATGTAAGCTTCTGTTGACGTGTTCGTATTCTTAGAGCGTTAAATTCTCGTTAATGCTATTTGGTTGTAGGTAATGGGATTCTTTATTTCATACTTATAATTTTTTTTTAAAGGAACGAACACCCATATTGTTTTTAGTGTCTTGTACAGTATTTTACAGTTTTTTTACAATATTTTTTTGTTAATAAAGAAATCTAGTCTAGTATTCAACTCTGCTATATATACTCCAGTCATACTGCTTATATGTGACTGTTCATTAGTGATGTGTATCAATTCAATATGGCAATTTAACCGCATCCCGTCCCATACGATCACAGAGAGCATGGTAGTTTTAGTATCTACCTAGGAATTTCTTTGCTTTCATGGCAATTGCACACTGTAAAATCTTCCAAAAAAAAATTGTATGGGGAGGAAACAACTTGTTGAGTTTCTTGCCCGATCTTCTCAGAACAAGGCCTTCTGGTAGCTATTGAACGGTAAGCATCATTTGACATTCATAAGAGTATGTAAATACCGAAACTGAATAAATGATTTGAGTTTGAGTTAGAATAATTCTTTTTACAAGTAGCAGCATATAACTTTGGTGTTGACTGTTAGCCAATCGGCGCTCAGCATCTCATCTCATCCAGGTTCGGCGGCCGCCGATTGGCTCTTGAGTTGTATTCCGTCTTTCTCATTGGTGCCACGTCAGTATCCCATGCGCAGCTATTGGCAGCTATAACTGAACTTGCCCACTCAACACCAAAGATAAATGCCTCTACTTATACGATTGTCGGATGTTTTTCTGTGTTTTAATAAACAAACAATTATTAGTTTATTTAAATTATTCACGAATTTGTCCATATTTCCATGAAAACATTCGTTTATTACCTATACGTCTCTTGGTCTATTTTGCTCAGCAATATTGCTACATTTGACCGATTTTCACAAAATACTTTGACTAGTTCACGACTGATTAGCTCGTGGTAATGACGTTAGCATCATTCTTCCGAGAGAACGAATCATCTGTAATGATCAATCATAGACATCGTGGTACGGTAGGCAGTATATCATGCGATATATAGTAGGTTTATAACATACCTAGTTAATTATAATTATATACCTCTTCGTATCCAAATAAAGGATAGAGTGATAGGACAGACAGAATTTTAATTAAACAACAATAGAATATAGTCAAAAGAATTTGGAAAGGAATATTTAATAACAAAACATTTTTTCTTGTTTTAATTTTTTAAAGATTAAAATGGATTAGGTATATTTATAAAAAAAAAAATGTTTTTTAATTGTATGATACAGTTAAACACCGAATAGTGCTATCATTCATGTGTGTTAGTGTGTTAGATTACTATTCAACAGTAATAATTATACGTAATTAGTCGTAATTAAATAGTAGCGTTACTTCTTTCTCGACTGTCAATGCATTAAAATGTAACAGTTGTAATAAGGCGCTATATCAGTATTAGCGACTCTTTGCTGTTAATGCGCTCTTATCTGGCCATTATCTCTTTGTTTCTGTTGTTGGGATAGACAGGGCACTACTCGTTCGAGAGGCCGCGGGAAATGCGGGTTCGATCCCACCGCCTGTACCACTGAGTTTGAATAAAACTTATGTACAGTTTATTGTGAATATCGCTTGCCTCGCATGAGCACCTAACATATCTGGCGAAATATGGGTGTTCAATACCTCTGCATGTTATGTTTACATTCTGTTTTTAAATTAAGCAACTGTCTGTTCTAATTGTTTTTGGTCTCCAATTTTCATTCCTATCAGAGTCAGCGTCAGGAGCGGTTGGTGGAGGTGGGCACAACATGTCTTCTTCTTCCATTATATTAGTAATAAACTATAATAATAAAAGTTCAAATAACTTTACCAAGGCACTGTTGTAAGTAGCCTCTCGCTTTATTTATTATTAAAGTTTTGTATTCATTTTATAAATTGTTTCAGCTGTGCCTTTTAATTTCAATAACAAACTAGTAGTGACAAGCCGGCCCGTCGTTTTCATTCACGTAACACAGAAATATCTATATATCTTAAGACGTGGTATAGTAAAATAACAGTATTATTTTTGAATATTATATAGTCAAGTCCCAGAGGTCCCCGTCAAAAAGAAACATTTTAAACTCGCTAAGCTATCCATTAGCAGATCTATAAGCTAGATGTCTGCCTGAGCGCACAGCCCACGGGGAATGCAATTTTGTCACATTTCGTATTCATAGAAAGTGTCAATTTAACTTAGCCAAAACAAAATACAAAAAGCAGTTGGAAGCGCGGTCTGCCGGTGTTTTATAAATTTAATTTATTTGGCCAATAAAAATTCGAATTTTCAGTAATTTTTTTTGCTTTGCCGCTCTAGAATGGAATCGAAATGTCAACAAGCATTTAAGTAAGTCTTAATGGGCCAGTTATCATTAAAGTAGGCTTATCATTTCCCTTTTATATTTTATCCTAGCTTTTAACCGCGACTGAGTGCTTACAGAATTTAGAATTAAGTTTAATGAAGCCTTAAGATATGTATGTGATGATAAACGTGTGGTTGTAAGCATATATTTACAAGGATTTCAACAACGGCTTGTTTTGGCTTGTATAGCTATAAGTTATTTAATACTAAAATATAACGTACAGACTATGGTTATATACAATTTTAAATTAAGCACATTACGAAAAAATTATATACAATTTTAAATTAAGCACATTACGAAAAAATTTAATATAATACGTGCAAAATTATGCTTTATTTGCCTTTATTTCGTTTCAAATATATTTTGTTAGCTAATGCCACAGGTTTTGTCTCTTGAATTTTTTAACCTGTCTACGATATAGTTCATAAAGATATTTAGAAAAGAACTAAAACAAAAAACGGAGTAACCGTGAACAATGAAAATATTGAAGAATTTATGAATAATTTGTCACGAAAAATTGAAAAATGTTCTTGTAGAATTTTTTACGTAGCGTCTATCAATATTTCATCAGCTCTCAATAAGTCTTAAAAGGTCTTTCACGGGATTGCTTCTTTGTGAAGATGCAAAGATCGATGGCTTTATGTTTCGGTTTTAGTTTTCTTTAATGGCGAGACCAATATTTATCCAATATTCTGAAAAAGACTCGTTTTAGCTATGGATAGTTAAAATTTTGTCAATTATTATATGAAAACAGTCATGTGTCTTAAAACTATCCGCAGGTTGGAAAAACGACTTGTTTTTGAATATAGGAACGTGGCATTAGTAGTTTGCAATAAATAAATGATTTCATTTTATTAAGATTGTCATGGGCCCACATATTACTGAGGTATATAATAATATTGGGTCCTTACCTATGAAATTGGTGTTTTTATTCTGTCTTAGCAATTTGTTCGTAACTATTAAGTTTCAGAACATTCTTATAAAATAATTGCCTCTTCTAAAAAAAGACCATATATTTGAGCTCGTATTATTTAATTTGATAATTTTTTGTAAGTTTAATTGTGTTAAAATTAGACACAAAGACAATTATTTTTAACTGCCTCCCGAATACATCATTTGATTTGCATTAGCATAAAAACGATGAATAATTTTTATCAAGCGTGTTCACACACATATTGCTAAAGCTTGTCTAATGATACATGCCAAATATTATTATCTCTGGATTTGTCGTTGTGAAGAAAGCTGATAAAATGTTAGTATGTAAAATGCAGACATCCCCAAAATCTCCATACAACATTTCATAGGTAAGGACCCAATATATTAGATCGGCAAACTATTTACTCAAGGACTAAAAAAGATACCTGAAAATCAGGTACTTAATTAATGTAATAACAACATAACATATCATATCATTCCCCGAAGGGGTAAACTGAGTTGCTAACACCCACAATGATTAATGACATTAAAAATATTATAGGCAAAGTATTCAAATCACATTCTGTGCTGCGCTTTTAATACACTTTCCGCTGCTCAGCCCAGAATCAGCAAATAAAAGATAGCTTATTAAAAGCTGCTAGAGATAACCTAGCTGCGGCATATCGTTAGCGGTTTGGTAGAATAACCATTAAAAGTTTTTCATTTGCATAATACAATATACCAACGCTTGTTATTAACGATGCGAACTTTGTATCACAGTGAAAACAAAATTGAACCTTAAAACATTCTACTGAAAAGCATCTGCTAACGCGAATGAGTTGGCACACAAATACGAATATTTTATTAGATTTCTTAGCTCTCTTTAGATAAAATAATTAAGCCTTAAAAACAAACATCTTAGGTTAAAACAAAGCAGATGATGTTATAATTAACTTACCATGATTAACACTTATGCCAGACAACGGTTGTGCTCGAAATTTTAATTTTTAGTCAGCGTAGCATAGACAATGAAATTAGAAATGTTATGTGTAGTCTGCGTTTACAGCTTATTTTCAATCTAGTATATGGACCAATGTTTTCTTTTTTGTTTTTATTTACACCGTAAGAAGTAAGTTCTTATTTATTAGAGTAACAGAATTCAAATATCGATGTTGTTCATTCTGATTTTCATTAAAAATTCAGCCTAATGCGAAGATGTGTTCAGTACAAGATTAGTACTGAACATAAATTTATTGAATTATAATAATACGAGTATGAATTGTAAACTAATTTATTTATTATTTAACTAATTTTATTGTGTTAATTAAATTAAATTAAAATTTCTTAATTCAAAAAATACATTTGCATAATGGCAGGATGTAACATCTCTCATATAAGGTTGCCCTGTGTTATAATTTACAATTTTTTTATGACTTAACAAAATAACAATTTTGAATAAAATGTTTACATGCAAAATTATAAATAGTTGTGCGTGGATATTGATATATGTTTGAGTATTGGTTTGTGTGTGTGTGTGTGTGTGTGTGTGTGTGTGTGTGTGTGTGTGTGTGTGTGTGTGTGTGTGTGTGTGTGTGTGTGTGTGTGTGTGTGTGTGAGATTATATTTAGAATAATATTTTTAATTTATTCCGCAACATAGGCGTTTTTATGGTCCTTCGAGCCGGATATGAACTAGCGACCAATGGATGGAGGCACAACTATAATATTTCATGAGGATATACATTGTGCTGTCAAGAGCGTTCTATAACATGGAACCATTTTCTACGTTTCAATAAGTCATAATATAAAATGATGTAGACAGTTACCTACATGCATGTTGAACTTATTAAAGAACTTTCAAGTTGATTTTAATTTGTCCTCAGGCTATATATGTCCCACTGCTGGGCACAGGCCTTCCTCATGGAGAAACACATGAGGAGTATGGGCTGTAACACCACCACGCTGGCCCAATGCGGGTTGGTGGATGAGATTTTAATTTGAATCCTTTAAATTCAATAATAACTTTGTTATGAGTTATGATAAATGAAGAGATCTGTAATAAACTACATAATAAATTAAATGAACACCAACAAAGGGGTTGTATGGGTTCCGCAATCTGCATTAGTAGGTCAAAAGGCAACCTCACAATTTAGTATGAAAAATGTCGCACAACAGAGCAGCAGGTGAAATATTCACGAGCCGGTGTTTTGCTAGAACACCTAGGTCTACAAATCCTTGGCCCGTATTTTAT
This sequence comes from Parapoynx stratiotata, assembly GCA_910589355.1. Taxonomy (NCBI): domain Eukaryota; kingdom Metazoa; phylum Arthropoda; class Insecta; order Lepidoptera; family Crambidae; genus Parapoynx; species Parapoynx stratiotata. The sequence goes on from OU342466.1 coordinate 6,548,227, forward strand.
ACTGTCTCGTGTGAAATACGATGAGCACAAATTCTGTAAAAAATGGATAAATAAAAGAAAACCTAACTGTGGCACGTTACTTCACGTTTCGATGAAAATAGGTATTGCGGTAGATCACACAAAAAATAGATAAGTAGATGAAAAATTTCATTCATCACTTTCACAAATTAAAAATGCAATGTAATTTGTAACCAGCTTTTACCAAGTTGCTACGACTTACAGAGATTAGAGAGAATTTAAATTAAGAAGGACTTAGCAAAATGGAAACAATATTTTACTATCTCCAGGACCTACAGCTAATAATACTCCGGTAAAAACTGTATTTAATTCTATGTAGCACTTTTTCATGTTCCGTCATGTGATGATGAAAAACATACAAATGACCAATAATCCTACAAACTGTGTTTTCGAAAAGATTACCAATGTTCTATTTCATTGTAATATCTCTTACCGACATCTCTCTCTCTCTCTATGTGTAGTCGATCCCTCATATCTAAGGATAGTCATCACCAGTAATGTTGCATCTGGAACGCATGATTTTCCTCCACCGGTTCCTGTCCAGCGCGTCTCTTACAACCATGTGCAGTTTGGAGGACGACGAGTATTTCACTTGATCGCTCCATCTCGTTGGTGAACGACCGCGCGATTTTTGCCTTCGGTGTTCTCAACTACAATCAGTTTTTCCAAACTATTGTCGCTTTTGCGTATGGTGTGGCCATATTTGTAAGAACGCGCTGCTGACAGATAGTGGACTAACGAGGCTTTACTTGTAGCTGAGTAAGGATTAACACATTGGTGCGTTTCGCGGTCCATGTCACTCTTAGCATTCGTCATAAAAAACTCATTACAGACATAAAAACTTTTAATGTAAAATAGCAACCTATCAACCAAGAAATTAGCAACTATTTATTCAATCTAATCGTGGGATAATATCCTTCTTGTGCTTTCAAGGGAGCAAGTCTGCTCGCAATAGTTTCAGTATAATTTGAAACTTACATTGTCGCCAATGGCACTATTCTACATGAATTCTAGCGGTTCTCAAGTTACGTTACGCCACAGTTTAATGCATGCTGAGGCAATTAAACGTATGTTGATGTACTTTATAACTTCCAACAAATTAACACTACTTAACAAACTTGCGACAGAGTACTACACAAGTTGGCAAGTATGTCGCTCCATTTCGCAGCTAAATGTAAACTTTTCATCAATAATTTTAAAGTTGAGTTTTGAAGTGCGGTTCATAAAACGCGTTAATTTTCGTTAATTTGATATTGAATATAGGTGTGTGATATAGTATATACCACAGATCACTGACAGCCGCTTCGCTTCTTAATAGATTGATAATATAAACAATTTAGTACGGTAACCAGTGTCGCCTCTCGCACACAAATAAGAGTATGCTCTCATTGTCACCACATATAACGCTGGTATGCGATTCGTAGTTCAATACAATAGGTCGACATAGAAAAGAAAGATCTAAGTAAAAAACTTTACATTGAAATATATGCTTTATTATTAGATATTAAGCTTTAGTTCACTTTACCCGTCAATATTTACATAGCACGTAGATATTTTGACGTTACGATTGACACAATTTTGTGCAGAATATTTGCACAGTGTTGTCAGATGAACAAAAATTTGACAATTAAAATAATCAAAATTTACTTAAAACTTTTGAATAAAAAATAATATAAAAATGTAAAAACAAAAATTTATAATTTATTTTAATAAAAACACGACATCCGTTTTAAAATCTTTATTAATTCTGACTAAAGTGTGTTTTAAAAATTTTTAGTGTTCCTGCTGCATATCCCGGTAGAAGAACTCTTCAGTAAAATGCACCTTTCTTGCTTTTTTTGTATAATATCGTCATCAGCCTATATACGTCCCACTGCTGGGACAGGTCTTTCTCATTGTAACGTTACCCCCCCTCTCTGGAGGAAAAGGGGCAAACGGAGCAGATAAAAGAAAAGGGGAAGAAGTGTAGTATGTAGGAAATAGGGAGAACTCTAGTTACAAAATTTATACGACGGTGTAAAGGTAAATATAAACTATTTATTATAAAACACGAAGAATAGCGGAGAGGAAAGAGAAAGGGAGGAAAGCTAGGAAACGTACTTAAAGTCCATAAATATTTACACGCGCACAAGGAGAACGGGAACGGAGTCAAAAGGGGACTGATGGTGGGAAGTACTTAGCTCACTAATTATGACGTCACGAAGAGGCGGCCGACTATATGAAGAACAACAACTCTCGCGCCGGCGTTAACTGCCTGGCAGTTATTTGCAGTGGGCGGCACAGCAGGCAGCACAGCACCACAATGCCCGACGTGGGGGTAGGCCCACAATGGAGGGTAGAGGCCTCGGAGAGACACGGGGCACGGAGAGTCACGAAGCTCGGAGAAACGCGAAGCTCGGAGAAAGACACGGAGAGTGTCACGTAGGAGCACAGCTTCGACGAGAGGTACGCGGGCCTCTTCAGTCCCGAGCCAATGTCAAAGGCACGGGAACGTCCAATATTCCGGTACTAAAAGACGCGACTCGAAGAATAAACCACGATGTCTGGAACCATTGCCTTATATAGGAACGATCCCAGACATTTAATTTTGAAATAAAAAGAAACGCCAAACAGAAAAGTAAAATGGTGCGTATTCCCTCGGTAGCTATAAGACGGAAAGAGAAATAAAATAAAATATATTAAACCTACGACAACGCAATCTAAGTAAATATGGAAGGACGACAATTGATACGTCATGTCAAATAATTAAAATATTAAATATATTGAAACAATGAAATTAGAAATCGAAAATACTTAATAAAATAATATGAAACGTTAAGAGAAAAGGCATGAAAATACAATCGCCATAGATTAAATATATAAGCCCTACCCCGAAAACCCTTACAAAATGAGATATAAATAAGATATAGCCATAAATAGATAACCAAATAATACAATTACAAAATATTGAAATAACTAACTAAAAGTACAAAATGGAAGGGGAGGCTCTATTCTACATTATGCGCTACAAACTAAAGATGTATCAGCTACCGAGAAAACCCTTGCAAACTAAGAATTTTGAAAGTTATAGCCAAAAAAACACCACCCACTCAAATAACAAAAACCTTAAAAACTAGCTTAAAAGTAAAGAATGGAGCGGTAGGCTCCATGCTACATCATGGGGAAACACATGAGGAGTATGGGCCGTAACACCACCACGCTGGCCCAATGCGGGTTGGTGGGTAGAAACGGTCACAAATGCGACCGGCACCAACGGCTTTACGTGCCTTCCGAAGCACGGAGGAGCTCGAGATCACAAAGTCTTGGTCACCCATCCACGGCCTGACCATGGCGAAGGTAGCTTTATTTTCAATTGAAGCCAAAGCGCACTGGCCACTACGCCACCGAGCTCCGATATAATATGTAAGAAACATATTATTGAAAATAAAACTAAATGGGTCTGTAATTAAAAAAATATATTGTCTCAAAAGTAATCATCATTATATTATCTGACATGGTTTAAAATGCGCGTATGTTGTGTTATAGCAGTTTTTCAAGTGTAGGTTTAAAATAAGCAAAATAAGTATTAGTTAATAATTAACTATTAGTTAAATTGTTAACTAATAACATTTTATAGCGCCGCTACTGGTAACATTTAAATTGTGCAGTATTAGTGACGTGTAAATGATCGATAATTATGAAAGTTTACAGTGACATCTAGTAAAACATAATCACCTGTTTTGAAAAGATCATGCTCGATTTATTAGGAACTAGCTATTGCCCGCGACTTCATCTGCGTTGAATAGTCTAGTAGCAGTAGATAGCATTTATTAATTTATTAAAAAAAATATATGACGCAGTAAGTGTGGGACAGGCCGGCCGAGCTTGTGACAATAGTCATTCAAACTAGAATACTAACGCACCAGAATAAAATCACACTAGGATAACGACGCCTATCACTTGTCAGGATCTAGGCCACAAAAGTATCAGTTACGTCATTAAAAATGTAAACACGCTCCCTCTGAATGAGTGCCTTATCCCGTTTAACTAGAAAACACACTCCCTTCCTCCAAACCACCGGAGGTCCCTTGTTGCCCTACCTATCTTACTCTGATCAACCTTCAACTTGGATCACACACGTTAATCCAAGCTGTACCTTCACACACACAGTACTGATTCACTCACCAAGCACACAATCACTATAGTCCTCATCTACAAACTCACTAAACTACCAACGCCTCACTTGCCTATAAACACTGCCACTACACAAACGGATACTAGATAATCAGTTACAGCTGAACAGAACTAGCTTGACGACGAGCAGCATGACGCCACCCGACCTTACTCAACGACGTCTACCCACAGAATGATCGATTCTTTAGTGAATGGATCCTGGATCACCACTGATGCTCTGATACCATTTTTTAATAGTCTGAGGATGAGGTGAGCATGTATAAAACGTTTCTCGAACATAACTGTATGCTTTTGGCGAATAATAACTAATGGGTAAGCGCAAAACTTCTGAGCGCTGGTGGATATTGTGTTGTTGATTTTATTTCAGAATCATCTTTTTTTATAATACGCGTTACTTGCTCATGAATCTGCAAGAAAAATTTAAAATTATTTTTTTTGTTCAACTAGTAATGCAACTTCTTTTTAAATTGAACATGGTTAATGAAGTATATTTACCGCCGACTGTTGAAATACAAACAATCTATACGCTGTGTTGATTACAACTATGATTTTTGATCAGACGCCTTAGATAGTTGACAAAACAGGAAAATGCAAAAAAAATGGTGACAATCATACATAAAATTTATATTTTCTATAGTGTGCACATCTTCGGTACGCATCATAAAGTTGTTTTTGAACTCGTCAAAGACTTCCTGCATTTTAATTATTTTCTTTTTTAATCTACGATTTTGAGCTTGTATTTTTTATCTGTGTTCTTTGTTGCTTGATTATATTATCTTTGTTTAAAAAAATACTTGTAATTTTTCTTTTTCTTGGTGTTGATGTATTCGAAACAAGAATTTTGTACTGTAAGATGGATGCCAAACTCCCATACAGTAACATGCACAGAACAATAAAAATGGTTAGAATGATAAAGTGGGCGTGGTTGACGAGCCGCTCATATGAGCAAACGGGCATATGAACGTCAAATTGCTCGCAGTGTATTGCACAATGGCGTAGCTGTCAGACGTATATTCGGTGCAATACAAAACCCAAAAAGATGCCGAGTTGTGCTATTATTTCGTGCCGTTTGCGAAGTGAAAAGGTGAATCTGGAAAAAGGAGGAATTTAATTTCATCGGTAAGTAATAATATTTGGAAATAACTAAATATGGAGGCATAATCAATCACGAAAATAATTCGTACCAAATTCTGTGCAATCATAGGGCTTGCATGTTATCGATAGTTTTATCGATAGAGTTTTTTTGTTCCTTGTGCTCAGACATTATGATGTGGTAATTTACATGGATATAATATCAAATCTAAGTTTTAAATATCTATTTAATTTTTAAATAAGACATAAATATTCTGTTTATAAAGATTTACATATTTCAGTTTTCCTACAAATCCGGATATAAAAGAAAAATGGATATCCGCAACTGGCAGGAAAGATCAATGGTTTCCTACTAAAAGCAGTTGCATTTGCTCGTAGCATTTTACGGAAGATGACTTCCTACAAGTTTAAAAAAAAGGCATTTGAAATCTTCTGCAGTACCTCACATAGATATTTGCGTACAGGTAATGTTATGAATATTTTATCTGTCTACAGTGAAAACAAAATATTATTATAAAATTATACATTTGTCTTGTTCTTGAATCGAACCCGTGATGTCTGCCACAGAAGGCAGTTATCCTTACCCTTGCGCCAAATCAGTCGTTTCGATTATACAGGGTAGAAATATTGCGCATGTGATTGAGTGAAGATTGAATAAAATTAGAAGGGACTTTAATTTGTTGATTATTTTCTATATTTTTTTTATCTAAAAAGAAATTTATTTCATGATGTCAAATATCTCATAAGCGAGAATTTTGAAATCATTTACTTTTGTTTGCAGGAAAATCAAGTTCGCCTTCCTGTTCAAATGCCAGTTCACAAAGAAAGCGAAAACTCAAAATTATAATAGGCAATAAAGACAGTGCCCTCGGAGCATAGCCCTTTCCATAGTTCGCTGGGCGACTTTAAACTGGTGGACTAGTCGAGCAGTGAGTGTCCACGTCTTAGCACCGTAGGTCATGACCGGGAGGACGCACTGGTCGAAGACATTCGACTTAAGACATTGAGGGATGGGTGACGAGAAAAATGTGATTAACCAGTATTAATGTTAATTAATTAAAAAGTGTATGTTGGTAACCGCTGTTTCTTTACTGAGAACAACCCCAGCTCATAACATTACTATTATTACTTACTATTACTATTATTATTGTTGTTCTCATTGCCAAGCCAACTATAGCGATAGTGTATCTTTCGTTATAGTCAGTGACCTATTCCTAGAAACATCCACCTGAAACTGTTACCTCTTGTCTTTATAGTATTTATTCAGTAGAAAACTAAATCACAGACTACAAAATATTTATCTTCATTAAATTTGTATATTATTAAAATTGGTTGGAATTTCTTTAGGAGCCCTAGAGGGGACGTACCTTAAATAAATAAAATATTTTAATTTCCACAATGGAAACGAACTTTTATTTTAAAAAGAAGCAACTGCATTCTCACTTTTCTCAAATAAAGTTTACCCAAACCGGGAATTGAACCAGCTAAAAATTTTTTAGTTTTTTTTTATTCTATTAACCAATACAATGTGAAACACTCGTATGACATACAAAATATCCATCTCCACTTCTGCATTCCACCGTCTGCTACAGATTTTCCAAATATGCCCGGAAAAAAAAATTAATGTAACGTTTCATTATGTCTTACATGCGTAAGACCTAATGTTTCATAGAGAAATAGTATTTTTAGCCATAACTAAATCAATTAGTGAAATAAAATAAATATCCTCAGACATTCACACCTATCAACTAGTCCCATTTTAAGCAACTAAATGCTGCTTGTGTAGCGACCAAAACCACCACGAAATAGAATTATTTGGGGTGGTTTGATCCCCTGTTTGGCTAAACTTTTTTGGAAAAAGTGTGAAAACAGTTTTGTTTCTATTTGAAAATAAAAGTGTTTCCTTTGTGGAGATAAAAAAAAATCCAACCTGTATATTAATATTCTCCTTAATTACGAAGTTGGATTAATAAATAAAATACATAATTTTATTACTGAATACTTGAATAATACTTGATTATCGACATCATCAAATTGTGCACTACACTAGTCCAGTGCTGTCATGATAGTGTACATGTTTTTCCACAATAATTCGAAAAAGATATTTAACGTGTCTCATTATACGTATTATAGATTATAATATTTAAAAACGTATTTCAAATGATTGTATATAAATGATCTTACCAGTCCGTGCTTGAACTGTAAAATTTCGAAGTAACAAAATGCATTGTGCCAACATAAATGGTACCGTACAACAGCTGGTAACACATACCTGTGTATTGCAGTAAAATAACCCTTATTATTTAGGTGCAATTCGCTACTTTTGCTTGAATTTTTTTAGCCAATGAATACATTGCGCTCCTTGTGTGTTGAATAACTATTAATTCTTGTATGTGTGAGAACTGGCTCGCGCGGTCCTAGTACTAATGTGGATGCGTTATCATTCTAACCTTTTTTATTGTTCTGTGGTAACATGAGGCAATGTTCTGTCTCGATCAGTAGGTGTTCCCTCTCATTCTATCTATCACTATTTATGAATGAAGGCTATCCGTGGGACATCCTCTTCCTCTCTTTCTATCCATAGTTTCTGTCTCACCGGTTATATTTACGCCATTTTGATGCCTAGACTGAAAATTGTTAATTTTTTTTGTAATTTAATATTTTAAATAAAAAATTATGAAACTGGTGATGACGTGCGTTGTTTTATGTTGTGTAAGTGAGTGGTATCCTGGATGTACCTTATCATTTCCCAGGTGAATCAATAATCACATATTAAATGAGAGTATTTGTTTGAGAAATTTGTGTGTATTTTTGTGGGACGTCATTAGTTGTCATAGAAAGCTTTACTACGAAATGTCAAACTCATTCATTGAAGTGATCGAATGAGAAGGAACACCTACTGATCGAGACAAAACATTGCCTCATGCTATTGTATGGGAGTTTTGCATCCATCATAAAGTACAAAATTCTTGATTCGAATTGACCGGGGAATATGAATCTGTTAACTAAAATGACACTTAGAATTATGTGTGAAACTCGTATAACCTCTATTATGAAGTAATAAAATATTATGATAAATTATTCTATAAGATAATGAATTGCAATGACTGCATAAAAAAATCATGAATTCGGCAATCAAAGAAATTTATTAAATCAGTAACATTTTATTTATTATTGAGAGTAGTTCCATACTCATGGCTATTTCTGACTGCGCAACATATTGTTATCCTAACTTGCCATTCTTCGCCTTTTTCGTGTAGTTGGACTTGTAGGTGATGTCGATCGTTTTGATTGTGATGCCTGAAAATAAGAGTTAAATAATAACTAACCAAAGTAAAAAAAACCTTGCAATATTTTTTTTATGAAAATAGGCACTTCTAAAGGTTCAGAATACAATTTAACAATTTCTTTGGATGGTCAAAAATTAGGTAACTTTTTTAGGTATTTTTTATTTATTTCGAATACATCATCTGAGAAATGTTCTGAACAAATCGTGTTCAATTTGGTAGGAACCCAATCCGTCCGCCCTGTCCCAGAGATCCATTTAAATTTTTTATTAATTTCCGAGGGAAAACCAAAACGTAATTAATAGTCAATGTTTCTCTATCAATTATTACCAGAATCTAGAAGACTATCGATAAAATGTTGGTACGATAAAATCATGCACTTCACTATAGGTGTTTTACATCTGCACAATTGCACACAACAATGTACATTGCTTCCTGAAAACGATGTAATTTACATTGACCCAGTTTTTAACAAGCAATGTATATTTTTATATTGACATTTGATATTTTTCAGTTTTTACTTAATAAACTGATAAATACGAACTTACCGATGGAAAGCAATATTTATATTTGTAAAATTAAATGTTTTGCTTTGTTTCCTGCAGGTCAAAACAGCACAACAAGGCATATTCACGTAAATAATCCGCAAAATAACAGCTTGATGGTTCGAGAATGACTGAAAAGTGTCAAATCGTGAAACCGACGGATATGATCCTATATCATATGAGTGGCGCGCGGAGACACGCCCACTTACGATTTCTATTTACTCTCATCTATTCTGTGGTATATACCCTTAATCACCGCTCGGTTCAGGTCATTGAGAATAATCACGCAATGTCGAACGAATGAGTGACGAAATAATGAAAAGTACGTTGACCTACCGATTCATATTAAAAGTAAGGAATTCTGCTTTGAGGATATCAAGAAATGTATTATAAGAAGTACATATTTGTTCAGCGATTGAAGAAAATAGTTTGCTTATATAACTTACAACAAAATATGATTATTTAAAAAATAAATAAACAGTTATTTAAAAATAAATAACACTGGCTCGGGGCACCTTGGGAGTAGCTCGCGAGCATTGCTTCGCCAGAATTCAAGTCACTGCAACGGAAGGGTTTTTGGGTATAACTTTGAGTCCGAAATAAATCGAACCAACCAAACAGTAACAAAAAATTAAAGTGAGACTCCGAGTATTTGGTAAACAAACAGTATCAAGAGAGATTAAGGTATGGAACTGCGCTACGTAGATATGCAATAAATCTGAGCGTAGGGTTACTAGCGACACTATAATCCAGCTGCCGCGATAGCTCCTGTAATTACTGGCTTCGCTTTGTAAACCGAAAGGGAGAAAATTTCTTTGAATGAATGAAATGAAGCGAGTGAAAGAGTATTATGTCTTGATGTAAAGTAATATGAGATGGCTTATATAATGAACAAAAAAAATATAAACTGATTTCTTTGTCTCATTTTTGTGGGATTCGCACCAAGACGTGTTTGCTCTGGTCAATATACAATAATTTTATTGAGATAATAGTATTAGCCATCAGCCGGGGGACACCTACTGCTGGGGCCAGGCCTTCCTACTACCACATGTAGAGAATGGGCCGTAACACCAAGGATCAACGACTTCACGCCTCGGAACTCGGGGATCACAAAGTTTTGTCATCCATCCATCATGTCGACTGACAATGGCGAAAGTAGCTTTCAATATCTAAAGACAAAGCGTACGAACTACTACGCGAACGAGCTCTTGATCAAGCTCCGCGTCAAGGGTATTTAATTAAATATTTAACATTTCTGTCCGCACCTGTCTCACCGCGTGGTCACAACAACGCGTGTTTTCTGGTGGGTGTCGGTCGTTTGATCATTTATTCAGTGGCTGTTGGTTGTTTTATTCGTTGCTCTGTTACTTTCCCGGGTTGCATTTTCTCAATGACACTGCAGGTTGAGCACAATATTAATTTATTGGGCTTCAGCTTTTTGCTTTATCGGCTTCGTTTTTACAAATGATTTTTGTACGTCTATTCAAAAATAGTTTGTGTGATACAAATGTGTGTTTCTATAGGTGACTGTATTTAGCCATACATATACTGTTCAGTCTTTCTTACAAGTGTTTGTGTGTTATAATTGTTCATTAAAATCTAGTCATTAATTAGTTGCTAATTGAGCTAAATTATTAACATAATTATGTTAGATCCATGTTAGATCTAATTAGAAATTTGAACCTTTAAGTTAATACATTAGGTAAGTATCTATTTCTAAATTGTCTTACAAAATTTACTTAATTAGGTCCGACGAACTCATATGTATAAACTAAGATAACAACAACTGAATACAAATAAAGTAATCGAAGAATACAGAACTCTCTAATTTTCCTTTTCGAAAATAAAAATAGTAAATATCCTTTATGACATTACCATCATGAGCACTGCGCCCGTTCTCGAATACAGCTCCAATCAGATGAAAGCTCTACACTACAATGACTGTTTTCACTTCCACAGAAATAAGATTTCATATTGAAAATTTTTCTCTTCATTATGAACCTATAAATAACATCTATCTATACATAACATAAAACTGTAGAGGTCAAATGTCTGTTCATAGAAAAATATGTTTAAAACCAAGTCAGGGGGATGTAAAAAGAGGATAAATTCCAAAAATTGCTTTTTTTTTTAATTTTTTCCTTTCTCTGTCTGTTTGTACGGGCTTATCTCCGAAATGGCTGGATCAATTTCAATGCAATTTTGCGTAGTAATACCTTATATCCCTGGTTAACATCTTAGATACTTTTTATTCCGGAAAATAAAAGGGCTCCCGTGGGATAGTTAAAAAACGAAAGTAACCGCGGACGAAGTCGTGGGCAACAGCTAGTATTACATATAATGATACCTACTTCAATATTTATATTTAGTCGCTATAAAAGTTTTGATACTTTCATACCATGGGATACATTTAAATGTTTATTTATGATATAAAGAAAGATAAAAGTTCATAAAGCGGTCTTCTCACGTCCCTTAATTAGGACCTGAAATCGGCCATTAATTAGGTCTTAAAACAGGATGCTACTCTACATACTAAAAATCGTAAGGATTGCCACGAGGACATTAAGGAGGCTATTTAGGGCGCTTCCCACCACAGCCCCGATGTTGACCATATGTTGGCTCTGATTTAAGGACGTGAATAGGAATTTATATTTTAATCTGAATTAATCTACCACTTGTAATTTACTTTGGACGTAAAAATAGTTTTATGTTTCTTAGCATACCAAATTATATAATCATAATATCTTATTATACACCCTAGGAGCAAAGCAGAGATGCCAACCGACAATCGATGCTACGACGGTTGAGAGCAAAAGGGGACGATAGAGAAGAGCGTATAGCTCAAGTTGACCGCATCAGCCACGCAGAGTTTGACGATAATCGAATTCGTCTAGAGACTATGGAGTTCTTCCAGATTCTGACCATTTGACGAAGGCAAGAGTGCAAGGTTTTATAATATTTTAACAACAACAACAACATATCGTCAAGCCTGCACAGCCCAAATGAGTCAACAACCACATTTAACAACAACTGCCATACACTGGGCACGTAAATATTAGGTCCTTACCTATGAAATTGGTGTTTTGTATGGAGATTTTGGGGAATTCTGCATTTTCTAGGTATACTAAAATTTTTTGAGTTTTCTTCACAACGACAAATCCAAAGATAATAATATTTGGCATCTATCATTAGACAAGCTTTTGTAATATGTGTAATATCACACTTCATAAAAATTATTTATCGTTTTTAAGTGAATGCAAATCAAATGATGTGTTCGGGAGGCAGTTAAAAATAATTGTCTTTGTGTCTAATTTTAACACAAGTAAACATACAAAAAATTATTAAATTAAATAATACGAGCTCAAATATATGGTCTATTTTTAGAAGAGGGAATTATTTTATAAGAATGTTCTGAAACTTAATAGTTACGGACAAATTGCTAAGACAGAATAAAAACACCAAATTCATAGGCAAGGACCCAATACTTATACATAGGTCTCGTCACACTGACGCACGTCGTAGTGACATGCTGGTGCGTCAATCACCCACCATGACGCGTGTTACAGCATGTTGCATGTCGGATCGACTCTGATCCTGCGACAGTGACATGCATTTGTCGTGCAGTCAACAGTAAATCTTTACCACGAACTTTCACAACTTGTTAATTGATAACTTTGTAAAAATTAATCTTTCATAATTTGTCTCTTTTTAACAATGCCAATTTAAAAGGCGGGTGAAAATCTACAGAATAAGGCCTTCATAATTTTTTTAAACGTTTTAGGAGTTTAGACGCATTTAATCACAATGTTTTTTTTCTAATTGAAGACGACCAGTGTGAGTATTCTGTCATATTGATGAAGATATATCGAAAAGCGTGGTTTTCCGAAGTCAATTAATGCAATCGCTTCCTATTTATTTTTACCTAGGTCTGCGATCAACTCTTAGGTCTATCCTATTTTGAGAATTTGCGGTTTGGTTACGTAAGTGCTTTGTAGTTCGATTCAAATTGAAATAACGTTTATTTTTACGAGTGAGCATTCTAGAAGAGCTGTCGATAAGTCCCTCATCGATATCGTGGTGAGATATTTGTGCTAGGAAATGTTTTCATTATGGATTAGAGGAGGAGTGCAGGCTTAAGTTCGAAACAGGTTCAATATATTTTCTGATCAGAGTTTACTTCTAAATTTAAAAGAAAAAATTCTACTGAAATATACTAACTACGCAATATGTACCTGACTATGAGGAAACATAAAAAAAATCTTCCAGCAAATGACCGGTGAGAACTGCATTCATTTCCATTCAGTAGTTTATGTGTGACTTTGTAGCATAAATCTACTATTTTGCTAATAAAACATAATTTATAAAGCATAGAAACCTGCTATAAGAATTATGTTTTATTAGCAAAATAGTAAATTTATACCTTAATTGTGGTTCACGAAAATAATAATAATTATGAATATATCACAAACTACAAAACTGACGATTTTTTAAACAGCATTTTTCCGGTCTTACCGACTAGAAAACAATCGTTTTTTTAGACGATTTGACTATACCAAAATAATACCTCTTAATTAAAAAAAAACCCACTATACTCGTAGAGAGAAATCTCGGGTTTATGCGAATAAACCATGAACATAAAAGGATGTAAGATGGCGCTTTTCTTTGCTTGATACGAATTGCGTCAATAAGTTTAGTCGGAGCCCGTATTTTTGTGAAGCCTGTTGAATTTTTCAAAGCTTTTCATAAGGAGCTTATCTTCAATAGAGTAGTAGGATAATAATCGTAAATATTATCATAAAATGGTTCCGGGGACTCTCGGGAGACTTATGCTCGTAATTATTTGTAAGGCTTCACTACACGCGACCATTTAATTCTGATTTAGGTACCTTCAATAATGGAGAATGAGGTATGTAATGGTGTTTTTATAAGGTAAATAAATTTTAGGGATAAAAATATCCCTATATATACCGAGTCAAGCGAGCGTAAGACTTTCATTAAAACATAGGACATGGATTCAATAAAGCTTACATAAATATATTAAGCGAAGCCAACTCAATAATGAATTATTCTATGAAATTAAAAGATACAAGTATAAACAAGTACGTTTGTTTGGTTGTTTATTTTATTGAGTTTATAATTATTACAAATTTTATCAATTTGTTACCTACAGCAGCTGAAACGTTTCATAAAGCCAAATTGATAACTTTCTTCTTAGTTAAGACTTGATTCTACTATTATTTTGTTTAATTAATTTGGAAACCATTATACGTATATTTAGTAGTCTTGATGAATATAATCTAATTACTGTAAAAGCTTAGAGAGGTTTATACATTAATTAGGTCCTACGACTGCTGTATCTGCTGTGTTTTAAGCGATTTCGACATAAAACGTATCCATTTTAATGAACCGTTTTTATTTGTGGGATAGGTTGTGTTGTTACAGAGGAAGGAAATTTCCCCCTTTCCATTGAAAAACCAAATCTTAGAACAACGAAGTTGGAAAGCATCAAGTATTGGAAAATGCTTAGACATAATGCCTCCACTGAGAGTTAAGTAAATCATTCGGGTTTTTTATCATCATTCTACAATATTAATAATAATATTAGGTCCTTACCTATGAAATTGGTGTTTTGTCTGGAGATTTTGGGGATGTCTGCATTTTACATACTAACATTTTGTCAGTTTTCTTCACAACGACAAATCCAGAGATAATAATATTTGGCATGTATCATTAGACAAGCTTTAGCAATATGTGTGTGAACACGCTTGATAAAAATTATTCATCGTTTTTATGTTAATGCAAATCAAATGATGTATTCGGGAGGCAGTTAAAAATTGTCTTTGTGTCTAATTTTAACACAATTAAACTTACAAAAAATTATCAAATTAAATAATACGAGCTCAAATATATGGTCTATTTTCAGAAGAGGCAATTATTTAATAAGAATGTTCTGAAACTTAATAGTTACGGACAAATAATTAAGACAGAATAAAAACACCAATTTCATAGGTAAGGTCATAATAAACTCTTTATTGCACAGACACAAAAATACAGAACATAAAAGCAGAAGTATACAAGGGAGGACTTATCTCTAATAGGGATGTCTTCCAGTCAATCCGTCACAGGTGTGTGAGATCTTGTGTTGCGAGAGAAGCGACACCAGTGCACAAGACAAAACAGAAATATATGCAAACATATTTATAAAAAGACAATAATTTTTTTTTTATCCTATTACTAAACAAATAAAATGAGATATATAATTATACAACATATAAACTCAGTAAAATATAAATACAAGTAACATAAATAAATACATAGAACAAAAAGTTAATAATATAAAATGATAAAAAACACTGCTATAATGCTTATTGAATTAAATTTAAAAAATTTATACTAAAATAAATAATTAGGCTGCGACAATAGTCTTTTATTGCCGTAATGACAATTGTATACTCAGAATAAAACCAGAGCGCAAGAACGAAAATAATGGAGTATTGAAAATCCATTAAAATTAAGGAAATTTCTAATTCTTTCCATAATTAAAATTAAGGAAAGAGTGAGCGTAGTTTGTTTTTTTTTGACATTTATGACTGTTCTTTGTCTATTTTATATTTTATTGTTGTTGTTTTGAGTATTGGTATGTGCCTAATGTATGTATGATGTATTGTTTTGTTATTTTTTATTTCACATATTAAGAATTTTTTACATGTATTGTAAATTATGAAACAATCTTTGATATTTTATTTTATCTGATATGTTACTCTAATGATGTAATGATATTTGCCATGGTAGAGTATATTTTTTGTTGTTGTTTGTGTATTTGTTTTAAAGTAAAATATTAAAGTTACTGCGTATTTAACTGTCAAGGTCGGTACGTAAACAAGCGTCAATTTATTTTAAATTTATATTAACCTAAAGTCAATTAATAAACACTTTACTTACTTGTTGCGCTAACTTCTGGCCCGAGGGACTCGAAAGCTTTTCCAAAGCTTAGTTTCAGCAGCCGGTCGGAATCTGAAACAAACTTACAATACAGCGCCAGCTATTGGTAGATTATAGAACTACGTATAATCCTGCTTGCAATGTAGTTCCATATTATAAGTAGAGATGGCGGTAAATGAAAACAAAATATAAAAGATTTATTTTATATACTACAGTATTTCCTATAAGATATTGCTATAATTGTTATTCTTAATAAATTATATTTTATATGTCAACATTGTTGGAAACTAAAATATTATACAATGACGATTTGAATAATGCCACGTAGTGCTTTAGGTTTGATGCTAGTTCCAATTTCCGTCACAAGGTGTCACTTTTAACATAATTTAGAAAACTAAGAAGTTTATTCCAAAATATTTAAAAGAATGCTTTTAATATTACTGTTTGGTTTAAAAACAATTACAGCACGTTTTATTACATACATACATATAATCACGACTATTATCCCTTATGGGTTAGCCAGAGACTAGGCAAAAGCACCGCAAAAGCTCTTCATTGCCGTAGTCCGCGCTTCACCAAGCAGTGACTGCACTCAGCGTAACAGTGGTGAGTCCGTCGTCGCTATTAGCTATTGGATAGTTGTTCACTGTGCAGTTCTAAGTCCATTAGTCGCCCTTTACGCCATCCAAGGGATGAGACGGGTTGGTAGTATTCTTTTATGAGCCGCTACCACATGGCTCGCTAATTTTTAAAACATTTTATTATCATGGTAAATAAGATATACGTATCAAAAATTCGCCAAATTAAGTGCTCGATATTCTAATATTCTGGAGCAAGATAGTATCTAGTGCCGCAAAATAAGCACTGGCTCTAGCATCTGGAAGGCAGCCAACATTTCTATTCATACCTTGTTGGCTGTAAGCACAAATTTAACTGGATCGGCCGCATTTAATACTGGCCGTCCGCAAAGTGTTTGGGCAAAAATTTTGCTGGTAAAAAATAACTATTTAACTTTGAAAAATACGTCCATATTGTCTCGTTAAGCACTTTTATTACTTTTGGCTAATTGAATCTCGCAGTAAAAATATACTTGTAAAATAGCGAATATGTTTATTCATGTGTTTTATTGACTTAATGAAATCTATAATCTTGGATCTTGGATCAAGTACATATTTTGTAGATATAATATACCTATATAGAATATGCGTATTATGTAAAATTATATAGTCACGTAGAAAAATTTCTATAGATACTTTTGACCGATGAACGTTTTTATTTTTATGTAATAATACAACATAATGGTTAACAATTTTGTTCTATTATAAGTATTATGAAAAATTTATACCAACCTGAGATATACCAACCTGTTAGAGTAAATAAGTAAAATACATACATACAATCACGCCTGTAATCCCCGAAGGGGTAGGCAGAGTCCAAGCATCACTGTGTTCCTTAAGACCACATTTAGCCATACAAAAATTGGGTTTTGTCAGATGAAAAATCGTGAAAGAGTAGTAACAAGTTGCTAGCTCATCGCCTACACAATCACAGACCCAGTACCCAATACGCCCTTAGTTGCCTTTTACGACATGCTAAGCATGAAAAGCAGTTGGTACATTCTTTTTGTGTCCCGGACCAACACGGGACACTGAAAATGAATAGCTTAATTTCCAAGGTAAAGTAGATACAAACCAGCTGCTGTCGAGTCTGGTGGTGGCTGGAAGTGGAACGTAGCAGCGAAGCCTTGCCCGGCCGTGGCGGAGTTGGCTGTGAACTGCAGCAGGAGCGCTGGCCCCGTTGATAGTACTTCGTAGCCTGGCGACAAGATAAAAATTAAATAAATATATTCGTACATTTACACTAACTTATAACGACTGATCGGAATAGGTACAGCTATTTAGGTTCAATGACCGCAAATATTGAAATATAGATATTCCTCGGGATTCCGACTAATACTCCGGGATTCGATTATTATATTTCTTTTTATCAATAAGTATAAAAATGGCATTGTTTTTGTTTCAATTTGTAGATTATTTCGTGTTGGTAATTTTGTTTAAGACATTATTATAGTTAAACACAAATAGTTTGTTCCTTCCAACTATGTTTCGATTTTTGAGATACAAATAATTGAATATATGATGTGTTCCTGTACAATCACGGAATGAAAATGTTGAATGATTGTTGATTCTTGTATAAATATAATTAATTGTTTCATATCCATACTATTACGTATGGCAAGTACATAAAATAGCTCTACCTATTCCGATCACTACCTATGATACAAGTTGCTGGAAAAATAAATATACATAAAAGCTAAATATACAAATTAATTTATTTCAACGTTAGTAGCTCCCACATAAAATAAACAAAGGATACGTATGTAAAAATACTCCTAATATACTCGAAATATATACAAATATCAACGATGGCTGTATTGATCACGCAAACATTTGCCTCCAGCTGGGATCGAGATTGTCAAAATTGTGTAACTACTAGTAATATATTGCAATTCACGAGGCCGACTAAATCATTCGACTTTAGACTCTATCTTAAGGCGTAAAGAGCGTAGTTCGCCATCATAAAATGTAACAACTATAACTATTATCGCAGAAGATCTTGGCGGATATCTCTACTAGATGTAAGTGTGATAAAGACGAACCTGATTTCACGGCTCATCTCTCATCCCATCCTCCCATACCGCAATAGGTTTATACCTATAAGTTAATACCACATCGAACGCATGAACGAACGCACACAGTTTTCGGTCTGCCTTAGGAACGGCTACCTGAGCCCATAGATACTCGTAGCATTTTCGGCCCCACTCATGCGTTGTCTATTCTATAATTGAGAGAAAACGTTATGCTGGCAACATAAGAAGCTACGCGATCCTATCATAACTCTCAAAAATCCCGTGCTCTGTAGATTTTGGTTTAAAAAATGATAATTTAGTTTCGAAAATAAAAAAAATGCTTGCACAGCAAGGGAGAGGCGAAAAATCTCATAGTTTGACTTAAGCAATTCTATTGAAAATCCACCTCGTGTGAACTTTTACGTACATATATTCGCTCATTACGGATTCAGTCTACATCAAAGAAAGTCCCGATCTAGCGCGGGTCCGGAACACGGGATAGGCAGGATTTCCGGACGGATGTGTATCAATATACATCCGCACACGTGTATAAAAGATCATCCTTGAATTTGTATATAGTGGATAGAGAGGTTGGAGTATTGATGGCGAGTTATGGGACAGTAAGATAGTTGCATCTACGGTTCACCTTGAGTGGTTTGCTGTGCTTGTTGAAATATGGAATACGTGTTTTATGTAACCATGGCAACTGAATAACACTAATGTCTGTTCTTCTAAATTGCTATAACGTGTTTGTTCTTTGTATCTGTTTATTAAATTCTTTTACTCAGTTTATCTTGTATTTATCTGGACTTCCACTACACATTAACCCTCACAAAGGTTATGGGCCCAGGCAAGTAATCCAGATAATACCTACGAATAACGAAGTGAGAATTTAGTTGGATTTGAAACTGAATTGGTATTGGTCGAGGATCAGCAGGACGTAAAGGTACGTGAATAGAGATGTCGAGTCTGAGTAGCGTACGCATAGAGTTGCTGCATCGGGATAACTATGATAGTTGGAAAATCCAGATACAAGCATTGCTCATAAAATGCGATGCGTGGCAATTTGTTAACGGCAGTCGGCCTATGCCATCGGATCCAATCGAGCGTAAGGATTGGGATCGTGTTGATGAGAAGGCGAAAGCAGAGCTAATACTAGCGATAAGTCCCAATGAATTGAGGCACACGAGGGGATGCTCTACGTCTCGCGAGCTTTGGCTGAGGTTAGAGTCCGTGTATGCGTCAAAGGGGCCTGCGAAGAAGGCGACGTTGTTGAAGCAGTTGACATTAAGGCGGATGGACGAAGGCGACGATATTCGTGTGCATCTGGCAGAATTCTTTGTTGCTGTAGATAAGCTGGCGGACATGGGGGTCGACATTAACGGCGACCTGTTGTCGATTATGCTGTTGTATAGTTTACCGGCAAGTTTTGAGAATTTTAGATGTGCAATAGAAACACGAGATACGTTACCGAGTGCAGAGGAGCTGAAAATCAAAATCTTGGAGGAACATAGCTCAAGACGTCATATGACCTCAACGTCAGAACACGTCGAAGGAGCGCTAATGGCGAAACATACGAGAACATCACGAAAGGTTCCCAATGATATAACAAACGGAAACTTCAGGTATAAATGCTACAAATGTCATAATTTTGGGCATAAAGCTTCAGAGTGTACTATGAAGAACAAGAAACGTCAGGATGTGAAGTGTACAGTGGTCGAGAATAGTGATGCTTTATCTTTTCATATTTTTGCAGGTGTAAAAAGTAATGACTGGATTTTGGATAGTGGCTGTACATCTCACTTATGTAATGACGATACTAAGTTCCGGGATACATTGGAGCCTACCACGGGCAAATTAAATTTGGCTACGCACGTGAGTACTAACGTACAGGGTAAAGGCACAGTCGGGTTGTCAGCATACAACGGTAAGCGCATTATCCCTGTTAATGTTAAGAATGCATTGTATGTACCTGATCTTCGTAGTAACCTTTTGTCTGTGTCTAAGATAACAGATCAAGGTTATGAGGTCACTTTTAAAAAGGACCGTGCTGTTGTCTCTAGCAGTACGGGAGAGGTTATTGTGATAGCGGAACGTAAGGGTGATCTATACCGTGTATGCGAGAGTAATGCGTCAGTATCGGCAGTATCAAGCGGAAAGGATGTTAGTCTTTTACTGTGGCACGAGCGCATGGGACATCTGAATAGTAGAGATTTGCTAAAGGTGTTGAATAAGTGTGGCATAAGTGTAAGCGTGACAGATGATGACATGAAAGTTCTGCGAGACTGTGAAGTGTGTGCTAAAGCAAAAATTAGTAGTTTACCATTTTCGAGATCTAGTGGGCCATGTGATGAAAAACTTAAAATAGTTTATTCAGATGTCGTCGGACCCATGAAGACAACTTCGGTAGGAGGGGCCAAATATTTCGTAACTTTTATTGACGATAGTACACGATGGTGTGAAGTATTCTTGTTAAGTAAGAAGAGTTTTGTGTTGAAGTCTTTTCAAACGTATAAGAATATGGTAGAAAATATGTCAGGTAAGAGAATAAAGTACCTTCAAACGGATAACGGGGGCGAATACTGTAATAAGGAGTTCGATAGATATTTAGAGTGTCATGGTATCGTACGACGATTAACAGTGCCCCGTACACCGCAGCAAAATGGCGTGGCGGAGCGCATGAATAGGACGCTGGTTGAGATGGCGAGGTGCATGTTGTTATCATCTGGCCTATCTCAAGGATTTTGGGCTGAAGCTGTGATGGCGGCGTGTTACATACGTAACCGTTGTCCTACTAGTAGCTTGTCCGGTGGCGTACCCTATGATGAATGGTTTGGCAGACCTGCGAGATTGCACTATTTTAAAAAGTTTGGAACGAAAGTGCATATTTTAGATCGTAGTGCAAGTAAGGGCAAGTTTAGTGCAAAGGGAATTGCTGGTGTATTTGTAGGTTATTCCAGAGTGACGAAAGGCTATAGAGTATGGTTGCCCGAGAGCAGAAAGGTGGTTGTAGCTCGAGACTTACGATTTTATGATGAGATTGGGATCGGAAATGTTATAAATAGTGAGAGTCACGAAGAAATAAGACATAGAGAGTTACCAAAGTTTACAGAGTTTGAATGTGAAAATCAACATAGACCATGTGAGAGTGTTACGACAGACTGTCCGGTAGTGGTTGATGATAATGTCTCACCAAACTGTCCGATAGTGGTTGAGAATTTAGAACGTGAACGTGAGGAAATACCTCAACCAGGGGAAGGTGTATCTGGTGCGACCGGTGATGTGTTATTGAAGAGAGGACCAGGAAGACCAGCTTTAGAGAGAGGTAAGGTTGGCAGGCCTAAGAAAATTTACAACATGGTGCCAGTCGATCAAACAGTGTCGAGTAATACTGGTGATTTGGATGAAAGCTATGATGATTGCAATAATATGCTTGTCGGAGCTGCAGAGGTGTCATTGAAAAAGAGTGATGATAGAGTTGCTTGTGACATAGAAACTTTAAATGGAATAATGTAAAAAAAAAAAAAAACACGCCAAATCATAGGTGGTAGATAAGTATGTCTGAGAGTGCGAAAGAGGCCATTTGCATAGTTTGTTACGTGAGATAGGTTTGAGTAGCTTGTCGTTTGTCGAGTTGTATGCTGACAACAAGGGAGCGATATTCCTAGCCGAGGACAATATGCGTGCCTTTTATTCCCGAAGTAAGCACATAGACATACGGTATCATTACATAAGGGATGTACTGCAAAAGGGGTACATTGTTTTAAAACATGTTTAGACTGATCTTATGGTGGCAGATATTCTTACCAAATGTTTGCCAAAAGTTAAATACAATGTTTGTGTGTTAGGATTAGGATTGTTTAGTCTTGGATGTGTTGATTAGTATAATCTGTTATTTTATAAGTGTTTCGGTGGTTACCTAAAAAGGGAGCGTGTTGAAATATGGAATACGTGTTTTATGTAACCATGGCAACTGAATAACACTAATGTCTGTTCTTCTAAATTGCTATAACGTGTTTGTTCTTTGTATCTGTTTATTAAATTCTTTTACTCAGTTTATCTTGTATTTATCTGGACTTCCACTACACATTAACCCTCACAGTGCTTTATATAAAAAAGATTGAATGTTTTTTTCCCGGCATGTTAGACAGAAATTCCTACATGAGTATATAAGAAAAGGGAAAAGAAAAATAAATTAGAGTATATATTCTATATCCAACAGCGGGCGTGTTAAAGCCGAATTATGATTGATAACAATTCAATTTTTTTATTCAAAAGGAATAAGTCTTATAACATTAGTGCTTGCATTTCTGCGTTCTGGCTCGAAGGGCTGTTGCTAACCATGGCCCATATCGAGGTTGGTAGTGATAGTTATCCCCGAGGCCAAGAGCCCGCGCGAAGTTCGCGGCGATGCCGATCTCCTTAAATACCTAACCATTCCATCTAATCTGAAATAGAGAATAATAAAACGATCGCTTAAAAAAAACTTTGCGACTGATGATGTCATACTTCATTAATAACTTGAGCGGTATGAATTTGAGTAAGCAACAATTTTACTTAACACACGCCTAATATTGAATAATATTTAAATCCAGAACGCGCTTACATAATGTGGATTGTGCTTAATCCATTTCAAAGATAAAAAATTTATATCTACGTGTGACTATATTACTAAGTGAGCGACTAGAAATACAGAGAGGGCAGCTACAATTAATCTGTATTCAATTCCTAGGTAATGTATAATCATAGATAGGTAATGTATAACCTAATGGTTAGGGTCATTTTTATATGACTCTTATAAACAATATTTGTGTCAAAAACCACTTTGTCTTAATTGAATAGACCTTATAATTTTTGTATTCGAAACATTTCATTTATGATAAAATGTCGCTCAGTATAAAAAACATTTGCCAAATATCAACAAAAATGCAGGGCGTAACGTTGACACTCAAACAAATATTAGCTGCTCATTTTGTATTTTAAGTATCTCAAATTAATGTTTGTAAGTTGCTGTTCTGTTCATTTCTCGTCTTTCGCAGTCAGTCACTCAGTTTGTAGTACTTAAACGACAATTAAATTCGTTTAAATACTACCCATCTGAAAACTGTCAGTATTCTGTGAATTATTAGTATTTAGTAATTTTATTTTATTTAGTTTTATTAAAACCCTCCAAAAATTTTTAAATAAATATAAATTTATTATTGTTGAATATTTAACGTTGCTAAGTAATGTTGTGTAAACAACGTGATACCCGTTTATCAGTATAACTAGAATTAACCTTTGCTTTGTAAATACAATAATCCTTGAACTCAATGGTTATCAGCTTAAGTACCACTTAGTGCATTTATATTATTATCTGAATAAATAGATAATAATAATGCATATCAATTTGTATTGACTATGAAGTACACAATGAGGCAATCTCTAAAGATTCTAAACAAACAAATCTAAACTTGTTTATAGTCTTAAAAAGAAGCTTTGTTAATTTGAAATAATAATAAGGCGTTGCACATTCAGTTCGTGTGTGTGTATCATATCCTATCCATCCTATAGCTAACATACATACATACAATCACGCCTGTAATCCCCGAAGGGGTAGGCAGAGTCCAAGGAGCACTGTGTTCCTTAAGACCACATTTAGCCATACAAAAATTGGGTTTGGAAAATCGTGATAGAGTAGTAACAAGTGACTAGCTCATCGCCTACACAATCACAGACCCAGTACCCAATACCCAATACGCCCTTAGTTGCCTTTAACGACATGCTAGACAAGAAAAGCAGTTGGTACATTCTATAGGTCTTATTTGTATATTTTTTGTCTGAAAATAGTTATTTTATATTGTAAATATGGTGAACATTACGACTAAACATGTATATTGTATTCCCAACCGTATGGTATTTTTTGACATGAACTTTTATGTGTTTTTTTTTCATTTAAATGAACTACGAGTTCTCAGCAATAACAGCAAAAGTAGTACTCGAGAAATGACTGGAATTTTGTTTTACAGTCTAAGTAAATGATAGTGTGCTACAGCTATCCAAGCAATTATCCAAGTATAAATCGATCCTACTTATCTATCATTAAATTATTTCAGTCCTAGTATTGATTGAGTGTAAGTGGGTTAACGGTGTTGTTTACTTAAAGTTATGTACAGATAACCAAGGATTGCTTTCAATATTTTCGTCGAATTAGGAATCTTAAAGGTAGAATAAGAAGTCATTCCTTTTTACGAAACCTAAAAAGTCGTAATTAAATAATTTATTTTTAAAATGGAGAACTCTAAAATCTAAAATCGATTTCAAGGTTATTGCTACTTTTCTCATTAGTGTCCACGTTTATTTTAAAGAATATAATATTATTGATAATTGTCAGGGTAATCGCGAGACACTAGTACCTCTAAAGAATGTATGTATTGATTGATATTATTTTCATAACATTGTCTAAAATTAACGTAGACGCTAATGAGGAAAATATCAATAATGTTGAAAACCCAATAATATCCATATTTATTTATTTGTTTGTTTAAAGTCGTATATTCACTAGTACAAGTGTTTTACGAGACTGGTTCTGGGATTCGAGCAGTGTCCTCTATGTATGTATCCTTAATGATATGTGACCTATAGTGCTAAGGTAAGGTACCGAGGTGCTACTTCTCGTAGACATTTTCCATTAAAACGCTGCTTAGTTGTGTATAGCGCTATGACTTTTAATCCTTATTATGCTGTTGAATCGAATGTATGAGTACGTACAGTCCTTCACTATTTCCAGCTCCATTTTGATTCTCACACTGAGCCGCACGACGGAGATTTGTGGGTGGATGCGTTTTCTAACGTTGTATGAAAGTATCTCAATTTGTATAGAAAACACTGAATACAAATCTACGTGAGTTCACGCGATGCACGCGCCTACATGCGGAGAAACAACGAGAAACAACCATCAATACCTTTAAATTAAAGTTTAAAAAGTATAATATTGAATTTGAAAAAAAAAGTAGCAGGAATCAGCCAGACACTTGCATTAAAATAAATTGTCTACTTGTTATTTTATGTAATATAAGTATTCTGTGAAATATATGTATTCAATGTAAAAAGTTTTATAGTATCATTTTTTTCTAGTGCCTTTTGTTTGGTGATGTACTGCACACTGTTTTTCTCTGGCCCCACAGAATATCAGTGGTCGTGGAGAACTGCGATAGCTGTCTCGGCCGAGTCCTGCGTGATTTTAGAACAGCTTGTATGATATATGAAATGACAGTCGATACGGTGCGTTTAAACCTGCACAAATGCGGTGTCATTGAGGACGTGCATCACTTGTTGATGAAATGTGTCAATAATCAGACAGAGCGACAGGCATTGATGATACAATTAAAGTTAAAGCCCAATGACATTGGTGTGATGCAGCACATCTTGGCAGAACCAAGATGCGGCTACCTTGGTCTGCCGAATGGTTCAAAAAATACGTCGTTAATAACTGCCGCTCTGGGTACATTACTTAGGATAGTATTTGTTTTATTCCTTATTAATAGGGTACGATGACATGTCTAAAAGGCAAAAGTCCATAAATAAAGTAGAAAACAACAAGAAACCCGCACAATTATGCGATCAACGCACCCGCAAGTACCCACGAAGGTGCATTTTAACTCGCATCAGTGTGAGAATCGCCTTACTGATGACTGCTGTAATGGATGCACTATCTTAGACTATACCTAATGTTTGAGCCCTTATTTCTGATGCAAAAGTAATGACAGAATCAATATCTGTATATTGTCTCTGGCCACTAGCAGTACAGGCCCTGAATTCTTGCTGGACTAACCACGTTGCATTATTTATCAAGTACACTGTGTTATTTTGGTCGATACTGAAACTGTCCTAGGACTATCCTTCTTAGTAATTTTTGTATGAAACCATCTCTGTAAAATAATAGGAACCTTATTTATCTAATTATATCACAAGGTTTTCGTTGCGTACGCTTAAAAACATTAAAATAGGCTACACCATATTTTTTTCTTTAGCACGAACTGGAGAGATAAAGTCCCCGGAGTAAAAATTGCTCATTGCCTCTCGTCCTCAGCCTATATACCTCCCACTTCTGGACACAGGCCTTCCTCATGGAGAAACTGACGAAGAGTATGGGCCGTAACACATCCACACTGGCTAATGCGGTTTAGCGGGAAGAACAGCTTCCTTCAATGTGCCTTCCAAAGCACAGAGGAGTTCGAGGTCACCAAGTTTTGGTCACCCATCTAAGGCCGGACCATGTCGAAGTAGCTTGTATAGATTTGTTTTCTATATCAAAAGCGTACTGACCACTGCGCCACCGAGCTCCTCATTGCCATTGCCCCTCACTTTGACTGAACGAACAAGCGACCTGATCTCTCCGGTCAGCTACAGAGATAAAAAGCCCAGGAACTTAACTGGTGTTCTTCCTCTACGACTACTTATACAATAGTTACATGACTACTTAAATAATAGACACGACTACTTAAACAATAGTTACCTGTAAGTTCATTACACAACATGGCTATGGCCGGCGAGTTTGTGTCTCTGCCGTCGAACACTTTGATGATGTCTGCTCTCCTGAGGCAGCTGGAAACAAAAAAGAATTGTTTTTATATATTATAGTTTGTTACCTATGATATGATTTGCGAGGGCAATTACTATGTACAGTGTCTGTTGTGAATGCTAGCCTTCGCCAAGTTCTGGAATGGCTTGTTTATTTCTAAAAAGTACACAAATGGTTCAAAACCACCAGATGGTAATCACTACATGAGTCCACAAATGAAAAGCAGTACCAAGAGATGCTATTTCGCGACTCTTGACCGATTGACGCAAGCAACGAAAAGAACAGAGAAACTCTACATGGAGTTCCATTCGTATACGTATTCATTCCTTATACAATTATATCAAATAGCCGCAGTATTTATATTTTTTTTTCTGTGTTGGAGGATTTACAATGAGTAAATATATGTAGATACAGTAGGTACAGTCCAGTACAAAAATATGTATACACGTTTTAGAGGTATCCTTCTATTATAGTAATTTACTGTCAAAAGCGGTTACATATTTTTGGAATTGACTGTACTAGGTACGAGTACTGCAACGCAGTTACTTAATCATTAAACATATTTATTTTGCTTTTCTTTTTTCTAAATAATATTTTTTTTTTTCAATTGTTCCTATTCGAATAGGAACTGCCGCTTGAACAAAACGTCTGACATATTTTTTTGCATAAATAAATAAAAAAAAAAAATATCTATTTAGAAAGAAAAAAAGCAAAAAAATGTTTGTTTAAAATAGTAAAATAATACCAACTAATGTACTCACGCATTAGTCACGTGTATTATCATATAGCCATTACCATCGTTATCAGATACTAATGATATATAACATAACAGCTCGTGTTAGCGATCAATATTTCACGCTTATTAAATTATTCTAAGTGATGATAACATGGTATTACAACGGTAAAGGATAGTGTTGTTTAAAGGGGAATATATCCTAGTTACGATACCATACTCAAAGATGCATATTTTAGATGGACTCCGTGTTCGAGTGGCTTTTACGCCGGCGCTTTCAAGGCGTCACGTTAGAGGTTCCAGGTTCGATATAGTGCCCGGCGCATGACAATTACATTCGTAATAAAATTAAAAATAAATTCGTAGTCTTCAGCATATAAAAGTCCCACAGATGCTGGGCACAGGCCTTCTTCGTGGAGAAACACATAGGGGTATGGGCCGTAACACCACCACGCTGGCACAATGCGGGTTGGTGGATCACAGTCGCAATAGCGACCGGGACCAACGGCTTAACGTGCCTGTCGACGCACAGAGGAGCTCGAAATCACGAAGTTTTGGTCACCCATCCACGGCAAGGTAGCTTTGTTTTTAAACGAAAGCCAAAGCGTACTAACCACTACGCCAAAGAGCTCCTGAGGGTTACTATCGCCAGATGAAATTTAGTTCGTTGCGAGAC
This sequence comes from Parapoynx stratiotata, assembly GCA_910589355.1. NCBI lineage: Eukaryota > Metazoa > Arthropoda > Insecta > Lepidoptera > Crambidae > Parapoynx > Parapoynx stratiotata. Next base: position 6,576,885 of record OU342466.1, read on the forward strand.
AAGCAGTAATCAAACGCCAGGTCTCTGTATATTAAGATTGTTAAAGAAATACCTGTGAAACGGAAATTGACCACAATTATACCTTTGTTAGGTACACACTGTTTTTTATCGTCATAAATTTTTTTCTTTGATTACATTCTGTACTATCACTGTGCCCGGTTAGTTATATCATCAACGATTCAGCAGCAACAGAATCGCCCTCTGATACACGGGGACTGTGAGTGTTAACACCCCTACCCACCCTTTTGGGGATAAAGCCGTGTTTTATATTTTATATACCTGAACTATTTCCAATTATCTAAACTAGATTTCTAACGTTTAAGTTAAAGCAATGGTTTGATCTATGAAGTCTGAATTAACTACACTTCAAATTACCCGTATGCGTGAAGCCAATGATTGTAAATTCTATCCCGTTGGAGTATCCACGGATTATCCTGTTAATTAAGCCGACAGATATAGTTTATAGCCGAACTCATTAACGGTTACACTACTGGATCGTTATACCCATAATTTAATTATGCTCTGAATTAGCCTGAGTACCTGCGCTTAGGCTTCTATCAGTGAAATAAAACGGTATACATAGGACGGTGAACTTAAAAAAGAAACAGAAAATAGCTGGTGGTAGCTAGTACTATCAACAAATCATTCCAGAATTTTTTTTGTGAAATTAGAAGAAAAAAGAGATAGAAAAAAAAAACAATTCAAGGTAAAAATTTCGAAAAAATACTTAAAATGCTTCTAGCTCCTAAACTATAAAGAATCGCTGAACATACATAGGGGTGATTCAGGTGCCCCTTAGCACCAGGTTCCAATTTTTTTCTTTGGACGTCAACTGACGGGCCACGCTGTAGGTATACAGGTCAGATGAAGTTTGTTGGTGCAGTTTATTAACCACATTAGCTACCCTTGGATTTCAATCTTTCTTAAATGAGGCAGGTATTGGTCTGGTCATTAATAAAAAAATATCAGTATGTACGACTGCGGCTTTGTAGCAGAAATAAATATTTATCATGAGTAGAATAGAGGAATTTAACATTCTCACGTCACTAGATTTAAATAGTTATTTATTTTTATTGAAAATTATTGCTTCCACCCATTTTTTGTTAATATTGGGTCCTCACCTATGAAATTGGTGTTTTTATTCTGTCTTAGTATTTTGTCTGTAACTATTAAGATTCAGAGTATTCCTAAAAAATAAATACCTCGTCTAAAAATAGACTATATTTTTGAGCTCTTTTGATTTGTTTTGATAATTTGTTGTAAGTTTAATTGTGTTAAAATTGGACACGGAGACAACTCTTTTTAAGTGCCTCCCGAATACATCATTTTATTTTCATTCACTTAAAAACGATAAATAATTGTAATATAGTATAATAAAGTGTGATATTACACATATTATTAAAGCTTGTCTTATAATACATGCCAAATATTTTTATCTCTGGATTTGTCGTGGTGAAGAAAACTGATAAAATGTTAGTATGGAAAATGTAGAATTCCCCAAAATCTCCATACAAAACACCACTTTCATAGGTTAGGACCTAATATTTACTACACATAAATAAATGTAAATATCCTCAGACATTCACACCTATCAACTAGTCCCATTTTAAACAACTAAATGCTGCTTGTGTTACGGATACTAGACGACGGACAAATATATTTAATAGATAAATACACATAATTATTCAGAATATATGTAATAATACATATATATTGAACATCCAAGACTGGAGAAAAAATGTCTGAAAATTCATCACCCAAACACTTGTCTCCACTGGGATGGAACCCAGGACCCTATCGAGATGGCGACGCCATGAGACCGGCGTACAGACCACTCGACCACGGAGGTCCTCAAAACACCAGCGCTATCAATTCTGCAGATACATAATGTTCTCGTAACACGAACTCATAACATTGTAGTACATACCAATCTGTACATTTTTTACGTTATCATTCTAGTGTAGTGTAGGCTCGCATATGTTGATAGTGTTCACAACACGAGATACACAAAAATCTTTTGAGGTATTGATTGAAGTTTCAAAATTTTCTCTCTAACCGTAGCTGGGGTATTTATAGGAACATTATTATTTTGAAAGAACTATCTTCTAAAGTATCCTTATAAGCAGTTTAAGTTTTTTTTATCCACATAAGAAAAATGTCTCCTGTATAACATTTACGCACCTTACATCACCTTTCTGCAGCGCCACCTCCTCAAACACCACTTTGACTCGCTCTTTTGGTCTGAAATAAGAAAAACAAAAATATTCAATTTAGTTGATTAAATTTCTTTAAAAAAAGAAGAACGGAGTTTTTGGCGCCATTCAACTATGGCAGGCGTGATTTTTATTTCATTGATTGTAATATTGTTGCGAAGTCGATCTTGTTGCGTAAAATCAGTGTAGTTTTGTGTAATAAGTGTCCGTGTTGTCAATATGGAGGATTATTCAAATAATCGTCAAGTGGAGTTGGATAACCGTGATAAAAATCCCATCATTTTTCACAAACAACGGTAATCCACCTCATCGAAGTAACACCACAGTGTACGCCATCGATCGTTTGACGCCAAACACTCCCAAGATGCATTGAAATGCATTACACTAGCATTTCAATGTAAATTACTGACGACATAATTACAAAAGACAAAGCTGCTATGAGCTTAGTTCTATTTGCCGTCCCTTTATTGGAAGAATTTTACAGAAAAAAAAACTAATATAAATAATATTAAATCACTTAAAATGACACAATATCGCTTTATAACCTTTCGGATCTGGAGATTACAAAGTTGTGATTTCGATACCCTTCGTGCTTCCCGATCGCAATTGCTAATGTTTCTATTCACAAATCCGCATTATGTCTCTGTGACGGCATCACGATCTGCCCCCTTATTCTAAACTGTCGGTTCCCGGATTCGATTCGGAAAGTCACGTCGCGTCTTGCTCTGATTCGCCGCAATAAAAAGTGACAGGAATAGAGAATCCGTGATTTGGTTAGTTTCCGGCAGTTCAGAATAAGGGTGCTATACTCATTTGTCTCTCCATGTCGGAAGGCCAATGGCCATAAAAAGCTCATAAGAGATTTATTTTATGGTATAGGGGGCAAGCGAGCAGACGGGTCACCTGATGGTAGCACAACCGCCGCCCATTGACACTCGCAACACCAAAGGAGTCACAAGAGCGTTGCCGGCTTTTTAGGTAGGAATACGGTCTTTCCTTGATCTATACTAATATTATAAATGCCAAAGTAACTCTGTCTGTCTCGCTTTCACGTCGAAACTACTGAACCAATTTAACCGAAATTTGGTACACAGATAGTCTAGAGCCTGAGAATGGACATAGGTTACCTTTTATCCCGGTATTCTCATGGAAACCGGCGCCATGCGGGTGAATGTTAAAAAAATTTAATAACGCCTCCCAGAAAATTTAAGGACAAATTTACGCCACTATGATCTTTACTTCTAATAATAGAGTAGGAGTAAATTTTCAATTCCACTAAATGGGTCTACTGTTCCAATTTAAAAAAAAAATCTTTCAGTGTTGAATAGCCTATTTATTGAGGAAGGCTATAGGCTATCTCAAAGTAACTATTCTAAGCGGACAAAGTCACGGGCAAAAGCTAGTTTATTAATATATTATTAAATTTCCTAAATAAAAAAAGCTTTTTCTGTACAAACCTTGCATGAAAGTGGTAGGAGCAGCGTATATTGTTGGGGTAGATGGACGGGTACCGTGGGCTGTACAGACGGCCGTGGGTCGGCCGGCTGCCGGACCGGGAGAATGTGTAGTCGCATTCCGTGCCCGGGACGCGAACGCCGTCTGTCTCGAACAGACCTGCAGACAAAACAAAACTGGTTTAAGGTGCGGCAACAAAACTTGAATTGCGAAGGTAGATGTAAAAAAAAACTGTACATAAGTACCTACGATATTGTTTATAGAGGAAAAGGGTTATTTTGCCCGTTCTCTGAACGAGGTCTCCTGCTAGCAAGCAAACTGTTGACATATTTTGACGTAGCCTTAATTCTCACGACGCATATTGAATAAGGAATGAGAATCACAAAAGACACATAAGTGTAATGTGACTCCATTCAGTGAACTACGAGTACACAGTGTGCCCATGATCTACATAATGAGACAATGTTGTTTTTACAAATTATTATAATATCTCATTTGTTAGCAGTATATTTCTGACGATTATTTTTATTAGTTTATTTCCTATTATTATTATTTATATCAATTTATTTCTGTAACAAAATTAATTATAAGTCAGTCAAATGGCAAGTTGTGGCGGCAAATTTTTAAAAAAGAGGACCGACATTGTCTTTCGTCAATGTCCAAGAGTTCAGTTTTTAGTCTATGGTTCTAGTTCGATTAACAGAAAAGGGCTTTTAAAAATGGCGGTTAACAACTTGCCATTCTGACGATATTCTTGGCGCGAACACGGGACTGTGTAGACGTTGTGAGACTATTGAACTGTGCTCTGTTTAAATAAAGTGTTAAGTGTAATAGTGAAGATCTCAACAAATTAATAAAGTGATTTTGGAGAGGATCCGATTTTCATTTGCCGACCTTTTAAACATTTATGTTGTATTACAAAAATAACACTCAAATAATCACAATAAATCTTTTTTTGCGTATTCAACTTGTACGTCATTTTTGACTCCATTTCGCGTCAATAAAGAAAGCCTCGCCTGGAGTTTCGTGCCCTATCCCTTGGGAAAATAATTTCGGATAAAAATGTATTTTCATGCTTCCTACTTCATAGGCTATGTCAGTAATAAATCTCATTTACATTGGCTTAGTGGTTTCGGAGTTGCAACTAAGCCGACACTGTGGGATATAAAATATTGTAGCATAGATAAATTAAGTAGATCGCTATTTCCATACATGGGTTTTTAGTTCGCCTAAAACTTATTGTTGCTTGTACCCCTTCGTTCGACTTTGTACGTTAGCCACCTAACGTAATAATACTACTAGCGGAATCATAGATAAATAAAGTAATTCCGCCAGTATAGTAGCGCCACCTATCGTAATAAGTCGAACGAAGGGGAACTAAAAATCCATACATGGGAATAGCGATCTATTTAATTTATCTACGCCTATAGTAGTTATTATTGTCGATGGGTTTTATGTGAAATGCAATCTTAACGATAAAATTAAAGGAATTTGGTCTTAAGACCAGTAAGAAGACTCATGGTAGTCATGGTAGATATTTCGTTATGTATTTTACAATTTACTGGGTAGGTACTATTTAGGTATAGTTAATTTACGTAGATTCCACACTTGCTCGTAATGTGAACTTTATTACTTGGTTTTTAGGCACATAATGCCATATATTAAACACGAAAAATATTATCGCACTATTTTGCGTGCGGTAATAAAATTTTATAACACATTTGCTCGTAAAGGGTCTCTTATTTCACCAATTTCAATAACATAATCTATCACATTACGTACTTGTGCGATAATGTAAAGTAAAACGCACAGTTTATGATGTTCCGTCTAAAAACGAACGATACTTTTTTAAATCTTAGCAAAGTTTTTATGTCAGAAAGGTAGTCAACATTTTCATAATAAAATTACCTTTGGGAGATAAAATATAATAAATAAACATTTAATTCCTTAATTTCATATATTTTGACAACTAATTACAACCATAGATCGCTAACAAATGCACAAAAATATTAATTTACTTTATTAGTAACACTGGCTGTTATTTGTTCCTTTGCCTTAAAAAAGCGCTGATGCGCGCGCATTGTTAATTTGTGAAAAAGTTAAAAATATATCGCGCCCTTTTCTTCTCGCTGTATTGTTTTTATTTGAAAATGTCGTCAAGTAGTGAGTAGTGAATATATTAATTTGACACTGCCAGAAGTCTCAGAGTCTCAGAAGTCTCTTGCCCGAAAAATCGACCGAAAGATACTTACAAGCGTATCAAACTTTCATCTCATGGTAAACAAGCAAAAATGCAAATTCCATTTCAGAAAATGTGTTTTTAGCTTATTTCGTGGAACTTTCCCAAAAATATATGTCCATCTCGTTGTGGTGCTTCTATTCAAATTGTTCAAATTTGTATTACTGCTTTAACAAGTGATTAAAGATATATTAGTTTATGAATGTCTGAGTTTTATTTATTTTCTCGCAAATGTGTTATAAAACGTCGTATGACATACGTGCGGTTTGATAATTACAGCCTCTGCCTTCTTATAGTCCTCACCAACAATATCGCCTCGGCTGTAATTTTCAACTTACCGCACTTATATCATAATGTACGATTACGAGTATATATGGAATGAGTGGATTTTGTCCGCGCGGTACAGAATGTGAAACATATCAAAATATGGATTTCATGACCCATTCTAACGTGCACAAATATCAATCCAACACTAAAAAAGCATATTAATAAGTTTCTCTTTTTTAAGCGTTTTTATAGCTTACATTGTCTTTGTAATCCACAAAGGAGTTCTTATTCGCTTAATTAAAGCTTTTCACCGCATTCTAATGATCTTATTATGATAAAATAGCTACCATTGAAATGTTTCTAGGTTAATTGCTCCAAAAACGTAAGCGGCAGTAGAGAGCATCCAGAATATTGTGAAGTGGAAACTTTAACGAAAGGAAACATTATAATTGCTGTATTAATATGGCTGTATCTGTCCCTGAGGAAAAATGAAGAAGATTTTTTGTCTATAAAATTCACTTACCAAATCTCCTACACCAGGAGGATTTAAAGTAAAACCTCTATTCTGGTGATAGTTTTTTTACATATGACAGGCAAGCTCTTGGCCTTCATCTCACCTGGTGGTAAGTGATGATAACTCCGAAGGTGGAAGCGAGCTTAACATGTGTTCCTCGACAACTGAGGAACTGGCTATCTTACCTCTGATTGCCGGAACACACAATGCTATAACATTGTTATTATGGCGACAGATTTTGGTAAGACTGTGGGAGCTAACCAGGTGGGCTTAGAAGCGCTACCACCAACCAAACTGAGCAGAATAACCATGCCCCGTGGAGAATCGTATCGCGGACCTCTCAATCAACACCTGGTGGTGTCAAGCACTAGACCAGAGAGGCCGTTAAATGATGAGCAAAATGTATACATTATTTACAAAACCTACATGTCTATATAGTTGCGTTGAGGGGACTATTTTAATAAAATTTTTACACCAACGATGAAGCCATAAAGATCATTTTGTCTTAGCTGATACAACATTGGTTATTTTGTATTTTTATTCGTAAAATCTTTTATACATAAGTACTTAGATTCATTATTATTCACAAAAACTGAATTTTGAAAGTTATGAAACTGGTTCTTGCTTTTGTTTTCTTTATTGTTTCATTTAGTAGAAACATCTATAGAGGATTTTATTTTCGTTTTGAATACAGGAAACCAAATTCTTTGTTTTTTTAAAAGGTTTACTTTTAATGACAACTAGTTTGAATACAAATACATAATATTTATGTTGAGTTAAAGTTAATTCTTTAACAATTTTACAATCGTTATGTCGAAATAGCTAACTAAAGCAAGTGCTTTAGTTGACTTTCATGAGTTAATTTTTCACTTTGATAATAAAGTTTAAGCGACTCCGACGCTTAAATGGTTAGGGAACAAAGAAAGATAAATGTTAAATGTTCACATCACACTGGCGTTAAATAAATGCTGTCTGATGGAAAAATACAATTCACATTTCGAACAAAGACTCTTCTTATAAACACTCGTTTTAAAAAAACAAAGATTAAACTATTTAAATCCTTTGGGGACGTTTTATAGGTCTTCATACATTTTGACGTATAAGCGCGCGCGTTTGGCTTAGAAATGGTGTTAGTAGCTCCGAGTAATTGTAAGCGCCCGCGAGTGACCGACCCTGGCGGCCAGAAACCACCCTTAAAATACGACCGTTGCATCAAAAAAAACTTTGTCAATTTTAAACCGATCGGGCTGAGACTTTGCATGCATAAAGCTACTATGACGTAGGATATATGATATATGAAGAAAGGATTTTGGTAAATTCCACCCCTAAAGGGATAAAATAGGGGATGAAAGTTTGGTCAAATGCTTTCAGTATTGGATAGCCCATTTATTGAGGAAGGCTAAAGGCTATAAACATAACGCTATCCCAAAGTAACTATTCCACGCGGACGACGTCGCGAACAAAAGCTAGTTTGTTATATATTTGAGCTGTTACAAACTGTGTTCTCGAACGTCCATTTGTCATTTGATAACTGTATCCTCGTAATAAATTATAAAGATTTCTACTCAACGAAAGGGATGAATGACACTATAGAAAAGCAACACCCTATAGTTGTTAATTGTAATTTTGTGCGACCTAAATTACAGTACTAAAGTAACTTTTGACTCAAATGATTTCGCGGGGTGAACGTTCGGTAGCTATTATTATGCTTAATAGCCTGTTTAATATCAATCCACATTAGTTACCAGATAATGCTAAATCACAATGTGCTCTATGTTAATATTGACGCATTAATTATTAATTAATTAATCGGCAGGAAATTATCATGACTTGTGAATATGTTAATTAGTTAGACGTTAAGATTTCCTATATGTTGTTATTGTGATAGTTTGTAATTCGTTACAGAAGCTAATGAATATAATAATGATGAACAAAGTTTTTATCCATACTAATTTTATAAATACGAAAGTAACTCTTTCTGTCTTGCTTTCAAGTTAAAACTACTGAACTGCGATTCAATTGAAATTACACAGATAGTCTAGAGCCTGAGAAAGGACATTCGTCATCAGCCTATATACGTCCCACTGCTGGGACAGGCCTTCCTCATGGAGAAACACATGAGGAGTATGGGCCGTAACACCACCACGCTGGCCCAATGCGGGTTGGTGGGTAGAAACGGTCACAAATGCGACCGGGACCAACGGCTTAACGTGCCTTCCGAAGCACGGAGGAGCTCGAGATCACAAAGTCTTGGTCACCCATCCACGGCCTAACCATGGCGAAGGTAGCTTTGTTTTCGATCGAAGCCAAAGCGCACTGACCACTACGCCACCGAGCTCCTCCCTCAAAGTCAAAGGACATTGGCTACTTTTTGTCTCGATATTTCTAAGTATTAAGTTCTATTATTTAATAACATCTCTGTATGTACACTTGGTCTGCAATAAATATTTGTATTTGTATTCCATGGGAACGGGTACCGCGCGGATGTAACCGTGGTTATCAATATCTGTTCGACCGAGTATTATGATGACATATTCCGTAAAAATGTATTTCATTTCGAATTTTAAAATTTCCCGGCATTGTAAAATAATGACTCGACAACAGAGATTTATCACCATGACCATGATGATTCATCAGATGACACTTACAAGAAATGTTATTTTCATTATTTTGATAATAAGAGGTTTTAGTTCAACTATTTACGATAACAACAACATTTTGGTAATAAGAGGTAGGAAAGTAATGTTGAGCACTTTGTAAAAAACAAACGCACCAAAACATTGACTATTGACTTAACGCCGATTAAGTTTTATTTTTGTAAACTTTTATCGGCGTTAAGTCAATAGTCACACGAACGTCTCGGGCACAGCTAGTAAAAGATATAAGGAAAACATTCATTATTAAATAAGCAATAAATAAGCTTGGAACAGAATAAACATCTCCGTGAAAATAAGAAAGAAAAGACGTTGGTCTGACTGAAAGAGGCTTTGTTTTCAACGTCGAAAGTCAAATTGTACGAACCACCACACCTCAATAAGGTAAAATTTGGAATGAAACGGCTGACGTTAACAAACCTAAATTCGGTTAAATTATTGCAAGTTAGATTTTGTGGAAACATTAAAACGACATATCTAGCCTCTAACCTTCAGCAGTTCCCTGCATCATCTCCCTGCGGATAACAAATTCAACTTCAACGTACATACAAGAACAATTGGAAAAATTCCGAGACTGATCCGCTTGTACTCTTGGGAGTAAGTAAACTTATGGCTGAGTTCAGGCATAAATATCGTTAAGACAGTTACAATTTTCCCACTGTGAAAGTTTCGCTGATATGTTCAACTGTTCTCGGTATACAATTAATTGAACAATGAAATTTCCTTCGCAATTAAAAGCTGGAATTAGACAAACCTGTGAAAAAAACGAAGTATCTGATAACATAATAGCACACACTGATGTGCGTGCGTGCGTGTGTGTATATAGAAAAGATGCAGTACATAACAGAGAGGAAAAGGATAGGTACTTTAATTTAAAAGCAACAGAATAATTAGAGAAAAACCTCTAAAAATGCAGCGTTGCCAACTCGAGAATGCGTCCTCATAAAATAGATGTCAGGAGCAACCTGTTTCACATAGGACTTAGAAGAAGAGGAGTTGATGACACTGAACTTTCTGTTCATGTTTGGGTTATTCTTAATAAATCAATAACCTCAGAAGACTGGTAGCTAACATCTTATATAACAACATTTGTTCTAAGACTTTTACCATAATTGAATACAATAATTAAAACTGAGAACAAGATTATATTATACTGTCGTGACATAAGTAAGTCTATGTTTCGATCATACGAAAAGGCGACATACGCGACGCTCGCGCGCGCTATGCACAGGGCTATGATCATGAAATTGATATTTATTTTTGTATGAAAGTTTTGTATGGCACACCTGACAGTAAGAGCCTGTGTTATCGTAGCTATAGCGTAGCTACCGTAGCAGGCTACGGTAATTACGGTTCGTAGTATTTATTAAGTCCGTACAGCCTATGGAGTTCGTTTTGACGTTTCATCATAATCATCATCTTCATTAGCCTGCCCTTTTCCCAATTTTATTTGGGGTCGGCGCAACGAGTCTTTCTCCTCCACTCTCCCCTATCACACGCCATATCAACATTCACTCCCATTCTAGCCATGTCCTCATTCACACAATCTATCCATCTCTTCTTCGGTCTTCCTCTCCCTGCATTACTATCCACTCTCATATTCATAACTCTTCTCGTTACATCATAATATTATTATGGAATATCTATACTTAATATTAGGTATAAATCTGAAGAGTTTGTTGGTTGAACGCGCTTATCTGATTTGAAAAATTCTTTCAGTGTTATATAGCCAATGTATCGAGGAAGGCTATAGGTTTTATAACGTCACGCTAATACTACTATTCTACGCGGACGACGTCGCGAGTCGCTAGTTGAAGATAACGAAAAAGGTTCAAAAGTGAAAGTTCGAGATGAAATATAAAAAGAAAAAGGGAAAGGAGTATGGAGACGGGAAAAGAAGAGCTCAGAGCCCAGGATGAGTAGGAGGAGACAAGGTTTACATTGGAGAAATGGAAAAAGAAATAAGCCTTCTATTAACTTAAGTCCTACACCACACGTTGAAAATTACTGGCGGGGATATAGCTTTGAAGAATAAAGAGACGGATAACATTTACGCACATGAAGAAACTTGGGGGCGCGTGGGAGTCTGTTGCAAATAGTGAGGAATCAGAATGGAAATACCTACTAACGGAGATACAAGAGTTTAGGTTTAGTTTTGATTTGTACTGATTTGCCATTGATGTTACCTAAGTACCTGTATTTTATTGAAGTTATTCAATCTTCAATAATCGGTAAAATAACAATTATGTAAGAAAATACAATAACGCAATTATTAGTGCAGCTGTCGCGCTGTGTTATTGAATGAAACACCTGTACATTTGTAAACAAAAGTGGGTATCGAATTGAATGTAATATTTTTCTTAGATAAATTTTAGATAAATTATTTTAGATAAATTATTTTTTATGGTTTATGTTTTAAATATATTTTAAATACTTACCAATTTCGAGAAAAGCAACTGAAAATTTTAATGTTTTTTTAAAACTTGGATTTTTTTTCTCTCTCCCAAATATAATGTTTAATAGCACTAGAATCCCCCATTAAAATTTGACAATTATTTTCGATTTCACCCTGTAGATGTAAAACTCTGTCTCACGCACACAAGTAGTAGGCCGTCTACTGTCAGTCGTCATCTGTGATATACCAGCTGTGAGCCTGTAGTTGGTCTATATACTCTGTGGAGTGTGTTGTCCCAATCCACAGAGTATATAGACCAACACGGCGGCACGGATGAACGAGCAAGTGAGAATATGTTGGTGAGCTAGTGATATACCATATACACTAAATATGTAGTAACATACATTTACTAAAGGAAGTATATAGTGCTAATGTGTACCAGAATTTTGCCTTTTCAACATATCAAATGCTCTTTGATGTACGCCAAAGAAACGTAAAACGAGTAATTGACGACTGAAATGGTGACGTAGCCGTATAGTCTCTTTGAGTGCAAGACGAATGCGCGTTGGTATTTCTTTTAGAAATTTATCTTATATTTATTTGGTTTTCTAACAACTTTATTCGCTACACGTAATTTTCCTTATTAATTTAGTTGTATTTAGTTTTCTGTAGTTTGTTTGATAGATCTCTCTTTCAAGGTTTTACTTTGCAGCTGTTGAGCGTAGGTTTACGATATTTCAGATATCATCATGTCTCAAAATTTGGTTCAGTGCTTCCCTCAATTGGCCACTGCCCACAGTCCACCAGTTACCTATGTTTTGTTATCATACTACATACATATAATCACGACTATTATCCTCTAAGGGCTAGTCAGAGTCTAGGGAAAAGCACCGCAAAAGCAGCCCTCTGCCATAGTCCGCGCTTCACCAAGGAGTGACTGCAAAATGTGCTCAGCGCGACAGGCGGCGAGCCTGTCACAGCAAATTATATCAAATCAAATCATTTATTTGTACAAATATGTGTGTACATAATGATGGTATGTATTATAAATGGGTCCAGCACATTTACCATCCTTGGCTTGCAAAATTTACCCTTAAATCTACTTCATTCACTAATCATAACAATATTTATAGAGAAAAAAGATAACAAATTCGAAATAGTAAATAAAATTAAAATCATTGCGTACATACATGTCAAGTTTCAATAGTACATTCACTCAAATTTTTAACAGAAAGTAATTATAATTAAAATCAATACATGTCAAGTCCAATATAATATTTCCTATTAATATATACATACATACATACATAAATCACGCCTATATCCCCGAAGGGGTAGGCAGAGGTGAACTAGCACCCACGTTTCGCCAATTATGTTAGGTTCTATGTAATAGGTGGCGAACCCATTGCCATTTATCGGGCACAAAAGTCGCAGTACATTGCTATTGCTAGGTGGTATAAGAGGAACGCTGCTGCCCATTCCTCATCATTGATTTATCCTTAGTCGCCTTGTACGACACCCACGGGAGAGATTTGGGGTGGTGTCAATTGTATTCTACTCTGCCGTCACCATACAGCACTACACACATTAATATATTAATCAAATCAAATCAAATCAAATCAAAAATATCTTTATTTTATAGGCTTGATATTAAAAACGTCAATTTATGAATAAGTGAATCTACCACTCGCTCGGAACGCAGACATCCCCCAGAAGAGCGAGCCAGAAACTCGAGGGTTGCTCTTTTTTCACATTTCTTGTTTTTTATAAATGATAGGCTAGTACAATCAAGTGGGTGAACATAGATATTATGAACATATAATTTATACGGCTTTAAGTTATTGGATGGTAAGTGCAGTTCTAAGTCCATTAGGCGCCTTTTACGACACCCAAAAAAAGAGAAGGGTTGGTAGTATTCTATTAATGAGCTATCATATTATGATGTAATAAGTCAGTCCACTTTGTTTATCTACCTCCACGCGGTCACGTTCCGCCTGCAGAGGTTCGGAACCGCGTAGTAAAAAATAACGCTATCGGCTTTTGATTTTTGTCTTCTGGTCGCTGTGACTAATCTGACGCGCGAAATCATTATTTTCGTAAATCGTACAACACTATCTACTGCTTGTTAATTTTAACAATTGGGTCCTTACCTATGAAATTGGTGTTTTGTATGGAGATTTTGGGGAATTCTGCATTTTCCATACTAATTTTTTTTCAGTTTTCTTCACAACGACAAATCCATAGATAATAATATTTGGCATCTATCATTAGACAAGCTTTAGTAATATGTGTAATATCACACTTCATAAAAAATATTTATCGTTTTTAAGTGAATGCAAATAAAATGATGTATTCGGGAGGCACTTAAAAAGAGTTGTCTCCGTGTCCAATTTTAACATAATTAAACTTCAAATTATCAAAACAAATCAAAAGAGCTCAAAAATATAGTCTATTTTTAGACGAGGTAAATATTTTTTAGGAATACTCTGAATCCAAAAAATCCAAATCTCTGCTTAACCTATGGTTGACTGGTAGAGAACGATATTTGTCGTTAAGTCCGCCATATGTACCTAGTTTAGGACATTAAAGTTTAAATAAATAAATAAATAAATAAATCTTAATAGTTACAGACACAATACTAAGACAGAATAAAAACACCAATTTCATAGGTAAGGACCCAATTGTTAAAATTAACAAGCAGTAGATAGTGTTGTGCGTCTGCATTTATTCGGTGGCGCTAGCAACAACGAGCCTGTAAACGTCCCACCAATCACCGTAGTGGTATTATGTCCCATACTCCATGCTAGTGGTGGCAAGCTGCGGCTGGTTGAGTAACCGATAGTAATTAGTAGCTATCTATTACAATAATCCATATTTTTGTGAATATAGTTGTAAGGATAAATAGCATTTTTGTGTTCTGAGTCACATGACATAATGATGAAACAAATTTATTGATAAGACGACAATAAAATTAATGGATAGAGAAAATGATATGCCAAAACATTACTAATTTCGCTGGAACGGAAGTTTAATTAGGCATTAAGTAAGTTGTTCATTTTCTGACGTCATAAACATCGATCTCTATTTGACGATATGAAAAAAAATAGTTTTATACTCTCGCATGACTATCCCGTTCACTGTACAGCGATTGAATGTGGAAAAAACTGAAACTATTCAATAGCTCCTTTATATCTGCAAACAGTATTATAATTTCAAATAATGCTCAGGTGTGTTTATAATCAATTCAAATTGTGAACAGTGCAATTCAGAATTTGCTTGTCATTTGACAGAATTGTTGGTGTATCTTTAAAAGTCTTGGTGATAATTCGTCATCATGATTAGAATTGATACTGATATTGTCCAATGGGAATTAATCGAACGAGTATGAATAGACCAATGGAATGGCACCATTTTGCTAGTCACGTGAAACGACGCAGTGCTATTGGTTTATTTTTCCTTGCACACAGCAAAGCTACCTTGCATAGCTCATAAGCCAAAAGAAAAAGGCACCATGCCAAAACTGATAACACGTTTTCATATCATTTTAAATAAATAAAAAAAAATAGAAATAGAATTTAACGTTAACGATATTCAGTCCAAAACCAAAAGAATGTACCAACTGCTTTTCGTGCCTAGCATGTCGTAAAAGGCGACTAAGGGCGTATTGGATACTGGGTCTGTGATTGTGTAGGCGATGAGCTAGCCACTTGTTCTCTTTCACGATTCTTCATCTGACCAAACCCAATTTTTGTATGGCTAAATGTGGTCTTAAGGAACACAGTGCTCCTTGGGCTCTGCCTACCCCTTCGGGGTTTACAGGATTGTATGTGTGTTTATTTATCGACCTCCGTGGTCGAATGACGACCTCCGTGGTCGAGTGGTCTGTACGCCGGTCTCAAGGCGTCGCTATCTCGAGAGGTTCTGGGTTCGATCCCCGGTGGGGGCAAATGTTTGGGTGATGAATTTTTTAGGCATTTGTTCTCCAATCTTGGATGTTTATATATATTTATATTTATTCGGGATATTTATATGTATTTATCTATTAAATATATTTATCCGTCATCTAGTGTCCGTAACACAAGCAGCATTAGTTGCTTAAATGGGGCACACCTATCAGCGTGAATGTCTAAGGATATTTATTATTATTATTTATTCGTCATAAAAATTTTGAGCCAACTATTATACGAATAGTTTTGTTGGGTCACAATTTTTTATAATACTAACTTCAAATAGTTTATAGAAATAATATTTGGAGGCCCTTAAAATCTCTGAGTAAAGCCTCGCTTGTCCACAATATGTCAGCAGCGCATTCTTTCATATTTCGGTCACACCGTACGCGGAGGTGACGATAGTTTGGAAAAACTAATTGTAGTTGGGAACGCCGAAGGCAAAAGATCGATCGTTCACCAACGTGATGGAGCGATCAAAGACTCATCGTCCTCCAAACTCCACATGGTTGTAAGAGATGCGCTGGACAGAAACCGGTGGAGGAAAACCATCTGATCCAGATGTAACTTTACTGCTGAGCACGATCCTCAGATATGAGGGACCGACTACAGAGAGATCTCTGATGATACAAAAATATGTAACGATTTTATCGCTTCATCAAATCAAAGCGACAAAGTATCGGCGTCCATCAAAATAATGTATCCTGAAGTTACGCTGTTATATCTCTGAGGAATCTCATAAAATATCATGTTGGCAGAAAGTGTGTTAAAAGATAACGTTACCTTCACGAAAATAAAGTAGTCCCAGAACAAATTTATTCGTTTTCGATAATATCAAAAGTATTTATATTAGGGCTAGAATGCTTTTACATATTTTGCTCAGATAACTTCAATTAGTCTAACTTTATGTTTTCAAGGTGGAGTTTGCTCAACTGAATACAATATGCGTAATATATTAAATTAATGTTTTATTATTTGAACAATATACCTAAACTCGCGATTGAAAACGAATATTAAAAATAGGAAGTTTTGTAATTCGTTTAAATATGACGCTAAATACTAAAAATGAATCTATCTATCATTGATGGTAAAACTATTTATTATTGAGATAAAAAACGTGAATTGTTCTTCATCCGCATTGAGAAAGAAGATGATTTATAACAGATCTTTATTGAAAAGAACTGAAAGGTTTTGCAAGAGAAATTACAAGTAGGTTTCTTATGACATGTTCACAGAAATAACAGCATTTACAGAACAAATTACAGGTCTCATATTCTAATAATTCATCGTCAAAAACCACTTAGGCGAGGTACGGAAAGATCAAAACAATTTCCCACCGAATTGGCAACACAAACTTTCCATCAAAACCGAAGTGTGAACACGCTACTCATGTAAATAAATATTTGGTGTTCCCAAGAGACAATGTTCACAGAAATTTATCTCTCGAAATAAAATAGTTTTTCAATAACGCCTCCAGTTTTGAACCGAGTGGCGGAGTTTTTCATTACTTTTTCAATATAGCAGGAGGTACAGTCGAGACTAGCCTGTGTGAGAACTTTCTCTTCATTTGCCGTTCTTAAAATAGTTCTTTTGATATTATTTTCATTCAAATTCCGGTGGCGAATTTATAAAAGGTGAAAAAACAGATACGGAAATTGTGTAAGTGCAGTTGGCGGTTTATAGTGTATTTATAATAGTTGTGGAAATTTTTGGTGTTTAAAAATTGCTCTATAGGTAACATCGCAGTACAGAAGAATGGTTGTATGCGCCCTTTGAAAAACATGCTTTGTATACTCCCCGAGAAATGGGGGTCAACACTTAATACTTACATAGTGCATATACTAGTATTAGGAGGAACACAGAATAAGTCACCATAATTATAACTACACAAATAACATACAATTACAATGTATGTATACGTCTCAAAAGTTGTAGACACTTACGTCTTCGGAATGTCCTCGGACAAGCGCTGCAAGCAGACTAGGCTCTCATATATAGAGAAAATCCACCGAACAAAACGTACTTTACATCTCTCATGTTCGGTAAGTAGGTCCTTAATACCCCCAGATGCGGGTTGTAAGTGATCAATTACCGCCCTAGGTTAATAATGTAGCTAGAAACGCCCTAGGGCGGTAAGTAATTAAAAAAAAAACTCTTTCAAAAAGTTCGCGTACATCTAACCATCTTACTGGCACTAGACATCATGCATTCAGCCCAATGACAAAAGAGGTCGCTTCGCTATTTTCATCAATTTTGAATATCGAACGGCGAAGCTAAATTTAGTTCTTGAAAATAAATTTATTTATTCTTGTAATGCCTTTTTTTCCACTTACATCACAATCGAGATGTAAAGCAGAGTGGTTAGCTCGGGTGTAAGCATCAATTGCACCCTCGAACTATAAGCGCCCTCGCTGCGCTCGTGCGCCTAAATATCTCGGGCTGCAATTGATGCCTTACAGCCCTTGGCTACTAATCTACTATTTCTTTGCAGTTGTATGTTTGTCTTAAACAAGACCTAAGAACGTAAACTCAATGTTCACAAATTTATACGATATGCGGAATAAGCGAAATATAACAATAAAAAAAATCATCAATATTGGTTCATCCAGTCGAATGTTCTGAGGTAGCAAACTTTAAAAAAAAACATACAGTCGAATTGATAACCTCGTCCTTTTTTTGAAGTCGGTTAAAAATGCGATGTAACGTGAAAGAAGTCAAAAGGCCTATAATTATTTTTCGAGCGCATGAGTTGCTGATAATTTCAAATTTCGAAGGCAGTACGGCGCTCTCTTCGGGTTAACCACAGGTTATACAAGTCGTACTCGTATAATCAGTCAATGCAAATAGATAACATGCACAAGGCCAGGGCAAAGATCGTTAAATATATTGATGATGATTACGCCAAATTAAGGTGAGTATTTGAAACAAAAAATCCTTGTAATATTTATTTTGATTGGAAAAAGGAGCTTGTTTTTTGTTGCAGCTTAAACGATACAGAATTGTCTATGTGCATTCACTTTAGTCCCCTTGGACAGACAGACTTTGATAGGATCTCTCTGAAGTAATACACGTATTTTTAAGACCACTACTTACTATAATGTACACAGTGTATATTTTTAATTCTTTCCTTCAATCTAGTATTACTAATGATACAACTTTGTTACACTCAACTTCATTTTGATAAACGATTCATCTTAATGTCCCTATAAAATCCGCTAACGTTTTCTTAAATTAAACAGTCTTTATTTGTTTTACAGGCCTTAATAAAATTGTTTATGGTGGAAGGTGTTACGCGAGAGGTATAAACTGCTGATAGAAATTTCAAATTTATAGTAAAAATTTTACGCTGCACCTTTATAGGTACTTTCCGAATGTAAAGTTTTACTGATATGTTGTGCTAACAAATTTTTAAAATAACTATTTAAATTTAATCCTTATTCGGAGGGTACTCATCTCATTGTGTATATTTAAGGGTGTTATTTAAACGGTCAGCAAAATATTCGAATTTTGGTCAGCAAAAAAAGTACAATTGGCTAAAATAACTAATTAGTTAGCAACTTATGGCCAGCAAATATTTCTAAATAGGTCAGCAAAATAACTTATTGGGCAGCAACTTGTGGGCAGCAGATATTTATAATTTGTCAGCAAAATAAGAAATTAGCTAGCAAATAAAATGTTTTCTCTGCTGCCAAATTATTTTGTATATGTTTTAATGACACAAATATGCTGTTCACCCTTCAAAACAAGATATAAAAAAAAATACCTTAACCTAATATCTATCAGAATACATTTCCTAGGAATTGATTCTTGATCTTTCATTGATCCTTTTCCTAGATTTTATACATTTCTGGGAACATATATATATTGCTCTTCGAATAAATATTTTGCTGCTCAACTAATTACTTTGCTGCCCAAATAATTATTCTGCTGACCAAATATTGTTTACGCTGCCCGATTAATTACTTCCCTATGTCTAATATAATTACATATTATTATTATAGTTTTATCATTCTTATTGAAAACCACATATAGCATTGGCATAGGTGACAAACTTTTTGAATTATTTATTTGCATGTCACATCAATTACTATGATCAATCATTATAATCGACTTTTAGTTCCTACGTGCTTCAAAAGGAACGTAAAACTGTTGATACATGTCGTTATATAATATATATATTTCAAAAACTTCGGCGTACGTAAAAAGAATGTACCAACTGCTTTTCATGCTTAGCATGTCGTAAAAGGCGACTAAGGGCGTATTGGGTACTGGGTCTGTGATCATGTAGGCGATGAGCTAGCCACTTGTTACTATTCTTTGACGATTTTTCATCTGACCAAACCCAATTTTTGTATGGCTAAGTGTGGCCTTAAGGAACACATTGCTCCTTGGATGTTCCAAAACTTAAGGCACACTGGAACAGTTTATAATAGGTAAATACGTGCACATACATATAGAGCTACATAGAGATAATTATAAAAGGCAGGGCTACTAACAATAGTGCCTTGACAAAGTAATTTAGGTACATAAAAAAACTGCTCAGATATCAGCCTTTACCACGATAGTTTAGCAAGTTATAAATGTAGTATATTGGTATAGCGCCTCGCTACACTGGTCGACTCATATTGAACAGTTTTATCGCTTTTAAAAATACATTGTTATCCATCATAAATCAAAATGTTCCGGTTCATGTGTTGTCTTCAGTAGATAAAGACCTTTAAAGCCGCATATGTGACCCATCGAGGGGTGTAATGAAACGCAAACACACCTGGGCACGGTTGTTTGTTCACTGGATGCACTCCAGAACATCTAATTCCTGGAAGATACACAAGATAATACAATTTAGGTCATGCTTTTTAAAAAAACTTGTGGAACTCTTTACCGTCGTCAATTAGAGACTGTCAGACACTCACACAATTTAAAAAAAGGCTAAAAGAATATTATTTGTCCTTAACTTGATTTTATAAATATTTATTTATCTTTCATTAAAAAAGACTAACTTTCTGTTATTTTCATCATTCTATATATAGTACTTTGTTGGTAGGTATGTAAGTATATGTATATTAGTTGCAAGTATATATAATAAAGTAATTTTTAAGTAGGTACACGCAACTTGTTTTTCTCTTTGAGCACTTCTCCTGTCGCAGGTGGGTTGGAAGAGATATCTTATAGATATAAGCCCTTACTATTGTAATTTTTTTTCTTCATTGTATATTTCTTTCTTCATTGTGTACAATAAATTATTAAATAAAATAAAATAAATAAGAAATTGTTTTTTAATTTTTGTTTTTGTTTCTCTGTCTGTTTGTACGCGCTAATCTTCGAAATGGCTGGACCGATTTCAATAGAATTTTGCATGGTGACTCCTTATATCCCTGGTCAATTACTTAGATTTAGACTTTTTAATCTGAACAATTAAAGAGTTCCCGCGGGGTAGTTATAAAACCAGTAGCCGCGGAGGAAGTCGCGGGCAACAGCTAGTTTTATAATAAAATTTTCACTTCCAGCATCGACGACGTAGATCGAAACTTATGTATGTTATTTTATGGAATATGTTGGTGAAACAAAAATTATAAAGGTGCCCTAAGTTACTACAGAATAAAAATTATATTCTCATGTTGATTTAGTAGATTGTTTTCGTTTAAAGTTATTTTCATAATAATATACTTGTAACAACTTAAGATGATAGTTCTTATCAGTAATCTAGAGTTAACTATGTCACATGTTAGTTTCATTTATATTTTAAAGCTGGCTTATGTGCGAGATAGCTCAGCGGTGTGCGCAGAAAAATTGTCCAATTAGATTAATCCTTTCGACTCGGCAATGGCGCCTATTGGTCTATTTTTCCTCACACAACTTTTAGCTACCTCGCTTAACTCAGGTAGACAAGCAGCCTAATACTCGCATCTGTGTAGCAAAGCGTCTGTGTTCTCTCTAGTTGTTTGCCTGGATACTTTCCAAGGTTCTAAAATATAACAGTTTCGGCAGAGTTTATAAACCAATTTCGGATAATGCAATAGAGTTATAAAGTCTCGGTATCTTATACGGAGTTAGAGGAGTTAAGGCCCCAGGAGCTGGCGTCTTAAAAAAAGATTAGGTGAATTTATGCGGACTCGTTGTATTGCAACATTTTCTCATATACAGTAAGACTAGGACCTTATTAAAAAAAGCAGCGGCCGAGTTGGGACGGACGTGGCACTACTCGTTTGAGAGGCCGCGGGAAACGCGGGTTCGATCCCACCGCCAATACCACTGAGTTTGTATAAATCGTATAATAATAATAAACAGATTTACAATGTGAGACGTCCTAATGTTATGTGCTCTGTTGTTAGAGCATGGATTTACGAGTATAAAAACAATAATTAGTATTTTTTTTTATATAAAGTAATCTTAAATCTCAAGTAAGAAATTGATTAAATTAATTAGTAATGATTTTTAAGTCATATCCACATTCTGAAGGCTAATGACTCAAAATTTTGAGATCTCTGGCTATGAATTATGGTAATAGCGATAAAATCTCTGTCTAATATGTAGATACTTGGCGTATGCATTTTCTTATTAGTACAGTCGACTTTAAAAATAATTTTCCCTTTTAATAAAAGCCATATACTGTCAAACGTGAATAAATTTTTTTGAACTGGACTGTACTAGTAGTTCAATTACTATTAATTGCCCTACATAGATTCTCTTCTTTGGCACTTCCATTATTCCATGTGATCATGAGGAGACCTATATAAAAACAATGATATAGGGTCTCACACTAAGACTTATCTACCTTAGATACTGTTCCGGTTTTTTCTTTGGAAAATAATTTGCTCTAAATTGAAGCTCCTGACTGAACCTTTTTAATTTTCTTTCGTTGCATTCAATCGTTAACTTACAAAGATTTGGTCTATCTTTGCTTACCAAAAGAAAATTGTTATATTGTTCCTCTAGTCAATTAATTTTTTTTTTAATTTCATTAAGTTTTTATGTTCATCTTGAAATACATTTGGTAGAACAAATTGAGTCATATTATTTACGTATTTAGGTTGACATTGTTACAAGCTTTGTCGGAGTGGGTTACCGGTACAGATCTAAATGGTTATTGTCTGTTGAATAAAAACAGCTTTTGTTCCGTTTGAGTTTGACCTAAATGCGTTTGGCAGGTGGTTGGGATGTCAGGTTTTTAGCAAAAATCTCGGTAGTACATAGGTATTGTAGTACACAGTTATTTCTACCGGAAGATTTCTTAGTTTATAATTAACTTGAAAAAGAAAAAATACGGTTTTTTAAACATAGTGACAACGTTTACCTTGGGAGCTGTAGGCGTAACTCTTATTGGAGGGTTCACTATTTGGAGCTCTTGGTTTCTCTATTAAGTTTTTTTAATTTTTGAAGAAACCGATTTTGTAGATTGGACGGAATACAAGCGCCATGCCGACAGATGGTCGGACATTTATTTTATGCATAATCTTTGTATGTTTGTAAAGAGAAGAATTTAAATTCAAAGCAAGATAGACTATATAATAGAGGATCCATTTTTGTTTTAATCTCTAAATTCAATCATAATTTTATTTCCTGAATTACAAAGAAACTTTGTTAATTTATTTAAACTTATAAAGCAACTATTGTTGTAGTTGTACAGTACAACTACAACAATAGTTGCCGATTTTTTGGTGATTTGGTGGTCATCATGCTCTATTTCGAGCTCTGTTCGAAGTATTCGAACATTTGGATAAATTCTACCTATATTCCTGTATAATCAAATAGGCATCGTTTAGAAACTAAATGAAAATCTATTCGAAATGAAGGAAAACAATCATTAGAATTTAAATGGGAACGTGATTGGTTTGTTTTGAATCGCTCGCCGCGGTTAATTTAATGATTTTATTTGATTATCAGGCGATAACTCGGAGCGAATCCGTATTTGTCATCGACGGATTGCAGCCACTAATGTAATTTTAAAGTATATTTTTGAATTTAACTCTAAGTTTTAACAACTAACTGGAACATTTTGAGTTTAGAAGGGAATATTGTGTGAGAGATGTGGATGAAAGTAGATGAAAAATCCTAAAATCCTAATGTATTAAATTGCACTAAATATATTCACAAAAAGATACAGCTGAAGAAACAGGGAACGTCAAAAATAAGAATAGAGATGAAGGATATTAACAAATACAGATAATTATACAGTTATAAATTAGTAAGGTAACCATTACGTAAAAATATACCTTGAAAACTAATGGACATGTAACATCTAAATTTTAAATTTAATAAAAAGCTAACCTCAAATTTATTTTCTACAAAGTATTAATCTATGATAGCGAGCGAGTTAATAAACTTAGTTCTAAGTTTTGTGTTTATTTTCATGCAATAATTTCAGAAAATAAAATAAAAGGATTAGAATGGCTCGCAATACTCAGCACCTGTATTTGACTTTTAGTTAATTGAAGTTGATATCTCTGCTGTTCGAGTAGCGTTTTAAAGTTCTTCAGGCGTACAGGTGATACAAGTCGTGCAAGTATCACCCTTATTAAAAATAAGAGTCCTTAACTTACGCTTATACCACATGTTAGTAAACCCGAGTAAAATGAAATGTCATTTCGTATATGGTACGAATATTTATAATAAGTGGCTAAAGTTTAAATTTACCGACACAACTAATCATTAAATATTCTTAACGTATAAATTTCCTAACATAAATATTATAGCTTAAAGCGGCGACGGACTCACCACCTGTCATGCTGAGTGTAGTCACTGCTTGGTGAAGCACGGACTATGGCAATGGACTGCTTTTGCGTGCTTTTGCCTAGTCTCTGACTACCCCTTAGAGGAGAATAGTCGTAATTATATATATGTATCTATGTAAATTCTATTACTGGTAAGAAATAAGACACTTTCGCTTATCACTCTCTTTGGCTATTTTTTATATTTAATGCTGCTTTGAAAATATGGTTCAAAAATATCGCTTAACATTTACTTTATATTGCCAGAAAAAACTGCTCATCACATTTTACTAAGAGTCGTTTGTATCGTCAACGACTTTCGTCGCTTTGTGAGAAATCGCTGTCTATGTTACTCCGTTCATTGCAATGTGGTGTCTACGTACGTGAGACGATGTGACATCCATGCTGATGATAAGAAGGGTGTCCATGCAATACACCTATAATTTTGTTAAATTATCAATGTTTTATTGTTTATCTTGCTTTTTACAACTAAGTAACAGACGTTATTAGATTCAAATTGGGGACCGAATTTTGTTAAATTAATATATATTTTAAAATAAAAAACATAGCAAATGACCTGATGTTGTATGGTGAGAAGTAAGTAGAATGGTTAGTGAAGAATAGTTTTTTTGCGACAATAGCCTAAAAAAAATATTTTCTCCAGATAAATATAGGACAAAGTAGGAATTCCGCGAAACCCCGAAAATACTGAGTCTCTACTAAATCTTCGGGTCCCTTAGTGATGAGTACTAATGAGTGTTCACGATATCGTCGTTCAACGTTCATATTGAAAACGTGGTGTGGTTTCGTAAGTTGTCCTTGTTAATTTAGAGCTGTTCCGAGCTCATTTTACATCTTGTACAAATTACTACGTTGAATTTATGGAGTCGGAGATGGGATAGGAGTACTGTAATTTATTAAATTCAAATATATTACTATTTTCTTGCGTAGGTGCCTTAAGACAATTACATACATTTTCTCACATTTTTCTTATCTCAATTCCATTCCTTTTGTTGGTACTCTGGTAAATGTTATTAAAAGTCAAACTCAAATTTACTTTGAGAATATTTTTTAAAGTCGTGATGATATTATTTAATAATTACATTAAAAATTAGAAAATATAACCTACACATCTTACTGAACAAAATTAATGCAGTCATCCTGAAAATACTCTAAGGGTCAGTTTTTTGATCCGTGGTCAGGTTGACCAGTAGGTTAAAATATGGACCAATGGCGAAAACGTATGATGTCGTGATATGACAGCTTGCCAAATAGTCGAATTTTTAAATATAACTAAAACTAAATAATCATATACCATCTCACCACAACACGATGTTGGGATTAGTAAAATGGCCGCTGGCGGCACAGCTGACGTCAAGCTGACGTCATACATTTTTGGGGTTTCCATTGCTGCTATTGGTCTAAATTTTAACTATTGAGGTAACTATTACTACACATCAAACAAACTCACCCAGTTGTTTTAACTTATTAACATCAGCTAGGTGACACATCGCAAGAACCATATCAACAATAATATCAAACAGCCTAAGTAAACGTGGTCGGCTATGCTTAAATATTAAAAGGGCTTATATTAACGGACGTGTTCTATCTGTGTTTTTAACGAAGTATTTTTGTTGCGTTCGTCTGGGGAATATTTTAAAATTTATAGTTATTTGTGATTTACGTTTGAAACGAAAAATTAAAGGTATGTTGCGACAGTTAACATTATAGTCAATGTTAAACATGTACTAATATTTATGAAATTAATTTTATGAAATTTTATGAAATTCAGAAATGTTGATCTAAAGCAGATCTACAAAACTGAGTTGAATCTGATCCTTGGGGGACCTTAAGGATGTCCAGCAGTCTTTAGGCTTATGATGATATGAATAACGTTTAACTTAATCAGTGTTGTGCCTTGATTGCATTCTTTATAATGATACCTTGCCAATTCTCTTCCAAATAGTACCCCGCGAAGTCAAGTATAAAGTGAAAATATTAAGTGAAAATATAATTAATTATATATTCAAAAGTGCTCACGAAAATGGCTAAATGTGTTGACTACAAGTGAAATCTAAACTAATAATATAAATGCGAAAGTTACTCTGTCTGTCGATTTGTCTGTCTGTCTGTCGGTCTCGCTTTCACGTCAAAACTACTGAACCGATTCAATCGAAATTTAGTACACAGAGAGGCTAGCGGGCACAGGCAGTAGCCTGTGGGATATTCCCACGGGAATGGGTACCGTGCGGGTGAAACCGCGGGAAGCCACTACTTAGATTTCTCATTACGTATTTCATACGTAATGAAAAATCTAAGGTATTTGAGAAAGTTCTTAATGAAAAAAAGTTTTATCGTATATCATGTCGTGTTTCCTTAGTCATGTCGGGGGATCCGAACTTAAGGTTCCTGTCTACAGATCCTTATAAAATCTAGAACAGGATTAGTATTCTCGCGTCGTCTACTCAAACAGATATCGAAGATTTGGTGATTTCAAGATACAACTTTTGTAATATCAAACGTGACGATTCGAAAAAGAATTGTTTTCCCAGCGGATAGTAAACAATTTATGATTGAAATAAAACCCGTGAAGGTTCAGTGATTTTAGATGGCTATCATTAACCACTCAAGTAGCCCCCTGCTGGACACTGCTCTTTTTATATTGATCTGTGAGGAGTTCGGTGGTAGTGGTTAGTACGCTTTGGCTTTCAATATCGAATACAAAGCTACCTTCGCCATGGTCGGGCGTTGGATGCGTGACCAAAACTTTGTGATCTCGAAATCCTCCGTGCTTCGGAAGGTACGTTAAGCCATTGGTCCCGGTCGCTATTGCTACCGTTTTTACCCATCACCTCGCATCGGGCCAGTGTGGTGGTGTTACGGCCCATACTCCTCATGTGTTTTTCCATGTGGAAGGCCTGTGCCCAGTTTATAAGCTGAGGACGATCTGGAACATCTTTACCAATGTTATGATTAATACAATCATATGTCGTTTCAAGGTTTTTAACAATGAAGTCTATTCCAGTTTTAAAAATTTTCAAGAGTAGATACTTAGAATTATATTAGAGCACTATAAAGTTGTTTTTTTCTATAGACGTGAGCCGTTTAACACTGATTCCAACATAACAATTCATTTAGCCGATTAACTAGAGTAATGTCTTGTTAACAATTACGCTTATCACGACAGACGTGACAAAATTTAATTCTGTTGTGGCTTTTGTTTGTTTTTCCGCTTTTAAAGACTAGTCGTAGCAAGAATTGATTTAGTTTTTCATTTTTCTTTCATTCATAAAGAAGTGGGTCCCAATGTCAGTGACAGAATTGTTGATTTGTGTGACGATAATGAGTATTTATTTTGTGAGTATTTTGGATAAAGGAAATGTTAATTTAAGGAAAAATTTTTAGTTAAAATAATCAAAAACAATACTATCCGTGCATTAAAAACATTACTCTGAGTTTTAGTAGAATATAAGTATTTCTACAATTAATTAGGTACCCTTAACTAAAGTACAGGCGCTAAAAATATCAATTTTTAGGGATCCTTTTTTGGTATAATGTTTTTATATATACTTCATAATATATACTTTGGCATAATATGACTTGAGCATAATTTTTTCCTATTATTTATTTATTTCGCATAATTATAATTTAGACTAATGTAATTATTAATTTATAGTCATCCGCATAATAGAACTGTGCCGTCAACGCGCAAGCTGAGCGAGCAAACCGAGCGTGCCGGGACAGCGACCGGCTATGCGCCAGAATCGATATTTTTTTCAAAAATTTTATGCGGATAGTTAATTATGCCATTTGTAATTATGCGTAAATAATTGATGCTATAGGCCTAGAATTTAGCTATTGTGGTTACCATGACTACGGATCAAAAAACTCACCCTTAGACATATAAGGCGACATGTGGGATTTTATACCTCTGCCTTCCCCTTCGGGGATTGAGGCGTTATGGGTTCAAATTTCACATCCCTCATATTTTACCGGTACATAGCAACAAGCTTCCCCTTTTTCTAACATAATAATATCTTATTTTCGTAACATTCTTGTTCGAAAACGATATGATGAAGTTAAACATGCTAGTTTTTTGTATGTTGCAGAAAAATGGCGAATCGAGTATTAGATAACCATTAATTTTATATCACCGATGTTTTACTTATCATAACTATCTTTTCAAGAAGTATTGTCGATCTTTTCGAGAAAATTATATTCGAACTCAGAAAAATGGTCTAGGTAAACCTATTTGTTTTCCACAGGTGCATCCAAATAAAAATATGCCTAACATAAATGAAATTAATTTCAGCTATTGTAATTCGCAGAAAATAGCTGTAGTGCTGCTATTTTATGTGAAAATCCGGTGATACAAATATCAGTGAATCGACAATTCGGTTAATGATTATGGACATTGCCGTATATCCGGAATCGACCATCGAAAGCGTAATGATTAGTGTCATTGTGGCGTTTATACGACGGAATGATATTACATAATAACGTTTATAAATAATAAATAAAGTCAAACACCCAAAACCAGTTACAGGCGGAGTTCCAGGTCATACAAAATATATAGCAATACTCAGAAAAGAGTTTTTATTACACTATGATTGTGGAAATAGGCTAACGGTCCACCTGATGGTAAGCGGTTACCGCACCCTATGTACCTGCAACACCTACTTTTACACGTATATGTATTATAACAACAATAATAAACGTAAATAAGATAACACATATTATATAAGTTCTAATCACACTCCCGCCAATTTTCATCATTCATTCGCGCTCCTTTTCTTCAAAAAGTCATGAATAAAATGTTATGTACAATATATCATAGAAAGGTCAGATTCAGATTCAGATTGTGAATAAATGAATCTGAATCTGAATGAATCTGAATCTGAAGGTCGAGTTTGTGAGTATGTGTCGTTGTAGTGGGTAATCTCTGGATCTACTGAACTGATTTGAAAAATTCTTTCACTGTTGGAAAGCAGGGATTCTTACTAAAACTTCAACCCGTGCAGAGCCGGGGCGGGTCAAATAAAAAAATAAAAAATAAAAAAATAAAAAACAAATAAAAAAATAAAAAATAATGGTAAAATATTTACACATTTATAATTGATGATGTTTAATAATTTTCTTAATAATTATATGAGTATAAATAAATATCCTTTTTTCTCAGTCGGAAGCTCGACCACTTGGATTTGAAGTAAATTATGATTACGAGTATTATGAAGATACAGATGAAGATCACTCCTTGAAAATATACGAGGATGCATTAAGTTTAATTAACAAACATTTTAAGCCGGTGTTGGATATAGTGAGCGAAACTGGACCTAAAGAACTTCGCAGCGAGAGTGATATTGCGAAAATGGCCGAAATTTTGGTAACTACATTTTAATATTTTTGTATAACGTATTACTTACCAAATTAGACGGAAAAAGTAAAGACAAAGTCGAAAATTTGCAGGTTTTGGAATAAAGGGGTCTGAGGCCGCTGAGGCTTGTAAAATGTTTAATTTTATGATATTAGAAATGCTATTTTATCTGGTAATAAATTAAAAAAAAAATGATACGCAATATCGGGTCAACATCGGGGCAATGGTGGGGAGCGCCCTAAATCGCCTACTAGATCGCCTCGCGCGTAGGCAAATCGTTACGATTCTATAGTCTATCCATTTCGATCTGAGACAAAAGGTAAACAACCTGGTTCTTTAAGATGTCATTACTTCATTGCCGTAAGGTTTTGTCAAAAATATACGACTATTCAATATTATATTATTACAAACTTTTTAAATTAAGATAATTAAATAATTACTTGTCACTTTCAATAATTTTCGGTATATTTACATCAATGTTATATATTTTTAAGTAGGGATAAGATTACTTAATAAATATTTGCTATTAAAAAAGAACCAAAAAGAATGGTATCCTCAAACTTATATGCATTTAAAATACTACCAAATGAAGATAAAAAATTATGAATTACCTCATTGTTTTATTTCCATTTATATTTAGTATCATTTGGATGATAGCAATATTGCTTGTGTTTAAATACTCTCTCTTTACTTAATAGACCGTAAAACATGAATGAATGAATGAATAATGTTTATATTCAATGACGATATTAGTATAATAATTATAAGTATAGCTATACCTTTTCCTAGTTTTATTATAAAAAAATATTGCCCATATTTTTTGTCCCAGAATTGGATATAAAGTTTGAGAGCCACAGATTCTTTGATTACCTTTTGTCTCAGATCAAAATGGATAGAGTATAGTGTGAAGAGTAGCAGCCGATTTGAGGCTCGATTTAAAGGCTGATTTCAGAGTCGATGTAAGGGACGCGAATAGACCCCTTAGGGTGCTTTTCCACCAAAGCTATGCGTGGTAGCTATGCTGTGTGCGAGGAAAATAGACCAATAGGATTGCTTCGTTTCACGTGACTCGCAATTGGTGCCAACCTATTGGTGTATCTTTCCTCGCGCACAACATAGCTAACTCGCATAGCTTTGGTGGAAAGGCACCCTTAAGCTAACTTCCAGCCAAGACACGCCCCTCAACGGCTCGGCCACAAGTAGAAGCGGCGGGTGGATTGGCAGGCGAATCCGAATTTCATTGCTTGCTCAAAAGACATTTGTCACCAATGTCCGTCCGTAGCGAGCGAGCAATGAAACGCGAATTCGCTTGTCGTTTCGCCCGCCGTAAGAAGATACAGTGAAATAAGATATAATAGTTTGACTGTTTGTTTTCCATCTAAGGTACGCGAAGAGTAACTATTTGTATGATCTAGAAATAGCAAACGCTGGCAAAGTGGTTACCGTTTATCCTTTAAGAACGTACAATATTTGTACGAGTATTTGGTCTCTAGTGGTTAGGTGTATATCTAAAGGTGAAACCTACTACGTCTTTCAAAGTAAAGATTCTACGTTTCAAATGTATTTGTTACTCTTTTTCTTCTTCGTTTTTTTTTCATTTTATTTATTAATTTGATGACCTATGTGATCAAGTGGCTTGTACGCTGGTTGCAAGGTGTCTAAATTTGAGGTCTCGGATTCGACTCTCGATGGGGGCAGATGTCACTGACAAACGATAATTTGCTCTCTAGTATAATTTTCTATTATTATTTAAATAGTATAATTATTTTTGTGATGAAATTAGTTATAGTTGTGATGTTTTTGATCACAACGATAATTACGTTTTTTTTTATTACAGCTAGAACATTTCAGTAAACTTAAAACAAATAAAGAAAATACCTCGAAAAATGCTACTCCTGATATCACTACGGAGAATACTGTACCTGTACTGATGCCTATACCTGATATTAGTATGGAGGCCTGAAATAATAAAGTTGTTTTTCGAACTACTCTTTTGTTATTCTTCTCTGCCGATTTATTAACTCGTTTAATGTGCCGTTAAGAGATATGATAATATAAAGCATAATAGTAGGTAAGAAGTTTTCTACTAAACGTCTGGTAAATGGTAAGACTAAGTTTATTAACTTCTTTTCAAATAGAAAAAGTTAAAAGCTACATATATCTAGGCATAATAAATCTGTAACGATTTATTTTTATTTGAACCAAGGTCATGAGCCAAACGTAAGTCTGCGACTGTCAATTGTTTTTTATTTATTATTATAAACGTTTATACAATGTAGATAGGTAGCAGTTACTATTTATGCCAGGTTTCCCGATGCAACGAATCATATATCCCTCACAAGCTAGAGGAAATGGCATCTCTGACTAATAATATACGTCAAACATGTATTAACTCTATAACTTACTAGTGGCTTCCCGCGGTTTTACCCACGCGGTACCCGTTCCCATGGGAATATCGGGATTAAAAGTAGCCTATGTACTTTCTCAAGCGTCAGACAGAGTTACTGTCGCATATATAATATTAGTATGGATTTATACCTTGTGTTTTATATCTCTCACGTTGACCTGTTATTTAAAATGGTTGTTCAGTATCTTTTCTCGGAATACTTATACTTTACGTTTTTACTACAAAATCGTCCTTCATTAATATTGTAAACAGTCACACGTGTCTTTTGTACAAATCACTTAGGTTTGTAGTTCAAACGGTAAAATGAAAATAAATAAAAAAGGTTCCTTAAATATTTGAGAGTTCTCTACTGAATTTCTTACAGATAATACGGTCACGTAGAACATTTCAGATATTACGGGCGCTATAGGTGTTTTATCCTTCCGAAGGGCGGTTATAATAGGTCCAATTTCCTCGAGTTCCATCCTTATTAATCTTCCAGTGTACAATCGCACGACCAAGTGCCGAAAACCAAGTAACGTTTACGAGTAGCGTCACTTATGTGTGTGTGCTTGTCGCTGTGTAGAAATCGCCTGAACAACCAATGCGATTTTGTGGAGTGGCGAGAATTAGTTTTATTTATAGATCAGTGAAGACCTAAATTTAGTACAGTACGTTTAAGTCTTCACTGATATTGGTTATTACAAGAATGTGGGAGTTATTAACTTTTCAGATCTAATAACAATTCTTGAGAATCAATAGATTAATAATAATGTAAGCTTTAAAATTTGTAGTTCTTTTTTTAATTCGTTGGACTTTAATTTTTTATGGTCCTGATCTTCCCATGCAGCGCTTGGTCCCAACGTCACCTAATTCAGGCTAATTACTACAGAGTGCCAGAACGATTGGACTATTAAGGATGCTTCTAGCTAGACACTTATGTATCAAACACACGTATCACACGCACACACACACACTCACACAAACACACACACACACACACACACACACACACACACACAGACGTATCAAACAAAGTATACAAGCTATAGTGCGCGCGGAACTAGATGACCGCGCCTTAGGTATGTGAGCGGTGGGACGGAGAAGCGGGGGCGCTTGCTGTCATTACTCAGTTGAGCGCAGTACTTCGCGACGGCAATACGCATTGAAAGTGTGGAATGAATTGTCGTCCGCGGTATTTCCGGACCAGTATAACATGAAAACCTTCAAGAAAAGACCGTAGGTAGTTGCTTAACATCAGGTGATCCATCTGCTCGCTTACCCTATCCCATACCCTAGCCCTATCCCATAAAAAAAATCCGGCTACTTTAAACAAAACGTACATGAGATTGCAATAGCGAGATGAGTCACCACCTATGGCGTGGCCAACGAGTTCCGCGCGCATTATAACAGGTTGAGACGACCCGTTTATACAGTTATTACATAACCTATTTTATCTATATAGCTTTACCTAAACCAAATAGGCTAAAGCACAAGGGTTAGGTCGAAGATGTTCTCAACACATGCCTACCACCTAATCAACGGTAGGTTCGGTCTGTAAATGGATTCTTCCTCATCAAGTAAGCAAAAACCGGCCATGTGCGAGTCGGATTCACGCACAAAGGGTTTTGACTTATAAAAAAATATCGAAAACACCCCTTTTGTATGAATTTTATTATAATTATTTATTTTTAAATAAGTAAATTATTCTGTAAATATTTTTCGTGTCTACCTGTTGCTGTTATCAATATCTAGAAAAAACTGGAATCACGTTTTTTTTATGAAAGCTAAGCTTCATTATTATTTGATTAATATTACATTTATTTTTTTAATAAGTTGTTAACAATGCGAAATATATTGAGTATCATGAGAGAGAGTCCATGAGATGGGCAGACAGACGGACAACGCGAAAACGGGATCCTACTACTAAGTCCAGTAATAGCGTCATCCTCATCCTTTATACGTCCCACTGCTGGGTACAGACCTTCCTCAAGGAGAAACTCATGAGGAGTATGGGACATAATACCACCATCCTGGTCTAGTACGGGCCGGTCTTTACCCTTTATGTGTGAAACCCTAAAAAGGGCAAATGTGACGTAATTTATGTAGATTATTTGATAATTTACTTTGTCTTGACCTCAATGTGTGTAAAATGGAATGATCACGGGAAAACTCAAATGAACTTCGATTGTTAACATCCGATTATGAACAAGGACATATAGTTCTGCTGTGAAGGTAAGGCTTGAGTGAGAGCGGAACGCGAACTAAAGTAAAAAAAAGGTTTATAATTAATACTGTGATAAGGTTGTTTATCGAATGTGCAAGTGTTCAGTTTCGTGACCTTTGTTCTCTGTCTGCAAACCATTTGTGAACTCATATCACAAGCAAATCGTTGTGTCCAGTAATATTAATGGTAGATCTGCAGACTGAACTTTTTAATACTTACTCCAGCAATCTTTATTTAAAAAAAAATGATGACAAGATGTGTTTTCAATTGTAAGTGGATAAAATATTGAATTTTATGAAAGAAAGAGTCGTGTAGTACCTAGCGGGTCCTTAAAAGAATACTACCAACCTATCTCTTCCTTTGGGTGTCGTAAAAGGCGACTAATAGACTTAAGAACTGCACAACCATCTAAAAGCCTATAGCGGCGATGGGCTTACCACCTGGCACACTGAGCACATGTGTAGTTAGTCACTGTTGGTGAAGCGCGGACTATGGCAGAGGACTGCATTTGCGATGCTTTTGCCTAGTATCTGACTAACTCTTAGGGGATAATAGTCGTGATTATATGTTTGTATGTATATAAATCGCTAATCGCTAACATCGCGACTCCACGTACAGGTAAAGCCATAAGCAATCAACACATACGTCAAAACCTACAAAAGCAGGGGCCATTGTCAACATCTAATAGTTGGAGTCATCAGTGCATAGAAAATACTGCCTCATACACAGTGTTTAGCACATCAAAATGTTGAAAATTACCGTTCTTTGTGCCATGTTCCTGTTTGTTGACGTAAGTGATAGTTTTGTTACATATATCTCAATCACGAGCATTGTTGGTTTTCAATGTCTACTTCTTGGACCAAAATAGTTCCTTTCTTAAAAATCGCAAAGATTTTTTTTTAGGTAGGTCGGTAGGAGGGTTTCAGTATCTTTACAATACATAGGTTAATAGATCCTAGTGAATATTACGATACCAATTAAAATATTCCGGATAGCAGGGGTCATAATTATATGAAATTAATAATAATGTAATTACGATTGCACTTCGTATTGACACTGTTACTAGATAATTAGTTAAGATCTAAACATTATCTTGACCTAATATTGAATTATGTATAAATATGTATTTAAAGTTAAATAGAAGTACTCTTAAACATTAATAAATATCAGAGTTCTATTTGCTGGTATTGATATTGATAAAAAGCAACAATTTAAGCTAGGTTACATAGGCGCAATTGAGGACGTTCGTGGTCAACCAAGTTTTTAGTAAAATACTTAAAACCTAAAAAGTTTGTAGTTTAGAAGAAATAGATAATTTAAATTATAAATTACTGATTTAACATAATTTCTTTTTTGAATAACGCTTTCTAACAAACTTAACTAGTTGACCACGAATTTCGCTCAACAGGGATGATGGGGAAATGCAATTCAAATCCACATAAGCCGCCCGAGATTAAAACACTTTTATCCCAAAAAAGTATACTCGACTTTAAACACAAAGGGCGTCTTGCAGGAAATTTAAATCGAGATTTAAAACAAGATTTAGTAATTTTCTGACAATTATTATATGGCTGAAATGTCAAAAATTACAAAATCGAGATTTAAACTGGGTTTTAAATTTCCTGCAAGTGGCCCTCGCAAACTGTACTAGTCGACCGCAAATTTCGCTCCACTCAACAGGGATGATGAGGAAATGATATTTAAGTCAATACAAGGTAGTCGCCCGAGATTAAGACACTTTTATCCCCAAAAAGTATACTCGACTTAAACACCTACTATAGTAACAAGTAATAAGAGGATTGTAATGATCAGGTTCAAAGTGCTCGAATCAGAATCACGTTGGCCATGGAATTGTTCTTGGGTATTTAACTGTCAAATGAATTTCAAGGGTAAAGTTTATGCACACACTAATGTAATGATAAAGTCTTACTTTTACTTCACACTTCGTTCATATACGGTTACTAGACACTATCAGCAGAAGAATGGATTACCGAATAATACGAATTCGTGCTCGCTGCATAGCACGTATTATGATCCGGACTACCTATGTATATTATTGGGTCCTTACCTATGAAATAGGTGTTTTTTTTCTCTCTTTGTATTTTGTCTGTAACTATTAAGATTCAGAGTATCCCTAAAAATAATTACCTCGTCTAAAAATAGACTATATTTTTGAGCTCTTTTGATTTGTTTTGATAATTTGTTGTAAGTTTAATTGTGTTAAATTTGGACACGGAGACAACTCTTTTTAAGTGCCTCCCGAATACATCATTTTATTTGCATTCATTTAAAAACGATAAATATTTTTTATTAAGTGTGATATTACACATATTACTAAAGCTTGTCTAATGATAGATGCCAAATATTATTATCTTTGGATTTGTCGTTATGAAGAAAACTGAAAAAATTTTAGTATGGAAAATGCAGAATTCCCCAAAATCTCCATACAAAACACCAATTTCATAGGTAAGGACCTAATATAATGTCATATTTTAAACCCAAGTCTATGCAGAAATTAGGGCTAGGACTGCAAGTAAGTATTTCAACTTTCGAAAATACGAAAGATTTTCTTAATTTTATGACTACATTGGACTAAGTTGAAAATTTTCTAAGTTCAAAATTCTTGGGATTTGATAAGATCAATAAGGCGTTTATCAGTGTAATGGTCTGAAAATTCATTTTTATCGTTTTAACCCTCTAGCAAGAGTTCTAACCATTTAAATTATGTAGTTTTTCTTAATTTCTTTTGTCTAATAGACACGATTTGAGTGAAGGTACAGGCTTGCCGCTGTCACAATATAAATATAGGCGAAATATAATTTTTATATACTCAAAAAACATCACAGGCGTCCGTGATTATTTGTTATTTAATCTGCATGTTTGCTTAAAATACTGTAGAGTGTATAATTTATTAGTGATTTTCGTTTAAATAGGCTGCCATTGTGAAGCGTCAAGCAACAACAACAACACCTCCACCAAACATTCTGGAGAATTTCCAAACCAACATAAACCAGTTAAGGAACTGTATAGACCAGAATCTGGCCAGTGTGCTGGGTCAGGTCAACGAGCAGCAGATCCAGCCAGTGATCAACGCCGTTGGGGACACGCTCAACCGGGTCTCCAAAGCGGTAATATAACTTCCTTACTAATATTATGGAAACAGTTTTGCCCAGGAGTTAACAGGTTACTTAAAATCTTGAAGGTTTAGGGAAACATGGGTGTAAACATCTCTGGCTATCCTTCGTTAATATAGGCGGGATAATTGTGTAAATAGAGGAGTTACTGGATGCGGGCCGCGCAGGACCGTGTGGAGTTGCTTGGGTGAGGCTGACCCGCAGTAGACATCCATAGGCTGAGGGATGGATGGATGGAAATGTATGTATTTCTTACCTCATACTACGTTACATTTAAGCAGGTACAGTTGATTGTGATTATCGGTTGCCTCATATTGTGCCCGGTGCATGAGAACAGTCTCGCCACAAGTTACATGGGTACTTTGACATATAAAGTGAAATCTGGGTGTTTCACACATCGGCCTACTTCATCGGGGATAGAGGCGTAATGTTATGTTAAACTACTATACTCTAGTATAGTCTTGTAATGTCAACTATGTTAATGTAATGTCAACTATGTAAATACTTAAGGATTGCAATAAATGAAATTGAATTTGTTTCATTAATGAACGCAGTTTAACCCTCAATCCAGTAGGTGAAATTTTATAACATAAACACCTTCCATGAGTCACTTGGACTCATATACTTTTATTAGCGTAGTTTTCTCAAATAAAATACTTTCTTTTATCCTTTTTTTATTGTAATTTTAAAAATATTAATAAATTTTGCTCCGCGATCGGCTTGCACCATCTGCCACTTGGGAATCTTCTAAATATACCCGAGAATCCTCCAGTCTAACTACGTTCGGAATCCCTGTGAAGGCCATCACGTTCATGTAGGAAGGCCGGTTAAGAGCTTATTGACATAATTTGCGCAGAATGGCGCCAATTTCTATTTTTTCATGCTCATTTTCAAAGAAACTGTGCAATATTGAATTTTTCAAGATATAAAAAACGATAGTCCCTTTCTTGTTCTTGTTATGTCTGGTCATATTTTTTTATTTTTATATTCAAATAATTTATAATAAATATTTTACAAACTTACATCGCAAGCAAATTTGGTGTCGATGGAAGTTTGACTCCGTAATTCACATCATACAACCAATTCTAGTAATTTGAAAAAAATACTCAAGATATAATGCATACTTTACTAGTTATATCTGGTAACAGAATTTATTTAAATTCGTTCATTCTACGTAAAAAAAATCGCGAGGAAAGCCTATTTCAGACAAAAAACATCTTGAATCAGCGTCCATTAACAGCCAAATAACTACAATTAAACCAAATAAATGTATATATTATGAAACTTTAATTTACAGGGAATATTTTGGTATATTAAAAGTTATTTTTAATTTGTAAATCGTAATTATAATGAATTATTAAAAATACCATATATTCCGCATCGAAGCTATGCGCTCTTCAGTATTGCGCGAGCGCTCATCAAGGTAAGACCTGTGTCACCCGTCCACGCGCCGCATCATGAAACACGGGCAGTAGGCAGGTAAAACATTAAATATGTACTAACCAAATTGCAAAAAAAATCCTACTTATTGGATCAAGATGATATCGCAGACTATATCTCACTTACGCTGTCAAATACGCACACAAGCTTATAGCGCGTTAAAAACCTAAAGTCGAGCGCTTACGATCGGTGAACGGGCTCTTAAGGTTAAGGTAGAAAAGTTCACTATTGAAGCTGCCATAATTCATTCATTCCAAGTAATTAGGTTCTAGCTGGATCGCAAAACAGCTTTTAGCAAATTTTACAATATGGTCAGTCATAAAGTGAAAAGAACTCGTACTATTACGGTACGGTACGATGTCAATTAGGCGCAGGACTGAATCTGTAAAGAGATCTTTGGGGTAGGTCTATGTCCAGATCTTTGGGGTAGGTCTATGTCCATAAAGTGAAAAGAACTCGTACTATTACGGTACGATGTCAATTAGGCGCAGGACTGAATCTGTAAAGAGATCTTTGGGGTAGGTCTATGTCCAGCAGTGGACTTCTCTAGGTTGAATGCTGATGTCAATCACCTCTCTGGTGTGTGTTAGTAAGCGATATCTAGTGATTACAATTTAACAAATTAAGGTAATATGAGTATTCTTTTTAATTTCAACTTATAATATTTGTCCACAGTTTGAAGATTTGACAGCTACAACCAACTCTCTGCCTCAAGGCGGCAAGTGATTCTTCACAAAAATATATAGTAAAGTCGCATACGTTAATTATTTCAATAAACTTTTTTCACGTAACCGACTTTTCTGTTTTTATTTTATTTATCGTTTATCGTTTTTAAGTGAATGCAAATCAAATGATGTATTCGGGAGGCATTCCTACGCTTAAAATAGTATTTTTTTATAACCCAATGTATTTAGTGTGTTCATGTTAAATGTAGGTGTGTAGATAACGTACTGGACAAGTTACTGGTAAACTTGATGGTACTCTTGGGCACAAGAACAATATTCTACAAAGTCTAATATCATTGGAAATAATAATATTACTTAATAACATAAGTAACTATACGCTACGCGAACACTCTTATATAGGAGGCTGGTCACAATAGATCTCAATAGGTCGCTGAGACGCGAAACAGCCCCGAACAACCAATATTACAATAATTACCACAAACATGTGATTGTTATTTGTTGGCTAGTCCCTTCCCGGTCCAATATGCCGCCAATAATTACGTTATTACAATGAAGCATTTCTCTATCAAAAAATTTACCAATAGATAATAATGTTTAAAAAAAACAATTGCCTGATTCATAACATTTATTAGTTATTGTGACGTGTATGTTTTATCTTTATCATGTACAGATATGCCCGAAAAAAATGTCAATTTTATACTTTAACCTCTATTATTTACATAAGGCTCGCCACCTGTTACATGGGGACTGAACAAATCAGGTAAATTGCGGTTGGTTAAAACCCCTTTTTACCCCTTAGGAGACCAGGTCTATACCTTTATGTGTATGTATTTTCATAAGCATTCTACAAACCTATCTTAATCTGAATCATAAGGGAACAGTGAAAGACCAATAACGCTGCAAAGAAAGAGACATCAGTCCAATGGCCTACACTCGTACGGAATTTCATCCGTAATAAGATAAGA
Source organism: Parapoynx stratiotata (assembly GCA_910589355.1). Classification (NCBI taxonomy): domain Eukaryota; kingdom Metazoa; phylum Arthropoda; class Insecta; order Lepidoptera; family Crambidae; genus Parapoynx; species Parapoynx stratiotata. Next base: position 6,617,489 of record OU342466.1, read on the forward strand.
TAGATTTATTGTTCTCGCTCCCGATGTAAGTATCGTTGCCAAATTCGAAGAGAAATGAAGATTGCAACAAAAATGGTAGAAATGTTTTCTAATGACGTAATTGATTGTAATGAAAATATTTGAATACGGCATAATAGTCGTGACTATATGTATGTATGTATGTAAAATGTTTCATTAAATTGTTTTTACGACAAGAGTAGCAAGCAAGCTTGGCAAGCAAGCTAGTAGCTAGTGGCTTGGAAGCAAGCAAGCAAGCTAGTAGCTAGTTGCTTGTAGTAGGCAAGCTTGTGGTCTGCTTGATGGTACTCGTAAGCGGTTGCCAATGTTGCCATAGACTATGGAACTATAAAACGCCTAGAGCCACTGGGCTGGCCGTCACCAGCCTATATACGTCTCACTTATGGTTACAGGCCTACTTACGAGGAGAAACACATGAGATATATGGGCCGATATTCCACCACTTCAGCCCAATGCATATTGGTAGGTAGAAACGGTTGCAAATGGCATCTAGAGATCTTACCGCTTTCAAATACCTCAAAATTTTTGGATACCTAATTTAGAAATAAGAGAGAAACCAGTTAAGTATTATTTCCATCATAATGCATCACTTAATATATGAATTGTACATACTGTAAATAATATACAAACTAACACTAGTCATGACATTATACTTACATTTAACATGAAACTAGTCTATGTACTTCGGAAGCCGTTTTTTACAGAAAACTAACAAAAAATATACTCATTTTCAATAGGTGTAAAAAATAGATAAACGGTTAACGTTTTTTGTTTAAATCGGGAAGTTCAGAATGTTGCTAATTTATAATTGGTTCCTGTTAATTCACATTTTTTATTGTTAGTGTTTTTTTATAAAATAGGAACTATCGAACAAGAACATTTATCACCCACTTTGACAATATTTCAGTTACAACTTACGTTTTTATGCACGTTTTCAATGAAATCTGTATACATGTGAATTTAACTTGAATTTAAATGCTACGGCAAAATGACATTAAGGTGGATCAGAAAACAATTTTTTCGCGATAATGCTGTCGCAGACATATTATTAATGTCGATTATGATAAATTAAACTTATTTATTTTTTCCAATTTTCCTATTTTTTCATGATTTGTCGAGATCTTGACAGATATAATTAAAGTTAATTTTGTTTGAGTCCAACATCTTTAAAAAAAATAATGATTAAGTACCTAGGTATGTTAGAAATAAAAAGGGACATTTTGCGAAATACAAAGAAAATGAAATACAAAAGAATTTTTGACCATTATCTTAACGGTAACATTAAAACGGAAACAAGACATTAGTCAGTACTGCGATCATTTGTGCACAAAGCGATGTTAATTGAAGTTGATTGCAATCTCATTGGCTGATTTCCTTAGAACCTCTGACCCGGAGCTGATAACGAAAACAAATATTCACTCACTATTTGATATAAGCATTTACTGTCACCGAGAGACCAGTTCTTGCTGTGTGCCCAAGCTGAAAGGTTGTCAAGATGAACAAACTTCTGATTGTTTTGTTGGCTATTTGCCTAGTCAGCGTGAGTATTTACTTTCAACCACTATTTTAATCAGCTAAGAATATCTATACTTCTTTGACTTTAAAAGCAATGGTTAAGGTCAAGCATATAATTATTTTCTGAAAATTTTCTCCCAATGAAATAATTCCAGGCCAATGTTTTTTTTTGAAATAATGATCATAGTAAAATCCCTGTCATGTCGTTATCTATAGTGTGCAAGGTTATGGCTGTAAGTAATCTAGTAGTAATTTATCTATCTATATTAAAATAAATTTGAAATTTTTTGTAGCGCTATCTACAGCTTTTCTGTAAATTAAAAAAATAGTTTTAGTATATGACCAATCTAATGCCCTATTCAAAGGATATATTGAAACTTTTAAGTAATTAAGATTTTTTTATAATTTTGTAGCGAGTATTCTTAAGAGCTGGTTAACCTATATTCTCAACTGCTACAACAAAAATGAATAACGGAATCTCTATACCTGTCACTGTTTATTGCGGCGAATTAGAGCGAGACAAGTCGTGACATTCTGAATCGATCGTGTGTGATCGTACAGTTTGGAATAAGCCCCTTGGCTTGAATAGCTTCAGCTAGATCATAACATAATATAATGGCCATCCATCATGTTATCGCAATTCGTTTCAACGAATTTCATTATCCATAAAACGATTCGCAGAACTGTTTGTTAAATATTTAACAAATTCTAGAATTTCGTTTCATCGCATTTTCATCGAATGTTCATTATTTGGAAACAGTTTATCGTTATTTCATTTCATATTTTTTACATTTTATCGATATAACGTTACATTGAAGTTTTGTTTTCCATATTTTTGTTTCATTATAAGTTCCAGTTTGCAAAATTATTGTAACATAATTTTTTACTTGAATAAATCAATGTACATCGAAATACGATTTCATGCTATTAATTAATGTAGTTCTGTGCGGGATGTCTTTCAAGAGCATTATTTAGCAAATCAACATGCAATGCTGCATGCTTGTAATGTGAAAAAGTATTATGGGTTCCGATACATGTAGAAACATATTTTTGTGAATAGTATATATTATATATGATATATATGTTCAATGTACCCTTTTTCTGTAAAGCAAAACAATTTTAAAAGATTTTTAAAAAGATTTTTTAAAGAGGAAATGTTTTTCGATGATATAAAACAGTGATGAATAATTTTTCGATGAACGGAAATTCGATTAAAAAATCCGTGTTTTAAGAGCCCATAATATAATAAATATTGTTTTTTCAGGTTCACGCTTTTGTGAAACGCGAAGCCCCGGCCGCGGCGCAGGCGCCGAATTATTTAGATGAAATCCAGAAGAAACTGCAAGAATTTTCAAACAGCGTGAAGGATTCTATCAACCCTGAAACTATTAAGCAAAATTTTAACCAGCTCGTAGATGGCGTCGGCAAATTGGTGAGTATTTATTTACATACGAACAATACATTTTCATAAAGATATCAGCAGCTTCTCATAATTCCTACCACGGGCCAATGACAAAGTCCCCGAGCGACTAAATTACCTCCGGGACACTATCTCTTTGGTTCGTGCTTGGCCTAGAGATTCTTTGTTACTCGCCCTATAAAATCTCACGACCTTCATGGTCGTGTGGTCTCAAGGTGCCACTGCCTTGAGAGCTTCTGGGTTCGATCCCCAGTAGGGGCAAATAAATAAATAATAAATGAATCTTCATTATTAAGCATGCTTCACAAAATATTTCTTAAGTAAGTATAAAAACACTAGATATATGCTACTAGATATGTATTGTATATATTCTGAAAATTTATATTTATTTATCTTTTAAGCAGCATTTGCTTAATGTGGGCTTATTGATAGGTGTGAATATCTGGAGATATATTTTTTATTTAATCATAGAATAATGTTATTATCATAACATAATAATATAAATATGTCACCACGCTTCATTACCCGAAGTGGTAGGCGGAGGTATTAAACACCCAGGTTTCGCCTGATATGCCAAGTCCCATTATTACCGGTGTCGAGCCTGTTGCCATGCCCGGCACAATGTGGGGCAACCGATATTGACAATCAACTGTTTTAATCAAACTCTGGTACAGGCGATGAGACCGAATCCCCGACCTCTTGAACGAGTGCCGTCTTTTCCAGCTCGGCAACCGTTGCTTACAATTTGATACCTAAATTAGTTTTTACATAAAAAATTGCCTAAATCATGTTACCGCTGTTTTGAACAATAAAACATGGTTTTATATTGAAACCTCCAATATACTTTTTAACCCCTTGAGGGTCAAGCGAACGTGGATGTTCACGAACAATATATGCTTCTATTTGGTCTCGTTTTGTATCCATTGAGAATTTAATGCAAAATACTAATTGAGATTTTTCTTTCGCAGTTTGACGACAAGGGTAAGGCAGCGTAAGATGGAAGGCACGTGCTCCAAATTTACCAAAGAACAACCAGTATAAAAAATATTTCGTCATAAAAGATGAGAAATATTCCAAAATGACGTAGACATTTCAGTAATCCAAATATATTTTTATATTTATATAACATGTTTTTTTTCACACCTAATATTGACGGCAGGCTACACATTGTTTATGAACAGTAGGAAAATACAATAACTCGATCAAAAATCATATCAAGTATTAAATTATGTGCTGTTTTAAATTAAACAATCTTAAAAAAAGAAACAATCTTAATATATCGTTACGCCTCTTTGCCCGAAGGGGTAGGCAGAGGTGTTAACGGTGTAAACATATCTGGCGAACTGTGGGTTCGCCAGATATGTTAAGTCCCTATGTAGCAGGTGACGAGGTGGCGGGGGGCGACAATCTTAATCTATGTTTTAATACCCTGTTCATGGAATGAAACAAACATTAAAAAAACATTCAGTCAAATTGAGAATCTCCTCCTTTTTTTGAAGTCGGTTAAAAAGAAATTGAGACGAAGGTTTTAATAACATTGGCAAACAAAAGCTGATTACCGATTTGAAGGCGCACGCTTGTCTAGGACACATGTGTAAGTCGTAAGAATTACATTCGCTAGCTACTTCCACAAGGACGACAGTGTTCGCTGATAAGTCATGACAAAAAATTTGGGTGGTTAACACTTTTTTCAAGCCTTCCCATGCGGGAGAAGGAGGTGGTGAATCCGTCATTGGATACCCACCGGCCGGCCGGGGGTTATGTCGGACTCCTACCGACTAAATAGCACCTTGCTTTAAGCCGTTTTACGGGCCTTGGTAAAGTATAACCTGAATGCGCCCTCTCCCTCAGGAAAGGGAGAGGTGCGGACTAGGGCATGTGCGCCAGATTTACGATCAGGACCAAAGTGGGCCGATTGTATTGGACAGTCGAGTCTGTACGTGCGAGCAGAAGGCCACGCGTACGGAGTGAGAGGGGGCTACGGCGCGGATGCCGCAGCTTGCAGGGCCTCTAAAGCCCGCGACAAGGGATTGGGAGCGTCTGTGAAGTCGTGTCGGGGTCTGCGGTATCTGTACCGCGGGTGGGGAGCGCTCGGCTCGTAATCCGCGGCGCTTTGAATGAGAGGGTTTGAGTACCCCTCTGCGGCCTTAAAGAACGCTCAGAGCAAGCCTTAATCTGTCGTTGTATTGTCAGTAGGTCCATGTCCCTATGGAGGTTCGCGTTCCTAACGTACCATGGGACATTAGTGGCCTTGCGGCAGAAGGAGTTTTGGACGATTTTAGTTGGTATAGGATGGATGGGTCAACAGCCTCACGCGCGCGCTTATACGTCAAAATATATGAAAATCTCGTCGGCGGCGGCGCTATGAAAACATTTCGTATAGGGCTCTAGTACTCGGTAGTTTTATTGTCAGAATTGTAGCAAGTGACAGGTTTAGAGATTACGTTATTCTTTTGTTTTCCGATAGTTTAGAATAGAGACCCGAGGAGTTTTTGTAGGAAGCATTATTACATTAAGGGCGAATTCGACCAAATTGAGATTAGTAATACGGGAATAGTAATACCAAACTGAGCTGCAACGATTGGTCGAATCTGCCCTATGTCAAACGAGACATTGACACATTCGTGCGCGAAAAACTGCGTACTCCGTTAAAATAATATTATTCGCGTGTAGCCAAACTTGAAAAAACTAGGATAGCTAATCGGCTCCGCCCTTTGGACAGATTCGACCAATCGTATGAACTCAGTTTGGTATTAGTATTCCCGTGTTACTAATCTTAAGTTGGTCGAATTCGCCCTTAGTAATACAGTTGTAACAGTAATGTATTATTTAAACAAAATATTTAGTATTGTACATTCTTTTTTTTTAAATACATACATACATAAATCACGCCTATATCCCCGAAGGGGTAGGCAGAGGAGAACTAGCACCCACGTTTCGCCAATTATGTTAGGTCCCATGTAATAGGTGGCGAGCCTATTGCCATTTATCGGTCGCAGTACATTGCTATTGGTATAAGAGGAACGCTGCTGCCCATTCCTCATCATTGATTTATGTACAGATACCGCAGACCCCGACACGACTTAGTCGCCTTGTACGATACCCATGGGGGAGATTTGGGGTGGCGACAATTGTATTCTACTCTGCCGTCACCACATGGCATAACGGCGGTATTTTCTTTTGGGTATAATATAAGCTGTTGACTTAACTTACTCTACTGTTTGCTTGCTAAGTTCCTCGCTGTACAGTCACGAGCAAAAATATATAAGCAAAACTGATTAAAAAACTATTTTTTTTCGTTTCTGATATTTTACGTTCCATTGTATCCAAAAATTTAATTCTGCGTACCTCTTTAGAACGAAGAAAACAAATTTAAGATTTACTCATTATGAATATGTCTGTTATGATGAACAAATTAGGACTAATTAATATAAATTACTTCTTACAAATATTTGCCTTTGATGAAGCTCTAAGTAAAAACCATTATTAATTAAAACGGAAATATTATACAAACAACTACAAATTCTTGGTAGTAATATAGATAAAAATATCTTAATTGTTTGTAATATACATAATTATTTGGCTCGACCTTTCCTTGAATAAACTTTATGATTAAACTAATAGAAGCATATTATTTTCTATTTTTGTTATAAGCTTTATGGATATTATAATAATTTGTCAATGTTTTACTGTAAGACCCTTACGGGTTCACTTTTGATATATAATATTATAATCTAACTTCCTGTTCTCAGCCTATATACGTCCCGCTAATGGGCAGAGGCCTTCATCATAGAGAAACACATAAGGAGAATAGGCCGTAACACCACCACGCTGGCTCAATGCGGGTTGGTGGTTAGAAACAGTCGCAATAGCGACCGGGATCAATGGCTTAATGCCCCTAATACATCTCACTTAACAATCGTTTGAATGTGAGCAGAAGGCGCCATATTAGATTACAATTTACCGACAGATTACAATCTCACGAAAAAGATTTAACGATTTTGTTATTAGTAATGCAACTAATATGACTGGCCAATACGGATACGATATACCGGTATAGTAGGAACTTTCGTGTAGTTTTATTCAAACTCAGTGGTGACTGGATCGAATCCGCTTTTCCCGCGGCCTTTTCGAACGAGTAGTGCCCCGTCCGACCCAACTGGGCCACCGCTGCCTTAATATTTATAGCAAGTGATGGTCAGTAGTAAATTACAGTTCTTTTGACAATGAGCAAATAGTCATTAAAAAATACAATTTTAGTATTAAACAGCGAGGACAATAACCTTCAACCATTAAAATTATGGTCTTTTGCTTATTGCGCTTACTGAGATCATACAAAAGAATTCATGGGAACACGAGGAATCGCTATTCTTATACCAAGGTTAAAAATAATTTTAGTTACAGGGAACTTGCGTACAAACCTCTCGGTTACGAAGGTCGTCCGAACTATGATGAAATGGTACTGAAAGTCATATAGGCCGCACCATTAAGACATGAATGCATCTGTGTGATGATGTGTATGATGTATGAGAGACAGATGTATTAAGACTTTGGCAGGCAATAGGCTATCAAAGACTTTGCCGGCCATTTCATCAATGTTATTGTAGACAATGATAACGAAATGAACCTTTGTAAGATAAGATACAATAGGTATGGATAATACTATAGGGAAATGTAGCCACATCAGAAGGGCAATTTGTTTGTTCTTTAGTTGTTTAAACTTGTAATAAGAAACATAGGTTATTTAAGTTCGCCTATTCTCACTTACCTAAAAGCAGTCATGGTCCTTCGAGCCGGATATGAAGTTGATTGTTCAAATTCCTATCTATCTAATAGGGTTCAACTACCTAAGTTCGTTGACTGTGGCATTCATTTAAGTTCGTTAATCACGAAATACGCAAATATTGTATGATAACATCGAGTACCAAAGGTCATGATGTAATTGTTGAAACTCATGCGTTATCTGCGAACGTGCTCCTGACGTAATAGTACACTAGTATAATTGAATCGTTTCGTTTAAAATGATTGTTGTCCATACAAGTTACGTTGTTTATAATAATGTCACGTAGTACAGTGCTAGCACACATTTTGAGATTAAGGTTTTGAAGTAAGGTTTAGTTTAGTTGACTTTAATACGTACAACTTTGTACTTACGAAGTTCTATGTTCGCCAGCTTCAAAAAATGGATCTCAGAAATAAAATTTGTAATAAATATATATACACCATTATTTTCTTTCCTTATCTTCCGTCATAATAAAATAGCTATTTAAAATAAATTCTGTACATAGCCTATACCATACGAATCTCATTACATCAGCGTTCGTATAACGAGAGCTTTGAGTTGTATTAATTAAGATTTCCGTGATGTTTTTGTGCGGAAAAATTTCACAACATTATACTGATTATATGTTACCAGAATAAATCATTAGGTCGAACGTCAGAGCATCAGTAATATATAATGATTTGTAATTGTCTACAGCAATAGATGGACCGTGTTTAACTCATTTTACTTCGAATAGTGCACTCAACTATTAGGTTTGTAAAAGCTAAAAATAAAAAAAGCTAAATATAAAGCTGCGTGGTTTTTCTCTACTTCCAATTAATAGCCTAGGTATGAGGATACTTTATTTGAACTTTGGGTAGACATAAAACTGTCAAACATTTTCACGAAAATCATCACGTCTCCAACATATCTGCTCCATGTAATCTTTTTCTTTATGTATTATTAATAAATGTTAAAGTTTCATTTCATTTATATAATGCAGGTTAAGAAATATGTAAAAACTGTAGAAAGAGGATAGAATCTCTGCTCACTACTCTTCCCAGAGAAAGTCATCACGGTATATAGGTATGTCAATTTGATAGTATTAATTAAGTATACTATGTTACAGAAAAGTGTTAAAATCTAGGTGACTGTTAGAATAAGTTTTATATTCAGGTATAAATCCCAAAATCAAATCTTCCAGCGAAGCTCATAAATGAATGGAAGACTTCCCCGTCTAAGTCGGTCTAAAGGAGTAGGCTTACAGGGCCGACTTATCGAGACTACATGCATATTGAACACGCTTATCTAGTGTAAATGTACGTTTTATTTCAGCTTTACACACTAGGGTTAGTTCTACGTAGTTGAGAATTAAAGAATTTAAGGCAAATAATTTCAAATTATACTTCCTCCAATAATTCTTTTTATAACCTTTTATTTTTGGTTTTTCTCTAATTTAATTACGCAGTAGGTTGAACGTAAAGCTAGCGTATTAACTCGGTCTCACATTTGTTGTTGACATGAAAGGTGCTTTTTTCCACGATAGGTTAACTATCTAACTATATACTAACTAGAACATTATATCTAAATTGTGTTAAAGTTTATTATGAATACAAATGGAAACATTGAATTGTAAAATTATTTAATTTCACAGCACAATATTTGGCATAAAATATTACGTGTAAAGTAGGGATCAGTCACTACTTCAGAGTTAATCTTTTCTAACTTTGACGTGTATGAAGAAATGGAAAAACACTTGACAAACAACTTTACGTTATAAAAAATCACATACAAACACTAAGACTAACACATTATATATTTTAAAGGCCCAATAGTGTTGCTACAGGATCGATAGTTTGAATAACGATAGACGAACACATAAATCACCCAGTATCGGTATTGTCATGTCGACTGCTGACCGTAGTGTAGAATAACAATATTTCAATACACCGATAAACTACACGCTACTGATGACAGACATTAACGGAAAGATTTTTGATATTGTCAGTTGCGTAAAAGTAATAAATCAATGTCAAAATATTTGTCAACAAGACCTTTAAATGAAAACAACAGAAAAGGCTGAAAACACACATTGATTCGATTTTCTTTAATAGGCAAGCAGTAGCCTGCCAACAAAAAATGAGATGGGATGTATTCCTTAGATTATAGTACTGTACCGGGAAAAATAAGAGACGGTTTTAGTACCTTGTCACATTATTATATCACTAAAATCTAACCCGCAAGACAAATAATTTATTTAGAGTATGACAATAAACTAAAATCAGATAGACATAATAAGGCTAATATTATAAATCTTAATTTATAGCACTGAGACAGAGGTTTTATTTCAAGCATTTTATCGATTTCAACTACATTATAAATTAACGTTGCCTACATTGATCGTGATTGAAAAAAATCCAGAGACCTCTGTATTAAATAGATAATTAAGACAATTATCAGGAAATAATCCGGAAGTGGTGAAATCGGCCGCTAATATTATATGAATTTATTACCCTGAATAAAAATGAAATCGATACGTTATGCCGCACTACACACAAAACGGCAACTATAGGAGAGCGGTGTAAATCTGTGAAAATCCTCGTCAGAGACGGTCCAAGCTGCAGACGCTCAAATAGGATCAGGTCAGGCTTGTAGAGGCTTATCGTCCACCTGGCGCCATGCATATTAAAGCTAAGTTACCAACCAAAGAGAATATTCTATTGGCTAAAGAAAAAAGTCGCGGAGCCACGAATACTCGACGAAGTACCTACTAAACTTGTTCGCGTTTCCCGAATTCTTGTTCTTCTTTGATAATTTGCTTTTATTGGCACTGGTGTACAGATGTTTTATTCAAAGCTGAATTTTTACTCTGCAATATTCTTATGAAACTTATGGTAATTGTATGGTTATACTTATAAAAAGAAAAAAACAAAATAGTAGAATTTTTAAATGTAACATTTTAGTAAATTTCTTACAACTTACAATTATGATTTTATGATACACTCACTTAATTTTTTTTTAATTAATTTAACTACTTACCTGTTGGCGATACATAGAAAAGGTGCTTCCTAACCAGGTTTCTTTCCGTTTTGGTGCAAACATTATTTATTACGTGTTTGTTTACAAAATATACAAGGTTTTTCAAGAACATAAAAAAGCCGAAATGGGGTTGAAGGGTTATACATATCTTGATATTTTGAATAGCAAAAAAAAAAATTATTTTTGCCAAAAATTTTAAACCATCGAAATTAAAGCGCAATTCTATTAAAGATTTAGTCAAGCTTATCACTAGAAATTACTTCCTTTTTCAGTTCTGTTCCTACTCCTGGTAGCTAGTAGTAGGCGGTACTTAAAATTGTTTTTAGTGGTGAGTTTTGAAACACCTTGTATAGAATAAATGAAACATATAATTAAATGTTATAGTCAGTGTTATTTTCAAAACAATACTGAGCCAACTGCCCTGATGCTACATTTTTGGTACTTTTTTATTATCTTTCCAAAAATAAAAGAGGAGCATTAGTCATTGGTAATCACCCCAGGGGAACGTCAGCGCGTATCAATGACATGTTCGATCATTGTCGCCACCCGAGAAAATCTTAGGACAGAGATGTATAAGGCGGACACAGGTGCGAAAGTCACTGACTAGTGATGTGGCTTGGTGCGATATCGATAGTTAGGTACTATACCTACATATTTTTTAGAACATTAGAGAAAAGTTTTTAGACTTTAGGTTTTTGGAGACTTCTAAAAACTAATATATACTCTATATTGTATAAGCTATATATTCTCTAATATTGTATATTTCTTTATTTTAAAATAATCTTGTGAATTCTTGTGTAGTTAAAAGAACTCTTAGACATTCTGGTCACACTGCATTTTCAAAATCAAATGAGTTTGACTTTCAAAGATATGTAAGTAATTTTCATTAATTTCCAAACATATCAATTAAACTTCTAGAATAGTCTCGACTGGTTAACTGCGGATTTTATCAACTATATAAAAATAGTTCAGTCATTGCAAAAGGTAAATATTATATTTCATTATAAATTACTCTTTGTATTACTCATAAAATATAATACATTGCTATAAGTGTAGTAACTAAAATCATTTTACTATTTTATAATTTATATTGTATTTTATACAAGGGGTGCTTCTCTGGTCTAGTGGTTGACACCACCGGGTGTTGATCGGGAGGATTGGATTTCAGGGGTGTAGGTTTTTTACTACTCGGTTTGGTAGGTCGTAGGGCTTCTGAGCCCGCCTGGCTAGCTACTGCCGTCTTACCTAAATCTGTCGCCATAATAACAACGTTATAGCATTTTGTGTTCCGGCAATCAGAGGTAAGATAGCCAGTTCCTCAGTTGTTGAGGATTACAGGTGAACCTTCGGCCTTATCGTCACTTACTATCTGGTGAGATGAAGGCCAATAGCTTTGCTGTCATATGTAAGAAAAATTAGTGCGGTATCAACATAAAATGGCCATCGATATCGATAGTAGAGACGTGTACATCAAAATCTGCTCTCAAGAAAATATTTGTCTTTCTCGACTCAACGCTTTGCGAACTACTTTAACGTTACATAACGAAGAGATTTGTTTCAACTTTTGAATGGAAGAAACCATAAATTTGTTATATGGGTATTTTTGTGATATACATCAAATAAATGACTAGAAAGAATAAGTAAGAGAAGTGTAGGTGAGAGCTTTTTGAGTCGGTGTTAGAAGATTTAGATTGAACTTTTAAAATTTTGTGATATCGAGCTTCTATGTGCTTCGGAAGGCACGTAAAGCTGTTATCGCAACCGTTTCTACCCACCAACACGCGTTGGGCCAACATGTGGTGTTACGACCCGAACTCCTCATGTGTTTCATGTGCGTAGCAGTAGTTCGTGTATAGGCTGAGGACAAGGACAAGAAGTTCAGTACTGATTGCAATGAAAAGTAAGGCAAACTTTGCTGTGGTTTGTCTCAGGATGGTTCTTGAGTTCTTGTGTTCTGTGGGATGGGTTTTCATAATATTTGATATTTAATATTATAATCGAAAGCATCGTAGGAACAACGGTAACTACTCAATTGTGAGGGAGAAGTATCAGTATAACAAGTGAAAATTGGATATTTTTTTTAGTTTAGAGAGCAGTACCGAAGCAAATATTTTGAATGCTACGTATCTTTCGAACCATTGAAATGCATTGTTCTGTAGCAAGAGAAATTTTCATACAAATAGTTTCCAGTGATTGTTCGATTATCATATAGATAGACGCTCCTTTAGCTTACAATCGTCTCTGGATTTCCTTCTATATTAGGACATCTGTGTATGGTTGATAATCCTTATTCATGATTCATGAATCATTATTTACATAAAACGTGATATTCAAATTTGTCTATATAATATCAAGCAAGACATATATTGTCATACTTTTAGCGTGTTTTGATAATGACTACAATAGTAAAATAAATATAGAATTAATATTATATAACGACACAAATTCTTATAACATTTTTGTTTGTTGAAAAAGTGACTGTTAATCAGGTTACACACCAAAAAATAGAAATTCAATATTCATCTCTTTTCCAATCCAATATACATCTCTTTTGATCAAAAACCAACATTTATTTATAAAGACAGTTGAGCGTTTCTAAATGAGGACCGAAAATACCACAACGCCCACCTAAAATACTATTAAATGCGTACCGTATACCGTATTGCTTATAATGAACGTAAGGTTTACCCAAACAATGTTTGGTATTTGAAAACGAGACCCGTTGCGCGGGCAACTCATTAACGGAAACGAATTGAAAAGTTGACTAACTCCCTCGGCAAGAACCGAACCAACAAAAGTCTTAAGACTGAGGGCCAGATAGGTCGTGAGCACAGCGAGAGCATGTATAATTATTATTACAATTATAAGTTCTCGTATTGTGTGTAAATAACATAGCGTTGTGTTATTTAAAAATTTATATACATACAAGTAAGTACCTACATATGTACTTGACTTGAGGGACTATTCGTAACACTCAACTACTGGACAAAAAAAATACAAATGTACCTACATTTATTTTTTAATTTCTCATGTAAGTGACTGCCATGTTTTTAATGAGAAATAAACGTTCTTTAAACCTATAAATATTAAGAATTGATAATTCTTTTATACATAATTATCGAAGACGAATACTGCTCGACAAAAAAGGCCTAACCCAGAGTTTACCAGATCATCAGTACACCTTGTTGGAGGCTCAGACCTTACACCAGTTACCACTACATCTTGCGATTTTTTCAGATATGTCGGTGATACTGGTTCTGATTTTAGTAGACACTATCTTTTATTTAATATAAACATAAAGCAAGCGGTTAGGTACGCTACAAGTGAAATTTCACTTGTGGCGTACCTAACCGCCTTGCTTTATAATTATTTATAGTCCGGTCTGTGACTTCTGTAATATTCTTCGTTTCTGCGAGTTTGTTTTCCTTCTACCAATTATCTACATGTGGGATAAAGCCGATGGCTCCCTACAAGGTCAATAAATGCACAAACACATATTTTAACTAGTTTGGCTGATTTACATTTGCAGTAATCTAGGCTGATGATGATGATGATGCTATTTGCAGTACATAATCCTTATTAACTTTACAAAAGTAAACATGTAATATTGTATATTTCTTGCGTGATTTTACTGGCAAGTATTGACCACAAAATAATACTAGGTTAAATTAAATTAAAAAACACTAATCGTAATTATAATAATATGCTGACGAACTCCGTGGCTGAGTGGTCTGTATGCCGGTCTCAAGGCGTCACCATCACGAGTTCTATCCTCGGTGGGGGCAAATGTTTGTGTGATGAATACGATGTTATCTGTTCTCCAATCTGTTCTCCAGTCTTGGATGTTTATATATGTATTGTATATTTTCTGAATATTTATATGTATATATCTATTAAGTATATTTATCTGCCATCTAGTATCCGTAACACTAGCCGCATTAGTTGCTTAAATTGCTAGTTTATAGGTGTGCATGTCTGAAGATATTTATTTATATATACTGAAGATACATGTTAGATTTTATTAAATATGTTTGAAATATTTTTCGGAAAACGTGAAAAGCTTGCACGCCGAGTGTGCCACTGACCTCCCACACAAGTAGCGTAAGTTGATTAAAGTTACCTATCGGACTTTGTTAGTTACCGTGAACAATACAGCACTTTAGCTTATAAATTAATGAAAGTATGGAAATGTTAATACAGTACTATGTATTTATATAACTATGTTGTTGATATAAATATTCTCCGGTCGGTTATATGTCCCTCTCACGGAATGTCAAAAAAGCTCCCGTCTGTGACAGACCGCTTCAAGGACAGAATTCATTTATCCAAAAAAATTTAGTTTATCTATTCAACATTTATTGAAAAAAAATGATAGGATTACATATAACAGTGTCTCTAAATCAGTATTTGCTTTGATCTATCTAAAATAATCAATAAAGGAGTTTTATAGTTTTATTTGGATTTCGTATGCCTGGTAGGCAAAAGGCTCGCCCCCCCATAAAGACCTTTCTTTATCAAAAGGAACGTAGAGATACGGGCTTTATGATATATACCAGTTGAGTTTGTACTGTGCTCTATCTAAGTATTTACATTCTGACGACGTTTTTCTTAAACTGAACAATACATAGTTCTAGTTTGATGGTCAAAATTCAATAAGTCAAACGGTAGCAGCCAGATGACAGCCGACTATAATCCGCTTCATCCGCTTACACGGGACAAAGGCGCGGATCTCTGTGTCAGCACGCGAAATGTAACTGCAGATCCGCACCAAGGAAATATAAGATTTATGCTCGTTCACAGTTTTTCAAAGGAACTCCTTTTAAGTTGTTTAGAGGGACTATGAGGTTTGTAGCTTTATACTGTTTTTTCTTCTTCTATGAGTTATTAATTTTTATATTCAAGTAAATGACTACAAAAATTCATATTTTTCAACCTGCACGTAAGCTTTTATTTGCTATAAGCTATAAGCTTTTATTTGCTTGGTTTTAGGCTCATATATTAGGTCCTTACCTATGAAATTGGTGTTTTGTATGGAGATTTTGGAGAACTCTGCATTTTCCATACTAAAACTACTAAAAATTACTAAAAACTAAAAATTTTTTAATTTTTCTACTAAAAATACTAAAATTTTTTTAAGTTTTCTTCACAACGACAAATCCATAGATAATATTTGGCATCTATCATTAGACAAGCTTTAGTAATATGTGTAATATCACACTTCATAAAAATTATTTATCATTTTTAAGTGAATGCAAATAAAATGATGTATTCGGGAGGCACTTAAAAAGAGTTGTCTCCGTGTCCAATTTTAACACAATTAAACTTACAAAAAATTATCAAAACAAATCAAAAGAGCTCAAAAATATAGTCTATTTTTAGACAAGGTAATTATTTTTTAGGAATACTCTGAATCTTAATAGTTACAGACAAAATACTAAGACAGAATAAAAACACCAATTTCATAGGTAAGGACCCAATATATATCTATTTCATGGGTCTTGTTAATGTGCGTTCATCAATCGATTTTTATCAATTTATCAATCTTTTAAAGTTATAGGTACGCAATACGTATGCCAGTTACACAATATAAAATGTAAATTATACGGTCTGAACGCGAATAATAAAATACAGTAAATACATAAAAATAAATATTTATCTTCAGACATTCACACCCATCAACTAGCCCCATTTTAAGCAACTAATGCTGCTTGAGACCGGCGTACAGACCACTCGACCACGGAGGTCGTCCTATCCTAATATCGACGACGTAAAATTGTTCCGAAATAGTATAAGAACTTAAAAAAAAACAAGACATAAAGATAAGCGTCACATAAATTTTTAGATGAATAAATTGGCCGTCAATAGTCTAACACACACGTTAACGTTTGCATGTAAATTAATGTACAGTACCATATCCTAAGTAAATATTTGATATTGGGTGTTAAACACATAAGGATTAGACGATCTGGGCTGTTAAGAACCGAAATTATCCCAAACTTTATTATCCTGCATAAGTTTTGCAGATTCTAGAACTCCATCAGCCGACCCAACTATTCATTTACCACAATGTTGACCAATGTCGTCAAAGCCTCACCAAGAACGTCGGTATTCTGTTGTTTTTTTAGTTATTTGGATCACAGCCAAGCATACGGCCTGCCTGGAGCTGAGTAATCGTCCTCAGCCTATATACGTCCCACTGCTGGGCACATACCTTCCTTATGGAGAAACACTTGAGGAGCATGGGCCGCAACAATACGCTGGCCCAATGCGGGATGGTGGGTAGAACGATCGAATTTGTCGACAACTTCAATCATATACGTCATATTTGGCTTATCGAAAGTTCTATGCTCGTATGGTAGAACTTCGAAGTGATCAGGAAAGAATGGGTAGAACTTCCCCTTCCCCCGTTCCGTTCGAGCACTCACCGCGAGCAGACGTGTACATGTTCAGTGCGTAATTTATCTCAATTATATTAGTATTTTGCAAACTGTTTAAATAACACCCATTTAATAAAATATATTCCATTGTTTTCACCAGCAGTTCTAAATACTGCCCTGTCAACGTTTAATGAAGCGCCTCCACGCAGTTTTAGCGCTGGTTTATTAGAGGAGACTGAATAGTTCGACGCGTTTTAACTGACGTTGATGTTTGGCAAATAGTACTCAGCCAATAGGCGGGCTTAGCAAAGTCAGTGATTTGTAGTTACAGTTTCATCCTCTGTTAGTTTGTAAGCTGAATTAACAATGTGGAGTTGTCGGAAAAATACTGGATCTGAATTTTTAATACAGTTTTCGAACTAGTTGCGAGTTCACTTGATAAGTGGATGTAGTCGCATAGAACTTTGGCGGTACTCAAATTAAGGGTTGTAGATAACCACTTTCAACCTCATAGTAAGATACGACAGAATTTTATCCTTGTTTAGGCAGCTTTTTTTAAATTTATTTAGAAAACAAACAGTTTTTCACAAAATAAAAAAATTACAAAACATTATTACCTATAAACCTATAGATCCTTATGATTATTTCATGTCTGAGATACAGAGTTATACACATACAATAGTACAAGCACATCTTCGAAAAAGTAGTCATAAAAGTTGCAGCGAAAACATAAGAGAAATTTTAAATAAAAATTCACAACATACTTCTGAGATGACAATCAGTAGATTTTATGTTGCAGCAGATATAACTTTAAGGGATTCTATTTTACCTTTCTTTATAACCTTTTGAAGGGTTTGTGTGTTTATTTGTAAATATTTTTGATTATATCAACATCCAAATTGGCAGAAGGAGAGTAAGGAGGTATGTTTCAGAAGGAGAGTATGTTTCATTAATATTATATGTCTAAGGGTAAATTCATTTAAATTTCGATTGCAACACGGGTGTAGTAAACCCAAAAATGCTCTAGCTGACAGATACGGCGTATACGTCAAAAAATCGGCCGTATACGCAGAATTCCGTCATTACAGCGGAATCGACCAATGAAATTTAAGCATTTACTGGTGTCCGTACCCACGTGTTTTTATGTAACACGGAGTTTGGTCGAATTCGCCCTAAATAAGCTCAAATTACTGATAGAGTGTTTATTTTAGATAGATTTATAAAACATTGAATTACGTATTCTCTTCAACTACACACAGGCAAAATATCGAGAAACCTTTTTACCGAAAAAATGTTATACACGGTGTTATCTCATCCGATTAACTAGTCAACTCTTCGTGTTTGCAAGGAATAAACATTGGCCTTTCTGTGATAATCTGACTTGACAGAACATGTTTGAGGGCTCATACAAAGTAAGCGGTTTTTTGTCAATTTACAAATTTTGCAAATATAGACAGATTCTCGTAGAATAGACATTCGTCATTGAAAAATTCATAGGCAAAATGGGCGTAGAACCAACAGAAATAAAATGTGTTAACTTAAAATTAAACACAAACATTAATTGTTAAAACTATCTGCAGCATTCAGGAGTCATTCGTTACCTTTAATGGTTACTTTTGAACAAAAATTGACGCTTAATTTAAAAGACATAAAAACGATTTTTAAATTCGTTAAATGAACATTAGGTTAGATGACGTCTCTGAGTGGGGCCATATTGATATAAAAAAAACACCCCCTCGTCCTCAGCCTATATACGTCTCACTTCTGGGCACAGGCCTTCCTCATGGAGAAAAACATGAGAAGTATGGGACGTAACACCACCACGCTGGCCCAATGTGGGTTAGCGGATAGAAACGACTGGGACCAACGGCTTAACGTGCCTTTCGAAGCACGGAAGAGCTCGAAATCACAAAATTTCGGTCACCCATCCACGGCCTGACCATGGCGAAGGTAGCTTTACTTTCGATCGAAATCCAAAGCGTACTAACTACTACGCCACCGAGCACCTCCACACCCCATAGAATAGACATATTCCATTCACAACTTTAAGATCACAAGAGATGAAAAAAAAACATTATCGTATTGAACATTTAATTCAAGAAGACAAAGTGCCTAATTCATTAACTTAATAGCATACGATATCCTTATGAAAGCAGAAAATAGCTTTGATAAACTCTCACTAAGAGAGTATTATGTTTCCTTCCCAGTTTCGACCTAAATGTAAGTTTGTTGCCTACACGAGACATACTGCCGTGTTGTTAATTTTAATGGAGAAGCTAATGTGTGATATAGGACTGAGGGTTCCTAAGTAATTAATTATGGAGAGGAAATGGGGACATTAGGCTCGTAGACAGGGAATTGGTCAAAATATTATATAAACAAGTGGGACGACAGCTCGGGAACTGGCTGGTATAAAGTATGATAGAACATAAGCTATAATTTTGTAAATGTAAGTTGTGCTTCTCTCTCAAATAATGGCTGCGCCAAGGTCATAATTAAACATATTAACTTATTGTTAGGAGTAATAACATTGAATTTATATGAAGAATAATAATATCGGATGTTAACACAAACATCAGTGGGCCCATCAGTGCATTTGTCTAAGCCTTTAGTTACTTAGACTAAGAGTGAGTTTTTTTTATCCATTGTAATAGTTACCTTAATAGTTAAAATATAGACGGACAGCGTTAATGGAAACGCAAAGATATGTGACGTCAGCTTGACAAATTTTGCAATTGCAATTTTGTTAAGTTTTGCATTTTACTAATCCCAGCATCGTGTTGTGGTTAAATAAATCTATGATTATTTAACTACAGTCATATTGGAAAATTTAACTATTTTTGCCATTGGTCCATTTTTACTTAATGGTCAACATGACCATGGATCAAAAAACCGACCCTAAATATCATAATTCTCCAGTCCACTTTTCTGTCGCTTACGCTATGGAATTTTCGATTATAATGTTTCATTTATAATTTTCATGTAAATCTCATTCATTGTGATTATTGTGTTGTGTTAGTGCATTGTTGTAATAATCAGTTGTAATATCAACAGGGCCGGGCGGTGTGTCCACGCTGCATGCCGTCGCGCAGATTAATAATAAAGTACTCACGTCTATCTATAAAGCTATAGGTCCCAACGAAGCCAGTGGCGTTGTTCTGCTTGGCTCCGGTGTGAAACTCGAGCACCAGAGCCGGCCCTGGCGAGTACAGGGCGGGCGGCGCGTCCGCCCGCCCGCCGCAGAGCTCACGCGCCCACGCCGACCGCTCGCTGACGGCTCCGGGCGGCCCTGGGCCTTGAACCTCCCAGTATACCTTCAGGTAGTCGCCGCGAACGCAGCTGTAACAAATAATTAAGTATATAAGACATTAATAATAATAAAAATAAATATCTTCAAACATTCACACCTATCAACTAGCCCCATTTTAAGCAACTAACGCTGCTTGTGTTACAGAAACTAGATGACGGATAAATATATTTAAGAGATAAATACATATAAATATCCAGTAGGCCGAGACAAAATGCCATCGCTTCTTATCTATTCTATTTCTACAATCGTAATAGACTTAACGTTTTCTATCGTAGATAGCTAGACAAGATGTTTCTACTGGCAAGATCGTTGTTTCCATCATGACAGTGAAAAAAAAAGTGTCTGTGATTTTTCTATCGAAGAAACGTCAAACTTACTTCGCGCGCTGCCTCTCGTTCTCCTCGGTAGTCGTCGCACGGTCCGCGCTTCTGCTCATGCGTGCGCGTCGCTTTACTATTGGGTTCGAGGAATCGTTAGGTTAGCGATTAGTAGAATAGAAACTTATCTATTTGTTCTGTCAAAAACGGCATCTTGTCTACCACTTTGCTACTCGCTTGATGGAATCACGTGACTTATTTATCGTAACTGTCAGTCCCATACATTTCTTTCTATTTCTATTATAGAAATCGTCAATAGAAATGCACTTTATCTAGGCCTACTGAATATATAAATATATATAAACATCCAAGACTGGAGAACAAATGCCTGAAAATTCATCACCCAAACATTTGCCCCCACCGGGGATCGAACCCAGAACCTCTCGAGATGGCGACGCCTTGAGACCGGCATACAGGTGCAATAATATGTATACCCTTTTGATAGGAAATTACTCTTGTAATGAAATACAGACTGGAAGTGATTATTAGGTATTTATTTCTATAAGATATGTCATTAAATTGCTTTATTTTTCAAATTTCCTTCAATACGCTATTGAATTTATGTACAAAGGAATACCTTAGTGGATTACATCAATAAGATTTTGAAAAATTTCAAAGCGTTATCATTCTACAAGATTTTAACCGACGACGACACTAAGAGCATTTGTCAAAAGGTATTGCAATTTCCCGTGCAGAATATTATATTTTATAACATGCCCCGCAATTTACGAAGGTACGAAGTGCACTTTCAGGGCAATATTTTAAAATGAACAAGCATTAATGTCTCCACGGTGTTTTATTGAAAATCGTTGGATAAGACAGGGCTTACTTTTCTCATTTTATAGAATACACCCTACCGAGGAAGAACATTTTAAATCCAGATTAAAATTCTTACCTCGTTTTCACCTCGTTACGTTCAATAACAGGCTTATGTTCGAAACGGTACACTCAAAGATATATTCTCCATCGATGTCTTAGGTATTAAGTTCGCCAGTTAATGAGATTTTTTTCATAAATGAGAACTTTATAGGACATCACTCATTTTTTGGGAAAGGAAACCTCGAAGTAACATTTTATATATTAGCAAATTACAGTCTTTAAACATATAATACATACATACAATCACGCCTGTTGTCCCCGAAGGGGTAGGCAGAGTCCAAGGAGCACTATGTTCCTTAAGACCACATTTAGCCATACGAAAAATGGGTATGGTCAGACGAAAAATCGTGAAAGAGTAGTAACAAGTGGCTAGCTCATCGCCTACACAATCACAGACCCAGTACCCAATACGCCCTTAACCACCTTCTACGACATGCTAGCCAAGAAAAGCAGTTTTTAGTCTTTAAACACAAGTCTATAATATCACAATAGTGATTATATATAGCATTTCCAAAATACTGTTTGTTTCGCTGCTAATTACCGGTCAAAAAAAGAAACCACGTTCCAATGTTACAAGCTAAAACTATATTCGGAAACTCATTTGGTACCACTGAAAATTCGATTGCGATTTCCATCAATAATTCATTGCTACTGTGAATATCATTTGTGTTCAAATGCAGTAGAATAATTGTATACAACTTTAACGGTATTTTTGATATTGCATGATCAAGAAAGGCGAGGCTTGGCGAGGTATGAAGACGACAGGTGAGAGGAGGCTTATGCCCTGCAGTGGGCGGTAATGGGCTGATATGATGATGATGATGATCATGAAAAAGACATGAAAGACATGACATGATGAAATTTTAAAAGTCAATAGACGTCGTAGTTGGAAAACTATAACATCATCAGAAGAAGCTCGGAGGCGTTGTGGTTGGTACGCTTTGGCTTTCGATATCGAAAACAAAGCTACTTTCGACATGACCAGGCCTTGGATGGGTGACCAAAACCTTGTGATCTCGAACTCTTCCGTGTATTGGAAGGTACGTTAAGCTATTGGTCGCTGTTGCAACCGTTTCTAACCTTTCTTTGAAAGGGTTTCTACTCACCAACCCGCACTGGGCCAGCGTGGTGGTTTTAAGGTCCATATTCCCCATGTGTTTCTTCATGAACAAATATAGGCCGAGGACGTCCATCATATTAAATATATCCCGTTAGTCCACAACCCTTAGGTTTGGAATTTAAGGTATTTATTGCTTAAGGCATTATTATTAAAGAACTAGCTGTTGCCCGCGACTTCGTCCGCGGCTACTGTGGTTTTTAACTATCCCACGGGAATTTCGGAGATTAGCCCGTACAAACAGACAAAGAATCGGAGTAACAAAAAATTAAATTTTTTTTTTTTGATATTTTCCCTCATTTTACATCCCCCAGATTTGGTTTTAAGCATTTTTTTTCTATGTACCGACATTCGATCTCTACAGTTTTATTATATGTATAGGTTAACGAAGTACTTGCAAACATTGAACTCTGAAAAAACCCTTTCAAGGATACGAAAATTAATTACCAATTCGTTCAAATGGAATGAATTTCGTGTCTTGCACACGTGTTCCTTCCCTTTGTAACTTTCAAAGGGGATTAAGAAGCACTTTCAAAACCGAAAAGGTAAAGGCAATTGAAGCAATATATAGCTCTGTATACGTATGGTTCACCAGCAGTCTTTTGAATCGGTGTTTGATGCATAGATAATAGACATACTTATAAATACGTAGGTACGTTTGTGAGATCTTAGAAGGTGTATTCTTATGCTTAGGCCACACTAAAGCCAATGCCCATTACCGCGGTAAATTACGCGATTGATTGATTTTCACACTAACGTCATTCTAACTCGAGTTATCTAACGTGAAACAACATGCGGCATGCTGCTTCGTGAAGCGCGGACATTGGCAATGGTCTGCTTTTGCGGTACTTTTGCCTTGTCTCTGACTAATCCCTAGGGGATAATAGTCTTGATTATGTGTGTGAAACGGCATTATTGCGTAATGCCGTTATAAAATTATCGCAGTAAGTCGTGGCCACACTAACGTTTGACGTCCAATAACGCGTTAATCAACGACGTAAGCCGGTGTAAGGCCCCAGCATTGCAAGACCGCTGGATATAGGAAGTATTTTGAATCATTACTTTAAAAAATTATAGTTTAGTCCATGATATAAAAATTACTGAGGACTTCGGTGGCGTAGTGGTCAGTGCGCTTTGGCTTCGATCGAAAACGAAGCTACCATCGCCATGGTCAGGCCGTGGATGGGTGATCAAGACTTTGTGATCTCGAGCTCCTCCGTGCTTCGGAAGGCACGTTAAGCCTTTGGTCCCGGTCGCATTTGTGACCGTTTCTACCCACCAACCCACTTTGGGCCAGCGTGGTGGTGTTACGGCCCATACTCCTCATGTGTTTCTCCATAAGGAAGGCCTGTCCCAGCAGTGCGACGTATATAGGCTGAGGACGATAAAAATTACTATAAATACGGAATATATGAATTGGAGACAGTCACTGGAGTATGGTGCGATCTTTGATTCATCTATATGATTAATGGGAAAATCTACAAATTAAAAAAAGCGCCGGCTGAAAAAATGTTCAAAGAGGAAAAGCGAATGCTAAGATGGGTCTGGAACAACATAATTTCATACCGTTCTCTTTAACAGGATGTTTGAAGGATGAGGAATAATTGGTTAGCGAGATATTGGAATATAATGAGGAGAAATGCGTATCACGTTGCTTGAAAATTGATATGTATGTGTATGACGACGCTGAACGACAGAAAGTTCACGAAAAATGAAGGCAGGAATAAGAAGAAAAATAGTTGAGTTGAGTTGAATCTAAATATTTGAAAGTGTTCTTATACAATCCAGATAAACTATTTATAAAGGCTTTTCCCACGCCCTTCCCTGTCATTCCCACGTAATGCCCCCAGAGACAATCAAAGACAGAACATTCTCATATCGCCGGCCATCAATCTCCCAGTATGTGGGTGTTTCTGACGTTCCCCGGTCAGTGTGGCTAATACCCTAGATATTGTTATCAGTGTCTTCCTATTTCCTCTTAATTCTGGTAAATATTTTTTTATTAAAAAACGTTGTTGTTTTCTTATAACAAAATAAAGTTTGTAATAAACTTAGTTAATTGTCATCACGATTTCGCATGAATTTCACACACAGTAAATTTTTTGTCGTGTGGTAGCTGCTTATTTTATAATAATTTATGTTATTTTATAATACTACAAACCCATCTCTTCCACTGGGTGTCTTGAAAAACTACTAATGAACAAAGAACTGCAAAACCATCAAATAGCTTAAAGCGGCGACGGGCTCACCACCTTTCACGCTGAGAATTATGCAGTCACTGTTTGGTGAAGCGCGGCCTATGGGAGTGTACTGCTTTTGCGGTGCTTTTGCCTAGTCTCTAACCCTAAAGCCTTGTTCGGACTACGCTAGTATTTTAGTCGAGTGGCGCGTTATTTAGTATCTAAAATACTCACCACTGCCCAAAAACCGTTCACATTGTTTTAGTACAGTAAACAAGTGAGTGGGCTAAAATACTCGCTACTGCCCAAAAATCGTTCGCAATAAACTCCTTTACTAAACTACTCGACTAATTTTTTTGTGTTCAGACACGTTTAGCTACTAAATTACTCGCCACTCGAGTAAAATACTAGCCTAGTCCGAACAAGGCTTTAGGGGATAATAGTCGTGATAAAAATTTAAATGATATGTGGTATAATTTTTAATGTTCCGCAACGCAACGTATACTCCCGATGTTGCAACCGTCTCTCTGCTACGGTAACGGTATGTGACTAACTTGACAATAATATTCGGAATGCACTTGTTGAATGAATTTGGTGACCTCGATATAAAAATAGACATTATTTATTATGAAACGGAAAAAATCAAAGTCAACAAATATATTTATATGTATACCTACTCATGTTGACTGAAATTTCTTCCATATTAAATCATTAATGAAATAAACAACCCATGATTTTGGGACAACCTCCCAAAAATTCAGCAGACAGACAGCGTCACGATCTTTTGTATTACATTGAACCTTAAAGTAATACAAAGAAAGCACATTTTTTATATTATCTACCTACTACAAAAGATGTAAGCTACCAATTTATTTTGCGTAAATCAAGCGTATAATCAATCATTTCTACAGCCTTTGGCACTTAAAGATAGCAATATTTTGATGTTTGCTTGAACAAATGTACCTGCCTCGCTTTATATTTATGTTTTCTGTTTGCAAGTCAGACAGTAGTAAATAATTTTAATATAAGCCTATGTGCTTGAACGGAGGAAACTTATGTTCTTGAATATTCTACACAGTGCCATCTTACAGAAGCTACTAAACAAACACGCGCGGAATATTCATCTTAATGCGTCGTTACTGAATGTGCTTACATAATGAATGGGTTCGTGTTCATTGGAGTGTCATTGAGAAGCTCATTAGTTTTCATGCTGTTGTTAATAATTTTGCTTTAATTATAATTTTTGACAAAGAAAAAAAATAAAACTGTATTTGAACTTTTGTTTGAAACTTTGTGCTTCTTATAGGACGTTTCAGAGCAATGTAAAATTTCGTAAATTACAAACGAGTAATTGTCAATAACATAAAAGCAAAAGGACTTCTAAGGGTCCGAAGGTACTTGTAATTGAATAAGAGTTAAATACCCTTTTTAGAATCGTATAAAGTAGTAATATACCCCGATAAATTTGGGCCGAGAAACACTTTAAATCTATGCCTACAAAACCTTGTTAGTGCGTATCGTAAGCGCTTGGTACAAACTATAAATAAAGTGTACCTGCTTGTCCCGTAGAAATTCATTATTTTATTTATATTTTAGGTTTCAGATTTAATAATATAAATAAAAACAATACCATTAATAATTCCTTTCTATTACCATAGCAATAAAAATACATACGTAATACTAATAAGTGTGTATTAACATTTTTGACATTTCGAATTCAGAGCTAGATATAAATAGTTTCTATTGTACGATATGCTCATTAGTTCAATAGCCAATATCATTATAGTCTTTAGTGCCTAAAAGCATAATTAATTTGCACTATTATTATATAAATATTATATTTGGCTTTTATTACCGCATTCGCGTTTCATTTGATAATATTGTATAAAGGACATAAACATACAATTGACTTATGCCTCAGGGATATAGGAGTTTTGATATGTGTGGTCGAATAAATATCGATTCATAGAAGTAAAGTCGTCAACAATTAAATAGAAACCGTTAATCATCTGAAAAAAGTTTTAACTGAGACAACATTAGTATCTCCGTGAACAAGTAAAGTTTAACCAGCAAAAATCACAGATCGAACCCTCATCACCGATACACATTGAGTGGAGCATGTCAACAAACCTCTAATGATCCGGGAAAGCCACAACTAGTTCGGAAGCCAGATTTGCAATTCGCAGTGCGTCGTACAAATAGTCCGACACAGTGTATGTATTCGAATGCTCAACATGTTGATATTGTTAGCTCCTGTAAAGTTATTCTAATTCAAGTGTATTCCAACTAGCTTACACGGTACCGATCTCCTTGTGTGCGAAACTGCAAGAGGTTGATGTGAAGCCATTCAATCTGTCGAAGTGCACGGTGCTTGTATGTTTAAGTCATTGAAGTATGGTTATTCGAGTAGTATAAC
Source organism: Parapoynx stratiotata (assembly GCA_910589355.1). Classification (NCBI taxonomy): domain Eukaryota; kingdom Metazoa; phylum Arthropoda; class Insecta; order Lepidoptera; family Crambidae; genus Parapoynx; species Parapoynx stratiotata. Next base: position 6,644,899 of record OU342466.1, read on the forward strand.
AATGTCCAATCGAACAGTCGCCATTTGAAATTAAATTGGTAATTTGACATAACATTCTAGATGTATGTTCTAGATGTAAGTGTTAATGCCCTTATTTTGTTTAAAATGTTTAAGTAGTTTTCTTGAATTTGTTTAAATCGTCTCTTAATATTGGTGCTTCGATTGAAACATTTTTGATAGTGTTTGCATAGCTTTTATTTATTTTATATCTTAATAACTATTTAATCCTATTCTACGAGTATTTTGTACTTTTTCTGATATTTCATTGTATTGTCAACCTTTAGGCGAATCAAAATAAAAAATAAGCAGGTGTTCATACTTACCAAACACATACCTCTGCTTAATACCCAGAAATTTAGTTTCTGTTAGCTTTTGTTAGAAAAAGCTGTGGAGCATAAATGCGGATCAGACTTCCGACCCCAGTTCGCTATTGTATATTGATGAGGCACCTGGAGGTGTGGTCCAAGCTAAATATAAGTACGCTGATATTCTGTGTCGAATATTAGTTACTGTTGACTTGCGAAAGAGGTTCGGAGCAAAGGGGTCGAGAACCACATAATAATCGTTTGATATAAAGATTTTAAAATTTTATTTTTTAATTCAGTGTCCTCACTAGACAGATATCCATTCGGTCTCTCATAGCTCAAAGTGCATTAGGTGAAAATAGTTTTACATACATACCTTAAGATGGCACGTTTAGCCATACAAAAATTGGGTTTGGTCAGATAAAAAATCGTGAAAGAGTAGAACAAGTGGCTAGCTCACCGCTTACACAATCACAGACCCAGTACCCAATACGCCCTTAGTCACCTTTTACGACATGCTAGACAAGAAAAGCAGTTGGTACATTATGTTGGTAAAAATAGTTTTCTTTGCACAACATTGTGGGATTAAGGAATTAAAAATGTACTCTACCAAAGCACACAATTCACCAAAACAACGACGTTAACAATTAGTACACGAACGTGATAATCATAATAAAAAATAAAAAAACGTATTTTTCATTGATATTATACGTCTATACAGTGTTGAACAATAATAGTCACTGGGGCAACAGTGTTTGTGAGCGAGCTATGGAAGTGTTCTACGTGTTAGATGAAAGAGATGGCTATGCCGAATACAGCTCAAATGAAGCACGCGCTTGTTATCAGAGTTCAGGAAACCAATTTGAATGCATCCGGATTTGAATGAAATATATATTTTTTAGCACAAAAGGAGGGAGTGATAGAAGAGAATGGAAGCGGAAGACATGTTGCGCCGACCGAAATTGGGAATGGGACACAAAATGAAGATGATGATTTATTTTTTAGCAAAACAGGTTTAAAAATATATAAGAAAGTATAGAATCATGGATAGTTTTTATTTCTTACTACTTATAATAATACAGAGGTGAACGAAGAGTACGTAGATCTTCATTGTGAACAACTGATGTATAAGATTATTATCGTATTCGAAATAAGAATATCATTTTATTTTAGCTATATAATTTTTAATTGGATACACTTTGGGATGATTTCATAACCGAATATCAAAGACACATCAACGATACAAAGTTACAGTATGAGACCCATACCATTAATCCTAAGTCTCTGTATATTATATTATACTCGTAGCCTAGCATTATAACACAGTGTTACTCTATTGGAACGCGTTCAATAGTTATCGGTGTTGTGTTTGCGGGAGTGGTGACAACGGAACGATAGTTTGCACTTGATGCATATTAATGTGCGGTGGTGGCTGTCCACGTTTTAGTGTTAGGAATAGTGCGGCGTTGGTTGAATGGTTAATTGTCAGTATCGAATACTAATTAGTTCAGATAGCGTCTGAATCATCTTATGGATCTAAATGAGAGGTGTGAGGAATACAACGGAGAGTAAGATAAAGTAGACGCTGATATTACCTGACTCCGTGATGAGAAGAGAATATTGCGTGAAGTGTGTCAATAAAATTTAAGGATTCTGCATGAATTTATCAAACATTAATAACAAAAAATGATGCAACGACTAAAACCATAAAAATCGTATTGTTGAAAGTCTCTTCATTTACCAGTCAACTTTTAGATGAAAACTATTATATAATGACACTTCATTTGGAATTACCCAAGTGAATCATAGTAGAGCTTTGTAAAATGTATAATAATTGTTTTACACTCTTAAAATTACTTCAGTTACTTTACTATCAATAAGATTATGAATTTTCGTATTAATATTGCAAATTTAAATAATGTTCCAAGCGATAAAAGTTTGTTTGATGTTGAAGATATTACCAGAGCAGAAATAGATCTTGCAGTCTGACCTATTTGGCACCTAATGTTGCTATGTGTACTGAGGCTTGAAGCCTTGATTTGTGCACAAAGATTATTATATCTTTTAAGATTATTATATTATAATAACTATCTAAGTAGATAGCATAATTATAGTACAATATTGCCGAGGGACTATTGTCCTGACAATTCACAAATTTTCAATTTTCAAGAGAATGCTTATTATCATTATAATAAAGGTTTATATTTCATCGAAGTATCAGGTCTCCTGTTTCGACTTTGAGAACAAAATAACTTTCGCTCGGCTATATTGAACCAGCCGGCTGCTTCCTCAGAAGAAAGTCACTTTAAATTTCACTTAGAATCTAATTATAATTTGATTAATCACTAGGTAGTAATTTCCAATTCCAGTTTTATAGCAGTTTCTTGAAATTAATAAGTTTTTAGTGAGAATCGTCATCCTACATGAGTTCAATATTCATTTATTTATTTAAGCTTTTGTGCATTACAGAAAATGCATCTGCAAGCATCTGAGACCAACGGCTCAACTTAAGCATCTGAGACCAACGGCTCAACTTGCCTTACGAAGGAATTTGATTACAAAGTTACATTTACCAAAGTCAAATTAGGGTCAAAAAAGCTATATACTAAAAGAAATCTATACTAAAAAGGAACCCCTATATCAACAAGCTTCACACTTCACTCCCTCTTCCAGAATAAAGAATTGCTTTGTATCTGGTTAAGCTTCTAAACCATAAAATTAATTTTGAAATTTTGTAGAGAAACACGTTATTAGTATTATTAGTTGACGGGCTGGCGGTTGAACAGTCTGTTCTTAAATTTGTTGACAGTTTCTGCTGATATTATTTGTGTGGGCAATTCATTCCATGCCTCGACAATTAGACGTTATGTCATATAAATGCGCAAAACGTAATCTAAATTTCCCACTAATTCATATTAGGTAGTAGTATATCTTATAATCATACGTATGTTCCTACACACGTATATACCTTTAACTTAATCACGTAGTGCTTAGTACTGTGGTTCCTCCTTTACGTGAAAATTACGAGCTGTGGCAATCTAAACTTTAACTTTGATACACATTATTGTCTTGTTATAGTATATAAAATGACCTATTGTTACAGAACATGTATTACCTATTGTTTCTGTTAGGACACGTATTTTCACTTAATCTCACATGATTATGATTGATTGAAATATTGAAATTAGGTACAATTTTCCCGATAAATCGCTTTTTTTCTTGTCCTTTATCATTTCTCAATTCTTACGTATTTTTAAGATAACACTGCTAAATTAAGGAGCTTGGTGGCGTAGTGGTTAGTACGCTTTGGCTTTTGATCGAAAACAGAGCTACCTTTGCCATGGTCAGGCTGTGGATGGGTGAATAAAACTTTGTGATTTCGAGCTCCTCCGTGCTTCGGAAGGCGCGTTAAGCCGTTGATCCCGGATGCAGTTGCGACCGTTTCTACCCACCAACCCGCATTGAGCCAGCGTGGTGGTGTTACGGCCCATACTCCTCTCCTCCTCTTTCTCCATGAGGAAGGCCTGTGTCAAGCAGTGGAACGTATATCCTATATAGGCTGAGGACGGTAAATGAATACAGATTACTACAAAGTACACCGTTCAAGCATACCAGTTATACAATTTAGCTGTGTAATAATGACAAAGCATCCTCCATCCTTACTTTTATTGCTGAGTATTTGAATGAAGGCGTTTGCGCTTCAAAACGAGACACTTAAGCGGCATACCGCGAGATTTAAAGAGAACTCAGCATCCGACGATACTAAGATAGCATCCGTGCAGTTAAAGCGGGAAAAACGATGCATTTGGGAAATCTTCGCATTTGTAGGAAACGACGGCATCGAGTTCCGCTTCTATTGAAGGCGTGCACCGATGGCGTGTACGAGGAGAGGTTTAAAACGACATAAAATGTAAATCTGATATTTGCTTTAAACTCGCAATATTGTTCGAATAAGCATGCTCTGTTTATATTTCGCTTGTCACATCGTATTTATATTTATTTCTTTATTTCGAAACAATGTTAATATTTCTATCTCAAAATATACACGGAAATATTTTTGAATTGCATTGCGAGCACGCGAATTTTAATAGCGCGCATATTTAGCGCGAATGGAGAGTTTAAATAAAATATGACATAGTATTTTATGGTACCTATTTCATTGTAATTTTTTTTTTATTTTAGTTTTTTGTAGCTTCTCTATCCTTGTAACAAATTCAGAGTTCTCAAAACTTTCAGTAGTCTCGACACAAGGCATGTAGCTTAGCAGTTAAAGTGCTAACTAACGATGCAACTGGGAAATCTTCGCTTTTGTAAGAGAATAGAATGACTATTACAGAGTTCAGTGAAAAGTTAAAAAATTGTACAAAGAAGTATCGCCGTGCTCCGTCTTATAAAATAAAACTTGTTGAAATAAGACTAGTTAGTGAACTTAACACATAAGAGCTATTAAAAGAAGTGCTTAACATTTGACATCTTCCGACATTTGTTCTTGGACGAAACCAAAAATTTATAGCAAATTAATTATTATAAAATAAATGTAAAATTCATCCCCATGTCTGACTCATAGAAATCTATTGTTTTTATTCTTCTCTGCCTCAAGGGTGGTTTCACTGTCACGCCAGGTGGTCAGTGTTGCTGGCAAGCGCTGGTCGGTCTGGACTCGTTCACGGACGCGCGCGTTTTGAACTGCATGACAGTGAAACGCTGCTACTATCTCGTGTCGTGTGATTGTAAGTGTGCCACAGTGTATTAAGACCCTATTTATGTTGCACGTGCGTTTTCTTCCAGAAATCAAAAGTTTTTGTCATTTTAGGCTCACGAGTAAAACTCCGGTATTGATTGACGAACAGTATTTGAGAAAAAAAAAATCATAGTCTGTCTATAAACAGGTCCTGAAAATCACAAAATTTTATATTGCGAATTTTTTTTATATTTTTTTGAATTCTGATTACGATAACAAATAGTCAAACAATACCAGATATATCTGCAAAATTGGGTGCTATAATGGGTAACGAAATATAAAATAATTAGAATTTTTGGAAATACCACTATAACATGCATAGTGGTATTTATTACGCAAGCTAATTCAGCGTTATGTAGAAGTTATCAGTAATTTTAGTGTTTGTTTAGGGCTGTCACCTTCGTATATCCGGATATATGACAGCCCTAAACAACCACCTAGAGTAGTATTATTAATATTTTTCTTATATTTTTGTAAAAATATGTTCCATTCCAAACGTTCTGAAGAATCAAATTCTCCGCCTCATTGAAATCAGCAAATGAAAAATCGCCCATGACTTTAAAATGGTCTAATGGGCTTTAGCAGATTTATTGCTGTTATTGGGAGAAGAATTTATTTTTTCTCTTTTAAGTTATAAATGAGTCGGATGAAATAAGTTCCCTGTGGAACAAATCAAACGTAGCTGATTCACGGCTCATTTTTCTGGAGTGGTTTACTGTCATGGGATGCCAACTATATTTTCCACGTATTTTATAGCCAGCCGTGGCCGTGAGCCGTATGGTAGAATAATACCAACCCATCTCTTCCCTTGGGTCTCGTAAAAGGCGACTAATGGACTTAGAACTGCACAACCATCCAATAGCTTAAAGCAGTGATGGGCTCAAAACCTGTCACGCTGAGTGCAGTCACTGCTTGGTGAAGCGCGGACTATGGCAATGGGCTGCTTTTGAGATAATTTTGCGTAGTCTCTGACTAACACTTAGGGCATAATAGTCGTGATTATATGTATATATGTATGTATTTTACAGCCAGGGTTCTGCCAGGGGTCTGCAGAATTTGCTGAATTTCTCTGAAATTTACAAATTCAAAAATATATTTAATATTTCCACAATATTCCATTTTCTGATTTTCTGGACTCGAACATAGCTGCCTTTGGTCTATAATGCGCGAGTGAGGCCAGCGGTGGCCTCCGGGCGTGACAGTGAAACCGCCCTTAACTTAATTTCATTTTAGAACGAGTATTTTCAGCCTATCCTTAAACATTCTAGAAGCTGATTGCCTTTTATATTTCATTGACCTATTTGATATTGAGCAGGTATTTTCTTGCTAATATAATTAAAACAATTTTCTTTAACTGAACAAACTAATACTCAATTTACCAATTTTGATACTCTATTAATAATAAACTTGTTATTTGTTACAACGTCAAGCTTTATGAAGAAACTTAGAAAGTATATAAGTAAATAATCAATAATGATGAGTAAACGGAAAGTTAATCAACAATATAAATTTGAACAAGCAAGTTAAGCACCTCTCTGGTCTGGTGGTTCACACCACCGGGTATGATCGTGAGGTCCGGGTTTGATTCCCCATGGGGGCAGACGATTTTCTTCTCGGTTTGGTTGGTGATAGGATTTCTAAGCCCGTCTGGCTAGCTACCACCATCTTACCTTAATTTGTCGTCATAATAACAATGTCATAAACATTTATGTGTTCCGGCAATCAGAGGTAAGATAGCCAGTTCCTCAGTTGTTGAGGATTACAGGTGAACCTTATCGTACCCTTATCGTAGCTTACCTGTCCAATGTAAAAAAAATTTTTATTGTAACGACGTATATGCCAGAATTTTGACTGATTGAGATTGTTAGCGTAGATATAGTGGTTCGAAAGCAAAGTAAGAAACTGCATTATATGAATCAGTGCTTTGAATGTAAATATGTATCGATTTCACATCGTCAAATAGTGGAACCTTTAACATTTCAATACAAATATATATATTTCAATATTCTAAATTTAACGGTTACGTCATAAATCTGTTGCGTTTCCATTTATTATGTATTTGGATGGATCTTGCCCTGGTTTGCGTGGAATTATTGATAGGTCTATTAAGTCTACGGTCGCTTTGAATTGAAATTTATCTGAAGATTATACTTATACTCTAATTTTACCTTTGATATTTTACGATGCAGTGCTAGAAATTAATATGAAGATTTATAAATTACTATTTCCTTATACGATTGATATAATATAATTAATTGTTTCTGTGTTTATCATAGAATTGATAAAAGATAATGAATGTGTTTCTAAAAATTGGTAGCTCATGAATCAAATTCAATTACGATTTTCGATAGACAATAATAACTGTCATGTTAATCATGGTTATCATGAATTCGCGAGAAAAACATCCATAAACTATAACATAACTAATATTAGGTCCTTACCTATGAAATTGGTGTTTTGTATGGAGATTTTGGGGAATTCTGCATTTTCCATACTAAAATTTTTTCAGTTTTCTTCACAACGACAAATCCAAAGATAATAATATTTGGCATCTATCATTAGACAAGCTTTAGTAATATGTGTAATATCACACTTCATAAAAAATATTTATCGTTTTTAAGTGAATGCAAATAAAATGATGTATTCGGAAGGCACTTAAAAAGAGTTGTCTCCGTGTCCAATTTTAACACAATTAAACTTACAACAAATTATCAAAACAAATCAAAAAAACTCAAAAATATAGTCTATTTTTAGATGAGGTAATTATTTTTTAGGAATACTCTGGATCTTAATAGTTACAGACAAAATACTAAGAGAGAAAAAAAACACCAATTTCATAGGTAAGGACCCAATATAAACAAGTCAACACGTGAACAGGAGCGGTTAAAATATTTTATAACAAAACATAATCAAACTCTTATCTTAACATCTAAGAACATAGAAAACGAAACACAACATTTTGAAATTATTTACACAGGCAAACCCAGGATTGGTTAACTTATAATGTATGTTGTTAATGATTTATTGCAGTACGTATCTCTTTAATGTGTGTACGTATGGACCATAAACGGTTTTATGGGACAGTTTACGGTGAAGAAACATCTGAAATGGTTTTATTGATAACTAAGCCCTACACAAAATTGATTTTATTGAGTGGAGATGTTTCCGAACGCTGTGATGTTTTAATGGCGCTTAATGAGTGTTAAGTGGAGTTGACAATGATACTTTTATGTTTTCAGGTGGTTTTTCAATACTGCCGTACAATTTTATTATTTACCTACTAGCTGTTGCCTGCGGCTTCGTTCACGGTTACTATGGCTTTATAACTATTGCACGGGAACTTTTTAATTTTCCTGAATGAAAAGTACCTAAAATGTTGACCAGGGATATTAGGTATCTCCATGCAAAATTTCATTGAAATAGGTTCAGCCATTTCGGAGATTCGCCCGTACAAACAGACAAAGACACAGAGAAGTAAAAAATAAATAATAAAACATTTTTTGGTATTTTCCCTCTTCTTACATCCGATTCTACAGTTTTATTATATATATGTATGGATTTCTGGTTTTAAAACTAATCTTTACCTACATTCCAATAAAAGAATACATGCGATGGTGCATTAACAAACCTCATCAAGATTTAAATAAGAGGAGTCAGGAGTTATAAAGAACTTAATAATTAAGAACATTCACTACGTAGCAATTTGCAAAGTTGTTTAAATCTTCTTACTGCCTGGTAGTCGAATCGAACTTAGGTTAACGTTCTACTTTTCGCTGACCCCACTTGCCAACTCTGCCCCAAATGTAAATTGACCATTTCAAATTACATTTATAAATTTAAACAATAAATTAGCCTTTTTCACTTAAATAAAAGATGCAATTTTATTTTAATGGCAACATTCTAGTTTCCATTACTTTTAATAACGACAGAGAAAAGATCCCTTACAATCTCCATCCGCAGCTGAAAAGATAGAAACGATTTCAAGAGATTTTTCGAGCTTCGGGAAATTGCGGTGGTTAGTGCGATGAGGTTAAAAATAACCCCGTCTGTCCATCCATCTTGCTTAGAAGCTTACACGAAGCTGTTGAGTTTTTCTGTTAAGATTGAAATGTTTTAGATTTGGAGTTATGGGTTAGTCAAGTTATAAGTGTAAGCAGCAACATACTATTTATGTAAGAGTTCTGTAGTAGGTCTCGAAGTAAAAAGTTTTTAAACGTGGCCGTGTAGACTACATTATTTGTTTTCACCATAAAATTCCTGGTGTAAGTAATCACTGTAAAAACTTAGTTGCGTTAACGTTAACTTTTAGTTGCGTTAAGAAGCTCAATTTCTATGAAAAAAGTGAAAGCTACTTTCCGCTAGGAACGCTTTTTACGTTTCCTTGAGAGATTAAGCTATTTAACGCAACTAAAAAAGTAAAGTTTTTAGAATGAATACTTACACCAGGGGTACTGTTCCCTTCGTGTGATTCGTCACGATAGAAAATATCTTAAATTTTTTTTAAGTTCATACAAACTACGCAGATTGAAGTACTGGTTTAATAAATATTAATTTCATCCCTTCTATTCGAAAAGTGTTATATTGTTTCTTGATAAGTGGGAGAAAAATAACTCTTTTCTGTTATGAACTTTTAGCCGGCGGGAATGAGATTTGAATTAGGAACATGTATCCTTCATACAAACCCAACACGAATAGGCTAGTTGACACATCAAAAGTAATGAAAATAATATGTTATTCACATAGTGTTTAGTATAAGGGTCTGATATATACCAAGTTCGATAAATATAAATAAGGGATTGCTGTAAAAATTAAATTGAAATATGTGGGAATGTAAATCAGTAAAGATGGAATATTAGGCGATTAGTGAAAGAACATAGCGGATGACGTATGACTGAGCGAGATATAAAAGGGGAGTGAAAGAGAAGGAAGAGGTTGTCGTTCGGAAGAAAAGAGTGTGTAAAGACGTGTGTGCCAAGAAGTATTTATTAGTTTAAAATAAACGAGTTTGTTTAAAGAACCCTGAGTTTTACTGCACTGCCTTCCCACATTTTTGGGGGCTCGTCCGGGATAGCAGTGACAGTAAACGCAAACGCCGTTAAGACGAAAAACAGGAACACTAAACGGCACGTGGCTAAGCGGTATCGCGGCGTGGTTGGTGAAAAATCATCAATTTTACGAAGATTACAATTAATCAGTTGGAAATAAGCATCAGAAAAATACATCACGATGAGCCGCGATAGAAAAGAGCGTCGGAAAAGCCACCAGGATGATTACCGGGACACGATTGCCACGCGGGTGGACATACGCGGTAACAAAAGCATGCTGCAAATGACCTCGGAGCTCATCACCAGGATAGGTAGCATCTTGCCCAGAGCAAGATGCTACCTATCCTGCAGCACGATGGGTACAAGAAGTAGAAGATAATGCGGAAATATTCGGGTGGACCCCGCTGCAACAGCTTTTGGTGGCGAGGCGGTCGCTCATTGGCACAGCAGCTCTGTGGTTACGGGCAGAGCGTCCTTTCAAAACGTGGGATGACTTGAAAAACGCCATTATCAAAGAATTCCCCGATTCAGTTGACATTAAAACAATCCATGAAACCATGAGCAGGCGATATAAAAAAGATAATGAAAGTTGTTTGGACTACATGCTCATCATGAAAGAATTAGGGAAACGTGGAAAGATGCCGGACTACGTAGCGATAAAATATATCGTAGACGGAATACGCGACCTAGAAAACAACAAAATTATGTTGTACGGAGTGACGACATACAGTGAACTAAACGAAAAATTACGCATATATGAAAATGTTAAAAGCAAAATGTCCCAACGGCGTCGAACCGAAGTGCATGTCCCCACCAGTACCAGACATAAAGAAGAAAGAAATCGGTGTTACAGCTGTGGAGAAGTTAATCATACATCTGCATATTGCCCGCACAGAGAAAAGGGCACAAAATGTTTCAAGTGTAACGAGTTCGGCCATATTGCTACATCATGTCCGAGGGGGGCGTATCAATGTGAACGTTGTAACGAGATGACAGCGACGGCGCCCGAGCATTCACGAAGTAGCAGCGGTCGACAGTCGGCAATCTTCGGTAACTCTCGTAATTCTACGGCGGCGCAAGAGAATGAACGGCGACAACAACCGAAGTTGAAGCGCATGATGTTCGGACGATTGATGACGTCAGAAGATGCAACTCGCTTATCTAAAGAAGGTGACCGAGAATGTGACGTTCACCATCATGGCGGATCACATCTGTCAACGTCAACGTCAACGTCAACGTCAGTGTCAACGTCAATGTCAAACAAGGATGACAGCAACAACAATGAAGTTATGCAAATTGTAAACAAAAGCTGCGAAGGTTCGCGTAAGCCTGTGAAAACAATAACAATGTGTGGTGTAAGTGTAGAAGCGTTAATAGATTCGGGAAGTGATGTAAATATTATTTCGTCAAAGTGTTACGAAGTTATGGGACGGCCTATATCGGAAACCGACAATATGGTGTTAGCAGGACTTGGACAATCCACGGTAAAATCGTTCGGAAAGTGTTATTTACAGTTTGTTATTGATTAACAACATTTTGATGGTGTGTTTTATCTTATAAATAGTGATCATGTACCCTATAATGTAATCATAGGTCAAGAATTTTTGAAAGGTGTTACGATGTTGATAAGGGATGGAACAGTGAGATTGTTGCCAAAAGATGATGAATGGATGCAACGTATGTTAGTGGATGAGTATGATTATTCTTCTGTTGTAGGTCATATGGCGGATTCTGAGTTAAAAGGGCAAGTGCATCAGCTGATTCATAACTATGGGAAACCGGTGCAGAAAAAGGAAGCTCCGATACAGTTAAAAATCGTACTGAAGGATGACATTCCAGTGACACATCGTCCCCGTAGATTGTCATTGAAGGAACAGGAAATAGTAGAGGAACAGGTATCTGAATGGTTGGAAAAGAAGATTGTCAGGGTAAGTTATTCAGAGTATTCTAGTCCAGTTGTGTTAGTAAAGAAGAAAGATGGCACCACCAGGGTTTGTATAGATTATCGAGCACTTAATAGAAAAATAAAGAAGGATGAGTTTCCGTTGCCCATCATTGAAAATTTGATTGATAAGTTAAAAGATGCCAAAGTGTTCAGTATATTGGATTTGAAAAATGGATTTTTTCATCTAAAAGTATGCGATGACTCAATACCGTATACTTCCTTTGTTACACATCATGGCCAATTTGAATTTATGAGGGCTCCGTTTGGACTCTCAGTGTGTCCACAGAAATTCATGCGGTTTGTGTCCATTATTTTCAGAGACCTAATTAATGAGGGGATTGTTTCAGTTTTTATCGACGATATTTTGATACAGACTGAAGACGAAGAGCAAGCTGTTAAACGTCTACGAATGGTACTCAAAGTCGCATCTGAATATGGTTTGGAAATAAACTGGAAGAAAGCTAAACTTATTCAGCGGGAAGTACAATATTTAGGGCATGTTATCAGTAATGGAGAAGTGAGACGTAGCCCAGAAAAAACAGATGCCGTGGTAAGGTATCCTGAACCCTGTAATGTTAAGCAGTTGCAAAGGTGGGTGGGTGGGCGGGTGGATTTGATTTCTTATTTCCGGAAGTACATTCTGAACTTTGCATATATTGCACAACCATTGACAGACTTACTTAAAAAGGATACTCCTTTTTGTTTTGATGAAAAACAACGTAGAGCATTTAACACTTTGAAGTATGAATTATCCGCAAGTCCAGTATTGAAGATTTTCAATAGTAGTTTACCTACTGAGTTACATACTGATGCCTCATATACAGCTTATGCAGCCATATTATTACAATTACACCATGACGGGTGGCACCCAGTTTGCTACATGAGCCGGAAAACCAATGACTCAGAAAGAAAGTGCTCTAGCTATGAGTTAGAGGCACTAGCGATTGTTGAAGGTGTTAAGAAATTTCGTCATTATCTGCACGGTATTAAGTTTAAAATTGTTACAGACTGTCAAGCATTTGAACAAACATTGATGAAAAAAGACTTATCTGCTAAAGTTACAAGGAGGGTTCTATTCTTGGATCAATTTGATTTTCAAGTGGAGCACAGAGCAGGGGTGAAGATGAAACATACCGATGCACTCAGCAGAGCACCTCCTATAGTGATGGTGATCACTAACATGCACCAGCAGGTCAGACAAGCCCAAGAACAAGATGAAGGTCTCAAAGCTATTATAGCAATTCTAAAGAGTGGCTCTTACTTGGACTATTATCTTGAAAATGACTTAATATATAAAGGAGAACTGAAGCAATTAGTAATACCAAGGTCGTTGGAAAGAGAAATCATAAAAAGGGCTCATGGCATTGGTCACTTTGCATGTAAGAAAATGAAAGAAATAATAAATGATGATTGTTACATTAAAAATTTAGATAAAAAATTGCAAGACTTTATAGTAACCTGTATACCGTGTTTACTGGCAACAAGAAAAGCTGGAAAACAGGAAGGTTTTTTACATTCCATAGAAAAGGAGAGTATGCCATTACACACTTTACATATTGATCATATTGGACCTCTTTCAGAAACAGTAGTAGCACTAAAAAGCAGCAGGGCTCAAGTTACGGCCTAAATACCTAGGGCCTTACAGTGTCACTAAGGTCAAAAGAAATGACCGGTATGACGTGGAGAAAGTTAATGCATATAGTGAGGGCCCAGGAAGAACTTCAACTTCAGCTGACCAGATGAAGCCTTGGCCTAACACTTCTGAGTTTGACACAGGTGAGTAAGATGAAGAATGTAAGTGATGAATGAATGTTAAGTGAAGTAATAGTTGTTTGGTTATGTTAATTTTTGTTTTTGAAGTATTGATAATGTTTTGTATGTTAAAAGAACACACACATCATGAACACATTGTTGTTATTATGTTTTATAAATAAGTTGCCTGCACGTTCTACTACTATGTTATTATAGTCTGTTATAAAGCTGTTAAGTAAGTAAGGAAATAAATAAAAGAAAGTTGTTATTGAAGATGTTTATTTATAAATTAAAGACAAAAGATGTTTCTATGTTTATAATTGAAGACGAAAGACGATTGTTAACTTGAAAGATGTTGTGTATTTCACAAATGATGTTTGATTACTATGATTACTTATGTACCTACGAAGATAATGATAAGACTAAACTTAAGTTGTTGTGGTGACTTAGTATTAGCATTGCATGTTAATAAAAGTAACCTAATTTGTTTTCTTTGTTCGTTTTATACTGTTATGTTTTGTGAGATAGTGGAATGCTAGAAGATGGATGCCCGAGGACAGGCATGAGATCAGGGTGGCCGAATGTAGGAATGTAAATCAGTAAAGATGGAATATTAGGCGATTAGTGAAAGAACATAGTGGATGACGTATGACTGAGCGAGATATAAAAGGGGAGTGAAAGAGAAGGAAGAGGTTGTCGTTCGGAAGAAAAGAGTGTGTAAGGACGTGTGTGTCAAGAAGTATTTATTAGTTTAAAATAAACGAGTTTGTTTTAAGAATCCCTGAGTTTTACCGCACTGCCTTCCCACAAATATGTTTTATTTTATCTGCCAAAAACGCTATCTACCATGTTTGTGAAATTAGTTGAGTAACGCTTCATGTAATCAATTACTACGCATGGTCAAAATCCGTCAAACGCCAGTCGCTACCAATCAAGCATGACTGCCGGAAAGGTCACGCATGCGTATTGTTTACAATAATCGTGATGCTACAGACACAGATTATTCATAGACCATCATGTCCGAAGGCGTTTTTGACATTTAAGCAAAAACGTAATTTATAATTTAAAATTTATTTTTTTATAGGCTTCAGATTTTTTTTTTATTATTTTTTATAGTGAAAGTTTTCAGTAATTATTCATTTGGTGCCCAATAATAAATAGGGTCAACTAGCCTATTGTACGAATTACTGGCTGGTTTAAACAATAACCACGGAACAGGCAAAAACTATGAAAAGAGTGAAATGAAGTGAGTGATAATTTCTTTTCTCATACAGAGGGGATGAAACGTATAGTGTATAACTCGACAGCAAATTCTTTTTTACCTCGAGCGATGTACTTTTAATCCCTCGCTGCGCTCAGGATTCTACGTTAGAATCTTTATACTGCTTTGCTCCCTTGTCATACAATCTACTATTTCATCCTTCTATTCTATTCGAAAAGTGTGGTTTTATTTCTTGATAAGTTTAATTTATTTTTTCATAAAAAGGGGATGAAAGGAAGTGCGTACGAGTAGAAAGCATATAATTTTTTACCTCGGGCGATATAGAGTTTTCAAACAGTTTATTTGTAGGTTAAACTTAATTAATTATGTTTTTAATGAAAAGCACTCAACTCACCGAACATTCACTATACCAATTAACAATTAATTAACAATAACAGAACCATGCAGAATTAAATTAGCAAGACGTCAATATCATTTCATCAGTCCCATACGACTTATATAATCGAGTAAACAATGTGTTGAACATTTATCCGTAACTTGGCGAGAATGTAAAGCAAAAACAATGAACTAGCTTTAAAGTTTAACTTATATGGAGACTGAAAATCTCATTACTCATTAGGTATTATGCTTATGCACTCAAATAAACTTAATAATGTCCTTGTATTGTGACCTTGAAGCTATCTTTATATTCTCTGTTTACATTTCACGTTAGCAGTAGTATTATCTTTATTTATTCTGTTCTGGAGGTGGGCGTTAGCAGCTGCGACACAGTTTATAACTTATGCAGCTTCTTCCGTACACACATTTTCATGTGCTGTATTTTTGAAAACAAGGAAATTATTATTATTATTAATTGGTGTGGCGCCATCACCCAAATTCAAGCCGTAGATATTAAAATGAGGATGTACCAAGTTCCCAAACGATAGACAATACCATGATCATATAACTCTCGAGGGATTGTGATTGATCTGAAATGGGATCAGCAGGGTCCACTGAGACGTGTTTCATCAATCAACCGTCCTCCCATCTATCCGGGGCATTTCTTGACATGACAGTTGTTTTTTTGACTTGATATCAGCGATAGACCAATCACTGCTTTCGGTTCGGTTGTAATAGCTAGCGTGGAAGTGAGGTCATTTTTTATTTTGAAATCTGTGGTCCACTGAGGAAATATAATATACGTTAGGTTTTGAAAAAAGGCATGCAAAGTATTAAAGTTAGATTATCGTAAAGTAAGTAATTATGCGTGGATTGTAGCCTTTTTTTAATAGTTAGGTCAAGAATGTAAGTAAGAATTCATAAAACATAAATATATCGTCACGTCTCTTTCCCCAAAGGGGTAGGCAGAGAATTGAAAGTATGCGAGCCGATTACCTTGACTGGGCACAATGTTAGGCACGTGATATTCACAATCAACTGTTATCTACTGTATTAAATATTTATTCAAGCTGGCGGTGGGATCGAACCCTCGAACTACTGAATCGGTAGCGCTGGATTTTTTTTGTACATATGACAGGTATAAGCTCTTGCCTTCATCTAACCTGAATGTAAGTGGCGATAAGGCAAGGTGTAAAATTACAGGTGAAGCTCGCTTCCACCAAAGGTGATCAGATCGGCGATCAGAGGTAATCGGCTTTTACCTCTGATTGCCGATTACCTCTGATTGCCGGAAGACAACAAAGCTTAAAACATTGTTATTATGGCGACAAATTTAGGTAAGACGCTGGTAGCTAGCCAACCAACCAAACCGAGCAGAAAAACTACTTCTCCCATTGGGAATCGAACTCGGACCTCCCGATCAATACCCGATGGGATGAACAACTAGACCAGAGAGGCGGTCAATTTCTCAACTTGGCTACCGCTGCTTTTTTAATAACAAAGAAAATAACACATAGGGATGAAACAAAAAAATTAAGACTGACACTGAGAGTGGAGACCAGTTGCAAGAGAATATGGTGCGGTAAAAAAACAGTATCAGGCCTGACCTTGCATAGTGACTTTTCCCTCTATGTTTTCAAGCGTTTTTAATAGTGTTATTATGACTATTCTCAAGTTTCCGAATTCAAGAAGCATGAATACGGTACTTAATACGTTAGTTAACATATCCTTAACATGCGCATAAATTAACACGGTTCACGTACTTAAAATTCTTCAAAGCACATAAGGAACGAAAATATTCTTTGTACTGAAAAATTTAATAATGAAGTTATGACACTTGCAACAAAAACCATTTTTACACGTAAAAACACTCTTTCGGGGAAGTTTTAAGAATCAATTTTGAATAACGGGATTTGATTTTACTGTTCATTCAACCCCATAAAGTAACCCGCTGACATCATAACAGGGTTTGTTCTACGAATTCTTCGCCGGTAGCGCTAGTATTCAGCCATATAACAGTTTATAGCGCAATCGACTATAATTCTTACAACATGTGCTGGTTTTCCGTGAATCTATTCCGGTCATGATGCGGCATTTACTAAGTCTATTATTTGGGTATCTTACTGACTGCATAATTTGGTAGGTAGTGCTCTAGTTGCGGAAAACTATTTCGTATTCAGGTTGATTGTCTTTGAAATGTACATAAAAAAACAATAAATCACACCTTTTTCTTCTTTCCCTTGCTATCTTGTAATCTGCGATCATCCATTTCAAAATGTGTCAATATATTTTATTTTCATTCATAAATCTTATTTGACCTTATGATAATGCAATTCTCACTAGATTTTAGAATAAAATATTTGTTGAAGGTGCAGCGCGGCTGCGGCTTCGGGGCTACCAACCAAACTCTTTGCTCGCTGGCCCCAAGAGCCACAACACGTAAAACAAAACACTATCGAAAAAAGAGAAAAATTTCCAAGGGTGTTTTCACGTCACTTAAATTAGAGCCAACATCGGGGCAGTGGAGGGGACCGCCCTAAATTGCCTTCTAGATCGCCTCGTGTGTAGGCAAATCGTTAAGATTTTTAGTATGTAGGGTTGCAGCCGATTTTCCAACCTAATTAAGTGCTGATTTAAGGGCCGTTTTAAAGTACGTCAGTAGACCCATTAACTTAGCTAAGAACTTGCAGGAAAGCATCTTGCAGGAAATTCAAATCGAGATTTAAAAACAGATTTAGCGATTTTTTGACAATTTTGTTATGGCTGAAATGTCAAATAATTACAAAATCGAGATTTGTAATCGATTTAAAAATTCCTTTGGTCTATGATAAAGAAAAATCAAGAAAAATAAATACGGACGAAAAATCGAAGATTTACTGCATATCACCATGTTGAGAACACCAAGCAGGCCCAGTAGCGCCCCCTGCCGAGTTGGGGAAACCCTCGACTCATTTGATCTCCGTACTCACGAAACAAAATTTAAACTAACTAAATCAAAACAGTAAGATCTTCATCATCATAAATTAGTGGTTCAAGTGACATTATAGTTCAATACAGTAATTATTATTAAAATATTGGGTCCTTACCTATGAAATTGGTGTTTTTTTTCTCTCTTAGTATTTTGTCTGTAACTATTAAGGTTCAGAGTATTTGTAATTAATAATTACCTCGTCTAAAAATAGACTATATTTTTGAGCTCTTTTGATTTGTTTTGATAATTTTTTGTAAGTTAAAATTGGACACGGAGACAACTCTTTTTAAGTGCCTTCCGAATTCATCATTTTATTTGCATTCACTTAAAAACAATAAATAATTTTTATGAAGTGTGATATTACACATATTACTAAAGCTTGTCGAATTATAGATGCCAAATATTATACAAAACACCAATTTCATAGTTAAGGATCTGCGAAATCAAAAACCTTAGGTCAAGTTTTCACTTCGTGTTCTCTTACGTATAATCGTAGTAATAATATCTTTTAGCCCCGTCGTAAGGAAATACCCGATTCCTTGAAGCAATAGTTTTTGTAAATGTTTTGCTATTATCCGATAGTATTACTACATTATCTATTCAATCCCCGTTTCCGACCGTTTAATTCTAAGGCAAACTACAAAACCAATTCTAAATGTACACTAATCTCTGTATCCGTCGGAATTTCAAGAAACGACACGATGTCCTCTTGAAATTCGACCGTTTTGTATAGCAAATGTATTTGAATTGCTACAATAAAGTGAAATTTCTTATTTGAAAGGATATATTGATATAGTATACTTATTGTAAGTAACAAGGGATAGTCTATTTTAATGGGATTTGTAAATATTTGGTCCTTACCTATGAAATTGGTGTTTTTTTCTCTCTTAGTATTTTGTCTGTAACTATTAAGATTCAGAGTATTCCTAAAAAATAATTACCTCGTCTAAAAAATAGACTTTATTTTTGAGCTCTTTTGATTTGTTTTTATAATTTGTTGTAAGTTTAATTGTGTTAAAATTGGACACGGATACAACTCTTTTTAAGTGCCTCCCGAATACATCATTTTATTTGCATTCACTTAAAAACGATAAATAATTTTTATGAAGTGTGATATTACACATATTACTAAAGCTTGTTTAATGATAGATGCCAAATATTATTATCTTTGGATTTGTCGTTGTGAAGAAAACTGATAAAATGTTAGTATGTAAAATACAGACATCCCCAAAATCTCCACACAAAACACCAATTTCATAGGTAAGGACCTAATATTTAGATGAAACTGAAGTTGTGATGTGTAATTTTAAAATATATCGATTCAGCACTTTATAACATCAAAACACACAAATTAGTAAATTGAATACACAAACAACACTATACAAAAATACAAAAACGCATAATAATTATGAATCACATGTGTGTTGAATAAGTACACGGCAAGAGTCCGATGACAAGTGGCTCTAGAGCAAGCGATTTCGAGCTATTACTCGTTTAGAAGCCGCGAGAACCTCTCGGTGTTCTTCACTTCTCAAACCTCATAACTTGGAATAACTGTACTGTTTAAAGTTCAATACGAGAACATTCTTCAAATCGACCTAAATGAGCCGTATGCCTGTTTGACAAATACTTTCTCATGGGTTCAGTGTAAATATTACTTATATAATGTTCTATACACGTTGTTTCAAAACTCTCCCCTAAAAATCAATTTTAAGTACCGCCTAGTACTAGCGCCGAGTAGAAACAGAGTTGAAAATTTAGCAGGTTAATTATCCTGTTAAACTGAACTAAGCTTTTAATGCAGTTGCGCTTTAATGTCGATTGGCGATTTAAAATATCAAGCATCGGCCCTCATATTTTGGCAACATCATATTAAGGACCCTACTACCCCCGTTCGGCTTGAGAGGGTTTTTTTAAACATATGACTATGATAATAAACCTATTCTATGTATTTGTATATATTTTTTATCGTATGTACTATATGTATAGCAGTTGGCATCCTCTGTCAGACCTAACGGGTGCCTATTGAAAATCAGCGTCAGAACATTTTGTTCTGCGTAATGCTGAATTGGGTCTCCCATTCCATGCAGTTGTGGGGATTTTTTTTAAAGATCACTAAGTTTAAGTTCTTTTGTTTCAACCATAGTTTAAAAATTTTATGGAAATAAATATATTTTTCTTTTCTTTTTTTTCTTTTTATAATAATAAAGATTAAGTTAAAACTACATTAAAAAAATAAATAATACCTTGTTGTGTTTTATGAATATAGCTATATAGTACTCGTATAATCCCGCAAAACCCTAGGGATCTCATGCTCTGATATAGTGTCAAACAATTTTATTTATGCCATACCAAGTTTAGCCAGTTTGTATGAAACCGTTAATTTCAGAGTACATGTGCAAAATTTACGATTACCACTGGTAATTGCTACTGGTAAATCAAGAGTGGGTTCCGTTTGTGCCATTGGCATCGGCTGTTTGAATATTAATGTGGGCTTGCGACACCCATAATGAGGATAGTCGACAGCAAAATACGAGTTGCACTCGATGAATAGACAGAATATTCGACGAAGCTCTTTCTATAAATCCTAATGCACGTTGATCATCATTCTTAGGATGGACGTATTAACGAGATGTAAGCGTTGATGGGTCGGTAATATCAGTATATTGCATTAACATTTTGAACTGAGAATTGGAATTGAATTGGAGTGGAATTTACAATTTAAGACAACGAAGTGTATTATTATTTATTTAAATGTTGTTGTTTATGTTTGGATATTATTATTGTTTCTACAAAGTCAATACACATCTCTTATAAAAATAATATTATATGAATATAGAATTTAGTATTACTTATTATACATCGTTATAGGTTATAGAATATTAAAACAATCCTTTATTTATAAAAATGCAGGTAGTTCCGTCAGTTTTTTTATTCGATTTCATCAATTTTTGTCATAGGAGCTATAGTAAAATTGTCGAAAAATTGCAAAACCGAGTTTTAAAACTCGATTAAAATTTCCTGCATGTGCGCCAGAAATAATCTGTAACTTAAGCTCGTCGATCAATATTCTGAGGTTTAACTAATGTAGCGTAAACTAGAGTTATACAGTCTGAATGCTTAATAACGCAGTCCGATATCAAAGCGATCATATCCCTAACAACAGAAGCGGACTGTATAACAGAAGGTAAGGGTTATTTGCTCGTTGATAATTAAATTATGAAAATAATAGAAGATACATATGTAGGAAAATTCTTAACTATTTTAACACTGCAGAATTAATATAACTTTTGTAACGTGGGGCAAGTACTTTTTACAACACTAATGTGTATTGGATTATACATAAAATATCAAACTCGTGTGTGCAGGAAAACTTTTGGTAAACAAGCTTTCGGTTCTACCTCTGTCTGAAGTATATTCTTAGTAACAACATTATCAATTAAAACATTATGGTTACAATGGTTTATAACTATCCCACGGGAACCCTTTCAATTTCCGGAATAAAAAGTATCTAAGATGTTGACCAGGGATGTAAGGTATCACCATGAAAAATTTCATTGAAATCGGTCCAGCCATATCGGAGATTAGACCGTATAAACAGTCAGAGAAACACAAAAAAAAATAGGTATTTTCCCTCTTCTTACATCCCCCTGACTTGATTTTAAGAATTTGTTTTCTTTGTTTACATTCGACCTCTACAGTTTTATTATATGTATAGATTAAGGTGATGAATGGTGATGAAAGGTGGTGATTAAGAATAAAAAATTATGATCACTAACTGTTATGTGCTCCGTTGAAATTAATGAATAAAAACTGAATGAACAATGAAATTATGAAGAGTGATTATTATGAACACAAATCGGTAGTAAGACAAAAAATATGACCCGTACGACCCACTACGCCACCGATCTCCTCGGGTATACATCATGATTATTTCGAGGTTATTTATAAGAAAAAAATGAACATGTACATTTTTTTAAATCAATTAATTGATGGTTATCCAAAAACAAATGAATGGTCCGCAATTAAGTATCTTGAATCAAACTAATCGCTCCTACAAATTACAGTCAATGTAGCAGATGATAGTTTACAAATAATTTACGGTCATTTCACTGTTTGTGTGCTATCAAACACAAATAGCCGTTAGTTAAAATACTCGTTATATCAACGTAGGCCTTTATTAGAGAATCTAGTTAGAGTGTTTTGATATAGGTTACATCGTTACATGAAAGTGGATGAGTGTGTGGGGAGAGACAAAATGAAAGAAGAAGATGTAACATAGTCACTCTTTTCAGATAATGGAAAATAAAATTCGGCCCATGCTCCTTATGTGTTTCTCTATAAGGAAGCCCTGTGTCCAGCAGTGGAACTTGTGTAGGCTGACGACGACAACGACGAAAATAAAATTCTATCATTTCTTTTATACTCATTATATATTTGTTTTCATCAAAATTTTATTGTTATTTAAAGTTACTTACTGAGGAGCTCGGTGGCGTAGTGGTCAGTGCGCTTTGGCTTCGATTGAAAACAAAGCTATCTTCGCCTTCAGGCCGTGGATGGGTGACCATGACTTTGTGATCTCGAGCTCCTCCGTGATTCGGAAGGCACGTTAAGCCGTTGGTCCCGGTCGCATTTGTGACCGTTTCTACCCACCAACCCGCACTGGGCCAGCGTGGTGCTGTTTCGGCTATACTCCTCATGTGTTTCTCCATGAGGAAGGCCTGTCCCAGCAGGTGGGACGTATATATAGGCTGATGACAAAAGTTACTTAGTGAAATGTTTTCTTTATAATATATTATAAACGCAGAAAATGCTGAAAAAGGGATGTTTCGCAAGGCCGCCAGCCCTGGCTAACAGCGCCGCCGGCGAGATTTCCATATAATTTAACGTAAAGTGCGCGCGTGTGGCGCGCGTGTGGTGCGCGTGTGGTGCGCGTGTGGTGCGCGTGTGGTGCGCGTGTGGCTGTGATGCTAGGTATCTCAGCCCACCTATATTACTACCCTAAAATGCTACATGATTTTTTGATAACAACTGAAGATTAACTTTCTCCAGGAAAGTAACTTGCGGCGTGGTAAAAACGAAACAGCCATCCTTGTCGGCCTGTAGATGCCTTTTCACACCACATTGTAAACTCGACGTTGCACGTAACCAAAATATATCAAAATCTATTTGTAACATAGCTCCCGCACCAGTTTCCATAAATATCCTGAGAATAAATACGTATAAATAGCCCATGTTGACTCACGTAGTGCGGTAGGAATAGTAGTAGGTACCAGTGAATATCAAACTCTATTTAACCAACATTGTGGAGCTGTGAACGCTGCATGCTAATTATGTTTGAGTTGCACACAACTTACGTGCAAACGGTCTTAATGCCTTCATTATAATTGATTAATGAGCTTACATACATTCATACCACCACTTCGAAATCTTGTTACATAATTATTTCGTCTTTTAACATCTTATAATTCTAGGTTAGTTGTCAGTTTTCATTCAAAATATAAAAAATATTTTATCTTTTACCATGTCGTTCATAAAAATGTTATAGCTTCTCAATGAAAGTTAATCTGTTTTTAGTTATATTACAAAAAGAAAAAAGTAAGTGTAATTTTTTACATCTATATCTTTCATGATATCTACACAGTTTTGTATTAAAACCTGATTACAGATATGTTTTGTTAGAAAGCGCGTCGATAACTTGTAAAACGTCGTATTGATGACAAGTAAAACCAATTAGTATGACCTTTGATAGGTAAAACGCAGATCTTTCTCTCTCTCTCTCTCTCTCTCTCTACAGCCCACATCAGTCTACTGCTGGACAGAGAACTCCCCCAATTTGCGCCATTTTACCTTATCCCCGGCCTGCTGCATGCAGCATCTACCTGCAGCGCTTCGCAGATTATCACTCCATCTCGCCGGAGGGCGTCCCACACTACGCTTGCCGAGTCGCGGTCTCCACTCAAGAACACGTCTACCCCAACGGTTGTCGGTTCTCCGACAGATATGGCCCGCCCACTGCCACTTCAGCTTGCTGATTCTGTGCGCTATGTCGGTCACCCTGGCTCTCTGTCGGATAACATCGTTGCGGATTTTATCCTTTAGAGATACTCCGAGCATTGCACGCTCCATAGCTCGCTGAGCAACTTTAAATTGGTCCACGTTTCGGCACTGTAGGTCATCGCGGGTGGGACAAACGCAGATCATTCGCAGAAAAATTCTATTCCAAAACATCTTAGAAAGATTTCGAAGAAAAACTAAATTGATTATAAAGCAATCAAAAACTACACAAGATTTATTGGGGAACTAATAAAACATCATTTTCAACAAAGACAGAACTTAATATATCAAACGTAGAAAAAGACCAAGTTTATCAGCATTCTGCTTGAGGGTAAAAATGAAACAATTCCCAATACCGGAGTCCTGGCATCCCGTAATCTTGCCCGATACAGATTATACCCGAGATATTTTCCGTGCGTCTTTTCCGAAGATATCGTGGAAGTTTCTTGTAAATTCCAAGTTCCACTTTATTGTGTGGAGCATTAATATAAATTCGGAGTGAGTTTTCTTAAGCGTTGGGATTTGGTACAAAATGAATTTCGCTTGGATTTAGTTAGCGATAGTGCTTGAAAGTATTTTCATTTTACAATAAAAGGTTTTATAGTAGGATCAACAGCACTTTTTGTCAGTTGACTCAGTTTAAATGCATGTTTTTGTACTTGATCTACCACGTATGAAACTAAACCACATTTACAATACACGAAATTAAATAAAAATTTCGCGTTCAGATACTCAAAATGGGATTGGGAAACTTTAATATACATATTTCTAAGGTGAGAGTGATCTCAAAACCGCATTATTCGTCATAATGTTGCAATAGAAAAATGTCTAAGCTTCCTAGAGAGTGCCCGACTATAAGAATAAAAATAACATAATTACTTGTGTAAAAAACGTTGACAATGTAACGAAAGCAGATAATTAAAATCATTACATATTTGACAGGTTGTTCGCTAAATAATAAGAGTAATGAACTGTCAAACTGTTTTCCATGTGACTGTACATTCTTGCTGTGAAATACTAATGATGGAAAAGTGTTAACGTTTATGAAATCCTTCTGGTTCCTTTCAAGTTATCTATGAAAAACGCAAGTGTGTAATTTATAACACTGTTCACAGCAGTTTTCCCACCCAAATAAGGGAAACGAATTTGGACATCGATAAATCATTGGAAGCGCGGAAAACTTTGTTGAACATTTGTCACTTGTCTTCGGTATTTTTATCGTAACGTTTCTTTGTTGACGCCTCCAGAAAGGAATGTTCAGTTAACACAACTATTTACTTACAGTGAAAACAAAAGAAATTTATGCTAATAAAACAAAAGTCCAGGAAATGAGCCCTATGATTTATGCCTGTTTTCCTGAACAGAATTCAGAAAGCGCCTAATAATTTTATTAGATTTAAGATCTACTGTAATAATGATGAGTTTTGGTAATAAAAATACTTTTATTTTTATATTACAAATCTAGTTCGTGCTATTCTCAAAAATCCTTAATTAATACTATAGTATAATTTTGTAAGTTTATGAGAAACGATTGTTGAAGAAGAGTAAACTATCGTAGGTTAAATAACTTTTGGAATCGTCACCTATTACGTTGTGTGTTGTTTGACATCTGAGATGACGAAAAAACTAAAATTAATTAAAATGACGGAATCATACTGAAGTGTCTTTTTGCATCTCCAAAGAAAATACTGGTTACAGTGATTAAAAAAATCCTTTGCTTAAATAAAATATTTATATTGGTGTCGTTTCTGTCACTATGAAATCTCACACATCTGTGTCGGGTTGACTCGAAGAGATCTCTGGATAGGAATAGGAATAAGTTCTCCCTTGCAAACTTGTATTTTTCACTGTTTTGTTTCTTTTTGTTGGTGCAATAAAGAGTTTAATATTTGAACCGTAGATTGGCACGGTGCACTCGAGCATCGTGTGATGAATACTAAATTCCATCATTAACGTAAGATAGCTTAGTTTGCCGTAACTTTTGTTAACCAACCTCCAAGCGAAGTCTCTAGAAAAAATATTAGACCGTTATTTACTTTAAGAGCTCAGGAAACATTATTTAATGGTTTTTCTTCTAAATTAAACCTCTAATCTACGTTGGTAGTAGGTACCGGAACTGGGTATAATAATGAGTGTAAATATCATTATCAAATTTTTCAGCAAAAACAATAATCAGATATTTTTTAAATAATCAAGTCATTTATTAAATGAATTAAAGTTAAAATTAAACTTATTAAATTATTAAAGCCATTTATTTATCATTTAGACTCTGGAGATATGAAAAACTAAAGTATAAGTATTTAAAATATTCTATATGTACACTTCAACATCCAAAACATTCATCAGCTACCAAAATCAGAATAAATATCAATAATATCGCCCACACTCACAAATATATGTACACCTCTAATATCAGTGATCTGTCACATTTGTTGTAATTTTAAAGAAGATCCTTTTAGAATCCGTTTGCAGAGATTGATAATGTATGTCTGTGGGCTTTGCCTCAGCCCATATTGTCACGTTCGTCTATCAATGCCTGTTTTGCCGGCCGCTGCAGTAATGTACTAATCTATATTTATTGTATATGTTCAGGCTGGTCTAAATAAGAACCGCATTCGTAACAGTTGCTTTAATACTTATGTCGTCTCAGTTAGAGTCGATTTTGTGTTGGTTAAATGATAATGTAAATAATAAGTTTTTAAATAAAAGAAAAAACGCTCAAAATATAGTCTACAATAATTTATGCATGGTCCACAATTATTTATCTCATGACTAGAATACAGAAGTTTTTATAAAATACTTGATTGTAAAGTTTATTATGCACAGTTGACAAAAAAACAGCCTGTCCTGATAAGAGTATGTAGTTTAATATTAGGTCCTTACTTATGAAATTGGTGTTTTGTATGGAGATTTTGGAGAATTCTGCATTTTCCATACTAAAATTTTTTCAGTTTTCTTCACAACGACAAATCCAAAGATAATAATATTTGGCATCTATCATTAGACAAGCTTCAGTAATATGTGTAATATCACACATCATAAAAATTATTTATCGTTTTTAAGTGAATGCAAATAAAATGATGTATTCGGGAGGCACTTAAAAAGAGTTGTCTCCGTGTCCAATTTTAACACAATTAAACTTACAACAAATTATCAAAACAAATCGAAAGAGCTCAAAAATATAGTCTATTTTTAGACGAGGTAATTATTTTTTAGGAATACTCTGAATCTTAATAGTTACAGACAAAATACTAAGAGAGAAAAAAAAACACCAATTTCATAGGTAAGGACCCAATATTATATGGATTGCAAGTAGCAGTAGATATATAGGTATTTCATAGCCTGTCGTACCTTCCAAACCCGTGAAAAAGGCAACAAAAACAGCTTTTAAAGCAAAAGAAACTTGGGAATAATATTTTAGTTGTGAAGCTAGTAATTAAGTAGGTACTTAAAATGTTAAATCCTGCAACAGAACGCATAGTAGTAATTAAAAGGAAGCAAATTTCGTCTCTACTGGTCGTGATATAGAGAATTTAATGCCCTTTTTGCCACATACCATCTGCCTGCGGTTGAGGATATTATTATCATTTCATCCCTTTTGTAGGTGTAATCAAATATGAATTTCCTATTGCGTTTCGGGGAAATGTGCAGGCTGTTATCCATATGGTATATTTTAAAAAGGATTCTAGCGAGAAACTGATATTGTGTGAAGAAAAACTAACGTTCGTTAACGTTTATTTAAAAGATTTCCCTTAGCCTAAAGAAAAAAGTTAAATGCAAATGAAGAAGGAGAAGAGAAAAGGATAAAAAGGTTGAAACATCAGCTTTGGGTTTTGAGCTTTGGTACTACATCAACTGGTTCGACTCATTTGAAAATGAGTCAAGCAAGCACTGATAAATCCTTAATATGGAGTGACCTTTTTTAATATCCAATATCCAAGCACGAGAATAACAATCGATACATTTATGTCAAAAATCACATCATGCTATACTATTGCACACACAAAATTGCTATATATTATGTTTCAGATAACGTGGACACTGAATGTTATAAAACATGTTATACTAACATGTTATGGATATGTACAACAATGTTATTTAACGTCCTCTCATGTCGACATTGTGGATAGTACTGAATAACGACGAACGAAAATGGTTATATAACATTGTTATATTGCATTGTTATGTGTAATGTGTACAGTATTGTTTTATGTTGCAAACTTTGTACGCACCTTAACTCAAACAATAAAAATATCACGCCAGGAAAAACTGATTGGTTAAGCGGAGGTGTCAAGAAAGTCAAGACTCACATATCACCTAATATATTTTAAGATTGGTAGGTATTTATAAATGGTTGTGGCTACATCAAACTCCTAACACTGCTCTATGCCCCACTGCATGAACAAGAAAACTAATTTGTCTTAGCGTTTCAAACTTAAAAGCTCAATTGACTACTTGGCGCACAGAATCAATTCGAAATTGGCAAACTGCAGCTTAACCTAACTTCTATAGAAATCGGCTTATGCGCAGAACTATTAATCTCTACTGCATAAAGCTGGACCAAACGTTAAGTCCCGGATCCATAACTAAATTGAGACCGAACTTCTTGATATTATGTTTGAAAAGTTGCGCGCCAGTGTTTGTTACCCCATTTTTCATGGTTCTGTATAAATACTACCTTTTATTTGTTGGCAATTGGAACATCTTGTTTACTTCCATTGTTTCGGTTATAGCAACTGAAGGTTAACCTCGTTTCTTGCGAATTATCAATTTGTAGTTTTTGTATTACGTTACTGTTTGCTGTCGCAGTAATGAGAGATTACTATGACAGACTTTGTGGAGACAGGTTGTATAGACATATTGATGAGGAGGGATGAATGTCCAGTGGAGTGTTAAATATTAAATCAATTGTATCTAGTGAGAAAGGAGGTTGGCAAGCGTTGTACTATAAGTACGTCTCAATCCCAAATTGCCAAAAGGTAAACAAAACAAAGGTAATTTTTAATTTCTAAAATGTTTTGTGATGACTGTAGGTAATTGAAATCAATTGAAACGGACAACAATTGTTACCGTTAATTATATTTACGTGCCAATGTCCATGTTAAAAGTGATTATTGAATAACAAATTCGGTAAGTCGGCTTTTTTGTTTGGTCTTTAATGGCAAAATAATTTACAATTGATGACCAGTCTTAGGTTTCAAAGACCAACAGAAATTAATAAAAGACACATTTAAAACACAATAGGCGCAATCAAGCATTCAAATGAGTAACAAAACAAGGATTCAAATAAATGTAAATACAAAAGACTTCGGGACCTAAGGAAAATAAAATACTTCCATTATACAGACAAAATTGCAGACGACGCCGATGTCTCTGTGGTTTCCATAATATCTATATCAAATTTAAAGTGACTCGTCGCAAATAAAGGAAAGTTTTCGATTGGTTTTCCGATCGAAAAATAATTTCTGTTTACTGTCTCGAGATCCTTTTAACTCTAACAGAACGTCCGAGGCTTTCTTCTTATCTTTTCTTATTAGCAGAGTTTAGTTAGATTTAGTAGAATATAATATTCACCTTTTTCTACAACCAAAAATACTTTTTTGTCTTCTTTTTCTACTGAAACATGCTTTGAGTATGTTTGAGTTGACTTTTGTGGATACAACAATAATGGTATATATAGGATACAAGTGTGTAAAGTTGGTGATTACCGCTACATTAAAGAACGCCGCCATAAAGTACGTCAGCCTTTTAGAACTAATTCCTCAACAGATAAAGTAGCGTAGTTTCTGCTCAAATTCATCTGAGGGCATGAATGCGACAGCGGCAATTGCGAGTTTTCTTTGTTTCGTAGATATTGTAACACACAAGTAATCATGTTGCCGGTCTAACACCAACTGACGAGTCTGTGTAGTGTGTTGTGGCGACAAACCCGGACAGACTGCCCGCGGGCATGCCCGTCTAGTGATTTCCTCGCTTAATAGTTATATCCATTTAAATAATACTAGCAGTAGTAGTTAAATAATTAGTTGTACAATCATTTTAGTCCCTTTGCGTCTGTCGTTTCTTTTGTAAGCCAGTATTGCGATTTAAATGGAATCCGCGAAATTATTTCCAAATTAGATTTCTCGTAATAGGACCGCGCCACGCTATGTCTCAATAAAACCAGCAGCGGTTTATTCCTAAATGTGATGATTAATCGTAAAACGTCCCGGTTTCCACTTTTCACATTCTAATTGGTCTTCCGCTAAGGGTCCATACAAATTACTTTTTTTAGATACAAAAGATCCATTATCCACTCAAATTAGTTCAACGTTCAAATCATTAATATTAATCACTTCTGAAAGGCGGGAATTTTTTCAGAACATGGTTTGGATCGATTTTACAAACAGGTATTGGTAGGATTACTGATATTTTAGTATGATTTCAAGTAACGAATATGTTTTGATCAGCTACGTTTGGTACAATTAAGGCATTAGTTGCACATAGCTGCTGGTCAAAAATTTTTTGACCTTTGAGAATATTACTCAAAGTGAAATGTAGAAGCTCGGTGGCGTAGTGGTTAGAACGCTTTGGCTTTCGATAGAAGACAGAGCTACCTTCGCAATGGTCAGGCCGTGGATGGGTGACCAAAACTGAGTTATCTCAAGCTCCTCCTTGCTTCGGAAGGCACGTTAAGACGTTGGTCCCGGTCGCTATTGCGACCGTTTCTACCCACTAAACCGCATTGGGCCAGCGTGGTGGTGTTACGGCCCACACTCCTCATGTGTTTCTCCGTGAGGGAAGCCTGTGCCCAGCAGTGGCACGTATATGGGCTGAGGATGAAATGTAGGTTAAAAGTATGAAATGTACTTACTCTTTAGAGTATAAATACGTGTCAATTTTAATTATACTCGAAAATGCTAAGTATCTCTATGTAAGAAATAACAGTAATTTATACAAGAAATATTTGAATATTTCTATATTCTTCATCGTCATGACTGTGCGTCCGAAGCAAATTTTCATAGTAATAAATATATCCAGCGGTTAATTTTAAAATGATTACTATTCCCGCTTCCACATTAATCTCGATCCTAACTTTGTTTCACTCTAAATCTATTGCTTTACCACAGTATAGACACTCAGTAGTCACATTAAGATAAATATAATAATTCAAGACTGATCCTGTTGCGATAGTCACCATCGTTATTTAGGCCCCATATGTACTGCTCTCAACATCTGCTTCGTTGAAACTCTATGTTGTTTAATCTGTGGCTCTGCCTCCGTTTCAGGCCAGTGAAATCTCCAAATGAACCATGGCGACATTCATAACGTTCCACAAATGGATGTCCCACCGTAAATCAGACAGTTGGATTCAGATAAATCTTGAGTCGCCCGCGCAGATATTTATAACAGTCCCACAAATTTTACGTGAGTGATAATATGTAGCATGTGCTTTAAAGAGAGTTTATTTGTAAATGCGTCCACGATATAATCCGTTGCAATTTGATTATAGATTTTGCAATTAATTTCATAGTTTGATTATGCATTTATTAAACTATGTTTGTAGATTATTTCTTGTGTATTTAAATTACAATTTACATAAACATTTCAATCACTTTCTTAAATTTATTCTTATTAAATTATTTAATTAATGAATTAATTTCTTAGTTCAATTGCAAATGACAAAATGAAGTAGCTCAATTGTCACTAAAAGCCAAAACGAACTCCTGACCAGTATAATTTTTAAAAAATATCCGTAAAAATATCCATATTTAAATTTCAGATTTGTAATAAATTATTTGTTGTACAAAAAATCAAATTAAGATATTGTACATTAGAGAGCCCCGTAATGCCTTGATTTCCAAAGAATCCGCACAGCTTTCGCTTTCGCGGATTCCTTAATTAAAAGGACACGTCAGCTGCATTACCGTCCCAATACATCTCCGTAACTCAGAGTAGAGACAGGGATTAATATCACTCCCTTGTGTCACATTCTCGCATAAATGTTGCGCGACACGCAATCGTAAGGCTTATAACACTATGTTGATTGTCTAATTAGTATATGTCTTGTTAAATTCGCGGCATTGCGTGCTAGAAACGTAATCTCAGATTGACTTGCCAACTAATTGCACCTATTTAGGTTGGAATTATCCATACGGGATAATATGATGTTATCTCATAAAAAGAAATGAATATTATTATAGGCATGACATCAACTTCAGTACAATGAGCCGTAGATCAATCGGTACTTTGAGTACCTTAAAACTTTACATTAAGGGTCAATGCGGATGTTTGGTTTTTTTTTTAATGTATAGGCGGCAAACGAGCAGGCGGGTCACCTGATGGTTAGTGATCAACGCCGCCCATGGACATTAACATTGGTTTTCCTTTTATGTGTTGACGGCTGTAGGAAATAGCGTTCGGTAAATTATGCGTCTGTATCGACATCCATTACAAAAGTCCGATGTCGAGTTTTCAAAGAGAAGTTTTTATTTTGAAGAATGTGGAAAGAATTTCGATACTGCTTAAGAGCTACAAAGGTTAATACGGGCTACAGGAAATGAGGTAAATTATTGGCAAAGTCGATAACAAAATAAGAAAGAATTGCTTTTTGAGAGTGGAATAGAATCCTATAGAATATTTATGCTTTTCCCGAACATTTTACCTACAGGCAAAGGCGACTGGTAATATGCAAAGGCTATTTAGGCAATCTCTTTATATTATCTGCAAAAGGTTAGTATACATTTATTTAGGGGTGGGTTAACTACTTGTGCAGGACGTCGTCAGTTCAATCCCAGCCTGTACTGAGCTTGCAATAAAACATACGTTTTATTATCACTCATATCACTTTCTCTACACCACTGTGACATGGCAAAAGCTCACATAAGGGACTTGAATATATTAAACGAAAAAATCAGTTAATACAAAGCCTTTTCACCCTTTCGGGGAGTGTGATGATTTATTGCTTGAAGTTTTCATCGTCACATTTGTTGAAAGCATTGCTGTAGAAAGCTTACATCGTTAAGATTGATTTTAGTATAACGTAACACACAAACGCAGTGGTGTGAGTGTACATTGTTACCTAAGCACAGACCCCAGGTACGCTGCGGAACTATGATAGCGACATCATATGACGTATGGACGTTAGTGTTGAATTTCAGCGTCTAGTTACCTAAATTCTGGGAGCATTCCCGTAATAACTTGCTGGACAAATTAAAGAAGACTTTATAACAAAAATACTCTTTTATTAGCTGTACATAATTATAATAGTAACATTGTTTAACTGTAACGATAATTTTATAATCATGTTGTCAAAGCATTTTCTATACAGATTTTGTACAAGTAACTAAAACTTCAGTATTTTTTGTGCTATAAAGTGTTAATCTATATCTCTATCTAACTTTCGATTTGCACATAATTTACGAACTCGTTTTTGTTTTCTTTTTTGTTTCGCAATCATCTAAAAATGTAAATAAAGGTTCATCAAGCTACCTTCTATGCTTATTATGGCAGTTTACAGTAGCAGAAACCACTAAAAATTGTATACCGTTGCCCGTTTCCACCATAGACCTTTATAAGAATTGCCCTTTTTTATTTTCAATTATCAACATGCTCTCATGTTAATCAAATCAGAGATAAACATGCATTTGATTAATTTCTCTACTTATGTTCCAGATCCTATGAATGATTCAGCTACGGCAACATGTTAATTAGTGTATTCTGTGTTTTAATCAACACCACCAAAATTAACAACAAACAAAGTAATATGTTCTATACAACCTTTTACATTTAGATAAAATTTTGCCATCACTTATGATTTTTCTCTGCGACAGAACCTGCAAATCCTATTGTTTCACAATGTTAAATCAAAGCCTTTTATCAGTACGGAATTAACACAAAGCAAAGAATTCGTAAGGTGTGCCATTTAAACCTTAAAAACTAAATTCTAGGATCTGTAGAAGGATTCTGAAAAATCTCGAAAAAAATATAAAATATTTTGTTGCTTCGCAATATTTCAAAACAGACCAAATGATTTATCACAATTTACCAAATGTTCACATTATATATATTTGGTATTTTTTCTAATAAATATGTCTTTTTGAATTCATTTTTTAATATAAAGAGGTACATGTGTATTTTAAATTTCCTTTTCTTGTTGTTTCTTTCGTGTATAACTGATATCGCTGTTTTTTAACCTACCTACGGTTAATTTACTAAAACTGCTAAAACATTTAAGAAGAAACCTCATTTACCTTAAACCCAATACACTAATTGAAAACCACTTACACTAGTACTTAGCATGTAAACGATAGCTTTACATGAAAATATTAGTCTTTTAATCAAAACAATCTCCAACCGTTCCACTTTAACGTTAAAACATGCAGCAAGAAATAATGCGATACGACATTGACAATTCCTTAGCAAATTGCAAGCAAGAGCTATGGCTTGTACTACGACGTTCTAAGGATCCTGCAATACTTGTTAGGAGTGCGAGACATGTCTGTTCCAATGGCATGCTGGTAGTAATTTGACGAAAGATCATTGGGTTGATATCAGATGGATGTGTCAATATTTTATTTTTATTCGGATCCACTCTACCATTACGAAGACTTGGACAGTGTAGTTAAGTAAAGCTTTGTTAAATGTTCCTTTGCCACAAGGCTCTTATTATAATTTCGACATTAAGAATGAAAATAATTTTTATTTAGCTCTTCTAAAATTGCATTTATATATTTTATCTTCATCGCACCCTCAAAGAGTGAAAAACTTTCAATTATAGATTGAATTTTATTCAAATTTAAATAATTTCTTTGAGTGAATTAATAATTCATTGAGTAGCTATAAATTAATGTAACGAGAATATTAAATTTACTAATGTAAAAGGAATATAATTTTGCGCTTTAATAAAACGAGTCTTATATTGATATTCTAGACTCATCGGACTGAACTATTCATAATACCATCAAAGAGGTGCAAATACTAGGGCAGATATTTGACGAACGTAGCTTGAAGCATCACCAATGCACCAAGCGTGCACGTTATAGTTGGCTTTTGATAGCATAATATCGCTAAACTATCGAGTCTGTCAATAGATAAAGTCATATCAATAGTATCAATTCTATTTCAAGGTCTGGAAAGAACTGATATATTATAGTGCGATAGTATCGATATGATTGCTTCCATTTAAATTATTACTTTATCTATGATATCGCCATTATCGATACAATCGAGTTCAATATGGATATTGGTACTGGCATAGAAATAATAATTATAATCAATGCAATTTTAAATAAATAAATAAACCTAAAATTATAACTGGAATGCTAAAGCAAAACCGACACTTTAATACAGAATAATCATTACCTCTATTTTCCTTGAACCTTAAAGTCAGATTGAATGCACTTGGGAAAAAACTTGCTAGAACGCCTTCCATCTTAAAGTTTGGATGGAAATCAGGAAAAACATCATAACTCCTAAATTTATAAAATTGCTGAACATAAATAGGAGTGATTTAGGTACCCCCAGGGAAGCTCGCTGGACTTCCATCTGAAACCCTTCCCTGAATTTTAATAATGTTTAGTAAGACATTTTCTTAACGTAATCCTTTTATGATGATCAATCGACTTGAGAATATTTTTTACTAATTTTGTTACGCAGATTAATGTGTTATATTAATATCAAATAATTTTTTAATTAATCTAAATAACCCTGGTCGAATAAATTACGTGGGTTTGTTAGAAACGAGGAAGTTGTAATACCTTTGAATGTTAAAGCAGTAATTTATAATGATAGTAAAATATCTTTTAGGTACTGATTTTATTTTCTAAAAGAACGCTTTCTAAAAATCATCGCAAACTTCTTGAACATTGATAATCAATTATTGTTTCTATTAGGAATACATAACAATTCATGTAAGTTAATTAATGTTAGTTTTTAACACATAAAAGCTATTCTATCCGGCTGCCAAGTGTCGATATAGTATTATTCGATTTATGACGCTCAGACCACGTTGCAGGGCGGCCGGCGGTCGAGCGAAACAAATTACATAGTATAGTTTTACTCTTCCTACTTTAGTTCAAACGAACGAAAGAGGTGTCATCGCACACGAACCACTGAACCGAACCACAAGAAGCTAGACGCAGCTACAAAAGTGGTCGCCACATGCGGTCGGCAGCTGCTATTTTTTTCCCATACATGCAGAGAGAATCGCGCGAGTGGCGTGTGGAGACGTTTCGTGTCGGCGTTTAGTGGCCGCAGCGGGCTACAAGTGAGCAGCGACGATTGTAGCGTGTGGCCGTCACCGGCGTGAGCCGCGTGGGGCTAGTCCATATAGAATGTATGAAAACTACAGAAAAAAATATCCCGGTGGCCCGTGTGCAGGGACGCTAAGCTACGTGAAACGTCAAATGTTGTTAACAGCGGTCTCCTTTTCGTCCAATTTCCGCTAAGTTTACACTGTTTCCATCTCTATGCTTCGTCTGCTGGCGTTCACAATGTGGCCTTCGCTTGATGCAACAGCATTGCAAGACGGATCGCTTGGCACGATATAGTTTACTCACTACTTCAGATCGAGGCTAATGCATTGCTACAATTCCTATTCCTAATCCTAAATGCGTTTATTGTTAAATAATTTAACCCCATGGAGGGCACCACAAACACCGGTGCTCCCAAACATTAGATGAAAAATAAAACAATAAACAATAATAAAAAATATTTTTCGTTTCGAATAATGTCATCGTCATCGCGCTCAAAAGATTCCGCTACTATCCGCTTTCCGTTAAAGTACAAGTGTAAATGCTTATTGCCGAGATTTCGTCTCGGTCGAAGTAGTGATGGTAAAATGCGAAGTATTCACTCCGACTGTAGATGCAGATTCCGAAAATGCACCCATAGAAAACCGGTATGCAAGGCAGCATTCCATGAAGATATGGAATTTGCGCTTTGAATTGTTCAGATTTTTAGAGCCATGTTCTTTTCTACTTTCTTTGAAGTCAAATCAAACTTTGTCAGCAAACTTACTGCAAATTTTGTTCGCTTATTTTCACTCGAAGTTTCCAGTTCAATATTACGTTCTCTACTTTAACAAGAACTGTTCATTTAACAATAATAAGAAGTGTTGTCTCTATTGTATAACAGCCCCGCTATTCTCAAATGTTAGAAATAAGCGAATTAGAGCGAGATGAGATGAGACTTTCCGAACCAAATTCGTGACTCAACAGTTGAGAATGAGAATGCTGTAACAAATGACGTGCTCGTTGCGGTACAGTGTACTAAATACCCTTGTTCTCAGGGGAAGAGCTCGGTGGTGTAGTACGCTTTGGCTTTCGATATTGAAATCAATTTCAAGAAAATCGCAGTTGGAATGTTAAATAAGTAACACAGTTTTTTTTAAACAAAATTAACTTTTATAAATTTTAACAGCCATGGAATCGTTTAGCTATCAAATTTGATGTTACTTGATTGAAGCGCTATTGCTCATCAGCTACACCCTCGCACCATGATTATTAGTAATGTTCACATTTGAAAGTGAACCCTTTAAACCCTTTAAAGTATGAAATCTTATATCATTTTTGCCTACATACACCAACTGTTGGTCCAACGAGCCCCAAAACGATCTGCCTCGCGCTCCTCGAATTCAAGTAAAAAAACTGGGACTTGAACCAGTGTCAAAGATAAAACTGGGAAACGCTGGCAATTGTGTATTTTTACAAAAGTTGTCTTTACACTTATATAAAAAAACAATGAAAATACGGTGAAGTCTGTTAGTCTGCTATAAGAAGTCATAGTCAATAGTCGCTGGCATGTCTTTGAAAAGTCCGTAAAACCCAAATAGTTGGTTCACCTTGTTGGGGGTCTAGCAATCTTGCTGACCTAGTACCGCTCCTACATTTTAATAAATAATATAGTACAATTAATCCTTATATTATTCAAAGAGGGTTGGTAAAATTCAAACTACGTTTTAAGTCCTTGACCTTCTTCTGACTTGTATTATACCAGTCAGTTATTTTTTAAAAGTATGTCAGCTGGCAGAGCGTAAAATTTACCTACGTTTAATGTACACGGCAATTATATAAAAAAAATATTTACAGAGCCTTCATTTTATGTGACCTAATAATTATAATGAAACTTTTAACTTTTCGTTAAGACAAAACTTTCTAATTAACATGAAGTGGGATGTGATCGCTTAACGAATCTCGAAGAAAAAAAAAATTGCGTCAACTTTGAATGTTTTATGTCATTTTCTTCTATAGTAACACAAAGGATCCTTAATAAAAGAAAAACACTATTAGTAAGAAATGATGAAGGAAAACTTTTCTTACCCTTGAATCTTGAGCACAGAATGTCTTTTACATATTCGATATTTCAGAATCGCAATTTAAACAAGCCCTTTGTTCATGTTACACAATGGCAGTAACTATTATAAAGTGAACCTTACTATTCCGTGACGAGTTAATTCTCGGGCAAAGTTTACGAATCTCTTAGCAGTTACGAGAAAAGATTTGTTGAAACAGTTTAATTTAAGTCCAAAAGTAAGTCAATTATTCATTTTCATACGGAAAGTTGGCATTGAATGTTGTTAAATATGAAAGATGAACATTTTTGGGTCGTATAGTTTAGAAGGTTATCGTACTTCTGACTGCGAAGTCGCCGTGAATCAAGGTGATTCCTCAGAATACATTATAATCTTTGTAGTATGAATTTTGATTATAATACGATTCGTCATGAATGTCATCTACACATGGATATAATAAGAAAGATGTTTAATGCCGTTGTTTACATATCTTCTACAAATGCCAAAACAACAGATTTTATTAGTTCGTGTTAGTCTATTACCCACATAACGCAAAAAAGCAGTACTTATTAACCGCCGTATTGTTTCTGACATAACTAACAATTTATATAGATCTAAGGAATCTAGAACGTAGAACTAGTTAAATGTTATTATTACAAGTAATTTCTAAATTTAATGCGTAGGAATTTTTAAGCAAAATACAGTTATTCATAATTTTTTTATTACTGGGATGGTGATGTATCATGATTTTTTTTATATTTTTAAGTAAATGTAATGTAAAATGTGATAAGCAGCAGAAAAGCTTTCCATTCTTTTCGAGAAATAACTTCCAATTTTGCGATATATTTTTGTATGCCTTGTATTTCTATTAACTTCGTAAAATGTTTTCGATATTCTAAGTTTTGTAAAACAGCTTCATGTACAAATAATATTTTTAGAAATGCAGTAAACATTTACATTCTGAAAATGTCAATTTATTCTGTACATAAATTATGCCAAGATTTTAAGAAAATATATTTTTATTATATTATTTTTGTAAAACTCTCACAAATATCAGATCTTCGGTAACATGTAACACAAAATTTTAAAGTTTAGATTGGTGATATGAGTTTTGATACTTTTGGCTTCTTTTAGAGCATCCAACAGAGCTGTAGAATGGAATAAATTGAATCGAATAGGAATATTCGAAAGAGCTGTCTGGGCACCGCAAAAGGCACCCCTATAAATTGAGGGAAATATGAGAGAGGCCCTAGATAAAGTCATGGATATTACGGATGGATATTATGGCCTATTGAAATCAATGAGGAGATCTTTATTGAAAGCTCAGTAAATTGTGGACCCTTTTTCATGCATTTCTATAGGAAAAGATACAGTTTATGAGGTAACTTTCAAGTAGTTTTCGTAATTTTGACCTGAACATTTATTACCAGATACACAGGGAATATAAAAAAATATTCGTGTTAAGCAAACTTATCATATGGAACAGAACGTATAACGTTTATGACGTATTTTGGGGGTTGTAAGAGAATATATAAACATTTTATAATTACACTTTTCTTCACACTTCCTTTGCTACGGTCCATTTTCGTTCGCTTTGTTTACTTAAAATTTAGTAACATATAAGAGAGCTACCAACACTGTTAAGCAATTTGTCTCCTCATCTTGGAAGTTTTGGTTGTAAATATAGTGTTCTACCATCGATTATTGGTTTGTTTTTTCTTACGACAAGGAAGCCGACGAAACATATAAATTACAAGTGGGACAAGAAAAGTAATATATCCACTGGGTTTAACTCAGGATTGTTAGTAAATTCTACTAACACAAAACATTTTGCCGTGTGGAAGCCCTGTGCGTGCTGGTAATAAATATGAAATTCAGAAAATCTTGTTGGGTTAATTTCTGATGTGAATTTTATATGCGGAAGGCGGGCAACATATATCTGACTTACCACGCTTAGCTGATAAATATAAATTCGTTGATTTAATGTCATAGCATGTTCTGAAAAATTCGTTTTTCGTCTACTTATTATCCATTATTGGAGGTAAATAAATATTTCTATGCATATGGAATAGACAGAACATTAACTTCTTGGTATATACTCAAATGACTAGAAAGTATGTAAATATTTAAAGATAAAGTTATTGATTGTTCATTTCTCAGAATCATTGGTAGTATTCAAGTTCTGAAGAAGGTTTTCGACGAAAATAAGTTAGTGAACGTGAAGAGCAGTATCGAGCATCCACAAGTTAAATGCAATCAAAACAAAAATTATACTATACAAACAGTTATTAAACACACATGCATACACAGCAAGTAAAATAAAAGCTTCTAAATGACATACGGTAAACCACGAACAAGACACTGTTAATAATATTTTAGTAAATTTTATGAAAATGTTTTAACAACAAACAAAACAAAGTCGAACAAAAGTCGTAAAAAGTAAATAGGTCAAGAGTCATAACAGTTTAAAATGACCATCAATTTTAGCTCTACTCAAATTGGTTCTTTCCCTGGAATTATCAGGGCAAGAACCAATTTGAGTTTGTTGAACGCTGCCGCTTTGAATGAATACTGTTGTAACTCAAACCATGTCCTTTATTCAGTAGAGCTAAAATTGATGGTCATTTTAAACTGTTATGACTCTTGACCTATTTACTTTTTACGACTTTTGTTCGACTTTGTTTTGTTTGTTGTTAAAACATGTGATTTCAACTTCGAAGTAAAGAAACAACTTCATTTAGAAAACGTACTTGCCGTGGCGCCATAGCTGCAGTAGATAATGAACTTTTATGATTTTTACTGTATGTATATAATATACATTTTTCTTCTACACGGAAATTGTATTCATAGTACAGCTCTTTGAAATCAGCGATAGTTTTTAGAATTTAAGTAACATTCCTAAAAATGGAAATGTTTCACACAAATGCAAAATAGAACGAGAACGGATTGCCAATACATCCGATAGTGTGTTGCGGCCAAACGATTTAATGAAAGCCCCTCGGCGAATTTATTCCATTTAGATTTGATACATTTTTGTTTCATTTTAATACATTTAACTATCACAATATTTAAATGATTTATAGAATTTTGAGGGTTCGTGGTAGGATATCTAATATTTTTTCACTGTACAACTCTTATATTGTTAATGGCAACTACTGTTGGCATTTTTTAAGTCTTCCAACCATGGCGAAACTTGAATGGATGATACAAATTCGACTTGTGATAGTGTAAAAATTCTTTTGAAAGTAAACAACTATTACGTAACCAGTGTTAACCATAACACATACATACATACATACATTAACTTCTTTAATAACCTATTAGATCATATTAGGTTTGCTTTATTACTTTGAAAGCTTTTAGTCTAGGCGTGGCGATGTGTACCCTGCAAATTATCTTCACAAAGCCTTACCCTGGTTTATTACGAAGGCCATATTGTGTGAGGCCACAAAAGAGTCACAAATTAAATAGTACACTAGGCGTTGATAGCGGTTTTGTGTGAAGAAGGTCGAATACTATACAAGATATTTTTTTTCTTCATACTGTGCATCTATGTTTCGCATACATACTTATTCACCACTCTTATATCCCTGTTTGGAAGTATAGTTTGGAAGTATTTTCTTTGAATCCATGTAAAAGGGAGCCATGCCTATTGCCGTTACCGGGTACTATAAAAATCCCTAAGCATTTAATACCACTAAATAAAATCTCAGCAGCCGTGTATCTAACTCGTATATCTAATGATAGTTAAGCATAATATCTTCGTTTTTTTCGTGATTTGCCCTTACATTGTTATCATATCTCTCTCGCAATTTCAGTAAATATGTCGCAATATATCCATGTGGAATAAACATTAGAACGAACAGACCTCCAAACCTAACGTAATATGATTTTACTAGTCCAACGTACTGCATAATAAATCCGCTACGAAGAAGTTATTGGGCTAAGGCGGGTGAATTGTGTCTGGAGTTATTGTATTATTAATGTCACCAGGGCAGCTAGGCTCAGTACTGAATGCCTTCAATATTGCTAATATAAAAGATTAAGGAACCAATAGGAATAGAGAAATTAGACTGCGATGTAGGTAGTCTCTCTGTGCCTCTAGCAAAGTTATTTATCTTCGGGTAAAAGTTAGATAATAGAGTCGTATGGTAGCGACGCATTAAAAGAATACTACCAACCCAACTCTTCCCTTGGGTGTCGTAAAAAACGACTAATGGACTTAGAACTACACAACCACCCAATGGCTTATAGCGGCGACGGGCTCACCACCTGTCACGCTGAGGAAATGTGCAGTCACTGCTTGGTGAAGCGCGGACTATGGTAGTAGACTGCTTTTGCAGTGCTTTTGCCTAGTCTCTGAGTAACCCTTAGAGGATAATAGTCATGATTACATGTATGTATGTAAAAATATAATACTAATAAGTATTGAAATCTTTAACTTGTCACGGCTGTTACGAGGTTATCACTTTTTAAGCACTATAATAGAGTGTATTTCGAAGAGTGTAAGTACTCAACGATTTCATTCGGTCAACCCCAAACACGCACTGCTTATGCCTATGCTATGAGAACTGTTGTAGGTTATGCCTATAATCCATGATTATTCAAGGACACCTTTTGGTGAAACTTGGTTCAGATTCAAATCATTTAATGTAAAAAATCAAATGAAGAAAAAATCTAAATCAGTTTCGTGACTGTAAATTACATGTTGAGTACAA
This sequence comes from Parapoynx stratiotata, assembly GCA_910589355.1. Classification (NCBI taxonomy): domain Eukaryota; kingdom Metazoa; phylum Arthropoda; class Insecta; order Lepidoptera; family Crambidae; genus Parapoynx; species Parapoynx stratiotata. Next base: position 6,688,305 of record OU342466.1, read on the forward strand.
ATAAATATTCTAATCATTCCCAAACCAATCGTATTGATTTTACTAAATCTCTCCAGAGATCAAAAGAATTGTTTTTGCCTGCCCATGTTAGCTTTTCTGCTTATAATATTAGGTCGTTACCTATGAAATTGGTATTTTGTATGGAGATTTTGGGGAATTCTGCATTTTCCATACTAACATTTTATCAGTTTTCTTCACAACGACAAATCCAGAGATAATAATATTTGGCATGTATCATTAGACAAGCTTTAGTAATATGTGTAATATCACACTTCATAAAAATTATTTACCGTTTTTTAAGTGAATGCAAATAAAATGATGTATTCGGGAAGCACTTAAAAAGAGTTGTCTCCGTGTCCAATTTTAACACAATAAAACTTACAACAAATTATCAAAACAAATCAAAAGAGCTCAAAAATATAGTCCATTTTTAGACGAGGTAATTATTTTTTAGGAATTCTCTGAATCTTAATAGTTACAGACAAAATACTATGAGAGAAAAAAAAACACCAATTTCATAGGTAAGGACCCAATATAAGTTTATCTTGTGTGCTTGTATAATACAAAGATGATTTGTTAGCTCGTAATTGATTCATGAATTTAACGATTTTTTGTACGAGAGTGAAAGCGTAAAAAATCCAATTTCACATTCCATTTTGATTGAAATGTTTTAAAATATTGGCTGTCCCCGCAGACACCCTTTGCCTTTTTCTAACTTAAAGTGTGGACAAATATTCAAATATTAGGAATAAATATTTGATCATACCATAAAAGGAATAATGAAAAAACAATCAGAATTCAGAATATTAAATCGTTTAGAAAACCATTTTTCCAATTTGAAAATAAATTGCTTTCGTTGGCCCTAATTTTGGAATTCAAATTTGGAAAATTGTTTTGACACCGTCTTTTGTTCTTGGATATTGCCTTCATTATTTATTATCTGGTTATTTTTTTAATACATTAATTATCGAGATGTACTGTAAAAATAATAAAATAGGAGTTTCTACTGTTTTATGTTCGTCGGTGTTGAGAATAGCACATTGTTTAGAAGAGGTAGTATATTATTTGTCGGTTTTAGAGAATATAAATAAATATCTTCAAACATTCACACTTACATCACACTAGCCCCATTTTAAGCAACTAATGCTGCTTGCGTTACGGACATTAGATTCCGGATAAATATATTTAATAGATAAATACATAAAATATCCTGAATATATATAAACATCCAAGAACAAATGCCTGAAAATTCATCACACAAACATTTGCCCCCACCGGGGATCAAACCCAGAACCTCTCGAGATGGCGACGCCTTGAGACCGGCGTACAGACCACTCGACCACGGAGGTCGTCAAATATATTTAATTTGTTGTAGATTTATTACAAATAGTCATGTACTTGCATGCATGGAGGACCTCGGTGGCGTAGTGGTTAGTGCGCTTTGGCTTTCGGTTGAAAACAAAGCTACCTTCGCCATGGTCAGGCCGTGGATGGGTGACCAAAATTTTGTGTTCTCGAGCTCCTCCGTGCTTCGAAGGCACTCTAAGCCGTTGGTCCCGGTTGCAATTGCGACTTTTTCTACCAACCCGCATCCATGAGGAAGGCCTGTGCCCAACAGTGGGAAGTACAGGCTGAGGACAGTGATGTGCTTCGTATGTTTGCTTACTATCTATCATAATTCCATGTCTTCGACTATTCAGATAGGTAAATAGTGCTTATTTTGGGTCATTTATGATTATCTGCCCTAAGTGCAGTATTCTCTATAAAATGCTACCGTAATACAGGTAACCTCAAGTTGGTACGACAAGGTAATAACGCTACCTAATGAAATATTAATCAAATGCACCCAACTCGGAATAGCAAGTGAAATTACATTCATGCATATTTCAAACCGACCGGGCTATGTGGTCAGCTTCAGGGGAAAATGGACTTAGAGATGGAAAATGCTCGTATTTTTAAATAAAGTTCAAAATAAGTGTAATTTTACAATGTCAAAAGCACTTTTAAAATAGTCATCCTGTTTCGAAAATAAAACATTTAAATTTTACTTAGTCAATGGGCATAAAACCAGAAACTATTGAAAAATCTATTGTTTGCAAATACTGATGTTCGCGATGCCCGCCAAAGGGTGAAAAATTTTATTTGCGAAAATTAAGAAGTGTTATCATAGTTACGGTCTATAGGGAAATAGATGTATAAGCAAAGTACACGTCAGACCATACACAGATTGTTAGGCTGGGACATAAGGTGCATAATAGATTGACCAGCCCTTGTTTCCAATGAGCAGGAATGGAGATATCGGTGAGTTCAAGTCCTAGCAAGTGATAAATAATAATAAAATAATAAATATCTTCAGACATTCACACCTATCAACTGGCTCATACTAGACAACTAATGCCTGTGTTATGGATACCAGATGACGGACAAATATATTTAATAGCTAAATACATATAAATATTCAGAATATAATATACATATACATAAACATCCAAGACTGAAGAACAAATGTCTGTTCACACAAACATTTGACCCCACCGGGGATCGAACCCATCTCGAGATGTTCTATCTCGAGATGGCGACGCCTTGAGACCGGCGAACAGACCACTCGACCACGGAGGTTGTCACGGAGGATAAGTACGGCCCATAAATTTTTCCTCGTAAAAAAACTAGAGGCAAAAACTACGAACCATCTACGAATACGATACTAATATAGCTACATATATTAGTAACGTATTCGTGGATGGTTCGTAGTAGTTCTATATTTCTTGGTGCAACATCTCTTACTAGATGTTGCATCAAGAAATATAGAGGTCAATAATTTATACATTTTATATCTAGCTATATTCGGAACTCGGTGGCATAGTGGTCAGTGCGCTTTGGCTTCGATCGAAAACAAAGCTACCTTCGTCATGGTCAGGCCGTGGATGTGTGACCAAGACTTGGTGATCTCGAGCTCCTCCGTGCTTCGGAAGGCACGTTAAGCCGTTGGTCCCGGTCACATTTGTGACCGTTTCTACCCACCAACCCGCATTGGGCCAGCGTGGTCGTGTTAGGGCCCATACTCCTCATGTGTTTCTCCGTGAGGAAGGCCCGTCCCAGTAGTGGGACGTATATAGGCTGATGACGATATTCAATTCTATAACATTTATAACCATCAGTTTGTTTTAGATAGTTTACATACTTTGTCAGACTGAAATGCATGCTAGTTTATAAACAACGTTGGATTTTCAAGTCTAGCATTATAGCATTATGGAGAACTGTCCTTCAATTTCACTATACATTTTTTAAAAGCATTATATAAACCTACTATATATAAATACAAAAAAACCGGTGAAGAGCGTGTCGGGCCATGCTCAGTGTAGGGTTCCGTAGTTCCCCGTCCGTCATATTTAAGGTACACTTAGGCTGCGCGGCAGCGAAGCGGCGCGACAGAATCGCCAAAATGTTCCCAAATGTCAAAATATGTCGCACCGCGCCGCTGCCGCTAAGTGCGTATTGCTACAGTTCAGTACAGCCAAACGAAACAGTGGAAAGTTTTTCGTGTACCGCCACGGGCCCTAGTTTCCCGTCCGTCACTTTAAGTGACCCCGCTTACGATAAAATAGTCCAAAGTACAGCGCCATCTCTCGATACAAACTAGACAGTTTATGTATGTTGGGTTTTCGGTGGTAACTTTGGATTGCGTGAAAGACAAGATTAAACTAAGATTAAAAATATTCTTGCATGTACGGTTAAATTACAAACTTTGTCCAGAAATTATTTTGAAAAATTTTCAAACACTGTTCATCCCATCAAGTTGAAAATAATTTTTTTAGAAAGTCTATATTAAGGTCTATTTTTCATATTTTTTAAAATTATGGCCCATACTGTACGTGTAGGGGAGGTATCCCAATAAAAAAATCTACTTTCTATTTTACCAATTTGTCGGCATGATTGATATACATATTGGTACCAAATTTCGGCTTTCAAGTGCTAACGGTCACTAAGATTATTCACGGACCGACAGACAGACGGACTTGGCGAAACCCTAAAAAATAGGACTTTGTACGAACGTATGATTATGAAACAATACTGATGGATCTATACCCTTCTTTAAATTACAAGGAAAAGTCCCTTAGGTAAAACTTAACGTTATGGCTAGTTAATAATACTCCCACAAAGGAAACCGCCAAGATATCTATTAACCCCGATATTAAGGAAGTAGAAGATTTATTGGCGTGTCCAAATAAAAACCTTTTCCTTAATTAAGGAACCCAATAGACGAGTCTTCGTTCAGATGGATGAAGAGAGCGGATCAGTAAATGCAAATATTTCTCACTGAAAAACCCTAAACACTCATGACATGAGTTTCATTGACTCACTCATAAAAAAAGTGGCTCATGAGTTTCTACTAGTAGCTGGGTTCTTCTCATGAAAAGCCTTACTTACGATAACAATCACAGTCAAAGCGCTGTGGTTGTACTTGCTACAAGCGCTCGCGGTAATAATTAATTATCATATTTCTAATCATTATATATGTGGAAATGTTGATTTTAACTCACCAGTATTTCAATAATTATATTATTTTCACAGCTCCAAATTTTTATTTTATTTTTTATCTCCTAAGCCATAGATACAGCGTATGAGCTTAGTTATCCATTCTCAGAAAACAGGTTTATTTATCTACTAATGGGGATAGGGCGCTATACATATAGTAGCAATAAAAGCAAACGACGATAATTCTAGCAAACACACACACACACATCTAACAACTCAAATATTGAAAATATTATAATAAATAAATCATTAAAATGAATTGGTTTTATTAAGACGATGGCCAATGATCTCCATTCATTAATTTCCGCTTCGTAACAATATTTTCGATCTCTCCTGATTTAAATGCAGTTTCAGTTTAATTCGTTGGCTTAGAATTGATGGTACTGTAATACTCAATTTTTATCTAGCCACTATTCATCGGTAACTAAGTGCCGAAATAATAATGACCGGCCAAGGGTGCCGGGGTGTAGGTAGCTTGTTTGGAAAAGTATCTCTTATTATGATTATGTTATTATCTTCTTTCATCTGTTTATAGGTTTATTTTATAATATTCTATTTATTTGACAGTTGAACCATTTTATAGTACAACAATATCTTTGTATTTTAAAATATAAATTTTAAATTACAGAGATACCTGCAATAATTTATAAAAGTAGATTTGATAGTATTTGCTATGTAGTTTTAAAAGGAATACACAGTATTCAAGCTTTATAATGTTTGAATAATATGCCTGGTTATCGTAGATACCAGACTAGTATTTAATTAGAAAATTAAGACACGAAATATTATCACTCGGTTTCGAAGGTATCCTCACAAACTTTAACTTTTTTACCGTTACTCCGACGGTTTAATGGGGCATGAGCAGAATCATGTATGCCCGATAATCCACGTAGGACGTACGTAAACACTGAAATTGCTTGAAAGAAACACTTGAAATGACTAATTGCTGAAAACGCAAGTCACTGACGGTCCCCAACGAATCGCACACTTATCGCAGTTTGCGTGCACGAGTTCACCACTTGACGACCGTACGACGTATTTACTATGCCTTCCAGACACGTCGCACTAAAAAACAATATGATTTCCACTACAAGGAACGCGTAAAATATTAAAGAACTCAACGGGAAGACGATACAAATTCGAACCTCCTTTCCCTGACAAACCAGGATCTGACAAACCCTCCTATTGGTTGACCGAATCTATCTGTGGGAACGCAAAGGAATTTAAGACATACAGCCTTGCCGGAACTCACATTCACAGTTATAATTTTAGTTTTGTGGAAAAACATAATGAAACGTTAAGTTAAAAACAAATATGACCGTTGTATAGTAGGAACGACCCAGGTTCGAACCCACCTTAATGAAAATAGCCTTATGTGGCGAAAATAACTTTTAATTGTGGAAAACCCAAAGAATGAAGACCCAAACTCATATCTTTGACCCAAACAATAAAGGACTCATCCAAACATACATATTATGTCTGAAGAGTTTTCTCTTTTTTTTTTTTTTTTTTTTTTTTTTTTTATAAGTCCACAAAAATTCCCTGGACCCTTTGCCCAACTTTTTAAACATTAAAACATAAAATTTGCGCTGTCATTGTGACATTGACGACACGTCAATGCACGACGCTACAATATCCCCCTTCCCGGGTAAGAATTCACGTAGTGAATTCGCCTTTGACGCCCACGTCAAACCCGAATCCCTCCACGCAATACCAGCAAAGGTAAAGGTAAACAAATATAAGCTACCGCTCAGCGTGTAACTTTGTATAAAAGCACCCAAACTGTGCAAAATTTTCCCGCAATGAATTGAGTAAACAAACATATTATATGACAACACAATCTCCCACTACACTATGGAGCGTGTCCGCCAGGTGACATTGCGAACCCTCAAACACCCCATATTAGATATTGCTTGTCCTCCCGAATCCACGCATAAAACAGACTTATCCAATTTTACCAGAAATATGCTAATGAAAACTAGACTACATAAACTCTAGCTCTAATAGCATAACAATCCTACATACTGTATTATAGAACATTGACGCGTTGAAATTGCGTCAACGAACAGTAGCATGCTTTTAAATAGACAAAATAAACAGAATTATTTTGCCGTTAAACAATTATAAAAGAACCTTAACACGTTTATATAGTGTTAACGAACAACGAATGTAGTCGGAAAAAAAAAACGATAGAACGTTGGGAGAAACAAGCAATAACGTCACTATCTGATGACATTAGTGTAACCTATAGTCGGTTTTTACGACACACCAGGTGGAACGGTGGGGTGAGTATTCTACAGCCGCCAGACCCACGGCGAGCGGATTTTACATCAATCCGATGACACATCTAAAATTTTAAAATCCTTGATATGCCATTTACCGATAGACTTGCCATTTTCGTTTTCAAGCTCATATACCAATGGCGAAAGCTTCCGAACAATTTTACATAATTCATATTTTGGCGCTAATTTAGCAGAAAAATATTTATTGGCGTCGCTATTTCGATATGTACGCTTCCATATGTAATCGCCCACATTATACGAAATATCCCGCCGTTTTTTATTATAATTTTGGACGTTTTGCTGGTGCGCCTTGAGAAGCGAGGACTGAACTTCCTTAAAAATGACATTCAAATGACCCAAATTTGACTGGAAAGCTTCACGTGGTGACACGATAATTTCATCCAAATCACAAAATTCGCCATAAACATTGCCATCTGCAACCGCCTCCCTACCATGGACGAGCATAAACGGCGTATATTTTGTCGCCTCGTTCACGGAAGTGTTTAATGCGAATTGAATTTTATGAATGTTTACGTCCCACGTTCTGTGATCGTTCTCTACGAAAGAGGCAACAGCCGTCATAACCGTCCTATTGTATCTCTCCACGGTATTTACTTGGGGACAGTATACAGGGCCCAAATGCACCTGTGGAATATTATATTTTTCATACAACGCCCTAACCTCCTGACCAACAAATTGAGAACCGTTATCGGACATGACAGTCTGCGGGATACCATGAATAAGAAAAACATTATCCTCCAGGCGCTGCGCAATCACTTTTCCCGTAGCTCTACGCAGAGGAAACAACATACAGTATTTGCTGAATATACAAACAACGACCAACAGAAAGGTATTTTGTTGACGGGACAAAGGCAGTGGACCAACCAAATCAATGCTGATGCACTGGAAAGGACGACAACAAATTTTAGGTTCACCCATAAAACCGGGTGTGGACAGATTACTATGTTTGAAAGCGTTACATGTATTACATTTTTTGACAAACTCGACCGTGTCTTTGTACATATTAGGCCAAAAATATCTTAACTTTAATTTCCTATATGTTTTTGCGACGCCTAAATGAGCCGCCGTAGGCACAGAGTGGTTTTCAACAATTATGGCCTCCCTGGCCTCTAATGGTACTACTTCTTTCCACTGAAAATCATTAGAAAGTTTATTTTTACTTTTAGTGAAGCGCAACAACTTGCCTTCCACTAATTGGAAATTTGGGCAGGCAGTAGGCCTATTAGTACAACGCTGAACAATATTGTTGTACCAAACGTCGTCAGAGGACGAAATATTTAATGCAGCCACAGGGACTGCACGCGAAAGTGCATCGGGTACGATATTTTGCGCACCGCTACGATGCTCAATAGTAAAATTGAACTGCGAAAGTCTACAACCCCACCGCGCTAAGCGACCTGTAGGGTTTTTGAGGTTTAGAAACCATTTTAAACTTGCGTGGTCCGTTATAATTTTGAAAGGACGACCATTATCTAAATATGGCCTAAAACATTCCACAACGTGTACAACTGCTAACGCCTCTCTCTCTGTGGCTGAATAATTACGCTCCGTTTGCGACAAAGAACGACTGCAAAATGCGACTGGATGCTCTAAATTGTCATCCATAATCTGTGACAGCGCGCCGCCGATACCGTAATCAGATGCATCGCAATGCACAATGAAATCTTGTGAAAAATTTGGACAAGCTAACACTGGGGCAGAAGACAGTGCCGTTTTCAACTCATTGAACGCTTTATCAGCCTCTGGCGACCATCTGAACGGCGGAGCACTCTTTTTGGTCGACGTGAGCGCATTCAAAGGACCCGCGGTGTTACTGAAATTTTTTATGAAGCGTCTATAATATGAGGCAGTTCCTATGAAGCGTTTTAGCTCTTTTCTACAAGTGGGGACGGGAAAATCGACAATGGCCTTCACCTTGCCTGGATCCGTACGCAAACCATGCTCGTCAACAACATGACCCAAATATTTTAATTGTTTACGAAAAAATTGACACTTTGACATATTAATTGTGAGGTTAGCTTGCCTCAATGTCTCTCTAACTTTGTGGAGAAGGTCCAAATGGTCATGGAATGAAGAGGAAATGAGAATCAGGTCATCCAAATATACAAATACTCTATTATTGTTGACATTTTTATCATTAGTTTCAAATTTATTGAACACTGGACCAACGAACTCTGGACCAAACAAACTGTCCATCAAACGCTGCTGAGTAGCAGGAGCAGAAGCAAGACCAAAGCTCATGACCTTGAATTGATACAAACCCCTACCCGGGATAGTGAAAGCAGTCTTTTCCCTTGAACTCTCTTCCAAAGGGACTTGAAAGTATGCAGACTTCAGATCAATAGAAGAGAGGTACTTAGCATTCCTGAGTTGATCCAGGATATGGCTTATATAAGGCATTGGGTAAGCATCATGCTTTGAAATAGAATTAAGCTTTCGGCTGTCTAAGCAAAACCGAGAAGAACCATCAGCTTTCATGGCCAGAGTGACAGGGCTATTCCAAGCACTGCTGCTAGGTTCCACCACATCATCCTTTAACATCTGATCCAAGTGCTCATTCAACACTTTCAACTTGGCTGGAGAAACTACATAATAACGCTGTTTTATTGGTGCATGATCGCCTGTATCTATTTTGTGGCTGACCAAATGAGTTCTGCCTAGACCCCTCACCTCGGCAGAAATCTCTTTATATTGAGATATGACCTCCATAGCCTGCGCTTGCTCAACCCCAGACAATGTGCTCAAATCATGCAAAGCTTTCTCACAAGCCACAACAGTATGCACTTGCTCACTACTGGACAAAAATTCACCACCTTTCAACAGTGACAATACATCTGGAGCAATATTAAACTCCTTCCAGAAATTGAGACCAAAAAGCAAATCTGTGGACACATCAGGAACAATGAAAAATTTTATGACACAAGTTTTTTCATCAACTGTTACCGGCAGATACATATAACCAGTCACAGGAGAAGAAGAACTATTAGCTGTTTTAATATATTGTAAATTATTTGATTTATGTATTTTTGCCAGACCATTAAAGAATTTTATTGCGTTGTTTCCTATTATTGAAATCTCAGAACCTGAGTCTAACAAACCTCTGAATCCCAAATCATATATTTTTACTTTTAGATAGGGGCGAACATCCCCTTTTATTGTGTGAACTGTAGAATAGCCACCCTTAGAATTGAAGGAATGAATATTTTTGTTATAAAAAATCCTTGTTTTATATGTTTTAAAGGGAACTTTTTTATTAATATTAACTGTATTTCTATTATTTGATTTCTTACAGTTCACAGTTACAAGTTTTTTTGAATTTTTAATAAAATTTTGTTTAGTATTAGAACAATTTGGACAATTTTTGACAGTTACATCCCTTTTACCACAACTATAACAAATTATTATCTTAGGAGCCCTACAACCTTTCAGAGTATGCCCATTGACACGACAACGAAGACAAAAATCTTTATTTATTAATACTGCTGAAACTTTATTTTGATTAAATTTCTGTTTATTATTGTAACACAAGTCTGGAGCCAAAGAGGAACATGGAACAATGGGTGGTTCACTGAAATTACTACACCTTTCCCTTGCACCTTCAAGAAGTCTACATTTCCTCTTTAGGTCCAACCAGGACTCCACAGGATTCAAAGCCAACTGGGAAGTATAGAAGGGTCTGATATTGAAGAGAACTATGTTTAATTTTTCCTCATCAGTAATAGGCTTAGACAAACGACTGAAATAGTTTTGCATTATGCTTAGATAATTTATTATACTCTCCTCAGAGCCTTGGGTGCGAGACCTAATTTCTTGCATCAACCGATGGTCAAAATCAGTTGGTAAATATTCCTCTAACAATAATAACCTCAATTCCCCCCAATTATTAACCTCTGATTTAATACTCCTATACCAACACAAAGCCTCGTTAGTAAACAACTCTGCCGCTGAAAAGTACAATTTAGTGTCTGAGACACCCCTAGACAAACATAGCTCCTCTAGGCGCTGTAAAAATGATTTCACACAAGATTTCCCATCATATTTTACCCCAAGCTTAAACACAGCTGAGCTACCTTCTGAGGATTGTACATCTACTGGATTAGATTGAATAGGCTGTTGACCAGCTGGTTCAGAGAGACTACTTTTGAAAGTAAACATAATTTTGTCTATTTTTACTAATATATTACCTAAACGGCTTTGGAAAGAGCTGTATAAGGTAGAGAAATTGCTGTCTAAATCATCGTCCAAATTGAGACGACCCAGCCTATGGAACAAGTGATGAGCTAAAGCCTGAATTCTATTTAAGGATTTAAGGGAACCAGCCCTTGCCACGGAAGAGGCTATCAGCTTGTCCAAGTCATCCAACTTTTTGTGAATAACCTTCAACTCTGAGGAAACATCCTCATCAATACTTAAAATTTCATCAGAGGGAAAATCTTTATTAAGAGCTCGGACTTGAGCTTTTAGAGCCACGACAGTATCTGCTGGTTTATCACCTCTAACCCTCACCTCATACTCCAATTCATCTTTTAAAAGCAAATTAAAAGTTATTGGTCTTTGTTCCATTTTTGTTTTGCAAAAATAAAACCAAAATCAATAAAAAAATATCTTAAAATACAATGTATCACTTTGTATTTTTATATTTAAAATACAATGTACTACCTTGCACCTTAATATTTTAGAAATTAAACCATTGACTTTTATAGTATATCACCCTAGTAGACAAAACAAACTACAGGGATTACTATGGCAAAACAAAATAAAAATAACAAAATATAACAAAATTTTTTTTATATTTTCTTCAAAAAGGCGGAAAGCATACAAACAACAGCAATAAAAGCACTTAACACAGTACAAAGCAGCAAAACTTATGTTGAAACACCAAATAACATCTGACCGTACAATAGAGATATTCATACAACAATACAATAATCTGAGCGAAAATAGACCAGACTATGGGTATAAACCACAGTGCTACCACTCAAAATGTTCGGGCGCCATGTAATACTCAATTTTTATCTCGCCACTATTCATCGGTAACTAAGTGCCGAAATAATAATGACCGGCCAAGGGTGCCGGGGTGTAGGTAGCTTGTTTGGAAAAGTATCTCTTATTATGATTATGTTATTATCTTCTTTCATCTGTTTATAGGTTTATTTTATAATATTCTATTTATTTGACAGTTGAACCATTTTATAGTACAACAATATCTTTGTATTTTAAAATATAAATTTTAAATTACAGAGATACCTGCAATAATTTATAAAAGTAGATTTGATAGTATTTGCTATGTAGTTTTAAAAGGAATACACAGTATTCAAGCTTTATAATGTTTGAATAATATGCCTGGTTATCGTAGATACCAGACTAGTATTTAATTAGAAAATTAAGACACGAAATATTATCACTCGGTTTCGAAGGTATCCTCACAAACTTTAACTTTTTTACCGTTACTCCGACGGTTTAATGGGGCATGAGCAGAATCATGTATGCCCGATAATCCACGTAGGACGTACGTAAACACTGAAATTGCTTGAAAGAAACACTTGAAATGACTAATTGCTGAAAACGCAAGTCACTGACGGTCCCCAACGAATCGCACACTTATCGCAGTTTGCGTGCACGAGTTCACCACTTGACGACCGTACGACGTATTTACTATGCCTTCCAGACACGTCGCACTAAAAAACAATATGATTTCCACTACAAGGGACGCGTAAAATATTAAAGAACTCAACGGGAAGACGATACAAATTCGAACCTCCTTTCCCTGACAAACCAGGATCTGACAAACCCTCCTATTGGTTGACCGAATCTATCTGTGGGAACGCAAAGGAATTTAAGACATACAGCCTTGCCGGAACTCACATTCACAGTTATAATTTTAGTTTTGTGGAAAAACATAATGAAACGTTAAGTTAAAAACAAATATGACCGTTGTATAGTAGGAACGACCCAGGTTCGAACCCACCTTAATGAAAATAGCCTTATGTGGCGAAAATAACTTTTAATTGTGGAAAACCCAAAGAATGAAGACCCAAACTCATATCTTTGACCCAAACAATAAAGGACTCATCCAAACATACATATTATGTCTGAAGAGTTTTCTCTTTTTTTTTTTTTTTTTTTTTTTTTTTTTATAAGTCCACAAAAATTCCCTGGACCCTTTGCCCAACTTTTTAAACATTAAAACATAAAATTTGCGCTGTCATTGTGACATTGACGACACGTCAATGCACGACGCTACAGTACTGGGGGTTCTAATCCTTTTTTGAAATCATTATTCAATAATTACCCTAATAGCTTCTGAGTCCTAAATCAAGGTAATGGTCAATTAAAGTTGGGCTCAATAGGAAATATCTATAAAACCGCATCTCAATTTTAAACTCGCCGTTAAGGAACAAGAGGATTTATGGACGAAGCCCGAACGTTACTCACTTGGCGGATATTAGCAGTCAGTCGCCATGAGATTTACATAAACCGAATGTTGTTATTCTGGAGCCAACTCTTCGCATTTTTATCGGAACGGGTTAGTAATCAATCTCCTTGGCAGTTTTATTCTTATTTGTTCTTACGTGTCTCTGTGGAGTGAAAAGCAATTTGAATGCCTACATTAACGCGATTTAATAGCTGTAAAGATTTTACGTTGCGTTGGGGAACGTTTCAAATGTATTTTTGGAACAACAGGAAAATCAATGACTGTGCTTGTATTGCAAACTTTGCAACTCCCATATTAGATTATTGATTATAAATCAACGAGTCAAACAAACCATCACTCTTTATTTCATTTTTTTAGTTCTTTTGCTTCATATAATGTATTTTGAGTTTTCTATCGACCGGCAATTATAAAGTACCAACATATTTATCCTATGGACTGACACTACTCCTGTTTTGGTCGAGATACAATTGATAATAATTCTCTTTTGTCCAAATTACAACTTAATCTCTATCAAACAGAGATATCGCGACTAATTTATTAGCCACTCAATGGAAAAAGTTTCGGTCTAAAGCAACATTTGTCATTAGGTCTCCGTAAGCATTTTATCTTTACGGAACACGGCCACCTGATTTGCTCTATCAGCTCAATAAGGGAGCATTCTAAAGAGGTGGTGCTATTCTACGTAACAGTATATTACTATGCAAGAGAAGTCATGTAAAGAGACGGTTTCGAAGAATTTTTCGTCCTCTCATCATGACAAGTTTTCTCGTTATAAAATTGTAATTTGAAATGTGCCCTAAATATATTTTATAGCGAACAAAAGCACCTTTAGAAAAATTCATAAATAATGAATGATGATCTGAAACGATAAGACAACTTAGTTGTTAACTGTCTTAATAGATCGAATATAAGCCTAGCATTGACAATAAGGATAAAGTCAAGAAAGAACATTATAGTGTAAAAGGCTAGTGTAAGACAAGTGTTTTAAATATTTTACTATTCAACCTCCTCGGCGCCGTATCATTTTAATGTAACTTAAAAGTTAAAAGAAATGCTGCAATTCAAATAGATCTTCTAACGAAGCGCGATTAACATTCGCTTGCGATGAAATAATGGTATAATTGCCATTGAAGATGAAAAAAGGGTCATTGTAAAACGGAACGTTAATTGAATGAAAGAACGAATTCGTTCAGTAAATGGATATTTCAACGCTTGCTGCATTTTAAACCGTTACGGATTCTTGGTTAAAAAATCTTATGAAAGCTGTGAGTTATTGTTTATTGATATTTGTTATTGCTTTTAGATTTTCTAGTAGAAGAATGGATTTTGTGGTTCTTGATGACAGATCTCATTTTAAAGTTGTAGTGTTGTGACCAAGAATTTTGTACTCTATATGGATGCTAAACTCCCATACAATAGCATGAGGCAATGTTCTGTCTCGATCAGTAGGTGTTCCCTCTCATTCTATCACTATTTATGAATGAAGACTATCCGTGGGATATCCTCTTCCTCTCTTTCTATCCATAGTTTCTGTCTCACCTGTCATATTTACGCCATTTTGACACCTATACTGAAAATTGTAAAAAAAAATCTATATTTTAAATAAAAAATTATAAAACTGGTGATGAAGTGCGTTGTTTTTTGTTGTATGATATCCTGGACGTACCTTATCATTTCACAGGCGAGTCAAAAATCACATATTAAATGAGAGTATTTGTTTGAGAAATTTGTGTGGTTTCACACAAATTTCTTGTGAATTACACGTGGATTCGTTGCAGTGGGTTGGATGAGAACGATTTTAGTCGAGAGCGGTGGCGTGCATTAGGGGATAATATGTTGATAATTATGATGAGGACCTGTCGTTATAATTATTTCGTTTCATTGCCGAGTACCTATCTATACTTACTTATTTTACAGAAGCTTTACTTATTTCAATAGGCATGGTGACAGTGGTAAAGAATCAGGGTATTAAAATATAGCTAGCTATACATAAAAGATAACATAAAAATATCGATATGAAAAATTTTGATTGTTGAGATCGATACAATATAGATATTTCAAGCATAACATCACTATCTATACAATACATATTGCCATAGAATGTTACTTTATTAAAATGTTGGTTAATTAACGTACTTAAAAAAAAGACGTGTGGCGCTCGGGGACTGCCGCGGTAAAGCTATTGCATAGCATTTTGTATCAACTTATGCAATTATAATAAATAAATAAATAACGCTAATAACAATATTCATTTATAAAAAAAAAATAACGATATTAAGAAGTGATTATCGAATTTCGCGCGATGTACATTTATATATATTAGATATAATATCATGAACTGAACTGAAACGACGTTAGACGATGCACGGCCTTCAAGCCACACCTCCTTGCGCATCGGAGTGGGGAGCGTGAGGTTCTTTCGTTACGGAATTTCTGGATTCGGTCCCCGCGCTCAAGGCCCGCGATAGAAGCTTTGCAATAGCTTAAAAAATACTGCTTATATGGACTCTATCTGTTTTGAATTAATATTTTATGGGATAGGTACAAAATTAGGCAGTTTTCGTATTTTTTATACCTGCATGTAAGAGTTAATTTTTGCATTATATGTAGTTACATTCTACTGGAGCTGGCATCGAGAAAGTAAAGAAATGGAAATAATTTATTGATTGGGTTCAGTGTTTGGTGATTCCGCATTCAATTTTAAAAAGTTTCAATTTAAAAGTGGCCAGTTACAAAGAGTCCCGAATAAAAGGCGCCGACGCCTCGTAATAAGTGTAACTTGTTATTTTTTTATTTAGTCATCCAGTTTCACAAAAATCGCCTTAGTGAAATTATCTATCAAAATCAAGCATTTACTGCCGCACTCATAGTCTTTCATTAACTTTAATGGTTACTTAGATAAAAAATTAAATACTTATTTCAATACACATAAAGGTGATTTTTAAATTCGTTAATGAACATTAGCATTAATGACGCCTCTGAGAGCTGCCGGCAAGGAAAATGTGTTGTTAAGAAAATGTTCGTGTGTAGAAGGCCAGAGCAATCGTTACGTTTCCGTCAATCGGACTGACCCTTTCATTAAAGTGTCACAAAATGGATTAAAAGGTAACAATTGTCGAAAGCTTTTGTGAAAAACAAGGTTGATATTTAAAGGAAATAATAGGTAGGTGCAATAATTGATAGCAATTTTATTTCAGCCATTACCAAAATAATAGGATTGTTGTTTACTGCTTATATATTTTTAAGTGTCAAGATGTAAATTTGTTTTTTTTAACTATTATAATAATAATTCACTTATTATTCATAATACTCTATCATTACAATTTATTATGTATTGAAATGGTTATATATCTAAGAAAAAGTTCTTCAGAGTAAATTTATCAAAATCTAAATTTGATTTATTGAGTCAACAATTTAATTTCTTGGCATTTTCCAACAAATATTATAACCTCGTAATTATAATTTTAGGGGATTATAAAGGCTAAGATAGATGAAGTTTTATAAAAACTTTCGTGAAGCCTAAAGGTACTGTATCTCTGGCTATGTAGGTATATAAGTAGTGAAGTATAGGAATATTATATGCATACAATTGATAATTTTATATTTTAATATGCATACAAACTATAAAAAAATATCTGTTTATATTTTAAGTTCATCATTGGCATATTCTTCACTACATAAGCTGCAAGAACCTTGTTTATAAAAGCTCATAAAAATCTTCGTGAAATATTCAAGGCGCCACATGATGTTATACGAAAGCATGCGGGTTAAAATGAGTCGCGGACCGTCAGCAGCGCCCCAGGGACTCGTAAGTACCGTCGGCAAAAAAGAAACCTGTATTCACTTCACTGTTTGAAGTCTAGTAATGGCGTAGAGCACTTTTAATAAAGAATATTAATATGTTGTGTAAAATATTATATTTTATAAGATCTGCCTTGATGGAGTGTAGAGTCACCCTTTGAGATGGTAGATGAGTAAGTAATGTGTTATTAAGTAACGCTTATCATATTGGGTACTTACCTATGAAATTGGTGTTTTTTCTCTCTCTTAGTATTTTGTCTGTAACTATTAAGATTCAGAGTATTCCTAAAAAATAATTACGTCGTCTAAAAATAGACTATATTTTGGAGCTCTTTTGATTTGTTTTGATAATTTGTTGTAAGTTTAATTGTGTTAAAATTGGACACGGAGACAACTCTGATTAAGTGCCTTCCAAATACATCATTTTATTTGCATTCACTTAAAAACGATAAATAATTTTTATGAAGTGTGATATTACACATATTACTAAAGCTTGTCTAATGATAGATGCCAAATATTATTATCTTTGGATTTGTCGTTGTGAAGAAAACTGAAAAAAAAATTGTATGGAAAATGAAGAATTCCCCAAAATCTCCATACAAAACACCAATTTCATAGGTAAGGACCTAATATTATTGGTTATATCATTCATTATGTTATTAAACGCTCTCCGTTTTATAAAGTAGTGAGTCTACAGAATTTAGAATAGCGCCCGGTAAATAATGAAAGGGAATGGAATATAACAAAATATGACCAATATATATTTTAGTAACTTTTTTACAAAGTAATAGCATCATCCATCCATCCATCATCTACAGATGTCCACTGACATCTACTGACTGACTAGACATAGAGACCTCCGCCCATTGATCTCCACAACGACCGGTCCTGCGCAGCCCGCATCCAGCGACTTCCTGCGAACTTCACCAGATCGTCGTCGGTCCACGTCGTTGTTGTTCGAGTACTAGCGTAAAGCTCCGAAAAAGGTAATGCTCTGAAAGTTAAATTTTGTTCTGATGTCTTAATCTTCTTTTAAAGGTTTAAAGAATTTATTCTCATAGAAAGATTACAATAAATCCACTTACATGAGAACACAATTTTCATATAGGTTATTACATAAGAAGCAGGCACCGTATAACAACAATATATAGTCCATAGATCCTTTACCTAGCACATCCCAAGGAACAAGCACACATGGCACAAGTCAGTATATGCATAAACCATACCAAAGATACACACAATAAATCAATTCGTTGAAACTTTTTGGTTTTTAAGCTATTGCATAGCTTCTATCGCGGGCCTTGAGCGCGGGGACCGAATCCAGAAATTCCGTAACGAAAAAACCTCACGCTCCCCACCACCGATGCGCAAGGTGGGAGAGAGAGAGAGAGAGAGAGAGATACAAATTGACTTTCATAACATAACTAAAAAAGTCACGAGTTTTACAATACTAGGGGTGGTGACGTGAAATAAAAGGGGTGCTGATGGTAAGTGACGAATTACGTTAATATGTACATGTCAGAATTTTTTAATTTTAATCTTTAGACGTTTTAGTTCAACTATTAATAGTCAACATTTGTCTACATAAGAGGTACGAATGTTAAGTTAAGCATTTTGTAAAAAAACAATAAATAAAAATATAATTGCATAAGTTGATACAAAATGCAATAGCTTTACCGCGGCAGTCCCCGAGTGCCACACGTCTTTTTATTTTTTAATACTGTTAAAATAAATTGCATTGATTAATAATTGATGTAAGATCACCTGTCGCTGTAGTCACCTATGAGAGTTCCACGAAATATTATCTAACAGAACAACTGAGGAGGAACTCGGTGGCGTAGTGGTTAGTACGCTTTGGCTTTCGATCGAAAATAAAGCTACCTTCGCCATGGTCAGGCCGTGGATTGTGACCAAAACATTGTGATCTTGAGCTCCTCCGTGCTTCGGAAGGCACGTTAAGCCGTTGGTCTCGATCCCTATTACGACCGTTTCTACCCACCAACTCGAATTGGACCAGCGCGGTGGTGTTACGGGTGTACTCCTCATGTGTTTCTCCATGAGGAAGGCCTGTCCCAGCAGTGGGACGTATATAAGCTGAGGACGAGGACGAGCAAAACTGAAAAAATTGTTTATATAGAGAAATATTTTTTTTTTTTTTTGCGTCAAAATCACATTTTAATTTAATTTAAAATTCTTCCTAAAGATTTCTTCACACTGTTGGTGACACCGAAATAAATTGGCAAGGGAATCTTTAAAATGTGCTAAACTTTGACGATTTATCTTCACGTGACCCTGGGACCGTCACATCACATAGCACTTTTATTGCCCACTTACGTTGTAGAAAGTTTGTTTATGAGCCTAAAAAATAAGAGGTTCTAAAATCCTTGGATAATTGACACTTTCCTTGAAGGGAAAAGTTATTTCGAAGATGGATTTGTCCCTTTAAGTGCGTTATGTGTTTTATCGTCCAAAATTTAAATTGATTACCTATAATTTATATAATAATTATCAAGACTATTAACTGTGTGCCCCAATATCATACAATGCCGGCACAGTTTTCGGTTATCATTAGAATAATTTACAAAAATCTGAAAATAACTCACGAGGCATAATATTAAAAAAGCTACACATATTTACACCTATCTACATTTGTACTTTCTATTTAATTTATGTGTTGTTTCTGTATAATTGTTCTGTGTACAATAAACTATTAAATAAATAAATTAAAAAATAAATATCTTCAAACATTCACACTGCTTGTGTTACTGGCACTAGATAACGGATTAATATATTTAATAGATAAATACATATAAATATTCTGAAAAAATGCCTGAAAATGGTTCACCCAAACATTTGCTCCCATCGGGGATCGAACCCAGAACCTGTCGAGATGGCGACGCCTTGGGGCCGGCATACCACTCGACCACGGAGGTCGTCAGTATATTATTAAGCAAAAAATTGTACTTAAACATATAAGTTTCTTTGAAAGGGTAACGTTAGTGAGTACTTTGACAAGTATTTCTAATGTTATCGCGTTTTTTTTTAAATTGGTTGTGCCAGTATTAAAAACCTTTCAATAATAATAATAATCAAAATTTGTTTCATTTTACTCAAGCCGAGTGAAACAACGAGATCAAATGATTGTATAATTCGTCTTGACCACAATTTAAACACAATATCATTCAACACTATAAACTTAGTTTCAATTCATGGCTTTTTTATCCCAAATGATCGGTGATATAAAGGATCAATATTGAATAATTATTTGTGTCGGCCACAGACTAACCAACCTCCTTTGTAGAAAATATTTTTCTTTATGTACCTTTGTACACCTATAAAACATTTTTGAAGTTAATAAAATCTATAAAAATTTTTGCTGTTATTAAAACGTCATCTGATACGCACGATCTGTTTTATTTTGATCTACAATATTTTAACTTTATTGCTTACAATTAGTATAAAATTTCGTGTTAGCAATTCTATTTTCTTTTGCTTTATGAAGTTTCAGTGGCTGTAACTTTTGTCGACAACGTCTTGATCCTATGCAATATCAAATCCACAGTCATTCCTTAATTACATTCAAGACGTGGCACTAATTTTGTACAATGTAATTCATTTATCATCAGTCTTAAGAATGATAAGTAATTCTAGAATCAACTATTTGATTTCCTTAAAATCTCCGGTATTCAATTAAAACCTAAAACCTTACTAAATATTGGTCAGAATTTCTCAGCTTACAGAAACCTTATTTGCCTTTAAGTAAGTTGTAAGGAGTCGTGAGAATAATCTAGAAAAGGCATTAAATAAACGAGAACTGACCAACAATACCCGTATTATGCTTTTGCAAGTAATAACAATGCAACGATAAGGGAAATATAGAAAAATGGCCATAACTTTTATTGTTATGAAATTGCAGTATGCTAGATATTTTTATCACCATCATTAGCTCTGATTAATGACTCCGCATGAGCGAGGCATCACAATATTAATGGCAAACCATTGTTGTGGAAAAGATACTTAGTAGGTTATTCGTGACCTATGTCACATTTCAATTGCAGTAGAAAACTGACACGCTCTGTAAGCCAATCTAAATCTAAGTGTGGCATTAATAGAGTTCATATACCTTTGCAGAACAAAATCCTATATTGTCACAGTGGGACTACAATAAAATTGAACGGCTTAGGCCTTTTATTAGCCTATAAGCTTCAAAGCTTAAATAAGCCTTTGGCCACAAGGGGTCTGTAAAAGCTTGGTTCATTTATGGGTGCCACAAAACGTATAGGGTGCTGAAGGGTGGTATATGAGGCCACTTAATTGTATATTCAGCTATACCTCGGATAGCTTGCAGGTACTTTCCTATGTACCTTTCTTATGATTCTTCTATTGTTAACTTTACGTTTCACGTATTCAACATGGTTATAAATTCGGTAAAAGAACATATTTCTTAGACATATGGTATACATAACTGGATAGGTTTACATAACATTACTTTTTGAAATAAAAAGCTACTGAAATGTGTACGTGGTTTTATTCTCATACGGAAAACAATTTATAAAGTTTCAGGTGAAAGATACGATGATCCTTAGTAGCTTAGATTTAAAAGAAGGTAAAGGCCAAAGGAGAGTGGAAGTTGAAAAAATATTGTATTGTTTCACCTAGAGTGGGAAAAAGAACAGGTTAAAAAGAACCTTGATGATGTGTCATTAAATACAATGATCTTCAAGTGAGCGTCAGCTTGTTTATTGTGCTAATCCCATCGGTCCTTCACAAAGTGCCTAAATACTATATTGCATTAATAAAGTTTATAAATAAAACTCACGAGATTAAAAAGTATAACTAAGGAGGTTTATTGAATCTTCGAGATCACGGTGTTAAATAAACTCCAAGCTCTTCATTACAAGTAAAAATTGCGCGGAACTACGAATAGCCTCATAAAGTTTAGGTTCACGAAGAAAAGAAAGCTAAATAACCAACCAAAGGAAAATACTGCCCGCCGGATCGTTCTAGGCTAGCCCATTTTGACTGGGGCTTTTTATTATCTACACTAGCTAACGTTGGAGAGGAAAATTTATGTTTTAGCTTTGACAGTAATTTTTTCTTAAAAATGAGCTTGTGAAGACGAGTTCAAAGTGAAAAAACCGTTGTTACGAAGATTATTTTTCTGGACTAGACATTTTAAATTTATGAGAATGGACAAGAGTTACTAAGAGTTTAGTGCAATGGATCACATACAGGAGAAAGATGAGCACGATAATATGGCTTGTACAAATATAAAGAATTACTACTTTATTAGGCTTGGAGAGAATAGATGGGAAATAATTTAAAATAATTATTTTGCAATAGATTTTTTTTAAATAAATCTTCAAGGCTGCTAGTTTATTTATCAACCTGCTAATTGACCTAGATGAAACGTGACGCCTAGATGATGCATAAGTTAATAGCAATAATGCGTTAATATTATCGTCCGAACTGATATCATAGTTCAGAAAAAGAAACCTATTGAATAAAAACTCAATCTTGGAAATCGATGGTGCATTTTGCACCATAACTTAACAAAAGAAAATCCATCCTAGTACTAATACAGGATATCGAATAATTTCCAATAACGAACAAGTAACATGCAGCATTCCCTTAGGTCTGATTTCTGAAAAAGGTTCTTCTAAAATCGACATTAAAGTGTGGTAAGAGGGGTGACAAAAACAGCTATTTTAGAGCCAAAGATGGTCCGTGCAAGAGATATTTATTGAGGGTCACGGGAGAACACAGGCATTAAATGCATTAATATATCATTCGAGGCTGCACTTGATCGCGGAACAAATCATAAGTTCGAGGATAGCGTTCGTTTTAAAATTAGGTCTTCCATTGTACCTACGTATATTTCATGGAGTTCTACTGTTTCTTCTGTTTTTGTAGGTAAAGCAACTATTTGGCGTTTAAAGAGCTATTGTAATTAAATCTTTGTAATTGTCAGAATAAATAAAGACATTAATTGAAGCGATCGTTATAACTTAAATTAATAGAAGCTTTACAGAATTGTACAAAGCCAGAAGTTTCGTGCTTATAACTGTGGTAACTCCGTTTTCAAACCCACCGAATATAGTTCGTCATTTAGCATAATTTTCGCTACCGATTCCTAGTACTGGTTAATGATTCGGCTTAATCGTTTTGAATAAGGCTACGTTATTGAAAACAGTAGAATTCGCAACGCTAAATGGATGCCTTGAAGAAAATAGTAGCACTAAATGCACTAGATCACACATTGATACAAGTAAACAACTCATGTGCTATATCCGCATTGAAAATTTTCGATAATGTATTCAGAAAACAGATTCCTTTGAAGTCAATGCATATAACAATACAAGTCTTTATGAACAGTCTGAAAATATGTCACTTTTACAAAGAAAATGAGTACGGGTGAGGAAATACCGCATAAATCTTTAGGGTAGGGAAGAATAGCCTGCCAATGCTTTATGGTTTGAAAGGAAACTGACACAATCCCTTTAAGGAATTATGGAATCATGTATTCAAGATCACGCATACGCCATAATGAAATAAGATTCTCAGCTCAACTTTTACATAATTGAAATAGAGTAATCCATCTGTCGATACGTATAAATCTTCAGAAACTGTATTTGGAGCAGAAATTTATGTTGACTGGAAATATCTTAAATTAGGTTACAACTTCTGATATGATTGAGTCATGCGCGTTAAGCTTATCGCCGGAATGCTTTGTTTGATCGCGTGGAACAGAGACGTTAGCGAGTTCAAGTAAATAGTTTAGAAATTATTATATCACATAAACCTTACTTAAAGAGGTTGATAGTCTGTACAATAATTGAACAATGCTGTTGAAAACTGTTTTATAAAGTTTTCAACTTGTCTGACATTTTCTAAAATATCAATAAAACAGTTTTATTTTTATCTCTGTGTGTGCATTTTCTTTCTTTATAATTATTTCGTAAATATGCTTAAATCCTCTGCAAAAACTAGGCAGAACCCCACTTGTGGCGACCGTGAACCCAGAGGACATCACAGGTATGAAAAAAAGAAAGAAAAATTATACGGACCCTGTTTACGAAAAACATTATTAGAAATACATATTACACTTTGCACACTTACGTTTTAATTTGTATACATTTGATTTAAGTAACTTAAATTGCTTCTAGGTTTAACACTGTGTGAATTATCGTTTGTACGAGATATTTAATACTCCTAATTTTTATTAGCATAATCAGAATATTACATCAATGCTACAGTCAAATACCAATTTTGTTTTTGATTTCCTTTCGGACGTAGAGGATGTTGAAAACCCTTCTATAATTTTTTCCTTTTTTAAACTTGACTGACACATGACTGACACTGTCTAAAATATCGATAAAACAGTTGCTGGTCTATCTCTGTGAGTGCATTTTCTTTCTATTTATTAATTTCGTAATTATGCCTAAATCCCCTGCAAAAACCGGACCAGAGCCACGCAAATACTATGTAATGTTAATCGACACAGCTCTTTTGTTAACGATAATGAGTAAGGAAATGGCTGAGTAGAATATTGCTCGACCAGTTAAGAAAGACCTGCAACCCTATAGGGTCAGTTAAATTACGCTGCTGAAGAGGCAATCGCTACAGATGTCGCGGGTCACAGTTAATTGGCCGTTAACTACGGCACTGTATTCGGAAAACGGAAGGCCGCCAAGCGGTAGTTAGTTGTACAATTACAGCAAATGGTACGGCGCTCGTACTCGTATATAGTTTTGATTAAACAAATACTGTATCGTCTGTAACAAGATCTTTAACGAGCTCTATTGTTATATCATGAAATGCTCGAGTGTTAATTTTTATTATTTAAGGGAACCTTTATTTTATTTAGTATTTGGTTTGTAACGAGGCGCTATACCTCTGTTAGCAACACTTTGCTGTTACTGCGCACCTCTCTGGCCATTTTCTCTTTGGTTCTGCCTTTTTATTCACTGTCTGTCTGTGTTGTCATTTTTTTTGGTCTCCAACTTACAACCAAAAGATATTTTATTTAAATCAAAGTATTTGAGCAGCTGAAGTAGCTGGGCAGCTTTATTATTACTATATATTTGTTGTAAAGGCACTATTGTAAGTAGCCCTACCCTTTTTATAATATATTTAGTGTTAAATGTGAAATTGTTTTTGTGTTCAGTGTAATTTACCTTTTTATATAATTGTTTCAGTTGTGCCTTAATTCCTCAATATACAATACCTAAGTGACGACCCAACTGTATTTTCATTATCCCCGGCTTCACCCCGTCACAGGTTCAATAAGCAAATAACTCGCTTGTATCTGGAACCAAGACACGCTTTGGTAACCCATCTATTAAATATCGAAACCGTTAGTAAAACTTAAATACTGCGTCGATACACTTAACCCTCCTATTTATTACGATGCAGCAAATCGTGTTTCTCGTATAAAGCCGTTTTTCGCTTATAACCGCTCCCGGCTTTGTATGAAATGCGGTTATTCTCGTGTGCTCTTCGAAGATGCTGAATATTTGATGTGAACTTTCAATAGCTGAGAAATGTTTATTATATAAACTATCTGAGATGTCAAAATACAGTCTGCAGTACTACCAAATGGAATAAGTAAAATTCGGTATGAAAATAATGTTCGTAATACTTAAAGAAATATAATCCATACTAATATTATAAATGCGAAAGTAACTATGTCTGTCTGCTTGCTTTCACGTCAAAACTACTTAACCGATTCAATTGAAATTTGGTACACAGATAGTCAAGAGCCTGAGAAAGGACATACTACTATGTGGCTACTTGTTATCCCGATGTTCCCATGGGAACGGGTACCGCGTGGGTGTAACCGTGTTTATCAATATCTGTTCGGCCGAATATTATGTGACACATGCCGTCAAAATGTAATTTCATTTAGAATTTAAAAATTTCTCGGTATTCGGTAAAATAATCAGATGACAACAGAGATTTATCACCATGACAACAGTTAATCAGATGACAATGAGAAGAAATGTTATTTTCATTATTTTTTAATAATTAGAGGTTCTAGTTCAACTACTAACAATCAACATTTTGCTAATAAGAGGTAGGAAAGTAAATTTTGAGCACTTTGAAAAAACAATGCAGTGTTAACAAACACACAAAAACTTTTTGTAAACTTTTATCTGCGTTAAATCAATAGCCACGCGAACGACGTCGCGGGCATAGCTAGTGTTCTAATATGAAGGTATTAAATATGACATAATAATTATCTTATTCCCAGAAATACTGTAAATTGGTCCAGCTGGACTATCATTTAATTTAATTA
This sequence comes from Parapoynx stratiotata, assembly GCA_910589355.1. Classification (NCBI taxonomy): domain Eukaryota; kingdom Metazoa; phylum Arthropoda; class Insecta; order Lepidoptera; family Crambidae; genus Parapoynx; species Parapoynx stratiotata. Next base: position 6,714,679 of record OU342466.1, read on the forward strand.
CCCAATTAGTGTCGACATACGTCTGGCTGCAGCGTCACAGGACACAGTATGACTAATCCTGAAATATGTATGTATTAGTTATTTTTATGACAGACATTTGAGGCCTCTTGACTCAACCACTAAATGAGTTCAGACTCTTTTCGAAATATAGAAAAATTCAACAAACTATGCTCGTCCTCTGCTGGACATAGATCTCTCCTAATGCACACAACCGCTATTGGCCGATCGTTCTCATCCAGCCCACTCCAACCAACGAAAATCGGTTTCCCATCTTCTAGCAGGGCGTACCAAATTCATATTCAAATAAAAATTATAGGGAGATCGGTGGCGTAAAAACGTTTCCCATAATTGCTCATAATTTGTGGTCCTCCGTGCTTAGAAGGCACGGTAAGCCGTTGCCTCCGTTTGCGATTGTAACGGTTTCTCCTCACCAATCCTCTCCTCAATTCTCTCCTCACTGGGCTAGCGTGGTGGTGTTATTTCTCTTCGAAGGAAAACCTGTACCAACGTGTGGGACGTATATCGGCAGGTTATGATGCCGTGTAAATTAGATAAAGATTTATTTTTCGTATTTTTGCCTTTTTTATGCGATAGGGGACCAGCGAGCAGATGGGTCACCTCGTGGTAAGCAACTACCGCCGCCCATTGACACTCGTAACACCAAATAAGTCACAAGTACGTTGCCGGTCTTTTGCCAAACATATATACATACTTATAATCACGACTATCATCCCCCAAGGACTAGACACTAGGCAAAAACACCGCGAAAGCAGTCCAATGCCATAGTCTGCGCCTCACCAAGCAGCGACCTCACATGTGCTCAGCGTGACAGGTGTTGAGCCCATCGCTGCTATAAGCTGTTGGATGGTTGTGCAGTTCTAAGTCCATTAGTCGCCTTTTACGACACCCAAGGGAAGAGATGGGTTGGTAATATTCTTTTAATGTGCCGCTACCTCACGACTTTTGACAAAGATGTAAGAAAATATATATATTTTTTATTTTATGCTCAAATACTCATGACTACGATTTGAAAGTCCTTATTTTAATGTTGCAATCGCCTGCATCCACGTGGAATTTAGAATCAAGTACTTTAATGGAGAGAGTCTATATTTTAGGTTCAACGGCTAGCAATACATCTTCGGTAACTGCATTCAATTCCATGAAGTATTTTTAGCGGCATGTAAACCATAAAATAAAGTGTACACGAATAGTGCCGTTTTTCCCAATGCGACTATCACTGCCTATAATTTGAGACCAATTTTGCACATTTAGTGACTATCGCACGCACGCACGCATTTACGGAGACCTCTTTGCCAGCACGTACTAAGAGGTCCAAGAAATCCATAGCATAGAATTCGTGTTCCCTCCCTCCTATAGCTTGAGTTCCTTCAAGAGAAGAAGCACTTAATGTGCCAGCAAGATGGGGATGGCGAGGGTTGCTGTTCTCTGTGACCCTAACTCGGCAAATGAACTCTCCTACTGATTACCATCAGGTGGTGTAGAGTCAGTTGCTGTGCTTTAAAAAAAATCCCTGTCACAAAAAAATCATTGTCACCGACCTAAGCAAGAACCAAATACCCAGTTTAGGACAAAGAATACAATTTTCTAGCACAACAAGAGGGTCCAACAATCGGGCTTTCACTTCCAAGCGGCTGGAAACATGTTTACCGGGAAACAATCTGCTGAACTGGAAATCTTAACCCTACCAGGAATAAGATTAATTACTCCTGACGAATATCTCGGCCTAATCTCAAAATCTGTGTGCACCCGAGCGAAATAAATAATTATCTCTACATTAAATGCAACATGCAAGTTTTGAAATTTGTGCACTGAGCTCAGTCACTGAAATACTGGCATATGTGAAAGTGCTCGCGAAATCATACAAATGGACGAGCAAATTCCTAATGGAACTGATAAACAAAAAGTAAGTTGGAATATTTTATTTAGCTTTGCGATGGTAGCTAGATTACAAACAGAATTTTAAAAATTCAAATTCATTCATTCAATTTAATTTTTTTTTTTTATATTTTAAAAATATTGTTTTGCTGTTTTGATCGGTAGGAAATATACAGTAATCTATAATTATATTATCATGCTAAAATTTTATGGTTTCTCTTATTTAAGTAAATAAATTTTTGACAACCTTAAAATTACTTACCTGCCAGATAATTTACGTCTTATATGGCAGTTGCTATACAATTAATTTCTACTTTATCGCGTGTATATAAGGTTTCATGTCGCCAAGAAAAACATTAAAAGCACCCCGAAACAGAAATAAAGGGCTAATAAAAGGCGACGATTAAATTCTAGAAACACATTCTAAAAGCGATCTCGGGTTTAATTTTGAAAAGTAAGAGATCGTTTGTGCGACGCCTGTCTTAACCTTTTTCTTAAAAGTTATTAGAATTTCTTTTTATTTTATGGATAATTTTAAAAACATCATTTTAAAGAGTAAGTTTTGTAATTATAGAAGAAAGGGGAGCGGCGCCGTAGCCGGCCCGAGGTTGATCAAGCGAAGGATGAAATAAAAAAATTCAAGGAAAACCTTCTTCAGTCTGTTTCAACTGGCGAGTAAGTAATTTTTTATAAAAACTACCAACAATTTAATATCGAATAAAAGAGTAATTTTGATGATAAATTTTATTTTATGACATTATAGCGTATTATTCCGTTGCTCATTGGAACGATAACAGTGTTATTTAACATTTAATTACGAATTAATAATCAGAGCCTATTTAAAAAATCATAATAATGATAAGTAATAAGTACATGTTTTTTTGTTAGAAGCCTGTTTCATACAATAATATATAAATTTTATATAATTCTTAATTTTATTTCTTTGAACAAACTATCTACACATAATTTATATCTAAATGTAAAATTCTTAGGTTCATAGTTAAATTCTTCATAGTAAAAGGTTCATAGTAAAATTCTTGTCATTGCCAAACAATAAAGGCTTATCCAAGGTTTCCAATACAAAGGCAAAGAATATTACTCGAATAAATTATTTTAACTTTTTTAATTCTTTTGACTAAGGTCAACGTTCTAAAGGACGATCTATTGTACGAATGGGGACTGATTGAAAAGGCATCGAGGTAAAAATGTCCAATGTGGATGAAAATTTGTTTTTAAAAAGTAAATTATTATGGCGATTCAAAATTATTGAAAATTTTGACAGAATTCAGAATATTCGTAAAGGGTTTACAATTACATGAGGCTATATATAGTCTATGTGCTTACTTTTGTTTAATTTACGTACGATGAAGCTGTTCATTTAAGTTTCTATTTTAAAACATATTTAATCCAATATGAAAATTAATTTAACAATAAAAAAATATATTCTTTCTGTTTCACAATAACCAATCGAATAATAAACATACAAGTATATTATCACGCCTGTAACTGGAGGATATCCTTGAAGAGGGTATGCATAGGTGCATCACACAACCACACATTTCCAATAATATTGATAGTGCAACGTATTAGGTCCTTACCTATGAAATTGGTGTTTTGTATGGAGATTTTGGGGAATTCTGCATTTTCCATACTAACATTGTATCAGTTTTCTTCACAACGACAAATCCAAAGATAATAATATTTGGCATGTATCATTAGACAAGCTTTAGTAATATGTCTAATATCACACTTCATAAAAATTATTAATGATTTTTAAGTGAATGCAAATAAAATGATGTATTCGGGAGGCACTTAAAAAGAGTTGTCTCCGTGTCCAATTTTAACACAATTAAACTTACAACAAATTATCAAAACAAATCAAAATAGCTCAAAAATATAGTCTATTTTTAGACGAGGTAATTATTTTTTAGGAACACTCTGAATCTTAATAGTTACAGACAAAATACTATGACAGAATAAAAACACCAATTTCATAGGTAAGGACCCAATAATTGGAGATAAGCCTGTTGCCGTTACCGGGTACTAAAGAAAATCCATAACCTCTCTGTAATTCAAACCAAAATACCAACAGCCTTATACACAATTTCTTAGAATAAACTCAGTTTGTATAAACATGAATTATTAACTTTCTGAAAATCAAAATTAGTATTGACAGCGAAACAATTTTGTTAATTACGAATGGTCATTCCGTTCTAGAAATATGTAGGTATTTATAAATATTTAGTATTATCGAGGAATAAAACAGTCCAGATTATATTAAACATTAACTTAAGATGAAGACTCTGTAGAGAGTCGAATGTATAGAAAGAAGCGAAAAAATCAGCGGTTGACTAGTAGCAAATAGGGCCCTTCAAATAAAAGTTAGAAAGTCTATCTATGTTATGGTTCGATAATTTTATTAACACTTAACTTTCACTGACTTTTTAAATAATCATGTTTGTAATAAAGCTGAAATTTTATACAAGTAGGCACTTAATAGAATATCGGGCCAGTTTGCGAAAGGAAATGGGTACGTAAATGCGACTAACTATCTTTATTGAAAAATAATTTAAAGTACCGAGTTGATAGTGAATAAAGAGCTATCCCTTGTCACATTGTCAGGAACAACTAGACAGGCAATACGTGACAACGAGAAGGGTCCTTTGTTTCACATAATGTATTTTGAACTCGGGCGCTATCAAATATTTACAATACCTTCCCAAGTATACGTTCCTAGGATCTAATGGTCTCTTTTATTTTTCGCAGTGGCTCCATAATTTCTGATAGTACATCGGAAATAGCCATCCCTCAGCCTGCGCGGTCGAGATCGGCTTCTAGAGCGAGGGAAGCGCTCTCCATACCAGCTAATGTATTAGCTGAGCTCGACGAATCGAAGCTATTCGAGCTGAAAGAGGTACGTTAATCATGGTAGGAGGGCTTACAGTATTTTAAAAACAAGGAGGGTTGACAAAGATAAAATGTCTTTAAATCCGCTTTACTTAATACGTTCTACGCAAAAACTTTATCAGCTTATTTTCATATAGAGTTCTTCGGAGCAGTAAGGCAGAGTAAATTTTGTCTCAAATAAAGGACAATTGAATAAAATTCATTCAGTTCATTTAAATTGATAATTTTATGTTGCAACAAAATTTACCGTAACAATACAAAGCGTCATTTTCAGGCATTCTTATTGTTCGACCTCGATGGTGATGGGTGTATCGACCACAATGACTTGAGAGGAACTCTGGTGAGTCTTGGAGAAAGAGTGGACGAACAAGCGGTGCGGAACATGCTGGCTGAGGTGAGAAAATAACCGGTGTTCTACCAGTTCTCCTAACATGATCACGGAAGCATGATAATATAAAAAAATTCTTGTAAAAGTTTAAATTTTTAGATGGCGGCTGTATTTAACGTATTGTAAAATTTAAATATGTTAATTACAGCCGCCATCTTCTTTCGTTTGAAGGTACAAAAGTACAAAGTGATAAATCAAATCCACAATAAATTGCATATAATAATAAAATAACTTTATAGTGGTGTTAACCTGTGCATCTAAAATAACATAGAAAAATACTTTCTTAATCCGAATAACAGCGATGATATGTCCAGATATTCTTAAATTGAAAATGATATTGGTAATACGTTTGTATGAAAAACCCACCGTTCGCCGGACCCTTAATATAAGCAATACTACTTTAGGTTCCTTTAGGAGGTCAGGTCCATTTTCTGGCACGTGTCGGCATGTGTAGAATATGACTAAAGTTGTGTCTTTGCCAAAGCTATCATTGCTATAAGCATCAGAAGACACACTTTATCTTAACAGAGGTTGGTCTAGACAAGTTAGAATCAAACAAACAACACATTTGTACTGTGACTGTATTTGTTTTCTTTACGTTGCAACGGGCAATATGTAATAGTTACGAAATTAAATTTAAGTAAAGGTTTTCTAATATATCCACTAAAAGGTCAGGTTATTAATATTGTATTTACTATAATAGATGTTGTTATGCTATGAATCTAGATAAATAATAATATTTAAATAAATATCTTCAGACATTCGCACCTATCAACTAGCCCCATTTTAAGCAACTAATGCTGCTTGTGTTACGGATATTAGATGACGGATAAATTTATTTAATAGATAAATACATATAAATATCCAGATTATATTCAATACATATATCAACATCCAAGACTAGAGAACAAATGCCTGTATTCATCACCCAAACATCTGCCCCCACCGGGGATGAACCCGGAATCTCTCGATATGGCGACGCCTTGAGACCGGCGTACAGATCACTCGACCATGGAGGTCATCAACATTTATATAAGCATTTTTCTTGTGATTTTGCTTTCTGGCACGCTATAAGCGTAAAAGGAGCACGGTGGCGTAGTGGTTAGTACGCTTTGGCTTTCGATCGAAAACATAGCTACCTTTGCCGTGGTCAGGCCGTGAATGGGTGACCAAAACTTTATTACTTCCTCCGTGCTTCGGAAGGCTCGTTAAGCCATTGGCGTCGGTGTCATTTGCGACCGTTTCTACCCACCAACACGCATCGGGACAGCATGTGTCTCCATGAGGAAGGTCTGTGCCCAGCAGTGGTACGTATACAGGCTGAGGACTATGCTATAAGCATACATACATACATACATAAATCACGCCTTTTTCCCACAGGGGTAGGCAGAGATTACATCCTTCCACTTGCTACGATCCTTGCATATTTCTTTCGCTTCATCAACTCCCATTACAGTCTTCATGCATGCTCGGCGATTTCGGGTACTTTTGACCTGGCCCTTCTCTAGAACGTCTTTTAATTTGGTCGAGAAACGTTCGCCTAGGTCTGCCTCGTCCCGTATCTCCACTCACACCCGATTTATATATCCCTTTAGTCAATATATTTTCATCCATACATACATACAATCACGCCTGTAATCCCCGAAGGGGTAGGCAGAGTACAAGGAGCACTGTTCCTTAAGACCACATTTAGCCATAGAAAAATAGGGTTGGTCAGATCTTTTCGAATTTTTCGTGAAGAGTAGTAACAAGTGGCTAGCTCATCACCTATACAACCGACGTTTACGACATGCTAGGCAAGAAAAGCAGTTGATACAATCTATAAGCAGCCTTATTAATATTATTATGTTGGCAAGGAATCAAACCACCCTCTTGATGATAAGTGGCAATAATCGAGTAGGCTTGTTGCTTGTAGAATAGCATCTGCTTGTAACTCCAAAATGGGTCATACGAGTAGAACATATGCGACATGAAATGTAAGTTCACAGCACCTATAGTAAGGCCAATAGACGAGATAAAAAAAATTTATTTCAACTGTTACTAAGTTACATTGCGATACCGCGCAATTTCAATTTCTTTCCATAACATGCATATTATGCAAGTTCATAAGCCACCACGAAACATGGCTGCGCAAAACAGGCAAGAAACTCAGCAATTATTCCGCCATTTACAATTTTGTTTTCATAATCAATTAGAAGATGTCAAAATATTGGGTCCTTACCTATGAAATTGGTGATTTTTTCTCTCTTAGTATTTTGTCTGTAACTATTAAGATTCAGAGTATTCCTAAAAAATAAATACCTCCTCTGAAACTAGACCATAGTTTTGAGCTCTTTTGATTTGTTTTGATAATTTGTTGTAAGTTTAATTGTGTTAAAATTGGACACGGAGACAACTCTTTTTAAGTGCCTCCCGAATACATAATTTTATTTGCATTCACTTAAAAACGATAAATAATTTTTATGAAGTGTGATATTACACATATTATATCTTCATAAATAATTTTTATGAAGTGTGATATTACATATATTGCTAAAGCTTGTCTAATGATAGATGCCAAATATTATTATCTTTGGATTTGTCGTTGTGAAGAAAACTGAAAATTTTTAGTATGGAAAATGCAGAATTCCCCAAAATCTCCATACAAAACACTAATTTTACAGGTAAGGACCTAATGTGCTTTAATTGCTATAGTCCACCTTTAAAAATAAACTGGCTAAGGTTTTATATTAGCACTAAGGTCTTTTAAAAATAATCGTATATGGTAAATTTTACGTCGTTTGCTGTTTGAATAAATCTGCTAACCTCAGATAGCACTTTCACAAATGATTTTAATTAATTCTCCGTTGTATGCCATGTCAAAGCGAATATTTGAAAATACTTTTGTGTTTACATTGCTGTAATTATGTGCCGTGTCGGCCGTTCTAAACATTATTTATGAAAAAGAATCAATGGTATGCATTCCTGAAATTTAATTATGTACCAAATTTTGCATGCCATGTTATATTATGAAGTAAATTTTGTATTAAAAATTAATGCTCAAAATTGCAAAAATAAACTCACCAAGTAATATTTATTAAAAGGGTCTTCATTCGGGTGACTAGAAAGCAAGTTATGTTCTGTGTGGTCACTTGGTCATGTGGTCTGTTTATTCTAGAAATCTTTAGTTCGAGTCCTAATGGGGTTTACTTGTAATCGGTACAAATAATATGTGTGTCCTGATGTGTACTCTATCGTTACGAGACTAATATTTGTTCTGCTGTTGGAAACAGCCGGAGAAACACGTACAGATTGGACATTACCACGCCTAATATGCAACTTATGCAACAGCGAAAACGATTTAACATTCTTTTTTATTTACTTTGTTTACGTTAATAGTTTATTTACATCACGGTGAATCTAATTTTAAATTAATCTCTAGCTTTTTCTTTTAAAATTACCTTGAGGTAATAAGGTTTATGACTTTCATAAACAGCCCTTATTGTTCTTGCCCTGTTTTTTATTTTAGCAACTCGATTTATTATAATGATGTTGATACCTGACTTTGGGTTATGGAATACGTTTTAACGAATTGTTTGAAGAGGTTAATTACAAGCAAACAGTTTTTTATCATTCTTTTAGGCAGCATCCATGCAGATTTTGCTGAGTTTATTGATCTGAAATAAGTATAAGTTGAAGTTATATTATACAACTAGCTTTTGCCCGTAAAATTCGTCCACTTGAAATATTAGTACTTAGCGTGATGTTATAATATTAGGTTGGGGAAAAAGTCTTTTCGCATTATAGTATGTATAAACTTGTAATAAAATCTCTTTGGCTATACTATTTGTATCTGGCTGGTTTTGGTATCATTGAAAGTTTAAATTTTAAAGAACATAATTCCAAATTCAAATTAGGAAAATGTGTGATTTTCATTTGTTTTTCGTACCGCCAAGATGAGTGAATATAATGAAGAAATTCGATACATTTTAAAATGTTACTACAAAAAAGGTAAAAATGCAACGCAAGCCGCGAAAAAAATTTGCGATGTTTATGGACCTAGTGCATTGTCTGTGAGAGTAGCACAAATTTGGTTTAAGCGTTTTCAATCCGGAAATTTTGATGTCAAAGATGCACGTCGCTCTGGTCGCCCTATTACGGATAAAATGGATGCCATTTTTGAAAAAGTGGAGCAAGATCGGCATGTCAGTAGTTACGACGTAGCTGAAGAACTGGGAATTGACCACAAAACAGCTTTGGCGCATTTGAAAAAAACTGGGTACACAAAAAAGCTCGACATTTGGGTACCTCACGAGCTCACTGAAAGAAACCTAATGAACCGTGTACTCATTTGTGATTCTTTATTACGACGTAATGAAACCGAACCATTTTTGAAGAAGCTGATAACTGGTGATGAAAAGTGGATCACGTACGACCAGAACGTGCGAAAAAGGTCGTGGTCAAAGGCCGGTCAGGCTTCACAGACTGTGGCGAAACCCGGGTTAACTCGCAACAAGGTGATGCTGTGTGTGTGGTGGGATTGGAAGGGCATTATTCATTATGACCTGTTACCACCAGGCAGGACCATCGATTCTGAACTCTACTGCGAACAACTGATGAGATTAAAGCAAGAAGTTGAGAGAAAGCGGCCGGAATTAATCAACAGAAGGGGTGTGGTTTTTCATCATGATAACGCTAGACCTCACACATCTTTAGCCACTCAGCAAAAATTAAGAGAGTTTGGCTGGGAGGTGTTAATGCATCCGCCGTATGGTCCTGACCTTGCACCTTCAGATTTCCACCTGTTTCGGTCTCTTCAGAATTCTTTAGGCAGTGTCAGGTTAACATCACGAGAGGACTGCCAAAACCACTTGTCGCGGTATTTTGACCAGAAGTCCCAAAATTTCTATAGCAATGGGATCATGTCCCTACCTACAAGATGGCAAAAAGTTATCGAACAAAATGGTACCTACATACTTTAGTTAAATGTAAATAAACTATATTAAAAAATGTTTTGAATTTTCTTAAAAAATGCGAAGAAACTTTTTCCCCAACCTATTAGTATATCCCATAACCTTCCTCAAAAAATGGGCTAACCAACACTGGTTTTTTTTTAAATCAAAGTATATTTCCTGAGATTTGCGCGTTCAACCAAACAAACAAATACACTCTGCAGCTTTATAATATTAGTATAGAATATACAATAGGTATGTATTATGTCAGATAATTCTTAAAGTATTATCAGTGTAAACTGATTTAAAATCAGTTTTCGTGCGTGCGTCAAGTGTCAATTCATGTAGTAGCCACAGTGCCAGTTGTCAAAACTTTTATCAATAGCATGACTAACTGGCTGCGATGCGTGTTGATATACCCGATAGTACCCACAATGGCTAATGAACTCAAAACTATTGTACTAAAATTGATTAATTAAACTACGTCATATCAAAGCTTTTTGTTAATTTGCCAGTGATAAATAGTCCTAGTAATTGCCAGTCACTCCAAGTGTTAGTGTTCTTTGCGATACTTACATCCCTTAACTTCAAGGAGTAGGATATCCTTGTATTTAAGGTCTTTTCATATTAAAGTTGTAACGAGGCGCCATAGCTATATTAGCGACTCGTTGCTGTCATTGCGCTCTTCTCTGGCCATTTTTCTCTTGGTTTCCGTTTTTAAATTTGCTGTCTGTCTCTTTTTATTTGTTTTGTTCTCGAAGTTCTTTCTTACGAGAGTCAGCGCGTAGAGCGGTTGACTCCCTACTAACAATAATTGTAATATATTTATAAAGTGATGATCAATTTGATAAGCTTAAAAAAAGTTACAACAAAGCACATGATCAGTTCCTGATAAATAACAAAGACTATAAGTTTCTTTAAGGCACTATTTTGTGCTTAAGTATTTTGTGCTTAAGTGTGCTTATTTGTGTGTAAGGAATATAGATGCGAGTGTACTAGATGTCAACTTAATATTTTTTCACGTGTCATTAAAATAACCTGCAATTGCAAGAAGGCATGATACTGCTGGAAGCAAACTCTAATTATCTAATCTAATACTCGTTCGAGAGGCCGCGGGAAACGCGGGTTCGATCCCACCGCCTGTACCACTGAGTTTGAATAAAACTTGTGTTCATTGTGAATATCGCTTGCCTTGCCCGGTGCATGGCAACTGGCTCGCCACCTGTAACATGGGGACCTAACATATCTGGCGAAATGTGAGTGTTTAACACCTCTGCCTACCCCTTCGGGGAAAGAGGCGTGATGATATGTTGTGTCAAAAATTATAACACTTATATTTATTGCAGGCACCCAATCCTTTGGATTTTGACGCCTTTGTCAATCTGCTTGGTTATAAGACCCTGGAGCTAGATTCTGAAGAGACTTTGTTGGCAGCACTGTCGCGTTGGGACAAGAACAATTCTGGACTTATATCTGAAGAGAGGTACTTTTTTTTAACATCCTATTAATTCTTTAATAATTGTGCTGATAAGTTTAGCAGAATGCGATGTTTCAGCACACATTACCTTCTTTATATATTATATTAACCATTTAAATTCTTAAACAATAATTAAACCTAAAAATATTACTAATAGTCCTATAATAGCGAAAACAATATTTTAATATACCTGTACGTTTACTTAAAAAAAACAATATATTTTTTAAAAATCTAGTTTTATATCTAGATATATTTTTTAAAGAAACAGTACAATACCTACTCACACAAAGTTAATTGCTTTATCCTAAGACCGGCTACCGAAATTATTAATTACAAAATGTTTGTCCACACGTAAAGTTACGGAGGCAACGTTGTATACCTGTAGGGACATTCTTCAGAGATGTAATACAACGGTAGGACGGTTTATCTATCTATCTAACGGTAGGACCTTTGTATAATACCTGGCAGTAAAAATACGGAATATTTTTATTACTTCTCTACCATTACAAATTTTATCGAATATTAAATTCACTAAGATCTGGTTAAAATTACAAGTTGCTTTATGCGGGCATTGATATCTCTCACTCTCTGTCATCTATATTTTATCCGAAAGCATCTGCGATATATGAGAGCATCAAAATTGGTGGATTAGTACGAGTACACAATAACTCGTTAATTTATCACATACCGCATTATTACCAACCCGCATTGGGCCAGCGTAGTGGTGTTACGGCCCATACTTCTCATGTGTTTCTCCATAAGGAAGGCCTATGCCCGGCAGTGGTACGTCGTGGTTAACCCGGAGATAAAATGAAACTCCAACTCACGTCACTTATTTTTTATTTAGGAAACTAAGGCACAAATAGTGTCTTTAGTAAACTTATAAACTTGATTAGTATACTTTAACTTGTAACTAATACAACTTTTGCTATTACAGATTTATAAGCGTTTTTTTTTAATTTTGTTATCAACACTTTTACAGTTATAATATTTAAATATTTATAATATTTTACAACGAGCCAACCGCTCCAGACGCTGACTCTGATAGCAATTTTCGAGAACAAAACAATGAAAAATAAAAAGAGACAGAAAGTTAATTTAAAAAAGAGCGCAATAACAGAAAAAGTCGCTAATATTGCTATAGCGCCTCGTTACAGGCTGAGGAGGATACCGCATTAACTGCCCACCTCGCCTTTTGGCCTTTGCCTTAGTATGTGACGATACTGACTCCTTATTATATTGTCATTGAGATGTGATAATAAAAAAAATACATACAATCTCGCCTGTAATCCCCGAAGGGCTAGGCAGAGTTCAAGGAGCACTGTGTTCCTGAAGACCACATTTAACCATACAAAAATTGGGTTTGGTCAGATGAAAAATCGTGAATGAGTAGTAACAAGTGGCTAGCTCATCGCCTACACAATCACAGATCCAGTACCCAATACGCCCTTAGTCGCCTAATACGACATGCTAGGCAAGAAAAGCAGTTGGTAAATTCTTTTGCGTCCCGAACCAACACGGGTCAAGAAAAAATGATGAATAAAAATGATATTGTTTGAATTTCTCACTCAGTGAGAAATAAACACTTTACTGTCGTCCGACGACTTCATTTAAGGCGTACTAATAAGGATACTCCGTAATGGACATAAATTTAGAGTATAAATCTCTAGGATCACGTTGAGACAAATAAATGGTTTCCCGTAACAAACAGGATTAGGAAAAAATTGGAATGGAAGCTTGTAACTGGCCTTGTTTCTGGGTTATTTAGTCAAATGATACTACTTACAAAATTTAATGGAATTGTAACATTAGAAATACTCGTAATATTATTTTCAGGTAACATTTGTCGTAATTCCTATTCAGGGTAATGGGAGGTCTATGTGATTCCAAGGACAACAGTGTCTTCCTTGGATGCTTTGCATAAGGGTTGCCTTGCGCACTAAGAGTGTATTTTTGATACGTAGTAATAGTTTACTCAATAGTTAAAATCTAGACCAATAGCGTCTATGAAAATGCCAAAATGTATAACGTCAGCTTGAAAAATTGACAAATTGCGATGAAAATTCGAAGCAATATAATAATTATAATAATAATATCTTGAAACATTCACACCTATCAACTATCCCCATTTTAAGCAACTAATGCTGCTTTTGTCACGATCACTACATGAAGAATACGGATATTTAATAGATAAATACATATAAATATCCTGAATATATAAAAATATATATAAACATCCAAGACTGGAGAAAAAATGCCTGAAAATTCATCACCCAAATATTTACCCCCACCGGGGATCGAATCCAGAACCTCTCGAGATGGCGATGCCTTGAGACCGACATACAGATCACTCGACCACGGAGGTCGTCATATACAATCATCTGTGCCGCCAGCCGCCATTTTACTAATCATCGTGTTGTGTTGTGGTTAAATTATCTATGATGGTTTAACTATAGTAGGTCATATATGAGAATTCGTCAATTGGACAAGCAGTCACATCACAACATCATACGTTTTCGCCAGGGGTCCATATTTGAACCAACTGGTCAACCTGACCACGGACTGAAAACCGGCCACTTTTAAGTCCATAACTTTCCTGGTGACATGATCATTCTCCCTTCTCATTACATGTCCATACCAAGAAATTCGTTTTTCTCTCAGTTTATCAGCAATCGGGGCAACTTTCAGACTTCCCCTAACATATTCATTCCTCACTCTATCCATTCTCGTCACACCACTCATCCACCTTAACATGCGCATTTCAACTACATGCAATCTTTGTTCATCCATCCGCTTTACAGGCCAACATTCCGATCCCTACATTATGACAGGTCTTATTAAAGATTTATAAATTTTCCCCTTCAGTCTTAGTCGTAATATATAAGAAGTACACATATTTATTCTCCTGCGACAGCAGTTTATTTAATAGAAAGTGATCACCGCCGCTCATGAACATTTGCACCCCAGATTAATCGCAAATGTACTCGTATGGTTAACCTCTGCTCTGACAAATGCGAACTAAGTAGACAAAGCGCCCTTTATATTATTTATATAATCTCAAATACCTCGGAGGAGCTCGGTGGCGTAGCGGTTAATACGCATTGGTTTTCGATATCGAAAACCAAGCTATCTTTACCATGGTCAGGTCGTGGATGGGTGACCAAAACATTGTGATCTCGAAATCCTCCGTGCTCCGGGAGGCACGTTAAGCCGTTGGTCTCGGTTGCATTTGCATCTGTTTCTACCCACCAACCCGCATTGGGCCAGTGTGGTGTTTATACGGCCCATACTTCTCATGGGTAGGTTTTCACGAGGAAGGCCATAGCCCAGCAGTGGGACGTATTTAGGCTGAGGACGAATCTTAAATACCTACACATTTACTCAAACTGATTTCAATTATCTGGAATTCAGTACTCCTGTAATGAAGTACTAAATTAATTTCCTCGAGACTATCTACATTATCCGTTTTAGTACAGCTCCTAGACATATCCTAAACTTATTATAGCAGATCTTAGACAACATGTAATAAAATATTCAACGGCTGCCGCCTCGTTGGGATTTTAATGTAATTAATTTACGTAATCACCGAGTAATAACGACCACAAACTACGAGAATAGGCCAACTTATCTAATCTCCGCGGTATTGGCGCCTAGAAAGTTCCCGTGCAAATTATGGCGCTACAACAGTAGCTATAACATCGATTATAATGAAATTAGTTGGTTGTTGCTAAAGTTCAGGACTGTTATAATTCGAATGTTTTCCTTATTGGCTAATAAAAGAGGTTTATTTTCGATATCTCTCGTAGCTTATACCTGTTTACTTTCTATGTTTCGTATAAACAATACACTTCATATTTCTACATACGACGCATTCGACGTTTTCTAATAAAAACGTTCATCTGATAAAAAAATATTAAATATTATCATTACAATTGGATATTGATAAAACTTATTGAAAGTGTAAGAGGAACTCTGTGAGTGAGGGATAAAAAAATGTGAGTGTGTAAGTGTCCAACACTCATATTTTGAGGACTGGTGCCTGAAATGGTTTTGATCAGAGTCGACAGTACTACAGGACACTAAACTATACTGAATGATCGCGTGTACTGTCCACAGAATAATGAATTGTGTTGCAGAATAAAGAGGCGCTTTAAATTTTATTGTCATAAGACGTTGCACATAGGTGCAACTCAGAAGACAGAAGGGTAGGAGAGTTGCCATAGAGCAAAAATATTTAACCCACAAATAGTTGCCATTAATAAATAAACATTTTAAACATTAAAATTATACAAATGAAATTACTATTTATACATAAAATTTAACATTAAATAAAAAAATTAATTTCTTAAAAGAAATATTTATTGTCAAGGTTTGCGCAATACAACATCCGGATTTTAATACCCAACCTTAGTGTGATTATTAGGAACAAGATTATATTATTATACGGATGTTTCGTAACTATTATATGACATATAAAGACTTTATTAGTGCAGATTGAGTGTGGTTTCATAGCTACGCTGAACCCCAAGTGGAAATGAAGCTCGTGAAGCGATTGAGATAAAGAAATATAAGCATTTCAATCGGGAGGACGGGCTTAAATTGTCATCAACGTGGAATCCAGTGATTAACAAGTGTACGCCGCGGACTGTACCTTTACAAACCAACCCAGATACTGTTAGTGTGGTATGCCGTAGTGACTGTGATATAAGGTCCTTACCTATGAAATTGGTGTTTTGTATGGAGATTTTGGGGATGTCTGCATTTTACATACTAACATTTTATCAGTTTGCTTCACAACGACAAATCCAGAGATAATAATATTTGGCATGTATCATTAGACAAGCTTTAGCAATATGTGTACACTCTTGATAAAAATTATACATCGTTTTTATGTTAATGCAAATCAAATGATTCGGGAGGCAGTTAAAAATAATTGTCTTTGTGTCTTATTTTAACACAATTAAACTTACAAAAAATTATCAAATTAAATAATACGAGCTCAAATATATGGTCTATTTTTAGAAGAGGCAATTATTTTATAAGAATGTTCTGTAACTTAATAGTTACGGACAAATTGCTAAGACAGAATAAAAACACCAATTTCATAGGTAAAGACCCAATATATGCATTTCAATCGGGAGGACGGGCTTAAATTGTCATCAGCGTGGAATCCAGTGATTAACAAGTGTACGCCGCGGACTGTACCTTTACAAACCAACCCAGATACTGTTAGTGTGGTATGCCGTAGTGACTGGGATACTAATAATGTGCGAGTAGAAGAAGATTCACGGGCCCGCCCGAGCAGACGACGCCGCGCGCCAGTCAGCTCGTGACCACGGTTGGTGTAACCCAGCCGCAACGTCGAGCAGTGAGTAGTATCTATATACTACATTATGTACGTCGCGTGTAGTCCCGGTGTTACAACTTTTATATGTATGACCGTTCAAATTATAATGAAATACCTATATTTTTAACTCATGTCACCAGGAAAGTTATGGACTTGAAATTGGATGGGTGTGTAGGGAGAGGAAGACCGAAAAAATGGATGGATGGATTGTTTGAATGATGAGGATCAGGAGAGAGTGGAAGAAGAAGACATGTTGCGCCAGCCCCAAATAAAATTGGGAACAGAGGCGGCCTCAGAAGAAGACCTATAATTTCTAAAAATATGCCTTCTGTTACCTAACAACGTAATGTTTGTGAAGGAATATTATACGAAATATTATCCTACGTACAAAATTATCTAACAAATAAAAAGCGTTTATGTCTTGAATGAAGCTCTGGAGGATGATTGATTGAAAAAATTACTTCCAAAACTGATATACTCAGCCTCGAACAGTGTTAAACCGTTATAATACAACAATAAGCATCCCGTTAAGGAATTGTTTCGTAGTAACGTCCCAGAAGACCCATAAATAGTACGAGGCTAAGATTAAATTACGTTTTCTGCTATTCACGTGATATATTCTTCGGTTACCGTGAATTGTCAAAAATCACCCCACGGCTGTTTCAGTCGCATGAAGACCATTACCGGGAAATTACAAAATAATTCGCTGACAACAATGAATATGTTTTATCGCATTAAATAATATACATTTAAATATATTGGGTCCTTACCTATGAAATTGGTGTTTTTTTCTCTCTTAGTATTTTGTCTGTAACTATTAAGATTCAGAGTATTCCTAAAAAATAATTACGTCGTCTAAAAATAGCCTATATTTTTGAGCTCTTTTGATTTGTTTTGATAATTTGTTGTAAGTTTAATTGTGTTAAAATTGGACACGGAGACAACTCTTTTTAAGTGCCTCCCGAATACATCATTTTGATTGCATTCACTTAAAAACGATAAATAATTTTTATGAAGTGTGATATTACACATATTACTAAAGCTTGTCTAATGATAGATACCAAATATTATTATCTTTGGATTTGTCGTTGTGAAGAAAACTGAAAAAAATTTAGTATGGAAAATGTAGAATTCCCCAAAATCTCCATACAAAACACCAATTTCATAGGTAAGGACCTAATATTCGACAAAATAAACGCTGTTATTTCAATTAAAAAATTCTTTTAATTCCATAGAAATAAAATACTAAAATTCATACTTTTCTATCACACGCTATATCTGAGTGTAAGCAAGATATGCTTTGCGTGACAAAAAAATAATGCTGACGTTATTCGATTGTTTTTAATACGACGCGACGTGTAGTTAGTACCTACAAATTAAAAGTTTTGAATGTGCGTTATGCAGGCAGAAGGCAACTTAAAAATTTCAATGTCTGGTGGCGAAAAGTAGTTTCATTCCGTGATTATGCTGTACTTACACTTATACTCAAAAAAAATGTTGTTTCATACTAGCTCGAAGTATTTTTAAGCATTTTAGTACAATGAATATTTCATTGTGCATAATATGATCAAATGAAAGGTAAACATTGTGTCATGCATGTTTCTAAGCGCTAACGTAAAATTTTCAAATCCTACTGATCTTATTAACATACAATATCCCAAGAGACAAGTATTTTATCATATACAAAACAATTTTATACCGTTTAACGAGGGCTGGCATAAATTTTAATTTTATTAGAGGTATAAATTATATCTTATTGCTTTACAACGAAAGACGCGATTCCAATGGAGGTGTTGACGGCTTGTGTTAACTGTACCATCGCGGGTCGGGTTTATTAAAATTTCCAGTGTAATCTGTGCTTTACGCCCACGTTCAAGAGACAACCGTATAATCCGGGGGAAAAATTCAAGGAACGTACAAATATTTATGAGTCGGTTTTGGTTAGACTCCTCTTATGCCTACTTAATATCACTATACATTTTACCGAAACAAGGACAGTAGGCCAATTCTGCTATTTTATTTTGATCTGAAACGCATGAGGCACGCTTATGTTCGAACGTTATTGGTATTCTGCTAGCAAAACGCAACCGTGCGTTTCGGTTGCCTTCGGTTCCATTCGGTTTGCTATATTCCATAAATCAAAAACGTAAAGCTTACATTTCCTTCATCAATGTTTATTCTGCTAAGCATTCTTTCATCAAACGCATTAGTTACGCAATTGTAACGATTCGGGAACGTCCAGTTAAATTTATAGTAGAATAGGAGTGAGGTCAAACACTTTTTATTAACATCGATGACAGTCTGCCTTTTGTAGGCAGGTAAATTAAAGCTTTATTTTGATTGGTTTATGATACTAGCCAGTTGTAAAGACAAGTGATGAAATATGTCGCCATAAAAATATATTTTATCTACACAAACAATTGAGTTAAGTAAATCTGTTAAACCATTGCAATTCTTGTACATATTCGTATGTTATGTATTTTGACAAGAACGTTTTTAAACGTCTACATTTTATTTGTAATTACTTGTATTAGAGCTGTGATAATACTTTTGAATGGATTAATTAAATACACTAGGTGATTGCGTTTAAATAAAAAGGGAATAAAAACAAATATTAAACACACAACAAACATAACATATCATCACGCCTCTTTTCCCCGAAGGGGTGGGCAAAGGTGTTAAACACCCACTTTTCGCCAGATATGTTAGGTCCCCATGTAACAGGTGGCGAGCCTGTAGCCATGCACCGAGCACAATGCGAGGCAAGTGATATTTACAATGAACTGTACATAAGTTTTATTCAAACTCAATGGTACATGTAGTGTATGTAGTTATATAAATGTAGCTCCAGCCGAATAGAAACTAGCGTAAAAACCACTAGGCTACAGATGACGTCAATTCTATTAAAAGTTTTGACAAACTAATCAATATTATTAAATATCTCCAACAAAAGATTATCAGATATTGATATATTTAATTGTTCTATTGCTGAGATAAAGAATAAGTTTTGTATTTTGAAAGATGCATGATTACCTAGATATTTATGTTTTTTGAAAGTTTATATTCGTTAGTTTCCTTGGTAACGTAAGTTTTTTTTATTTATATGGCAAATAGTGAAACTTCAAGTCTTTATAAATGTCTTTTTTAATAAGCAATGACTGAAAATGACTGTTTGTTTTCCAAATAAATGAAAAAAAAAAACTTTTGTGAGTACTGTAAAGGTCATATTTAATCTGCGTGAGTATATTTCCTGAACATATTCAAAACTTCTTTAAATTTTTCGGTCAAACGTTTTAATTAAAAATATTATATTTTACTCGTAGAACAAAAGCAACGCTTAGCAAATTTCGGCACTGTTGTGATGTTCGCATGAAATTTCAAAGACCTTTAGAGGAATGCTTTGTATGATAAATAAAGTGGAGCCTAATTATATTTGGGAGTAAGATGACAAAGGGACAGTGAAATCGAGTTGCTAATTAATGTCGTTTTGTTAAAGCATCGTTTTGCGAAGCCTAGCCATTTTCTAGAGAGGCTAATTGCGAATTCGGGCAGGCAGTTTGTTTGCGTCAGTTATGATGTAGTAAAATGGCGGCGCCAGGTCAAAGAAGTTATTTGTGTTGAGCTTTACTGGTGTCCTGATTCGTAATGCAAAAGGGGGGTCTAATGGAACTATTTCTCTTAACTGTTATATTGCACTTTGATCCAATTACAATGTTTCAAAACCCTAGTATCACTGGTTAACTAACTGACGAAAAAAAATATGGAAAATAATATTGAGTTTTCAGTTTAGCCTGTATATGTATATTTTCCGCGATTATCTCACGATTGGCTAAACCAATTTTGATCGATTTTGATGAAAGTATACACTTATGGAAAGGTTATAGTATTTTAGTCCACATATAAAAGTAATTACTTAACCTAAAACACAAAATAAATGAAAAACCTAACACTAAAAAAATAAAATAAAAAAAGGATTATTTAAAAAACATTAACAAAAAAAGTTTTTTTTATAAAAAGGGAACCGCTTTCAAATAACCGACCCACTAAGGTCCAATTGCACGATCGAGAGTTAGCGCCTAACTCAGGGTTTGCCCATATATTTGCCCCAGGGTTAAGCGCTAACTCTCGATCGTGCAATTGGGCCTAAGAATCACAAAATAAATTTTTAAAAGAAAGAAATATAATATTCTGGGTAGGGACAAGAAGCGAAGCGGCTGTCAGTGATCTGTGATAGGGACTATTTACTTTGTTTTTGAGGTAAGTAGAAAAGATATTATTGTGATCATGGATAATCCTAAGGAAAGAGCTAGTACGATATGTTGGGTACAAAGTGAGCGAATTAGAATTAGAATCAAACAATTTTGATACCAAATAAAAGATGGGAAACGTAATGATAATCGCAACACGCAGGCCTTAGGCTAATTGGAGAATTAATACGATAGTCCAATGGAGAACTAAGTTAGGAATTGGTTTGAAGTC
Source organism: Parapoynx stratiotata (assembly GCA_910589355.1). Classification (NCBI taxonomy): domain Eukaryota; kingdom Metazoa; phylum Arthropoda; class Insecta; order Lepidoptera; family Crambidae; genus Parapoynx; species Parapoynx stratiotata. Next base: position 6,736,104 of record OU342466.1, read on the forward strand.
CTAATCTGCCCCATGCATTATCGAATACTCCAGATAAACCCTTTGATATTAGTTGAAGGACTTATGTAGATACGTTCTAGTACTCAATACCACTGAATTAATTACAGAATGGTTTATTGCTTTGTGTTTAACGAATTACGCGATATTTAAATCAAATTAGATGAAATATTCTATTATAAACTTACCCAAACCCTGTACAAGATAATAAAACTACAAAATTAGTGCATTCCTCTAGAAACGTATTTATGCAAGGAATAACAGTATAATTAATCTATCATCTCGCAACTATAAAATTCGCATTTATTTTAATTCAAGGACTTTCTAACAAAACTATTTACTTAAAGAAATATTCAATCTTGACCCAGATTATGTACATTTGCATACATTTTATTATTCATGTGATAATTATAATTATTAATAACCAAAAAGAAATAAAATGTAATTTGTAGCCATTGGAAAGAACATACAAAAGGGAGAAACCTCATCACCTCACGCTTCTCTAAAGAAGAAAGGCGTGATTCTTTATGAATGTAAATATTGTATACAAATAAAATTTGTTTTTTCAGGATCCGTCACGATTTGATGTCATTCGGCGACCGGTTTACCGAAAAAGAAGCCGACTATGCCTTGGATGAGGCACCCATCGTGCAGAAGAATGGGAACCCCATGATTGACTACATTCGATTCTGTAGCCAACTGGCAGGTCTCCGAAAAGCAAACAAAAAACAAGAATAATAATAAAATTTGTTTCATTTATATAATAGGTATTTTATTTTACTATATAATTAAATAATCTATACTATTATTATAAATGCGAACGTAACTCTGTCTGTCGGTCTCGCCTTCACGTCAAAACTACCGATAGTCTAGAGCCTGAGAAAGGACATAGGCTACTTTTTATCTCGATTTTCCCATGGGAACGGTACCGTGTGTAACAAATAAATAAATTTTCAATTAACGTAACATAATAGAACATTAATTTTAAAAAATTCTGATTACCTACTTGATTGTCACAGGTACGCCTCAATTTATGAATTATTAATAAATGAAACAATACACGAAGTTGCCAATTTTCTAAAAGCAAAGTTGCGGTGCTCAGAAATAGGGCATTTCCAAATGGGCTTCGGGAAATAGAGAAGTTTCAACAAGTAATAACGGACTGCCGCAAATACAACTTTGCCTTTCAGCTACCTACAATTTTATAAACTTTAAATTTTTAACTCCATTATTTACTAAATCGCATAAAATATTTACAAACAGCGCTAGCTTATGCTTTTTACAAAGGGTTAACAACTTTGATTTAGTTTGAGTTTTTCAGAGTGGGAGAGAATTGAAGGTTTTTTTTTATAGGATGAGAGGGGTGAATAAGCATAATAGCCCACCTGATTTATTGGCTACGGTAGCCACTACATGGTTACAGTAGCCTATAGACGCTTATTAGTTATGGTAACCGCTTAACGATTGCCGTTGCCTGCTCATAGCAATTTGGGCACTGATAACGAGTTGCATAACCATTTTTTTTATTACTGATTATTAATAATTTAAAAATTCATCAAAATTTATTGTTTCAATCATTGTGAAACTAAGAATTATTTTTTCTTCCACTGAACCATCAGGGGAACAGCCAAGGGTGCACGAGAATATCACCACTAGATTTATGTTTATTTTTCTTGTGAGGAAAATAAACAAAAGAACGTGTTTCTATAAATGTATTTCAAAGAAAAGCTTGGCGATTAAATTATAACAGAACGATAAAGACATCTTTGAACGTCCGTCACCAACAAGTGACATTCACGGAAAGTTGCAAAATTCAACTGAGGCCGAGTGTATAGTTAAGTACTCACTCAAGGTGCTCCTTGTAGATGTCGAAGTCGGTGAAGACGAGCTCGACGATCTCGTGCGGCGCAGCGAGGAAGGTGTACAACAGGCAGTCGACTCGCGCCGCGTACGGGCGCGGGTAGTCGGGGCTGCTGAACGTGCCGCGCTCCTTGCCGTACGTCGACGTGAAGCGGATGCATGTGCAACCTGAAAAGATGAGTTCAAATTGTAATAACAGAATGTGCAGGTCCTTATGTTAGTCGGTTGCTGCTGCTGGGCATAGGCTTTTCTAGAATATAATGAGGAGTGTGCATTTGTCGCCAGAAACTATTGTTATACGAGATCGATCACAAACATTCGTTTAGGGTTCTTCAGTGATTAAAAAGTTTCCAAAGGCAATATTTCTGCATTAGAATCAGAAATGTTTAAAAGATTATTCTTTAAAATTAATCTTTTAATTCACTGATATTACAATTCATTTAGCAAGACTAGAAACTTTCGAAAATATTATCTTACTCCAAATTAAGAGCAATGAAATGCTGAGACGATTTGCTTGAGAGGATCTTGATCTGTAGAATCAATTTAACTAATTCGTTTTCTAATTGATAGCGAGTTTCCTGTTTTATTCACGGCGAAGACCTCTCAGACATCTATCAGATATCACAAGCAGAAGTAATTTACTTCTGAGTTAAATGCTCCAGTAAATTACAAAGTTCAGCCAACTATTTTAATTTGACCTGGACATTTCTCCTTCTGATTACATGACGAAATTGATGGAATTTAAGGGGAATTACTTGACAGAGCTCCATCAATTTGTAGTTTAAGATATAAGGAAATATCGTAAGAAAATTCTGCCCGCGATCATTATGAATATCGCTTGAATACTGAGCCTGACTGAGGTCTTGTCCTTGCTCTGTAACATATCCATCAAGCCTGTTTTTGTCTTTTTCAGAGATATTAACGGCATTTTAATAATAATATACACACGTAAGACGATCACGCCTTATTCCCATTGGGGTAGATAGATTTATGAATACCTAGACGCGAGTAGTTTGATGAATCGCAAGACAAGCAAGAATTGATCCGTGGTGGATCAATGTTTCTAACTCCTATTTGACCCTTATACATAAATGTATAAGTATGTCTACTTACACCCAGCGTAGACTGTGGTTCAAGAGACACGTAGCAGGTGGCTATGACTATTACAAATGGGAGCCGTCATAAGGGACACTTCAGCTTCAATATAACTCCTGCCCATTCATCGACTATTATTAAAATTAGGGAGCATTTAGTAATAGACTCCATAGCATTTTTATTCAGCCTTATAATATTTTATACGATAAAACTTCATGTTTTTATTATCATTTATAATATTCCTGGAATTTTTTCATGTTTAGAACTGCAACTAAGTACTCATTTGATATTATACTTCTTCGCTTCTTTTACTGACATCAATATGCAATTTGAATTATTCCTTCCACCTTTCTGCGACCTTACTCAGATCATCGCTCCACCTTGTAGGAGGTCTTCCAACGTTAACATTTCATTTATTCCAAGTGATATTAGGACAAAGCTCAGAGCTGACAGCTAAAATAGGCCGTGTCAACAAGGTATTAACTTTGGCTGAAACTTACATACATACATACCTACATATAATCCTTTTATCCCCTAATGATTTGTCAGAGACTAGACAAAAGCACCGCAAAAGCAGTCCATTGCCACAGTCCACGCTTCACCAAGCAGTGCAATCACAACTTGCGTGACAGGTGGTGAGCCCGTCGCCGCTATAAGTAATTGGATGTACTACAGTTCTTAGTCTATTAGTCGCCTTTTACGACTTCCAAGGGAAGATATGGGTTGGTAGTATTCTTTCAATGAGCCGCTACCACACGGCTCAGCCGCACAACCGGCAGTTGAAACTTAGTTTGGTACCAAATATAAGCTGCACATGTTCTCAATAACTGCAGCAACAATATATTGTTTACAAAGATACATCAGAAGAGTATTACTTTGCCAGTAACGTGATAGGGAGTTAGCCACAAACACAAAACTCCAAAAACACTTTATACCTAATTCAAACCGAATTCCGAACAGCCAGAACAGATGTTACATACCATGAATAGAATCTCTGCAGTCCATGTATTCTTATTTTACTATTACCGGTTGCCCGCGTCTTCGACCGCGGTTTCTATGTAACGAGGCGCTAATATAGCTATTTTATCGTCTCTTTGCTGTTATTGCACTCTTCCCTGACCATTTGCTCTCTGTTTCTGTTTTTTTTTAATTTACTGTCTGTCTCCTCATTGTCTTAGGCCCGTATTACAGATCCGAACTCAAGCGTTAAAAAGGGATGGCGCTGTGTGGGATCAATAGCGCCATCCCTCTCTAACAGTGCTCAAGCAGAGATCTACGCTTGAGTTTAGTTCTGTAATACGGGCCTTAGTCTCCAACAGAAATTGTTATATATAGTATATTTAAAAATTAAAATCGATTTATTACATTCAAAGAAGTCTGGCTGTGTATTCGAACTCATCATTTTTATTTTATTTGTATATAATTGTTTTCAAAGGCACTTTTAGTGCGCTTTTTATATAAATATACCAATATGTAAGTGACGACCTGGGACTTTTATTCACCTCCGGGTTCACCACGTCACAACTATGTCTTTTAATCAATCCCACGGGAACCTTTTAATTTTCTGGATTAACAAGTATCTAAGATGTTGACCAGGGATATAAGGTCTCACCATGCAAAATTTTATTGAAATCGGTCCAGCCATGTAGAGGATGAGCCCAGACAAACAAACAGAGAAACAAAAAATTAAAAAAAAAAATCTATTTTTTATATTTATATCCCCCTGACTTGGTTTTAACAAATTTTTTTCTATGTACCTACAGACATTCGACCTATACAGTTTTATTATATGTTTTGATAATAATATTAAACAAGCTTATTGTCTTGTCCTCTACGCTGTTTTGGAATACTAATATGTTTCGCAATTATAAAGGAAGGCGATGAGATACCTTCTGTTCGCTAGCGATCATCGTTCCGGACCGAAGCTCCGGCGAGTTCTCCGGAAATTGAATGCTTCGTGTCTGGACAAGTTGTATTCGGTGACACCGATAACGAGAATTAGTAGCAGAATTTATACATATTCCGTTATTCTAGTGAAATCTATCGTATTAAGTTATTAAACCGCTAGTATGTTTCAGTAAATTTATTCCATTTCGGGTGATTACAGTTCAATAGAAATTGCGGTGAGTAAGATCATAATTGGATATTGATTTACCAATTCTTGTACAGGTAGCTATAATTGAAAGTAAACTTTTCATTATCCACAGAATAAAATATCAACGAGGAAAATTACAGAATAACTAGAAAGAAAGTATAATAAGCCAAATAGCAAAAACATATTAAAAGCATAAAAATAAGTCAGTCATATAATAGGCAGTGTAGAAAGAACAGATAAAAAGGACCAATTAGTGCAGTTATTTGTACTTTTTAGAATTCCGTACCCAAAGGGGGACAAAAATGGGAACCAAGTCTGAGAATTCAGACTTCGCTGTCAGTCCCTCCGTTCGTCTGTCTGTCACCAGGCTGTATCTCAAGTAGCGCGAAGCTAGACAGTTGAATTTTTCACAAATTATGTATTTCTGAAAACAATCGTCTTCAGCCTATTTACGTCCCACTGCTGGGACAGGCCTTCCTCATGGAGAAACACATGAGGAGTATGGGCCGAAACACAACCATGCTGGCTCAATGCGGGTTGGTGGGTAGAAACGGTCACAAAAGCGACCGGGAACAACGGCTTAACGTGCCTTCCGAAGCACGGAGGAGCTCGAGATTACAAAGTCTTGGTCACCCATCTACGGCCTGACCATGGCGAAGGTAGATTTGTTTTCGATCGAAGCCAAAGTGCACTGACCACTACGCCACCGTACTCCTCATTGAAAACTCTACTGAAAACAATACAAAATAAATATTTTACATACAACAAACACGACCTGTTTCTGAATTACTTTACAAATGTCTCCATCACACCTGATATTACTTCAGAGTGAAAGCCAGATACACCAGTATCCAACTGCGCACCATATACATCAGCGAGGGAAAAAAACTTCTACACCCGCTATTGAATAAAGTGGTAGAAGACGTAATGTTTACTACAAAAAAATATATACAAATACAAGGCCAAGCGAAAAAACTTTCAGAAGTCAGAACAGAAGCAACTTCATTGCTTATGAAACAAAGAACTATTTTGCAAGCTCTCCCCAAAACTATCAAATTAAAAATCATTACGAGACGGCTCTTTAGATTGTTATTACATTTCAAAATCCCAGCCGTTGCGGCCTGCTCGTAGATATGACGATGATGTATTATAATAACAGAAATTAATACATATTAATGAGTATCACAACGATAGATTATAAATTCAATAATAATATTCAAATTAGCCCATTGATGTGGATATTCCCACAGCTAAAAACTGTGTGAATATCATAAAGGAGCTTACAATTTTCGTCATAAACAGCATCATCTTCTTAAATGCTAACATAGAAATAGTCTAATATTGAACATCCAGACGACTAACCCAGTAGGTAGTAGTACACTTTATATTTACATTTAGAAACGCTTTGGCAGTCGCGGTCTAGTTCAGAATTGAGTCGCAAGAAACATTTTGCGCCATTTCATTTCAATTTAGCCATTTTAAGCCTTACTTTTACATCTAATCATTGAATATAATTGAAGTATAATAACAATCGAATTGCTATGTATTAAGATGTCTTTCTGAGCCGAAAATATTTTACTTACTCGAAAAACATACAAAAACAAATAGCAATATCACATATATAGCCATGGAATTTAATAGTGAAATATTTACACAATTAATTTACTATATTATATCACTAATATGCCAAAACCATAACCCAGATCTGTTTTCTCTGTTTTTTTGCGCATTCTCCTTCTATTACTTCTTTCTGTCCATTAGATTCTGCTTAACGCAAAAGAAATACTAATCAAGTTAGAAATTTCTGTTTTAGAGCGAAGATTGGTTGAACAAATAAACTTAAGTGCTAAGTCAAAATCGATTAGCCAAAGCCATTAGGTGCGAAGAATACAAACAAAAAGTCCGAATGTTCGACTAGCTTTGGTGACTTAGTTGAGAACAAAATGATAAATTATTATTAAGTGAAATAAACTGATAACGACACAAAAAAGGCCATTTACTAATGCTAATTGAATAGAGCATTATATTGCACGCATCAATAATTTTATTGACATGAAAATCAAAAGTAAGCGAAATCAATCATTCACAGTTGAGTTTAATTAAAGACTTGAATAAGTTCTGATATTTTTATGAAGTTTGAGTCTTCGTAATAGAAATATTTGAAAGCAATTATACTTGATCAACAGTCTTTGTAAAAGTTGGTAAATAATTCAATTTATTAGCTTGCAATAAGAACAAGTAACGCAATGAGCCTACTTATAAATAAAAAAATGGTACAAGACAATGCTCTCAATGAAGAAAGTGATGGCATTGTATAGGTAGGCCATTGTGTAGTTAATAGCTATCTAAGCCCTATAATGAAATCGTAATGAACGACCCGATCCCTGCATACATCATAAATCGCCTTAACAATGTAATTCAACATCAAACACAGCTGGTTATATTGTATCTAACAAAGCTAATCTAAGCCATTGCTGGAATACCGCAGTTTTGGTTTGATCCAGGGTAAAGACGAAATGAGGAACGCACAGACATCTTGATTGAAATTTGTCCTGATTCAATAGAAAATATTTTTCACAAATCAGACAAAATATATACAGAAAATATTTTATAAATATTATATAATACGAATAATGGTAATATTTTTTAAGCTGGACAATCAGTCAACAATAGGATAAGCATAACTATAGTAATTTCAATATATTGAGTAAGCTATTGTAGATTGAGTAAGATACAAGACCATAATCGTTATCGGTCGTTGAATTAATTTTAGCTTAAGCCGTCTTTAACAAGCGGTTTGAAAGAACTATTATTTGGATGCGAAATTCCAAATAATTAGATTGTTAGCATCTAAAATGTTTGAATGTTTTCCTTATTAGATAAATCAACAAATTTAATTGTTACGTAAGGGTGTGATCGCACTTGATGAGGAATTAGCTGGTCACGTGCGAACGTTCTTCTTAATAATATCACTGAGCTTTCTCTGAATAATTCTTTGATGATAATTTTAAAAAATCTACAGGTTTCAAGAGACTTTCTATTATTATGTTACATTATGCCGTCATTCGGTGTCATACAATATTATGGAAATCCGGACGATTCAAATAGGGATCTTAATAATGCTTGCCTGTGCCCAGCAGTGCGATGTACCTATATAGCTCGAGACGAAGCTGAAGACGATGTTTGAACTGGAGAGGACGACGCCTATATCATTTTACATATTACTTTATAACATTACTACCCAATCTATATTGATAGCACTCCACTAAATGTGGCTACTCCTCAAGTCATTATCAGAAACTTCTAATTACTGGTAGTTACGAACATGAGCATCACGAACTGACAAGATTAATTGTCATTATAGGTATTTTCGATAACGATATCTCTATAATTACGCTTTCGACTTGAGCTCAAATGACCTTCATTATCTGATATCCACAGAAAAGTGAATTCAATAACATCTCATTCGCTGGCCGTTTTTTGAAGTGACAATATGAAATTGTCAATTTTCGTTTTATTACTGTTAGTAGCTTTTTGCGAAAGCAGAGTCGCTTCGAATGAAGCTGATGTGGGGATTGGACGCGCAGATATAGGAAAAGAAGATTTGAAATTGCAGTGTACATTCAGGACGTTGAATGGAGGTGACGCATATCCATCGGTTGTTGTGCGATGGCGAAACCAAATTCACGCTTTGACTTGGGACTTAGAGAAGAGGGAAGTGTTTAAAGAAAATTACAAGCAGCCTGTTGTGTCGCATTCATATCCTACATCGGGATTATCTGGTGGTGAGTCGACAGGGGCACAGGATCCCTTCAGTGATGTAACTGTGATACCAGACAGTTTTACACAAGAAGATATTGTATCATCATTCCGTAAAAATTGTATCAGACCTTATTAAATTAAATTACTTGATATGTATTTCGGTGTTTGATTTCAAGATTCCTTGAAAAAAGTGACATTGAATTAAACCATTTCATAAGACTAAGCAATTAATGATATTTAATTATACGTTTAATAACCTTTGCATAACCATTCGAGTAGTTATGCTTATTGTGAAAAAAATTTTGAATTTATAAAGGGAAGTTTAATAAATAATTTTGTTAGCAACTTGCAGCAAAACTCGATTTTTGTGTCTTTTGATCTCTATTTTTGGTTTACCCGGGCTTACTTAGGTATAGCCCAAACGTTTTGGGTAAAATCCGAAATAAATAATTATGTTTCGGGGTTGTCTATCTATATTTATCTTATATTGTTATATACGCGTATATGTATTATAACTCCATCAAGACCGTACAACTTATGTATGCTGTGTGTGACATCAGTCGTATTTGAGCATGTTCTTATATTTATTTGCACAAAGTTTATGGAATTTCATTGAGCCACCCCTAGGGGCACACACGGCGCTTAAAACGAAGTTTATCAGCAATCTTAGGCTCAAACAATTTTGAGTCGGATTAAGGCGACCCAAATCTTCTTGGTATATACAGAAATTTGTTCCAGTTTGGTCTTAGTTATTCAGTAACTATCAGTATTGTTTATATTTATCTAATCTCCGACAGACAAGCTATTTTTAAGTACAATTTGAAAATGTAAATGGCAAACTAAATCATATTAAGTAATTACTGATACACTTTTACATGAGAATTTAGTTTTCGGTAAATTTCTCTTTTAGTCCACAATGTAAGACGTGATTTAAATCCTAATGAGGTTGTGTTTTGGGAAAATTCTGTCGTTAAAAACTCTGCAGCTCTTAACAAATTACTTGAAAAACTTCCCAATGAACTCCAAGACATGAAATTAACAATGATGTCTATCTGCTCACGTAAATAATTAACTCAAAGAAGCACCCATATTGTTTTAATGGCGGCCAGGGCTCTGCTATTGTTAATTCCGAGTACTTACAGCCATATTGTCTTTGGCAAACACTGAAAGTTTACTCATAAACAGCCTCCGTGGCTGAGATTGTACAGTTTATAGGGGCTTAGCAAATTCTTATTGGCGAGTTTTCGCAGAGTCAGAACAATTTGCACGTTTAACGTAATTTTACTAATCTGTTATAATTTATGACGCTGGAAATAACTTTCCAGTGCGCTCCTGTGGAGCTTTTAGAAATTCGTGATTGTTCTTAAAGGAAGCGCTGGCTCCTCGATAAAATAAAATTAGATAAATAACGCCGCACCAGCAGCTAGATCTGCACATAAATCGTGAGCTTTAATTTAGATAGTAGAATTTTCTACAAAGATTCATTTAAACTTCCTTTTCTCATCCTTATAAGTGGCTTAACGCCAATTTAGAACAGGGATTTATTTAAGTACAGATGATGTAGATTAAGTTTTTAATATTTTTCAGAAGAACATTGCTCATATAGTACGGTCATTTAGCGTCAGTATTGCCAGCTTTCATAACAAAAAAAACTTTCTATGTGACTAAAAATAGGCTCAAATGTAATTACTGATCTGAAGATAGATGATAGAGAGAATATATTTCTTAACAATGGCTAATGAAAAAGGGCGAATGAAATATGATAGTGATAGTAAAAACTAAGGTTCTAGGACCAAATTGGTGTCCGAATTTGTCCGACGATTCATAGGTATGAAACGTCCCTAAAAATTCGCTACGCTAGCCGCCAGCGCTGGCGAGATTTCCATACATTTTGACGTATAAGCGCGCGCGGCGTGGCGGAACCATGAGTTTCTGAATGTTCGTACACCTGTACTTATATTATTTATAATACATGTTTAGGTATTTGATAAGTTACATAACAACTATGATGTTACAATTTATATATTACTCTGTAAGTGATCAGTTGGTTCAATAATAACAACTTATGTTTAAACGCGAAAAAACACAATATATTAAATTTTCATTACCCAATGTAAGACAAGTGGATACAATTATAAAAATTAATGATCAAGTGTTAGAATGTGTTTGTTCGCGACAATAGTGTAAATGGTGTTATCAGTGATAGTAAATAGTCTGTAAATCTCTTTGTTAGTTTAATTCTTATAGTATAGTTACTTTATTGTATAGTTAATTTCTCTTATTGTTCGATTGTTTATTTGTTTGTTTATATTGTTTGTTCCACTTACCTGCACAAATAAATAAATCTTATTAGAATAGCCTATAGATAGTAATAAGATACATAAATAGAGATAAGGTACAATGTAAATATTTTATTAAATAAAATTATCGTAGTCTGGATGTAAGATTGAGGGGAAAAGCGCCGTAGTAGGCGGGTCGCGAGTTGCGACACTCCCTAGTCTAATAAGACTGGGCGAGCCCGCGTATGCCTTATGCATTCGTGATTTGTTGGCCGCAAGACTAACTCCTCTGATAGAACCGAGATTCCCGCTCAAGCTACATCCAGCCTCAGTTATACAGTCCACTATAGTTTCATTTACCAAAAAGTCCAAATGGGGCAGTCGAAGGTGCCCACCACAGTGTTTAATCCACATTATTTCTAGGCATTACAATAGACTCACGCCTACAGTGGAATCCACACATACTGACCTTATCAGAAATACTTAGCTCCGCTGCCTTTGCAGTAAAAACATCAGACTCTTGTCTGACGTTAAAACGGCAAGACTTGTCTACTTTAGTTATTTTCATAGTGTGATGTCGTATGGCTTGTTGCTATGGGGGTCAGCAGCTGATATTGAGAATATATTTATTTGACAAAAACGAGCAGTACGAGCCATTTACAAACTTAAGCCACGAGACTCACTCAGAGAGTTATTTAAGGAAATTGTATATACATCTATGAAAATATTATATATGTTTATAAACATAACCACACATATAAGAAATATAATGAATACCATAATTTAAGTACTAGAAGAAAAAATAAACTTGCCGTGCCTGTCTTCAGACTGCGTAAAACAAATCGCTCAATGGGGAAATGTATACAATTTTATAATTAAATCCCACCAAATATAACAGAACTTCCTTTTCATAAATTTAAGCCTTATATTAAAAAAAACTTTACTGAAACAAGGCTATTATAAAATCCAAGATTACCTAGATAATAAAATAGTGTGGAAATAGTTATTTGCTATCGTTTTTCATCATAGAGGCATGTTATTTTGATGGATTAATGGAAATTATGTAAAACATTCAATAATGACAATAATTATATGATTGGCTATTTAAAAAAAAAGTGCCTCAAGAGTTTCTTGCCGGGTTCTTCTCATGAAAAGCCTTACTCTCGGAATCCAGCCGCTTGTATCAAATATAACCACAGTCAATACTCTGTGGTTGTACTTGCCGCAAGCGCTCGCGGTAATTAACCTTAATTTAGATATATACTTTTTATTTAAATATATAATTTTTTCAATTTATAAACTGTAAAATATTGACGTTTTTAAGTGCCAGGTTTGGCCTATGAAATAAAGTTATTTTTGTTTGTTTGTTTTGTTTGATGTGCGACAGCGCAAGTGTGACTCACAACCAAGTCGCTCTTGTGCAATCCATCTTTCTTTTGGTCAATATAGATCTTAGACTGAAGTGTTGGAACTTGGATAACAATGAACATACAGTATTACTGTGTGTTCATTGTACATTGTCTTGGTTTAAAAGTTAACACCACATATTACGTTCCATGAGAAGGTATAAGGAATCATCATGCAAAATTTCATTGAAATCGATCCAGCCATTTCGGAGATTAGCCCATACAAACAGATAAACAGAGAATGAATAAATACATATTTTTTTTTTTTCCTTTTTACATCCCCCTGACTTGATTTTAAGCATTTTTTTCTAAGTACAGACATTCGACCTCTACAGTTTTATTATATGTATAGATATAGATATTATATTAACTCCTTCTGACATATTCATATAATTTTGGTACCACACACACACACACACACACATCCATCTCATCATTTACAGATTTAGCTAGTAAGCGTATAATACTCGTATCTATATTTCCAAAAAAGTTTTAGGCTGGCATCACTATAAAGGAACTATTTTATTTAATACCTTACCCTAAAATGTATTTCTCTTCCCTATTTTTAAAAGTGGGTGCGCTTCGAGGAATACTTCATCGGCAGATGTCTTTAAATTAAGAAAGAAAGATATAATATGTATACAATTTCTTATAACAATGCAATCTCGCAAATAAATGAAACATTTATATATAAAATTAATTCTGAACTTCAACTGAAAACAGATAATGTCAACTCAAATTTATAAACTGGTTCGAACTTATTACAACAGGATTATATTTTCAAGCAGGTCTGCACTTCGGGATTAGACGATACGTCAAAAAGGCAAACTCCGTCGAATAACATTAGAAACAAATCTTAGAAGTTAACTTTGTGATTAGCGCTATGATCATAAGAATTCGTTGAACGGTTGAGATATTTTTACAAAGTCTATATTATATGATTGTTGTATCTGTATTTTGGTAGAAGTTATCTTAAATTTCAGTTCGTGTTCGAATATAAAGCATTAGTAATATAATATTAAACGTGTTCAGGAGCTATATTAACCAGCATAATATTTAACTAGCGAAAATTAAACTTATCACATTTTCTATAAATACTTTGTATTAAAACTTTACAAAATTATGTTTAGAACAGATAAGCAATGTAAGTCATTATAGGCTTTGAAATTAGCCTTGCGACATAATAATATGCACAAAATATTATAATTACGAAATTAAATTCGCAGTTTTTTTTAAGCAAATGGCAAAGGCCAAAGTTAAAATAGAATTCGAGGCCAAACTAAAATAATTATATTAGAGATAATAGAAAAACTAAAATACAAAACGAAATGGTGGATAAGGGAGACAACGAAACTGGAAGAGACATTAAAAATATATATCTATCTAAATATCCTTTTCCTCCAGGAAAGGAAACAGTTTGGCGCCCGAAAATTTAATTGCATATTTATATACAACTGGTGACGGATAAACACATTATTACAGATAAACTATATTAAAATAATGACAATACTACGATGTATAATAAATATATACTAAATAAAATATTATGCCAAAATCAATTATCCGTAAGTATATTTAGTGTAGATTCCATTATGCCAATTCATATTATGCTTGAAAATTTTATGCAAACAGATAGGGAACCTCTCCTTCTCACAGTACCTAAAAAAATTTTTTTTGTGAAATTTATGACTTCATCAAATACTAACCCACCTGCAGCTCTATAAACAGTTTTAATAACGCCGGAGTCTCGGCAAAGTAATCCTCCTCCCAAATCCCAGCTTTGGTACATTACGGCGTTCTCATAGCTGTTTGGGCACCTAACCCGTGTCATGTCGGCTGCTAGCCGCGGACAGCCGCATTTAATATTCAATTAGGAGCCATTTGGCCATTCATCAACTTGGATGTCGCAGTCGCAGGTTGATGTGACTGGATGAGGCACATTAATTTAAATAGTTTAGTACTACTCTCTGCACGATTTTAGTATTTGTTTTGTGCGGAATAAGGAACTTTAAACTTTCTACGCACAGAAATTTCAAAAAGTCTCTCATAAAACCAACAGTGAATGACTTTACAAAATTGCACATCAACAACCGGTTGACTTTAAGTTTCTTTTAATGTTATTTATTTCTAAAACAAAAAATTTATTATATTCACCACAAAATATCTGTCTGTACTGATTGACATAGTGATGTAACAACGCACAGCCCAAACCACTTGACAGATCGGGCTGATATTTGGCATGTAGGTAGATGTTATAACGTAAGCATCCGCTAAGAAAGGATTTTGATTAATTCTACCCCCAAGGGGATAAAATAGGGGATGAATGTTTGTATGAAGCTTTGTCGATTTTAATCTGATCGGGCATGCATGAAGCTACTATGACGTAGACATCCCCTAAGAAAGGATTTTGATAAATTCCACCCCTAAGGGGATAAAATAGGGGATGAAAGTTTGTATAAATCTCCTTACATTTTCGACTGATTGAACTGAAATTAAAGATTGGAGCTACTATGATGAAGACGTTCGCTTAAATAGGATTTATCAAAGTAACTATTCCACGTGGACGAAGTCGCGAGCAAAAGCTAGTGGAGAATAAAAACAAAATAAAATCTTACATAGAGTGTATGCTCGCGAAATTGGTCTGATCGTTTCCTGCTTAACTTTGCTCTAAGTAACAAGAAGAGGAGTTTACATCGACTATCATCCTTTTCGAAAACAAATTGAGATGCAAGTGTGTAATAGTATAGATAATCTCAGATCTTATCTGCACCTGTAATTTTAATGGTCTTCTCATGCAGTTTTTTAAAACCCCTTTCTTCAGAAATTCATGTTAATATCTAATTAATAAAAATAATCAGATGTAAAATTTGTTAGTACAATTATAAATTACATAGGGCTGGAATTAGCACTAAAGAAACTAAGATATTCAAATTGTTCTAATAAATATTTACGAGAAATGATAATATGCAGATTGTCGTACTTTCAGAAAATTATGCGATTTTTAATCTAGCACGCACGATTCTTGATAACTCCTTGGTTCCCTTCAGTCATACATCGGCGTTCTACCTTTAAATAATTCAATGGCTGTATTTCAACACACCCAGGCCGTACTAAAAATAGGTTCTTCTATTTTACGTAGCCATTTATAATGCACGAACGTTAGCAGTTACTCTTTTATTTAAATGTGTAATTAATATAAATTATTTATTTTACAGTTTATTGTATACAGACGACAGATACACAGAAAAGACAAATTACAAAAACGGTACAAGGAGTGTGGCTTATTCCTAACAGAAATATCTCCAAGCCCACCTGCGATAGGAAATATTATGGCAAGAAACGAAAATGTCGTGTGAACAATTTTGCAATTTTTGGATAAAAGAAATTTTTGTTATCATAATTGTTGAGAACTTAGCAGCTTAATTTAATTTTGTCCCCTTAAATATATATGTGCAGTGTTCGACATATTTAAAAAAATGTTTGATGCTGTGGCTTCGTCGGCGTCATAATTCATTTATTTTTAATTCAACGCATGCAACGCTCTAGATATAGCAAGCATAATAAAAAGCAGCTTTATAATATTTATAGTAACAAAAATGCCGTGTATAACATGCCTTATCTCGACTTTTCATACATAATTTGTGTGCGAGAGTCGTTATGCGCCGGGAGATACGTTTCAACTCCACATTTTGGTTCTCGCAAAAAGTTTTAGGGAAAATATACAAATATTTGAACTGTACTTAGCAATAGTACTCAATGACCTATAGAAATGAAGGAACTTTTTATAAACTTTCTGTCTAAGGAGTGTATTAACATTTTTGAATTGTGTTTCAAAATTGTATTCGTCCGTAGAATTGACGTTAAATATTCTTGAAACTGTTGGTCATACAAACTTTTTAGGTAATTACTCCTTTTAATACCTGAAAAATTCGGATAAAAAATGTACGCTATTATTATTAACATTATTAACAACTTTACACAATTAGAACCTATGTATTGTACTTGGCAGCAGTAGTCGAGTTGGAACGGACGTAGTGCCCCACTACTCGTTCGAAACGCAGCGAGAATCACGGGTTCGAACCCACCGCCTGTCTGTTCACTGTTAGTTCATTGTCATTGTCACATTGTGCCCGGTGCATGGCAACAGGCTCGCCACCTGTTACATGCGGACTTAACATATTTGGCGAAATGTGGGTGTCTCCTCTGCCTAACCCTTCGGGGGAAAAGGAGTGATGTTTTGTTATTTATTGTACTTGTATACCAGAAGTAATAAATGCAGGTATAGTTTTCCATTTTAATTACAGCAACAACAGAAATACTCACAGCAAACTTTCTTGTAACAAACTAATTAAATAGTAATTGCAACAATCTTGTTACGATCATTGTCATTGCTGCTATAAAACCCTTCATAAAATCAGTATAAAAGTACTGGAATTAAGGGAAATGAAAGGGTTTTAAATTTCTTACCCTTTCGAGAGGGTTTAAATGCTTCCACGATTTTACATTTTAGAACCTGATGACCAATCTTACTCGTAGTATTAAGTTGAGGAATTTAGCTCGAATTCTTTGAAAAAAAAAAGCATGTTTTGTCATCATGGTCTTTAAATACTTTGATAGGGCCAATATTTATCATTTTTTATGACATTTATTAAGCTAGTATGTATTTATTGATACAAGTATAAAAATATGTATAGATAATTCTATAAAGTGGAATCATAATAAACCGATGCGTAAAACGTTTTTAAAATCTGTTTGAACGTTTTTAATCATATGTTAGATGATGTTTGAATACATGTTACTAAATGAAAATCACAAATTAAGAGAGACAAAGCAAGCAAAAGAGCTCCTGTAAGAAAACTGTAACATTCAGCATTCATATTTAATTTTGCAAGAGGAGCCACTTTCACTTATTGCTTGTTGGATCTGTCTGTTCGTAATTTTTGTAGTATTTTGTTCTTGCCACAGATACTGAGTGGAAAATTAAATGTCATTGCTTGAAAGAATAGGATTTTTGATTATTTCCTAAGCAAGCAGTACTGAGGTTTTGACTTTATATCGCTGGGATGTTTTAATAGGCTAGTTGACTCATATCAAAAGTAATGAAAATAATGTGCCATTCACATAGTATTTAGTAGAAGGGTCCGAAATATACCAAGTTCAATAAATATAAATAAGGGATTGCTGTAGAAATTCAATTTAAATATGTTTTATTTTTACCTATGCCAAAAACTCTATCCACCATGTTTGTGAAATTAGTTGAGTAACGCTTCATGTCAACAATTACTACGCATGTTCAAAATCCCTCAAACGCCAGTCGCAACCAATCAAGCATATCTGTCGGCTATGTCACGCATGCGTTCAATACGCTACAATAATCGTGACACTGCGGCACAGATAATTCAAAGACCGAAGGACCGAAGGCGTTTTTGACATTTAAGCAAAAACGTAGTTTATAATTTATAATTTACTGTGATAAAGGCTTCAGAAAAATATTGTATTATTTTTTATGGTGATGGCTATCAATCATTTGGGGCCCAATAAAAAAATGGATCAACTAGCCTATTATAAAGATTTTATTTTTTTTATACTGGCATTACAATTTATAGAGTATAGTGTTAACTTGGGAAATGAATTATCAAAGAGGAAGCGTCAAAATCACACCAATGCACAATGGAAAAGAGTTCAATAAAGACTTCGTTTGGATGAAAATATTGGGTCCTTACCAATGAAATTGGTGTTTTTATTCTTTCTTAGTATTTTGTTTGTAACTATTAAGATTCAGAGTATTCCTAAAAAATATATACCTCGTCTAAAAATAGACTATATTTTTGAGCTCTTTTGATTTGTTTTGATAATTTGTTGTAAGTTTAATTGTGTTAAAATTGGACACGGAGACAACTCTTTTTAAGGGCCTCCCGAATACATCATTTTATTTGCATTCACTTAAAAACGATAAATAATTTTTATGAAGTGTGATATTACACATATTACTAAAGCTTGTCTAATGATACATGCCAAATATCTCTGGATTTGTCGTTGTGAAGAAAACTGATAAAATGTTAGTATGGAAAATGCAGAATTCCACAAAATCTCCATACAAAACACCAATTTCATAGGTAAAGACCTAATATTATGAGTAGAGAACACATTCTATGTCTCATGTAACCAGAGTTCTAGAAATGGTTTCCGAAAGACCTTTTGATCGAAAGTTACGCTGCGTCTTAGTTAGTAGACGAAGTTACCTAGATTTAATAAACCTTTTAGTATTACGAAAGGCAAAAACGCTTAGTTCAACAGTAAAATCGCACTTAAACTTGTCTAAATAGAGCACTGTCAAATTTTTATTTTCACAAAGTTTTACTTAAGTGCTTTTTCCTTCCGTCTAGAGATAAGAATGTGAGCGGGAAAAGTTATATAAGATGATGCGTAGATATAGGTTGGCGAGTGTGAGAAGGTAATAAAATAGGAAGAAATAATATTTAATAAGGTTAACATTATTTATTTGTAGGATAATTTTATTATATTGTAGAATAAATGAAAACCATATCTGGCGAAAGGTGAGTGTTTAACACCTTCGCCTACCCCTTCGGAGAAAGAGGCGTGATGATATGTTTATGTATGGGGGGAATCCATCATTTTATCGAAATTTCTTTCAACGATTTTCATTACCCATAAAACGAATCGCAGAATTATTTTTTCAATGTTCAACAAATCCTAGAATTAGGTTACATCGCATTTTCGTTTCCTCGAATACTTATTATCTACAAACACAGGTCATCGTTATTTCTTTTCATGTTTTATACATTTTATCGAAATATTGGTACATAGATGTTTTGTTACCTATATTTTTGATTCAACGTTAGTTTCAGTTTGCAAAACAATTGAAACATCATCAATGTATTTTTAGAATAAAAAAGGTATTTGAATCGACTCAGTTAACCCCGACACCACGTCGTCTTATCTGCCCTACCCCCAGAGAGTGTAATATAAAATCGCGTAGGCGCGGGGAGGCGAGGCGGCCCGCGAGCAGAGGAGCAGGTGGTTTTAATGACCGCCGCCACGGCCGAGGAGGTGGCCAGCAAGCCAAAGCTGCGGTGGTGGGCGAAAACGATCTGCGACGATAAGGACGCGTGGGACCGCCGGAGCCCCGCAGCGCCGGGGCCGTGACAGAAGCCATACATGCTGCATGCTTGCTTGCAAGCTGCATGCTTGTTTGGTTGCTAAATGTCTGCTTGCATGCTGCATGCTGAGGAGCTCGGTGGCGTAGTGATTAGTATGCTTTGGCTTTCGATTGAAAACAAAGCTACCTTCGCCATGGTCAGGCCGTGGATGGGTGAACAAAACTTAGCGATCTCGAGCTCCTCCGTGCTTCGGAAGGCACATTAAGCCGTTGGTCCCGGTCGCTACTGCAACTGTGTCCATGAGGAAGGCCTGTGCCCAGCAGTGGGACGTATATAGGCTGAGGACAATGCTGCATGCTTGCTTTACATGCAGCATGTATATTTTGATTTTTTTAGGAAACTTTTTTCGGTGATATAAAACAGCGATGAATAACTGTTCGATGAATTGAAAAACTTTTAATAAAAAATCGTGGAATAGTTTTCGGTAAAATGAAAATCTATATCAAAAAAATATGTATTCTGATAGACACCCTTATAACGGTAATATTATGTATACAGTATTGTAACTCGGCCGTAATCTTAAGATGGATACCTACAGCCGCGCGGTACGTAATCATGCAGTGGAGCTGCCCGCATCCATCATTTTAATTAAATTTGCCTATTTTGTGTTTCCTTTTAGTTTTGTGATCGTGAATATACTTTGAATGCTGTTCGTCACTGCGGCACAGTCGCGACTATTTGCACCCGGAGCGCACCCCCAGATCGAGGCGCGTAGGTATAACTCGAGTTTCGACCGTTTGTATGGAGTTAAAATACTGTATACATAATATCCTTATGTATGCTTATGTTGTTTGAAGAAATATTTATGAAACAATCCCGTTCTGATCGTAAAAAAACGTAATTATGTCAAATTCTTAATCTAGTCGATCTCTGTCGAGTTTATTGAATAAAAAAATATTCTCTTTGTCATTGTGAAAACAAATTTTCTATAATATTAAAGCGATCAAATTACTCTTGAAAGTATTGGATTAACAAACAATATTATCTTACAACTTATTTACCTATTTTTGATTTACAAGCAAAACAAACAATTATTGTTTTTCAAATCTGATTAACGTTTATTGATTTTATTTATCCTGTTTGCTGATTTTGCATCTTTTTATAAAACCATTCAATTCATAAAATGCTACGTGCTACGAGCATCTACGATATCCGCTTGACGTATACGAGTAGCTATTGTAATTGCATAGAAAAGTAAACTTATAATATAAAATGTTAAAGTGAATGTACACTTACCGGCAAAATTAACTGGCCACGTTCAATGCCGCTACTTTTGTGTACACGTTAAGGAACGATGAGGTGAATATTTTTGTAATGTGGGGAGTTTTCCACGAAAATAACAACGTTTTAACTCGTATTTTTAGCCACTGTCCGGGATTTTATGCTGTTTATTGAAATAGTCGATTTCTTTTTCGCATTAAATGTGTTCCTGTTTGTAACTTCATTGGTTTTTTATAACTTTTTGCGTATTATATTTTAAATTTCAGCCTATCTTTGCGTTAGTAATTGAAACTTAAAAAAATATGAAATTTTTGTTGAAAATTCAATTTAGTGTTCATAATTTTTCCCCACAATAAAAATTTATTTCTGAAACATGATTGATTTATTACTAAATTGTAGCCAAACCCATTTTATAGATAATATTGGGTCCTTACCTATGAAATTGGTGATTTTTTTTCCCTCTTAGTATTTTGTCTGTAACTATTAAGATTCAGATTATTCCTAAAAAATAATTACCTTGTCTAAAAATAGACTATATTTTTGAGCTCTTTTGATTTGTTTTGATAATTTTTTGTAAGTTTAATTGTGTTAAAATTGAACACGGAGACAACTCTTTTTAAGTGCTTCCCGAATACATCATTTTATTTGCATTCATTTAAAAACGATAAATAATTTTTATGAAGTGTGATATTACACATATTACTAAAGCTTGTCTAATGATAGATGCCAAATATTATTATCTCTGGATTATTCGTTGTGAAGAAAACTGAAAAAAATTTAGTATGGAAAATGCAGAATTCCCCAAAATTATATCCAAACATACAAAACACAAATTTGATAGGTAAGCCCCTAATATAATAATTGCATATCATTTAACGCATTAAAAAAACGTGAAAATCAAGGTTGCCGGTTAATTTGCCGGTGAGTGAAGTTGTGAATGACAAAATAACTGACTAAGTGCGCAATAGTTTATATCATTCCATTATTAAGAAATAATATTGCAAAATTTATGGCACAGATGGAATACTGTGCGATATTAGATATCTCCTTTTGTGGTCGCCTAGGTTACAAAGGGAAATTGTTGTCCGAACTCACGAGTTATCTTAGGTAAGTGGTTTCGGGTGTACGATATCACTATCATAGTTTCTAATATATCGAATGCAATAATATTTAATGAAATTGTTTGCCTGGAACAATAGCTAAGATTTATGTAGTGTATTTCCTTTCTAAATGGCTCTTAGATTATATATTATGGCAACTCTTTTGTATGGAACGAAGTCATTTTGATTCTTATTTTAGAAAGAAAGAAAGAATGAAAGAGAGACAAAAAAATATTGAACAAGAGCTACATTTTCTTAAAACTAAACATACAATAATGGCCAATTAGGACGCAACCTCAGCTTGTGCGACAACAGCTCACACTGTTGCAGCGCTGCTATAAGGCCTATTAAGGGTTAAAACAAAACAAACATTTGAGTTTATCAAGATAAATCTTAATAACTTACATATCATTTTAATAGCTGAATGGGCTTTGTTCCCTTTGCCTTCCTAACACGCGTGTTTTAGTAAGGCGGTGATATTGTAGCATGATGTTCATGACTTAATTATTCTCTTTTTTCTGGCGTTGTCACTCTAGGTGTGGTCGGCAAAACATGATCACCTCTTCTATTCAAGACACTGATCTGCTCTGCATACCTACTCTTTAGGCTGCGTTTCCACCAGAGATATGCGTGATGTGTTTGTAAATAACCAATAGAATCGCTTTCTTAACCTCACCTCAGTCAGCTCAGCTCCTGTGGAAACGGCTCAGCGGAGCTAGATTTTTGTGCATACAAAACAAGCGAGGGATGTGTACGGGGGATGTGTGCGAGGGATGTGTACGGGGGATGTGTACGAGGGATGTGCGCGAGGGATATGTGTTGAGAAAGATGTGTTGCGAGGCGGCAGGCGTTCGCGTTACTCCGCTCCACTACACCGCACCCCCGTCGACACATCACACACAGCTTCACAGCGTTGCAACGCATCCTCGCACCAAACATTAATGCGCATTTCCACCACTCCGCTACATTTTCTCGTAGGCACATTTCCATCGCACATCTCTGGTGGAAAGGCAGCCTTAAGGTGGCCATATCTGTGGTCCCCCTGGGTCCCCCGGTGTTGGCTACAGATCTGGCCATAGACACATTGTAGGTAGTATACTTTTTGTTACATTTATGTTTTCTTCAATTTTCGTCTGATATTTTTTTCTTGCCAATTTTTGTCGTTGTCTCTTTTATTGCAAATTTAAAACTGTTAGAAGAAAGCTCGGTTCATTATTTATTTCCGATACCTAACACCCGGGCTCGAATATCAGGGGGCAGATGTTTGTATGATAAATACAAAAGCTAATTTTTCCGTCATTGAGTTTTACAATCTTTATAAAGGTACTGTTGCATCCTAATTATTGATTTTGTTATGTTGTTTTGCATATTAAATTCGAACGGTTAATTAGTGACAGTTTCTGTAGGTAGACTGTAAATTATCGTAAGATTCTTAGTTATAATTATTAATCCAGTGAGGGTAGTTTGGTATTATTCGTTGATGCCTCTCGCTGGAGCGCTACGCGCCAGTGCGGTCGGAACGAAGACGCGAACGCAACGCGCACCGAATTGTTGTTGCTCCGTACAAATCGAACATTTTGAAAATCGTCTTATTATAGTGCCGTGTTCATTATTTTCCTTGGACTACCAAATATCGCCACTATCTGGAGTTGCCGGCGCTGACAGGCGTAACTCCTGGTCGCAGCAAACTGGTGAGTAGGCTTTCAGCGTTTTATGCAGAAATACTTTCACTGGAATCTCCTTTCGCCTTAGATTTTATTGTTGTCAAAAATTCCTAACGCGTCCCGATCGCGAGGCGCGTACATTTGTTCCATCGAGCCGGTTCCTTCATATGACGAAACAGTTAACCTGCCTCGTCATAGGAAGTGATTTATGAATCATTCGGTTATAGATACTATCGAACTGTCGCTAATTAGCTATCGTTATTCTACGTATAATTTAATAATCACTCGGATTATTAAGCTATATATATATATTTCGTTATTTCGTGTGGAGATTTTAATCACTCGGATTATAATCACCACTTATATTATACTGTAGCCATTTTGTCGCGTTGTCGGAGCGTTCTCATATTTGTATCCATTCGCATCTCGATATATTTGCAACATTTCGCTAATTAAAATAATGCAGATAGATTCTTATTTTTAACAAATTCGGAATTTATTTATATTTGATAAATAATAGTAACTAATACAAATAAAAAATAAAAAAATTACGTTGCATATCGTACGACCAAATTGAAAGCTTGAGTTTATTTATTAGATATTAATATTAATAAAAACTTTGTATCAGTCTCGCTCGCAAATATTTTCGTTCGCCGTTCTCGAGCGAATTCATACTTAGTTGCTTTATAATATTTTGTTGTCGTTGTAATGCTATTTCCCCGTGAATATTGATAACGGAACTTGCATAGTTATAAAAATAGTATCGTAAATGTTTGAATTGAAATTGCTATTATTGAATATTACTAATTATTATCTTCGTTCTTATTGCATTATCAATCATACAGTCCATTACGTTATTTAATTAAATCGTTATTACAAATAAATAATCACGATGCCGAAAACTGTGGCTCGTCGTAATTTAGAATTAAAGCGTGACATTGCAATTAAACGTATCGATGAATGTTTGTCAGCGGCTTTACAGGCACAAGGGGATAAGTCGCGCTTACCAATTTTTTTGTCACGGTACAGTCGGCTTGAAAATTATTGTACTAGTTTTGAAACTCAACATTTTAAAATTTGCTCAGAAATAACTGAAACGTCAGAATTAGATGAGGAAGATATTGTTCGTCAAGATGTAGATAACAAATATTTTCATATAATTGAAATTTACTCGACACTAACATCCAATCCGGGTTCAAGTGGTACTAACTTTGCTTGTAGTTCAGATTTATCAGTCAAGCTGCCTAGATTAAATTTGTTACATTTTAACGGTGACATAACAACATGGGGTACCTTTTTCGATATGTACAACACCATGGTTCACCAAAATAAAAAATTGTCTAATATTGAAAGGTTTTCAATTTTGATATCACTTCTTTCGGGCGAGCCTTTGCAGCTATTAAAGGGTTTTCCACTTTCGGAAAACAATTATTTAGATGCATACGCAGCTTTGATAAATCGTTATCAGTGTACGAGAAAGCTGGCCTTCCGGCATTGGGATGAACTACAAAAGGTGTCGTTGAAATCCAATTCTCCTCGCGAGTTACGTCGCCTCGTGGATACATTTAAGGAAAACATTGCTGTTCTCAAGAATTTAAAATTGCCAGTCATGAATTGGGATTTTCCTTTGTTTTATTTGTTGATAAATAAACTCGATACTGATACAAGACGTCGTTTCGAGCTGCAAAATGAGGATAAAGACATCCCCTCGTTTGAATCCCTCCTAGAGTATTTGAATAAGGCAGGCCAGGCACTCGAGCTTGCCGAGCCGGAGCCGAGCGCCGTCCGCTCGCGTGCCGCGCCTCGCGCTTCGTCCACGGAGCCCGCGCATCATCGTGGTGTTGCGCACTCGTTAGCTGCGCCGCCGCCGCGCCCGCGCAACTATGCACTCCCTAGTGCTACGAAGTCGTTCATAGTAAACTCTCAATCAAAATCTATTACTAACTCGTGTATTTTGTGTAAATCGAATCACACTTTGTCGAATTGCCCCACTTATCGTACCTTTACCCCAAACGATCGTTTTACTGTCGTCAAAGAAAATAATCTTTGTATTAATTGCCTCAATCGAGGTCATGCAATTAAATCGTGTACATCGAAAGGTCGTTGCTTCAAATGTAATATGGCTCATCATACAACCTTACATTTTGAAAATAATCGTAACGCCGCATCACCTATTCACAATCATGGTGTAACAGCAGATGTTAACACTTCTTCGGTTCCTCCTCGTGTCGTTTCGCCTAACATTCGTGTCGCTTCGGATGGTGACTCATCACCATCACCTATAGTAGGCTCCACATCGTCAAGGGGACAGTCAACTATTAACTTAGTGGCTGGATCTGATCCTGCCCCTCATGCTTCGCTTCTCGCTACAGCATCAGTCGAAGTGTTGGACGGCTTCAACACTTATCGTCGTATTCGTATTGTTATTGATAGCGGTAGTCAATCGAACTTTATCACTCAAAAATGTGCAAATCGTCTTGGCCTAGTTTTAAAGAAAACTATAGCGTGTATCGAAGGTATAGGACAGTCGTCATCTCTCGCAACAAATTCTACTGAATTTAACATGCGTTGTGGTGACAGCTCTCCTAACCTTAAGGTTCAATCTGTCGTCCTACCCAAAATATGTAGTCAAATGCCAGCTGATAGGATTGACATCGCTCAGCTTTCGCATCTTCGTCATATTGAATTAGCCGACCCTTATTTCAATGTGCCTGCGCATGTCGATGCGCTAGTAGGCGTTGATATATTTTGTAAAATATTCTTAGGTGAACGCATAAACTACGGGCCTGATGGACCCGTGGCGTTCAAAACTAAACTTGGTTGGGTAGTTATGGGAAAGGTTTCATGTACCTCATCTTTTACAAATTCGTCATTGCTTTGCACTCTAGACAGCTTAGATTTGCAAATTCGTAAGTTTTGGGAGATTGACGAACTTCCAAAATCTTTACCACTGAGTGAAGAGGAGACTCAATGCGAACGTATATTTGCTACGACGCATACTCGTACTGTCGATGGAAGGTACACAGTTCGATTACCTTTCAAGTCACCAAAGCCAGACTTGGGGGATTCGCATACCCTTGCATATCGGCGTTTACTGTCTCTCGAGAAACGGCTTGCTCGAAATCCTCAACTTCGTGAGGAGTACAATAACTTCATGCGGGATTACCTCGAGGCTGGACACATGGAGGTGGTTAATCAGCCACGCACGGAGCTGACTTACTATATCCCGCACCATTGCGTTATCAACCCTAGTAGCACGACCACTAAACTTCGCGTGGTGTTCGATGCCACGGCAAAGCCAGCCAATGGACCTTCGCTCAATGAACAATTACTTATTGGTCCGAAGCTCCAATCGGACATAACATCAATTCTTCTTCGTTTTCGATTACATGCGTTCGTTTTTACTGCTGATATTCGGCAAATGTATCGCCAAATATTGATCGCAATCTCCGATCGTGACTATCAGCGCATATTGTTTCGTTTTTCGCCCGATGAACCTATACAGGAATTTCGTCTCAATACGGTTACATACGGAATGTCGTCATCCAGTTACTTAGCACTTCGAACCATCTTACAAGTAGCGCAAGATGAGGGAAAGCATAGCCCCCTTGCTGTCTCAGCGCTGTCCAATGACGTGTACGTCGACGACGTGGTAACGGGAATGGACTCATTAGACTCGGCTCGCGAGCTTATGCGTCAAATCACCTCCGTCCTCGAGAAGGGTTGCTTTGAACTGAGAAAGTGGTCAAGCAATTGTTCTTCTCTGTTGGACGCTATTCCTTTTGATCATCGATATGATAAATCGCTTTCGTTTGATTCTGAATCCTGCACAGCGGTCAAGGTTCTCGGTTTGGAGTGGAACCCTATCAAGGATGGATTCTCATTTACTGTTACGTCCTTGCATGAACAATGCACAAAGCGACAAATCCTATCGGAGTTGGCTCGTATCTTCGATCCTATTGGATTTTTAACTCCTATCACTTTCGCATTCAAATGTATAATCCAAAACCTATGGTGTCTCGGTTTAGATTGGGATGATGTCGCACCTGATAGTATCACTCAACGTTGGTCTCGATATCGGTCAGAGTTTGGTTCCTTATCGTCTGTCGTCATTCCTCGCTTTGTTCCCGCACCAAATTCTACCGATCTACAACTTCATGGCTTTTGTGACGCCTCCGAATCAGGCTACGCCGCTGTCATATATTTTCGCATTCGTCACAATGACAATCGTGTAACCACCCATTTCGTTATCGCTCGTTCCAAGGTTGCTCCCGTGCGAAAGATTTCCATCCCACGCTTGGAGCTATGTGCTGCTGTGCTCTTAGCAGATCTAGTGGCCCACGTTCAGCGCATTTTTGATAGTAAACATCACTTCAATAGCATTTATTGTTGGTCAGACTCGACAGTTACACTGTCTTGGCTGAAATCCCCATCGTCTCGTTGGAAGACTTACGTCAGTAACCGTGTAAGTCGCATTCACGGGAAGGTTCCTCCTCACTACTGGCATCATGTTCGCTCGCAAAGTAACCCTGCAGACTGTGCATCACGCGGTCTTAGTATCCTTGAGCTTATCGACCACTCGCTATGGTGGGCGGGCCCATCTTGGCTCGTAGAAGAATCTGAAAATTGGCCACTAGCTTCTCCTTGCATCGAAGAACCCTCAGACGCGATCGTAGAACAAAGAACTATAGGGCTTTCTCTCTTTGTTGCTGTCGAGAAGTTTTATGATTTCTTGAATAGATATTCGAGCCTTAACAAGATTCAACGCATTGTAGGTTATATTCATCGTTTCGCTTATAATTGTCGCAATCCGAATAATCGCAGATCTGGACACCTTATCGCCTTGGAGTTGAAAATTTCGTTATTATCACTCGTAAAAATAGCACAGTATTCGACCTTTTCCACAGAAATGCAAATATTAAAGAGTGCAAAAGGTGGACCTTTATCGAAACCGTTACAAAAATTACAACCCTTCATCGACGAAGACGGTTTACTCAGGGTGGGCGGTCGATTGTCACATTCCAATCTTGACTACGACGGTAAACATCCTTTGTTATTACCTCGTCAACATCGTCTCACATCGCTTATCATTAATCAAATTCATAAAGATAATTATCATCCTGGACTTCGTACTCTTAGTTTTTTACTTGCACAAAACTTTTGGATCCTCTCGTCCCGTCGCGCTATTCGCCATGAGTTATCAAAGTGCATGAGATGTTATCGTACCAATCCAAGGCCTGTGATACCTCGAATGGCAGACCTTCCTAAACTTCGCGTTTCACAAATAAAGCCATTTTCATGTGTCGGCATAGATTTCGCTGGTCCCTTCTCCACCTACGTTCTCCGTCATCGTGGAGCTCGGACATTTAAAACTTACGTTTGCTTATTCATATGCTTCGCGACTAAAGCGGTACATATAGAAATTGTTGTTGGTCTTACTACCGACGCTTTCCTCGGCGCTCTCCGCCGATTCATTGCTCGTCGTGGTCGATGCTCTCGTATCCACTGTGATCGAGGCACAAATTTTGTCGGTGCCTACAACGTCTTATTACCTCTTGTAAAACAAGCGACCGCCACTGAGGCAATAGAATTTTCGTTCAACCCCCCAGCCGCCTCCCATTTTGGGGGCCTCTGGGAGGCCAATATAAAATCGTTTAAAACGCATCTCGCTCGTGTCATCGGAAATCAAATCTTAACATATGAGGAGTTTTTGACTGTTGCTACTCAAATCGAGGGCTTGTTGAATTCGCGTCCGTTGTGCGAAATGGGGTCCGATCCCAATGATTTTACGGTATTGACACCCGGACATTTTCTTACCTTGGAACCACTGACATCGCTTCCAGAATCTGATGTGTCGTCTGCCAATCTCACTTGCTTAAATCGCTGGCAGCTAGTGCAAAGGCTCCATCAAGACTTCTGGAAGCGGTGGCATGTAGAGTACTTGCATACATTGAATCAACGCGCGAAATGGCATATCGATGCCTCAGAACCTAAACTCGGAACACTTGTCTTGATTAAAGATGAACAACTCAAGCCTCTCAATTGGTCGCTCGGTCGAATAGTTGAAATGCATCGTGGTAAGGATGGCATATCTCGTGTCGCCACCATCAAGACGCAGACAGGTTTTCTACAAAGACCATTAGTAAAACTCTGTCCGCTTCCCTTAGAAAACTAATTTCCTTTGAAAATAACTTAGTTTAATCGAGTAGTTATAATTTAGTGTAGTTTAGTGTAAAATGCGTTGCATTTTGGTGGGCGGAATGTTGCATCCTAATTATTGATTTTGTTATGTTGTTTTGCATATTAAATTCGAACGGTTAATTAGTGACAGTTTCTGTAGGTAGACTGTAAATTATCGTAAGATTCTTAGTTATAATTATTAATCCAGTGAGGGTAGTTTGGTATTATTCGTTGATGCCTCTCGCTGGAGCGCTACGCGCCAGTGCGGTCGGAACGAAGACGCGAACGCAACGCGCACCGAATTGTTGTTGCTCCGTACAAATCGAACATTTTGAAAATCGTCTTATTATAGTGCCGTGTTCATTATTTTCCTTGGACTACCAAATATCGCCACTATCTGGAGTTGCCGGCGCTGACAGGCGTAACTCCTGGTCGCAGCAAACTGGTGAGTAGGCTTTCAGCGTTTTATGCAGAAATACTTTCACTGGAATCTCCTTTCGCCTTAGATTTTATTGTTGTCAAAAATTCCTAACGCGTCCCGATCGCGAGGCGCGTACAGGTACTAAATCTAATTCATGATATTAATATAATTATTTCATCTATGGAGACTGAACATATCTGGCGAAATCTGGGTTTTTAACACCTCTGCCAACCCTTTGGGGAAAAGAGGCGTGATGATAATAATATATTGTTGTTGTTGTAGGATATTACAATTATTATATACTATATTTATCGTCACCTAGTATCCATAACACAAGCGCATAAACTGCATTCTTTGGGAGGTAGTGTACTTTTTCTGTGCTTTCGGCTTGAAGATAACAATCCTCTTCAATTCCATATCACGTCCATATGTTCCTTCTCTTTTACACTGCGCACCTATGCTAGTTAAAAACAACCTGACTACATTATTAAAGCTTCAATGAAATATATAATTTAGCTTCAATACTTCGAAATCCAATAAATCACTTAAAAACCAACAATACTAGCGCTTGTAATGTAAACGCTAAAATGATGAAAAATTTTAACAACACAAAGTATTCAAATCAAAGGTATTTACAAAAAATCAACATCCTACCGATATCGAGTTTAAAATCAACAGCCTAAAATATCTTAAGCTTGATAGTCCATATTAAAAACAAAATACAAACGATTTAATCGTTAAAGTTCCAACATTTCTCATGTGCTCAAATATTTATTTAATTTCAATGGATATTAAGTACATTTTTCCGTTAAAAAACTATTCTATCAAAATGTTAGGATTGGTAGGACAGTGACCTGTCGAAAGTAATCCAGTTAGTGGAACTGATCCATGACTCGACACGTCCATCAATCAAGCCTTCCATGCCGGCTTACAGGACCGAATCAGGAAATGAAAAAGTTAAAATCTGTTACGTCAAGTGACCACCACACCTGAGCTGACAATGCAATAAAAAATAATTTGACCACCTCCATGGTCGAGTGGTCTGTACGCCGGTCTCAAGTCGTCGACATCTCGAGAGGTTCTTTGATCGAATCCGGTTGGGACAAATATCTGTGTGATGAGTATATGTATTATATATCTGTATATATATTGTATATATATTATATATTCTTCTTCAAATAAATATTCATATTTATATGTATTTTGTCTATTAAATACCCTACATCCGTCATCTAGTATCTAGAATACAAGCAGCATTAGTTGCTTAAAATGGGGCTAGTTGAACGGTGTGAATGTCTGAAGATATATATTTAAGTATTTATTTTTTATTTTTAAAGGTTTTTGAGAACACTATGACTACCGGTTTGGATAAACGGTACCATCATCCTCGAAAAAGTAGGCACAGAAGATCTCACCCACTTCTTGTAGGCACAGACATGATGATTTTGTACCAAGCCCTTGTACCTCTGTTAAATTGATAACGACATTCCATTGAGATTAAGCCATTTAAAACTTGGTTTCACTTTACTAAGGCGTACCTATTATGAAATTTACCTGTATTGAGTTCACAAAAGCCAAATTATTTTAATACATAAATTACGTTAGGGTTTCCTTGATAATAAATTAACCTTTACAACAGTATTATGATTAATGATGCTCATATATCTTTCGAGAATGTTGACATTTTGTCTCCTGGCACGTTGTAGGTGACGGAAAGATTATTCTGATTTACATAACAAACAGATTTGATGTGCAAAATGCAATTCCATAGGGATGAAATTCAATTACAGTTTTCGGAATCCTATCCGTCCTTGAGTAAGTTTAGATACAGGAATTTTACGGATCACTGACGACACTGGCGTAGAGACGTAATAAAGGGACCCTTAAGTTCCTAATTGGGTTCATTGCCTTTGGAAACGCGAGTATTTCGTTCCCTTGTGTGTTTGTGCCTGAAAAAATGTTTAAAGTAGGCCTTTATTTTGTCTAGATATCTGATCTTATTTTTTGGATAAAGTATTTTGTCGGTTTATTTGATTTCAATTTAGGGCAGTGGTGTGAGTTTGGTATAATTAATTAAAATGTTGGGTATTCGAGTGTTCGTTGCGTGATCGACGGACAAGATATGACACGAAGTGCTTTAGTTTTGATTGGAATGTCAGGGGAACATGATACAGTGTCGTTCATGCTGTGGTGAAATACGGTGCTTCAAAATACTGTCGATAAGTAAATTTTGTAAGAAGGAAGTTACGTAACTAAATACACAAAATTAAAAAAAGACAATTAATAATTTAAGCAGTATAGATGCAACAAAATACAAGTCGGTTAATAATATACAACCAAATGTATATTTTATGTAAATAACCTTAAAACTGCACAATAGCCAAGATGTAAGTCCAAGAAAATATCATTCTTGAATACGAAATACGAAATTGCGCTAAAAGGAGGGCAACCCTTTTGTAATATTCAACAAGGGAAGGAATGGCTTAGGATTCTTTAAAAACGGTAATAAATTGGACGCATAGCATTACCGTTATTTGCTGGGTCATGATTAATTATGCCACTTATATAAAAGTGTCACCTCGACTGTAATGTCGGGTGGAGATTTTAATTTTAGCATGAAACATTATTGTAATAAAAACACCTGAAATATTAGATTTCTTATGCAAATGTTTTTATTTTTGGCTTGGTTTTTTTTGCAAAGTAATACGAGAACTATGTAATGATTAAAAATATTAAAATTCTGATAGAGATAGAGTAGAGAGAACACAGATGAAAAGGGATATCCCACTAAAATTGACGTATCAGTGTATGGGTGGTATAGCTGCTAATTAAAATCATTGTCTTAAGGATCACAGTGCTCCTTGGACACTGCCTACCCCTTCGGGGATTGAAGGCGTGATTGTATGTATGAAATCATTGTTTATGGTGTCATCATTTTAGAAGACGTAATTAAGATATTTCGTTGCAATTTTAAAGGAGACGAAACGTTTGAACTACAACAACTCTTGAAATGAAAAATAACAAAGTAATGATAATGAAATCTAATTGACAAAATTTTACTAGAGGGTGTCTACAACCCATAAGCAGAAATCCATTATAGAGCTTAGCTGGTAAACAAGCTTACGGGTGAGGAGTTACTGTGGCTTAAAGACGTTCATAAGATACAAACACCGTTCTGCCAACGAAACAGTTTCTTTTCTTGAAGCTCTGATCTTGTTACTATTTTTATCCTGATTTATTCCTACTAAACAGACATTATATTAACAGTATTCACCTGAGTTGTGTAGCATTGTATAAATATAATCTGTGCTCGACAGCAATGTTCATCGGTCGCGAGTTATTTAAGCGGAACGCGGCAGACCGTCATACATTATTCAGCGTCGAGCTTACATCGGGCTTCTACACTTCGTATCATATACGTATGAGATTTTCCCATTATTATATTACAGTATTTCAAACCAATACCACTGGAATTTCAAAATCGTCATTTTTCCGTTTTAATTTCAGACGATTGACAAATAGGTGGCCTGGAAGAGATTAATTTAAAAAAACAAGCCACAATCTGAATATTTTCATATGCATTTTTAATTTTTATGTAATAAAAATGGTTATACAAGTGGAGAGGATCCATAATCAATCATTTAGGAGAGAGTGGAGGAGGTGGACATGTTGCACTTATTCCAAATAGAATTGGGAATAGAGCAGGAGAAAGCACAATGTTGAAATAAATAAAAAAATAGAAACTAAAGGCAGTTTCATAGGTACTCTGGCCGCCAGCGCCACGCGTACGCACTTACATTTACACGGAGCTACTAACAACGCTTCATTCCTTGAGAGCTTGAATACAAAGTGAAATGTCCGTAAGTACAAAGTAGCCTTTTACAGCCACCTTTATTTAAAACCACTCCCATTTTTAAGCTGGTAAGAGCCACGGTGCAATAATTTTCATAATGAAATAACAGTCAATTCATCCCATAGCGTCCCACTCAAAACTACGGTCACTTAAAGTGGAACAAAACAAACTGTATAAACCAGCCCGGTATATTTACAAAGAGCACTTCCCGTTTTTTTTTTCCATTCCCCTTGTTTCCTGTGATGAACATTAACCTGTTCAAAAGCTGAAACGACTCCCTCGCTGAACCACTCAAATAAAAGTTTTGTTTTTCGCCACTGAAAAATGCATTCGACCCATTTCGACGCGATCCCACTGTGGACAGCACGTGGTTTTCCGCGAAAGTGTTGGAATTTGTTTTTGTATAATGGCTCACAGAACCTTCTGGTAATGTATTGAACGGGACTCATTGCGCGAACTCTGCACATTTAAGTTTATTGCATTTTTACCTCGCAATGTTATGGGCTAGTTATTACAATCTTTGACATATCGACTTCAGAATTTTAGAGCACCAATTTATAAATGGAAATATTAACGATAGCTTCATTGAAATTTAACATAGTTTAGGAAGTTAAGTGAGACATAAAGGCTTTGACAACAGCTACCATAGCACAGCTGATTTATTAACATAATTTTGTATGACTATAAAAAGAGACTGTCAAAAGAGAAAAAAGAAAAATAAGTCTTGATATTTAATTTATAATTTGTTAAAATTATTAACTTGTTTAATACTTGTAAAACATGAGTAAATTATATTATGGTAAAGTCCAATGCTACTAGTTTTTGCCATGACGGCGTATAAATTCATTTAACAACCACATGTGATATCATATTATTGAAAATAATAATATAAAATATTATTATTTTCAATATAAAGTAAATAATAAATAGTTAATATAAAGGTGCAGGAAAAAAAATAGATAACTGTATTTTTTTTCCAATGCATTTTAGATTGTTATTATGTAATTGTGTGAACATTAGATAAATAGGTTGTTTAAAATCTATAACAATTACCTACATTCCCATTTGTTCCATGCTTAGCTAGATATATTCTACCCCGATTTGGTAACATATTGGCCGACAGGGAATACTAATCCACACATGTTCGCAGGATAGTGACTTGCTCAATAATTTCATCAAAAACCATACATATGTATAGATAAGTTATATATTTACGAAAAATTGCGCGCGGCGTGTAAACGCATTATTAAAATTACATGGCTATCATTTTGCTGTAGTCATATTTTTTAATCTAACATAATGAAAAGGACGCAAGATCTTAAAATTAGATGAAAATAAATTTTATACGATATATTTTATTTACTTACTGATTTGTTCGACTTATTTATTGTCACAAATCTAGAACATTTTTATTTCCTTTAATCTAGTGTATAGCCACACTAGATTATAAGAAAAAACAATGCATGCTTCATTCGATAATTTTTTTCGCATGAAGATTGCTGTAGTAATACAGTGGATTCGATAACAAAGTGGTTTTTGCAAGCATCAACATCCCTCACAAAATTTAGAGTTTATCGTAAGCTACCCTATTTAGAATCACACCAATTGCGGACAAACCCTAATGTTACGGTGCACCTCAACTGGTGTAGTTGTTTGACACAAAATTTCCCACAATATTATCCGCACCCGGTCGACCCTTAGCCGGGCAAACCTCCGAATAAATATAACGTTGCAAAGGGTTTCTTTGCCCAAAACGGAGCTCGTAATCATTATAGTGACTTCATGCCACACGAAAAGACACTCTCCCACTATCAATATAAGCGATAGTTTCATCTGTATGGGTTTAAAGAGATGATAGTGCTAACAAGGGCCGCCGCTTCGCAGTGT
Source organism: Parapoynx stratiotata (assembly GCA_910589355.1). Lineage (NCBI taxonomy): Eukaryota > Metazoa > Arthropoda > Insecta > Lepidoptera > Crambidae > Parapoynx > Parapoynx stratiotata. The sequence continues at coordinate 6,772,105 of OU342466.1, forward strand.
TTACGCTCAAACGGTAGAATGAAAACAAACATGCAGTCTTTGGTTCGACACTACACTCGATAGGTGTTTGTTGAAAAATATCGAAAAATGTTTGCTATGACGGTCGGGTGCAAATCGGCAAATAATATTTAAAAGGAAGCTTTAATGCAAAAATATTATGTATAATCAATCTCCTTCATACCAGAATTAGTTGGAGCTTACTTTATTTTTGTGTACCAAGATAATTATTTAACTACTATTTTCGAACCACAGCACGTACTCATTTCTCAAACTACATAATCAAAACTGATCTCATACAATCAAAATAAACATACCGCATGAGGAACAATTGAGATACCGACCGCATATAAAATCATATTTATGTTATCTTGAATATTTTATAACTCGTGCATGTGACGTTTCCATTACAAGCACGCGTTTCCCTTCCGCAAATGGGTAGAACTTGTTCATTTCACATAAAAGGCACGGAAATTGTTTTTGCAGATTAAAATTGACACATCTATTTAAAGGTAAATGAGTATTTATACCAGCGATAGCCATGTCGCCGGCTAGTTCCCATACTGTAAGTTATCATTGAAACGATCTTAACTTTTTTATCTAAACATTTTTTATTTAATTTTTTTCTGCTAGGGACGCTTTTTACGTTTCCCATATAAATTGATGGTCTTAACGCAATTAAAAAAGTTAAAACATTAACGTTAGATGACATGAATTCAGACGAGACAATCATAAATGCTGATACTGGGGCAACTGTATCAGCAATAAAACGGGTTTTTTACAATTATAACTTGCTTACTTAAAATAATACTATCAACCCATCTCGTCCCTTGTGTATCGTAAAAGGCGAGTAACGGACTTAGAACTGCTCAACCATCCAATAGCTCATAGCGGCGACGGGCTCACCACCTGTCACGCTGGGTGCAGTCACTGCTTGGTGAAGCGCGGACTATGGGAATAGACTGCTTTTGCAGTGCTCTTGCCTAGTCTCTGGCTAACCCTTAGGGGATAATATTCGTGATTATACATATGTATGTATGTATAACTTACTGGGGTACAGTTACCAGATTTTCTTACACTGTACCCTTATCAGTTTAATTTACTTTAAAATATCAGGTGAGATTTGTGTGCTAACTTCCTTACCTGGCCACTCGGAGAGTTAAACAAAGACTCATTAATATTAATTGCAACAACATCATCACGCCTCTTTCCCCGAAGGGGTAGGCCAAGATGTTAAACACCTACATTTCGCCAGGTCCCCATGTAACAGGGGGCGAGCCTGTTGTTATGCACCGGGCACAATGTGAGGCTAGCGATAGTCACAATGAACGATACATATGTTTTAATAGTAGTTTAGTTTTTAGTTTAAGGATTCATTTTGCTACAATTTCGAGTAAGAAATTAGGCACGTTTTATTGTAGTTGACCTACATTTATCTAAGTTATTGACGTAATCAGAAAACTCAGTAAATATCTCGTCCGAAAAAACTTTTCGTGCAAGTCTAAGGGCGTCTTGCAGGAAATTTAAATCAAAAAGTTAAACTAGTGTTAGTATTTTTTTGACAATTTTACTATGGCTAAAATTTCAACAAATGACAAAATGTAGTGTTGAATCTCGATTTAAATTTCCTGCAAGAGGCCCTAAAAGCTTGAATATTATTTTAAACTTACTTGGATTAACGGCATGGCCCTCATCCACCGCATTCATCGAGAGCTGAAGGAGCACCAGCAACGTTGCTGATAACTGAAAAAAGAAAAAAAATGCTTAAAGAACATCACAGTTGGCGCCTGGAAGATTGACCAAACATGTGATTCGGCCAATGTTTGGCTACTAAGGCCCAATTGCACGATCGCGAGTTAGAGCCTAACCCAGGGTTTGCCCATATATTTGCCCCAGGGTTAGGTGCTAACTCTCGAACGCGCAATTGGGCCTTAGAGTCCAGTTGCAATCCCAGAGAGGTGGTATTTTCAGGCCTATCGTTTCCTGATCTGTGCTTGGTTTTCCAATAGCCATTTTCGTGCTAATAATTTTACTTCCAATTAGACAAACATAATATTCATAAAAAAGCTTGTGTTACCGTTTTAAAACGGAAACAAAAAAGTTTTGAATGTTTTGTCGGAACGGATGCATCGGTACTGTGTTCGATGTGGCGTTCGTTTAGTCCACGGTATTTCAGCCTCGCGTGTGTATGTCACCTGAATTTCAATGCATTCTCGCATTCAAACAATTTTTGTAGTTTAGCTGGATGACATTTTAAAAACAATATACACCTAGGTAGTGACATTCAGAAAAGCAATTTTCATATGGATGATTTTATTAGTTCAGCAAATATTTGGTCCGATATGTTCTCAATTCTTCAGCGCTATGATATCAGCAATAAATTCGAGTATTGTGGAAAAAGTAATGGCGATTATCTGAACATTTAGAATCATATCCATTATATGAACAACCTTTTTGTTATTTTTGCATTTTCATTTGTCTGTTTCATTTCAAAACTTTCTATCTATTCTGAGTACATGAAGCAAAATGCGGACTCGTATACTCTTTTATAACGAAATAAGTATTGTTTTTTTACAAAACTAAAAGGACACAAAAGTAGATTCAAATTGCTATAAAGGGACTTGTCAAATAACAATAAAAAAACCTCATAATTTAGTATTCTATCACAAACTTTGTGGCAGTTACTTTAATTATACAGTTACTTTAGTTTTATATATCTCCAGTCTATTCTTGCACCTTAAACCGTCTCTTAAATTTTAAAACATTGTACACTAAAAACTCTCAGGTACAGTGCATCTACAAAATTGCATTAAAATTTCTCTTTGTGCACAGCACACTCGAGCACAATGAAAAATTAAATTTATATTCACTAAACCCCGACTTAAGAGCAGTTTTTTTCAATGAATAATCTTCAATGTTTATGTAGTCCGCACCGCATTTCACCGCCTAGGCAAAGTGGGGCTTCTCAATTTATTTAGTCACCTAAATTTTGCAAGAAATTTTATGTGCTAGTTTCATGCTCCAAGGAAATTTCCACATTGAATTTTTGAGTAGTAATGTAGTTTGTGCTTATTTAAATGCAAAACAATGTCAGATGGTTATTCTTGATTTCATTTACACATACACGCACACACACACACGCACACACACACACACACATGAGGAGTATGGGCGAAAACACCACCACGCACCATGGCGAAAGTAGCTTTGCTTTTGTTGTCGAAAGCCAAAGCGTACTAACCCCTACGCCACCGAGCTCCTCCATTCATTTTATTAATTCTATAGATTTTATTCATTCCAAAATATTTGAAAGTTACAAAATTTTTACGCTCGTACATTGATTTTTGTCATACAGGTGAGGGATGAGCGCCCCTCTCAACAATTCTCGATACGGCCCTACAACTACCAGCGGCAAGCACTCTGCCCGCCAGAAATCGCTGTGATCCATGGTTCCGAAGATCCCTCACGGGCTTCGCGTGGCTCGTAGCTCCCTGGGACTCTATAATAGAGTGACGGGGCAGCATCAAGCACCCCTGGTGTAAATTATTATTGTACAAAACTGAACTTTTTAGTTACGTTTAGAATGTCAATTTGAATGGAATACGTGTTACACGTCCCTAGCGGATTTTTATTTTCATATTGGGATGGCAAAGGGAACTAAGCCTATACAGCCATGTCTGAGGTATTTTTTTGTCTTCAGTATTTGCATTGGAATGCAAGTATAATATATTTCAATGCGTCTTGGAAGAGTTTGGCGCCAAATGATCGACGGTATAAATAAAAATCACGTCCGCCATAGTAAAAAGCCTCTAAAACTTCCCGGAATGTAGTTAATTTTACGCTTTCCAAAGAAGTTGACTTTCTTATTCTTTTACACTGATAACTTGTACTAGGGGTATTGAACACCCGAGTCTCTGGCTCTAGCAGCAGATCGGAAGCACATGGGTAGCGCAGGGTCATTAATTAATGAGATCCTTGGGAGGCCTACGAGTATGTTCAGCAGCAAACGAGGATAATATAGAGTAGTTTGTATGTCACTTTGCTACCATATTTTTCCGTAAATAATATCAATACTTGTTACAAAATACATGGGCATTGTTTTGCATTACTAACCTTAAGTGATTAATTATAGATACCGGTTCATTAAAATGTATTTTATTGTTAATATGTTGTTAATTAACATTGTGAGGAATTTGGTATATTTTTTTAGATTGCCGTTTAATTTACATTCATTTCAAGATGATTCAGCGACTAAAATATTACTCGCTCATAATAATACGGAGGTACCTATAAGATATTCAGAAACAATTTATAACAGCAACTATTTTTTTCTTTGTTCTTAACCAATAATTTTCGAAAATCTATTTGAATAAGTGAATTGAAATGAAAAAAGTATTATCCGTTATCTCACTCAGTTCATATAAGAAGAAAACATTATAATGGAATATACGCTAATCAGTTAAGTCATAATGGATTTATTAGCAATCACTTAATTATCACATTTTTAAAGTAAAAAATAAAACAAGTTGTTAAAGCATAGTTAAAATTGTCAAAATGAAAACAGTACTAAATATATTTAGAACCAATAAAGTTTTGAACATACAACATAATTATAGCTCTTATGGTAAGGGCCTAATTAAAAGCAATGAGGAAGATTTTTTTTTAAACAACAGAAATGCCTTGACTTCTAATGAGCAATTTAGAGACCAATCAAATGTTCGCTTTCAATACAGAAAGGTAAAAAAGGAAAATATGAAAATATATTAATGGTAATTCGATTTAAAATATTGAAGCTTATAGAAAAAAAAAATGTTCTTTGTTGTCATAAAATTAAATTAAAGCCTGCGACGGCAATGACATATAATTATCATCTCGCGTATATTAAACTCCGAAGGCCTAAACAAAGGTATTAGAATAAGTATTTCAGTAGAGAGCGAGCTATGAAATACCACAGTTGACAACATCAGTAAACAGAAATTAAAAACAATACATCATAAAAATCATCGTTAGGTAGGAAAAATCTTGTAAGAGCTTACAATAACTGCTGAAAATGTTACCCGCAACCACAAATATTGTAAAGACAGGAAATAAATTGAATATTTCGTATTCGACCGCATGCAAATAAAATACACACATCTGAAAATTTCAACGACGACGCACGAAGTATATGAATGCCGGAAATATTTTATCTTGGCCATTTTTACTAGGACAAGTTAGTTCTAAACAAACTTCCGGGCTGTGGCAAGAGTGCTAGAATTCAGCGCAGCTGGTAACTCATATTGTAGTTGTATTTTTAAATAAACTACGTAGTTTCTGAGGTTAAACTGTCGTTAAATAAACTATCACTAATTTAAATTAGTCTCCAAAACAAATAGTATCTATTACTAAATGGTATTCTATGCTTCAGCACTGCAAAGTGCAGGCAAGACTGGGCACATATATTTAGTGACATATGGCGTCGTCGCAATCTAGTGCGGGTTGGGTGCATCCACAACGTATAGGTGTGTCAACTAAACGACAGTTTGATTTACGGTACAATAGATTCTCTGCGGCTTACTTGCTCAAAGTACCTTATGACATTTGACGGGAGTGTTGGAAACATCAGCAGATGTATTTGGATATTCTGGCGTTCCCACAGATATAAACAACGACTGGTTAGGTTTTACTTTGTACTATCCATTGTTTACATGCGCATCTCGTGAAAGCTTTACAATTTTGATCTTTTAGGAGTTTAGTAAGACTATTATTTAAGAGAGGAATATTAGAAGCTCCATTGTAATAAAGTACAGCTGAATCTGAATCATTTCCAAAAGGTTTGAAAAAATATACCAACTGTAATCATCTCATTGCTGTTAATTAGGCCAGTGCATCTGAGTCTGATTAAAAAAGCCACTAGTTATCAGAACTGGCAGTGTCTTCCCATTAATCCGCAGACTTATTCCGAGACAAAGTTAAATGGGGGATTTAAATACGGGGAAGCATTATTAAAGTTTCTAGACGGAAAGCGTTAATATCCTGCGGTTCCCTTCTGCTTTATGAGCCTCGTATTTGTGTAGGGTGATTTGATTTCGCAAAATGATCCTTGACAATGACTGTTTGGTGAACCCTTTATTAACTAATTACATTTACTTTTTTTTAGTTTAAAAAAACCACACATGTAAAGTACGTCTCAATCCAAGTTGCCAAAAAGGTAAACAAAACAAAGGTAATGTTTCAACTCTAAAATGTTTTGTGATGATGATGACCTACAGTCAGGTAATTGAAATCAATTGAAACGGACAACAATTGCTACCGTTAATTATATTTACGTGCCAATGTCCATGTAAAAAGTGTGATTATTAAATAAAAAATTCGGTATGTCGGCTTTTTGTTTACCTTTTTGGCAACTCGGACGTACTATACGAAATACGCATCAAACAGGTCCTTTTTATTTCTTTTTATTTTAATATCATTTTATTAATCAACATAGAATAAGAGCATCTATTTTAATTCACATTTTATATCGTTTATCGTTAAAGCAGTAGACAATATTCCTTGCTCATTGTCTGTCATTTATGAGTTTGCCTGTTATTATGTCTTCATTGTACGTCTATTCACTCATGTGAGCCGTAGCTTCTTCCCGGTTAATTATAAGTGTCGCATACGGCTCCCCATAGGCGCATCTACACAGAATGTTTGGCGAATGATGTATAAGTTCCTAGTCTCTAAAGGCCATACGTCAATCCACAACTAATTGAGATGAAGCGTTACAGACTCGCGACATATCGATCGGTACACTAAAACCATTACTATCATTTAATTAATTAGAATCAGTACATTTGAATGTACTATTGACGAACTAAACAGCACTGGAGTCAATTTCTAACTCAGACGTGATAACCATTAATTTAATCCCACAGTATGACTTAGCTGATAGAGTAGCAATCAATGTGAGAAATATCAAAGGTAACTCGATAATCTTTGCTTTGATTTGCGCAATGCCGGCACTTAGAGTAATTTATGTTACACGTGTTAAACTTACTCGTGAAGTACGTAGCGAACTTGAATTTTATTACACTGAATATTTTATGCTCGTATAACGAGTATTGAAATTATTTTATATGAAAGTGATATTCTGATATTCTGGCTGATATGAATATTTAATATACTACACAAATACAGTATACATACAGTAAACAGTACAGTATACAGTACTGCAGTTAATAGTACAAAAGAAATAAGATAATGAGCACGCAATATTCAATGTACAAAACGATACAAAAATATAATTATAATGGTAAAAGTCTGCAAACAAAACTCTCATTTACTAACTCGCAGATATTCTCTCAGTCTAGTTCAATTTGTTTTGAAATTTTAGCACATTTGGGTAACAATACATAAAAGATTATAGACAAGAATAGTTCATCTTAAACGTGCAATCTCAAATATATTTTAATCTAGTTTTAGTGGTACTCTGAACCAGACGCCGTGTTTTAATTAAAGCAGGGTACGAAACGTAATGCCGTAAAAACGACGATTTTCAAGGAATCTGAGCTGAGTCGTGATGGGATGGACCCCCCAAATGAGGGATACAACAACGAGAAAGGTTGCTTGTTTATCTAAACAACTGAAAAAGCTCGCTGTAATCGGGCGCTACTCGAATAATAGTGGTGATTTGTTAAATTCAACAGAACAATGTGTGGATGTTGTGAGCCATGAGAGCACGCTCGGTTGGATACGGGTAATCGAGTTGAATGAAATGAATTTAAAATTTAGTGCTTTTGATAAACATAATCTTATGAAATTTGAGTTCATCAACTTTTTTACGCTGATTTAACGAACTGTTTTTATAACAGGTATCTTTAAAAAAAAGTCATAAGACTGTCCAAAAATATATGTCCGTCTTCAGCCTATATACGTCTCGCTGCTGGGCACAGCCTTCCTCATGGAAAAACCCATGAGGAGAATGGGCCGTAACACCACCACGCTGGCCCTATTCGGGTTGGTGGGTAGAAACGGTCACAAATGCGACCGGGACCAACGGCTTAACGTGCCTTCTGAAGCACGAAGGAGCTCGAGATCACAAAGTCTTGGTCGCTCATCCACGGCCTGACCATGGCGAAGGTAGCTTTGTTTTCGATCGAAGCCAAAGTGCACTGACCACTACGCCACCGAGCTCCTGTGCTCTGACATCATAAGACGTAAAAGTACGTTTTTAATAGATCATTAATAAATACTTGATAACGAAGTTAGAATTAATGTGACAGTTGGCACGAAAGCATAAGAAGAAGACTTAAGAAAGCTGGAATAAGGGCGTTCGTACCAGCAAGAGGGTCTCTTCTTAACACAGGTGATCGTGTACCTCGTAACAACTTTGCTCGCTTTCGTCATAATTGGAATGACAATGTTTGGAGAAAAGTATTGTTCACTGACGAGTACTGGACTTGCCTCAAACCAGATGATGGAAGGGTCAAAGTGTGGAGATCAGGGGAAAGATATGCTCAGTGTAACATTGTCGGAAGAGAACCTTACGGTGGAGTGTCAGTGATGGTATGGACGATATTTGTTTAGGAGCACGTACGGAGCTACACATGGAGGAAAATGGATTTCTGACAGCGGCACAATTCAAAATGCATATCTTAGAACAAATTGTAATGCATTTCCGTAGTTTTAAGAAGATAATTTAGTTGTAATGCTCGACCCCACTGCTGGTATAGTTTTGGGATATCTTCAATATTGAAGTTTTTGAATGGCCAGCCCACTCACTACACCTTAACCCGATAGAGCATATCTGGGATAAGCTGGAAAGAAAAATTAAACAACGAACGCCAGCAGTAACCAACTTAAGACAACTCAAAAGGCCACAAAGATTTATTGACGATTTAATAAAAAGTATGCCCAGGCGGGTGGAGGTACTTTTGACAGCAAGAGAGGCTAACACTAGATACCTACTGAATGTGCCTGCGTGTACTTATGTTGCATAACATTACAGAAGAAATTACCCATTTGATAAGGTTTTGTCCTTCAATATGATACGAAGAGAGTTACTCGTATCAGTTTCCTCACATTACAACAATTAGAGAATACTGTCAATAATTTTTTTATTTTTTCAGCGAATTTTAAGTCTTTTATTTAAGAAGTTTAATTTAACTAAGGGTCTTTTGGTCAAGTTGACCAGTAGGATGAAATATGAACCAATGGCGAAAACGTATTATGTCGTGATATGATTAGTAAAATGGCGGCTGGCGGCACAGATGTATATTGCTTCGAATTTTCATCGCAAATTTAACAATTTGTCGAGCTAACGTCATTCATTTTGCGTTTCTATTGACGCTATTGGTCTAGATTTTACGGTGCTTATTTATACGGATCAAAAAACTCACGCTAAGCAGACTATTTTTAGAGAAACTCTTGCCCACTAAAAGTGAGTAAATCTAGTGTGGTCATGTCTGTGGCACACAACGTAAGTGGCTAACTGAATTAGGTCAACGAAACTCATTCTGCTGTGTTTACGTTATGGAAATACTGAATGTAAACATTTTGTGTTAAGCAGGAAGAGGTTTTAAACAAAGAACTAGTTTACGTCACAAAATATAAAAGTAAAAGCAGGTGCCTTTTACTTTTATATTTTGTGACGTAAACTAGTTTTTGATGTTTGTGTATTTTATATATTAACTCTTCTTTAAAAACAGGTAAATAAGGGTGGTTTCATAGCCACACCGGCCGCCAGCGCCGGCCACGTTCACGCCCGCTTCTACATCAAATTATCGAAATTTTTATGAGTGATTGCTCTGAAACGTCCCAAAAAAACAAGCTCGGTTCCACCTTCGACCTTATCATCACTTAACATCGGGCTTAACGAAGAACAAGAGCTTGCCTGTCGCTTCGTAAGACTTATCTGTAGCCACATAGCGTTGAATACTGTATCCAATTACATATAGATCGAAAAAAATTAAGGAGAGTGCAAATAATACTTCTTGGTTAGAGAGATGTTTGCAATGGCAACATTGAGCAACAGCCACGCCAAGACCACAAATTCTGGTTCCCTATCCAAGGCCCGACAATGGCGAAGGTTTCATTGTTTTGAATACCGAAACCAAAGCGTTCGGACCACTACATCACCAAGCTTATGTTAAACAAGTTTCTATTGTAATATCAGTAAATCAGTCTACATTGTCTGAACATAATATATAATTATATACCATGTGAAGTAGTAGACCAATGCGCGTATTCCAAATTACTAACATTAACAGGAACAACGAGCAATCGTTAGTTTTAATGATGTTGTAACTCGCGTTATTAGTTGTCGTCTGTTGTCTAGTAGAGTTTATCTAGTACCATTTGCTGTCATGTTGACGGTTACCTAACATGCATTAGGAATATATAGATAGATAGATAGATAAAATTCTTTATTGCAACAAACGAAAACACAGAAATATAGTAATGAATATGAATATACCATTTTGTTTTGTAATGAATATACTATTTTGTATTACAATCAATACAATAAATATGAAGATTTTTAAATTAAACTCACTTTCTAAGCATCCTGACTTTAATATTTATGTGACTGCAATACCTAATAAAATAGTTCCACGGATTTTTTACGTATTTCTACGACAATGTAGGTTCATCGCAATATAGTTCTTGAAGCGTGTAAAGGTTGGAATCACATTGATGCGATTACCCCATTATAATACAATGAATAATAAATATAATTTTCTTTTCGATAATAACATATTCATAGAAATTATATTTCCCTTTTTCTGTTTGAGTTGGGAGTGGAAAACCATTATAATTGGAAAATGTCCGCTCTAGCTTTAACCACGTTTATTTTGACTTACTTTCTTGTTTGTCTCTTTGCCTCTTTGCCTCTCTGTCTCTCTGGCTCTGTTGTTTTTTTGTAACTCAATTTGGAGGTACATCCGGACTAGCTAACGGGGGAATCATTAGGAATAGTTCAGAACTCGATGACAATGCAACTTACAACTACTTTCAACTTTATACTTGCACTTTCAGGTCGAAATTTTAACAACTTTCAGGATCTGTATGGAGAGACCAGCGCCATCTATCACCAATCAATATGGCGTTGTGCGTAGTTAAAAAAAAATAACAATATTAGACTAAAAATCTAAAAGTACTACGTTTTTAAAAACATCAAAATAATAATAAACAAACATGGGGCCGAATGAGGGGTTACTCAAAAGGTGGGCGCCCACCTTTGTATCTTTTACTTTGTAACATTTTAGATTTTTAATCTAATTCTTAACTATAATTTTACACCAAGTATTTTTACTGCCTTACCTTTCTTGATACTTAAATAAATATACTTAGTTTTCTAGATACTTAATTATATATAGCATTATTACGTAGTTGCTAAAATAAATGTCCGAATAGTCCCAATATTGTTATTGTGAAACATGTTGATATCAGCATGTTTTGTAAAACAGCAAATACAACAAACTTACGCTCGTAAATTTAGCGAACGAATTCAAGCAATAAAAACCAAGCAAACTGCTTGTCAGTAAATGGTAAAGTGATGGCAGCATATGAACAATCTGGCTCACAAAATTCAGGAGAACAATGAAAACTTGTGATTTTAAAGAACACGACGTAAAGCGAATAAACTGATATTATGAACTTTACTCGTGAAACATGATTTAAAGGATATTACCACCCAATAACGATAAACAGATCTTGTAATGATAATATTATGAATCGTGGTATAGATTTATGTTATAGATGTTATATTTAAGTTATGTTTTCTGTTATTTATTCATAAAAACGAAATTATTTAACCTTTGTTGTCAACACATCTGCCTCAGATAAAGGAGTAATGTAACGTAAATGTATGAAAGTTTTGTAAGGAACGTTTCATAGGTATGCTGTCCGCCAGCGCTGACCAACAGAGCGGGCGAGAATTCCATACATTTTGACGTAAGGCGCGCGCGTGTGGCTGTGAAACGATGATACAAGAGATACCTAATCTCTTGTAATTGAAAGAGCGCGCGCGTGGCGAGCGTTGGCGGCCACCCACCTGGGAAACCAACCTAAATTCTAACAAAAACCCAATTTTGTGGGTACTCGTTTTATTTTGCAAGCAAATCAAAATTTTATAAGCACTCAAAAAAAATTATAAAAGTTTTTATTTCAGTGCAATAAAAAAACATTAAAAGCGTTCCGAGTCAAAAGGATTGCCGTTTAAATAAATTCGAGCTCACGACAAATTCAGTTTACTTAGTTGATAAATGTATTTAACTAAGTTTGTAGTTTAAGCTTGTAATACGTCCACGTGCAATGTAAATCTTCATTATATCATCCCTACGTCATAGGGCAGTACTCAAGGGCGCTGAAAACTAATAACTGTCACTTGGAGCCAAGGTGGCGTACACTGGCGGTAATATAATCAGTTAGGGCCGATAAGTTTTATCGAGAAAATAGTATTGGAAAATTGAGCTGACAGTTGAGGTTGGAGAATTAAGCCTTAAGATTAATGGTATAGGAATCTCTCAAAGTTCTAGAATACCTGAATTACTAGCTAGTAATTTAACAATTGATGATTGAGGACCTCGGTGGCGTAATGGTTAGTACGCTTTGGCTTTCGATATCGAAAACACCTTCGCCATGGTCAGGCCGTGGATGGGTGACCAAATCTTTGTAATCTTGATCTCCTCTGTGCTTCGGAAGACACGTTAAGCCGTTGAACCCGCTATTACAACCGTTTCTTCCCACTAACCCGCATTGGGCCAGTGCCCATACTTCTGGGTCTCTCCATTAGAAAGGTCTGTCCCCAGAAGTGGGACGTATATAAGGTGAGTTCGAGTCGTTCAAGGGCGACAGATCTTGTAATGCTTGGAGTTCCTCTAAAAGAATGGTTCAATAATGAGGTTCGAAATAGAACCAAAGTCATGAACATAACTAAAAGAGTCAAATTATTTAAGTAGCAACGGAAGTGATATACAAAACGTAGAAGTCCTGGCCTTCGAGGCTGTACCCAAGCTGTGTAATAAAAAGAAATTCAGTAAAATAATTCATGTTATAATGTTTGAATTATGAACTCAGACTCGAACTCATAATGACATACTTTTTAACACAGATGATAAAAAAGAAAATTTAAAAATGGAAACAGTAACATAATGACCATTATGCAATAGGTTGGGCTCATTATGCAACACTTATTTTTCTTAAAAACGCACATAACTATGGCATAAATATCCAGACAGCCAACAATAAATAAAATTTATATTTTTTTTTTGTTTTTTATTTCTTTGAATAATGAGTGTAGATAAAGTAGTGTATGTAACTGCGCATAACTCGGTATTAAAACACTCGCGTGATACTATAGAAATGCTCGCCAAGGCTCGTTTTTTAAAAACCCGCTCGTGTTTTAATAACCTATATTATGTGACAGTTACATAAACTACTATTGCAATAAAAGCATATTCGGCCGTTTTTCTTTTATCACCTATTAGAAAGCAAACATTAAAAATTTCAAGACATGATTTGCTCAAGGTGATAGTATAGTTATACAAGCCATAACGTTACTTTGAATTTAATTCTGTAATAAGTAATTCGGAATAAAGAAAAAAGCAATAAAGTATTGAGTATTGAGTAATAATTTTCAGAATTCCAAAAGACATTCATATTACACTAAGTAGGTACTAGGTCCATAGAATAACCTCTCAATAACCACGAAACGAGATACAATAGAAACACTTAATGTACACGAACACTGGCGTTCGCTACGCCTTCATGGGGATATCTCATCAACTGACAATTTGTAGACACAATAGAATCAATTCATTCTGAAACAGGATTAGTGTCAGTCCAATAGTAAGATTAAAGGCAATAATCTAACTATACGTATATATATTTGAAGCAAAAACTAAGATATTATCTCTTAAAAATCTTTATCTTTAAACTGTATTTAAAATCTTGCCGCCTACTACTTGTGCAAAATTCTCCAAATAATTCGTTTTATGTAATGCAGGCCTTGAAGATAACAAACAAAGAACACCATAAATTGTCTCTGGTAAGCTGCATTGTAAGTAATAAGCTATTTGTTAAATAACAAAGGTTGCCTCCTCGTAAATTAAGTACGAATATTAGGACATTACGCAATAATGGGTATATATCTTGAGAGAACTTTGTTGAAATAAATACAGTTATTCAAGTTACTTTCAACGCCGTTTTCACTGAAAACGCCTACATTGTTGAGAGTTTTTTAAAGAAGAAAATGGGTTGAATTAGTTTGTAGAAAGTCGTGTTACTTCATGGATGTGAGATGTAGGCAAGTATTCTGCAAAAGATTTATAACAAGGTAGAATATTATAGATAAGTGAGTATTAAGGCAACCGATTGGTTAAATAGTTTGCCTGCTGACTAGGCCTGTAGACGCGTGGATAGAATCGTTTAAAAACTACACGTGTTATCTCGCTCATGTCCGCCGCGCTATTCACTACAATATGGATGCGAACGGCGCGGTTACATATTATATTTGCAACATCACACACATTCTTTCGACGATTCGACGACCTCCGTGGTCGAGTGGTCTGTATGCCGGTCTCAAGGCGTCGCCATCTCGAGAGGTTCTGGGTTCGATCCCCAGTGGGGGCAAATGTTTGGGTGATGAATTTTCAGGCATTTGTTCTCCAGTCTTGGATGTTTATATATATTTCTATATATTCTGGTTATTTATATGTATTTATCTATTAAATATATTTATCCGTCATCTAGTGTCCGTAACACAAGCAGCATTAGTTGCTTAAAATGGGGCTAGTTGATAGGTGTGAATGTCTGAGGATATTATTATTATTATTATTATTATTCTCGCCACCGCGCTAAGCTTGCAGTGTTGCGGCGTCTAGCCTCTTTACAGACAGGACATAGACGACTGGAGCATGGCTGACGGACACTGACGCTAGACATCACTGGGTGAAAAAAGAGACGACCGACGACTATAACAGTGCTAAAATAAAGTAATATTTTATCAAGACAACAAGAGGGATTTTGTCGTAAATAAAAGAATATTTATATGAAAACCCGTGTTTGTTCTAGATGTCGTCTGTCACTGTCTTGATGTAAAAAGTAAAAGTACGTCATTCAGTGCTGTCGTCGTCACTCATAGAGTCAACCATGCAGGTTGGACGCAACATGCAGTGTGGTTGCATACAGCAAATAATAATTATAAATATACCTAATAATACCTTCTGTGGTTTGCTAGTAATAAATGACATAATGAATGTCCTTTACGTGTAAATATAATTTGTGTATATAGGTAGTTTGTGATTGTGAATATCGCTTTATGCTGTCTGTATGTATTCTTAGATCTATAAACCTACGCAACGAATTTTCATACGTTTTAAGGAGTTAAAGTGATTAATGAGATAGCTTTATAATAATATGTATAAAATGCACCTGTGGGAAGGGTGGCTCGCTATTATTTTTCAAAGCAAATAATTCTAGATGTATCTTGGCAGAACATAGGCGCGAAAAATAGGTACCGTCGTACAAACAGTCCAAAAATTCTTCCATAATAAATTCATATACTATGAGTGGAATACCTACTTGCTTTTATAATAATGGTCACCCTTTTTCTTAATTACCATGCAACACAGATTCTCTATGTAATTCATTATAATTACAATTTACTCGTTATATTTTTTGTAACATAATAGGGTGCAATAATTTTATTTGGTTTATGGGAAACCCCGTTACTGCCAGCAAATCCGCTAGAAAAAATGTGGTAGTACGTAAGTAATATTTAAAAAAAATCAAAGATATTAAAATAATACTTTCTTATTTATGTTTTGTATTGAAATGTAGGAACTATAATATTTCTTAATTATGCCTAACTTCAACTAAAATAATAATTGTATTTCGTAACAAATTAGTTAACAAAGCCCTTACAATACTTTTAAAGCTATGTTATTTGTTTATTTATTGATCTAAATGTACCGTTTAATTCTTTTCTTGACAATACCTTACATAAAATATTAATGTAGGTCACATCTACGTCTGAATTTGATTACCTTACATCAACCTTTTAAAATCAATCTCGAAGGATTGGAACGACGTGTTCCAATATCCGAAATTCTTACTTTGCCGGTAACATTTCGGGGCTGAACTCAAGTGACCCTTAGAGGACGTCACATATCTTCTCGAGTACAGGAGCCAATTTATCATGGTTGTGAGGAGACGCTGGCCAAACACGGCCATAAACGAAGCTGAGGTAATGGCTTATGACGCAGGGGATTTATAGGTCCACCAACAATTTCAACTCTGCAGATATTTCATCGAACTTTTGGTCGAAATAATAGGTGGTGTAATATTAAATACATTTGTACAAAGATATTTGGAAATAACAGTAATTTATTGTTTTGATTTAGGATTTAAACATGCTCTTATCTGCTGGACAAGACTACTCGATTTTCATTTTGTATTCATTTTATCTACTAACAACATGAGGAATCAAGGCAAACGCAGCGATCTGTGCATATGGAACCAAAGTTAGAAAATAAACTTTATTTTCACGCTTCTTTCACGACAGACTCTTGGCCTTCGTCTCACAATGATAAGTGACGATCAGGCCAAAGGTAAAAGCGGGCTTCACCTATATTCCTCAACAACTGAAAAACTATCTTACCGCAAACTGCGGAACACAACAATGCTATACAACATTGTTATTATGCCGACAGATTTAGGTAAGACGGTGGTAGCTAGCCAGGCGGGCTTAGAAGTCCTACCACCAACCAAACCAAACAAATCCAAAAGCAGAAAAACTCCTTCTCCCGTAGGGATCGAACCCCAGACCTCCCGATCAACACCCTAACACCCGGTTGTACTGAATCAGGCAGTTCAAATGACTTGAAATATAATAACATGTGTCAAATTCTACTTACATAATGTTATTAAAAATAAATATCATGGCAAAATCCCTAATGAACAAAATGCCTAAATTGAAAATCCCTATCGTTCAACATCCTTAAAATCAATCAGTTAATTGCAATTTACTACTTAAATTGAATTATTATTGGCATTATTGAAATTCATAAAGTCTATAATCAAACATCTGCATTATACTAATACTATTGTTATATATTATCAATAATTTTTGAACTTAAGAGATTTTAAATCGTAGCCGTCCTACCACTATTACAAAGAAAACTTCAATACCTCCAGAAAGTATTTGAGTTTATTTTCAAAATAATAAATTCCATTACGTGGGAAAGGCGTAAAAGCTAATCATTATTAGAAAATTATTCTCAAAGTTTTAGGTATTACGTATTTCGTCCATTAGGGATTTTGAATTTAGGGATTTTCACCCATAACCTGGCAGTATAAGTCAAAATACTATTCTGTTGTTAAGAACATAAAACAAGTTATTTTTTCTTTTATGCATTAAATTTTATTGAATTTCATTTAATTTTATTGAAGAATAGAATAAGCAGCATAATCAATAATTTTCAACGGCTTTCAAAATTAAACATTCATATTTCTTACAAAGCAGAATCTAAAGGGTGCAGAATCTAATTTGTCTCCAACTCTGAGAGGCAGCACCCAAATAGCTGTAAACGAAGTTGGTTTAAGATGCGATTGGTCAAGATTTAGTGCGTCGTAAAAAACTTTATTTTCCTAATTTATAAATAAGGTCGAAGAATTTAATCAAACCCCTCTACACAAATAGAGAGCAGGAAATCTTCTAAGCATTTTCTATGTATTTGAAGATCGTGTATTGAAAATTGATCACTCTCTAGGTCTCTCTGTCATTAGTAATACGATAAATATTAGCGACATGTTCGCTATAACAATAATGTTTCGTACCGATACATCAATATAACAAAATACTCATTTCAAAAAATTTTGTTTTGACAATATGTTAATTTAATATAATCTTTTATATTATTATTAAAATTAACTAAACGTCATGTCATGAATGGCGAAGCGTGTTTATAGCAACATACAGATTTGACTACAAATTTGTCTTCAGAATGTCGTGTATAGAGCGTTTATACCTAATAAACTATTACTCTCAATAACTTCCAAATAAACTGTAAAGAAAGGTAAATGCACCCTGCTGACTCACCAAGCACCACTTCGTTTCTCTCCTTAGATCATCGTCACCACTTAAGTAGAATTTCACTTATTTTTTAATCTTCCAATTCACTCCGTTAAGTACACACAGTTTAGTGGTTCAAAAAAAACGAGTCAATAATTTTACAAAGTACCTAACAGATAATGTCAAGAAATAATTTAAAAAATCCGTGAATGCAGTGCGAAGGTGGTATACTATGTTTAGTATAATTAGTACTAGCGGTTGCGGTATTCAAGATTTACACTGACATTTTGGCGGTAAGCGTGAGAAAAAGCTGCATGGTAGACTTGTCAGTCCTTCATATGTCATAATGAAAGATTCTTAGACAACTAGCGCGATTCGAGAGAGCATCGAGGAAACACTCTTAAAAACAAATAAAATTCCCCATATCCCTATGTATTGGACATTGTATTTTAAATACTGTAGATATGTAGACGCGTAGCCAGTGAATGTGATCACAACACGAGTAAGCGTAAATAAGAATTTATTAATAAAACGATAGCTAATTCAAATATAATTAACACGAGAATGAAGTATGCTTACAAGAATATTTCTCGAAGCATTTAAACATCTGTTCGTAATCACTCGTGCAATGAACTCTTTTTCTAAGACTGTTATTCGTCTTACACTACGTTTTGTATTCAGCACACCATCACATCAAGCTGAAGTACCTAAGAAGATTTGTACGAATGGATAAATCATTGTAACTAAATGTAAAATATATAAAGCTCAAAATCTCCAACCGAATAAAATTCTTATTGTCTAATAGAATATGTGTCCCTGAAAAATAGTTTTAGTTATTCCAGATCACGTATCTCTTTTAAGCATGAATCTGTAATAGCGTAGGCATATAGTACCTTTTCCAACGATTTAGAGAGGGTTTTTTAGTCACGTAAGACAATTTGAATAAAAGTGCATTAACCAAAATGTATGTAAACGATGTGCATTTTCAAGGCCTGCTTTGAAGACGATATAATATGCAGTGGAAGTCAGCCTGTCAATGAAAATCGTGTTTCACTACTGCAGCTCGCCCGATGCCTCGGTTATGATACTGACAAACCTTACTAGTTGCTATACGTCTCTCTGCAGAGCACAGGATTTCTTTCATAGCATAGAGTATGGTCCGTAACACCCTTACGATGTAGGTACCAATACGAATGGATGTGTAGTAACGTTCGAAGGAACTCGAGATCCCAAAATTTTGTTGGAACGAAACTTCCAACCATGGCGAAAACGACTACGCCAACGAACAATGAAGAAGAACTATTCGCCACTTAACCTCTCAACGATCAGAAAACGAGAATATTTGAAAATCTATTGCCTTTGTTTGGCCAAAAAAAATGTTTTTATTCAAGTATTATAAACATCACTGCTAATCTAAAATAATCATAAATCCACAGACTTTGCGAGGAATAAAGTTCACCAGTCCATATCATACATGTGTTAAGTTTTTTTGTATAATGGAAGAAAAAGTGCCCTGCCTATTTTATAATATATCTAGTGTTTAAGCTGGGACAACGTTTTGAATGAGGCTTTTCCGGTGCACAGCGTGGTTTTCCTTCCTGAAAGCGAAAAGCAGATTCCAGTGTGGATATTAAGTACCACCATTACGTAATCACGATTTCGTTTTGGATCCGAATTTGGATCTACACTGCACAGCAAAGAAAGAGGGTCACTTATAAAATCTTCAATATCTTCCAAAGTACTTGGGCCTAGCTTTATGAGTTAAAGACTAAATAAAATAATATTTATTGTCGTTGTAAATATAAAACGATAATATATGACCAAAAGTGATATTATTAAGAGACTTTAAATTAACAGCAAGTACAAAATACAATTTTTATTTATTAATTTAAAAAATATAAAATTTTGTTATCTTCTACATTAGTGTAAGGTTCACTGATGTAAGGCGTCGTATATAGAATAAGCACAAACTAATTAAGTACCTACTTAAACAAACGTACTCAAACTGCTTAATATTTTATCGTTAAAATACACATGAGCGGATATATTTTTACTATTTTCATCTTCGACAAAACCTTCCATTAAACAAACGAAACACTGATTATATATTATCTTCATGTCCTAAAAATAACAAAAGCGAAATTTTATGCTAGAAGTTATAAAATTACGGGGAGTTATTGAGCTGAAATACTTATCTGAACATTTTTAATTTGGTTTGATTGTTCGCTACGAAGCGATTTTAATGAAAATCTTGTTCTAGTTTTCTGAGATATTTTCCAATGTTTACAAGCTGTTTTGCGTATGGTGACTGTGAGAGCTTTCGTACAGACATAGATTTGAATTAATGCTACTCTGGGCTTGTACCTATTAAATTCTAGATACAGGTCGTGTTGGCTACTAAATCTTCGTTAAGCGACATGTGTCGACCTCTGACTGTGTACTACAGTATTGTAAAATACTTGCCTGTGTAGAGATGTCAGTAAACATCCTCTGAAATACAACACAATACATGCCAGCTTATGCATTTTTCTCACTCAAATATTTTTTCTCACTCTCAATTGTTTTATTTACCTAGCTTCTACTGTAACGACCGAATTTTTTGGAAATTATATAAAAACTTAAAGTAAACTATAAAATGAAAATAAGCTGACGTTGGCGACTTCCAAATTCGAGTGACATTTTTATACTTTTATGGTTCCGTAGTCAACTAGGAACCCTTTTAGTTTCACCAAGTCCGTCTGTCTGTCTGTCCGTCCGCGGATAATCTCGTTTGTTAATCACGCCGACAAAGTGGTAAAATAAAAAATGGAAAAAATCATTTTTTTTTTAAATTAATATTTTCGAAAACACAATTTCTACAAATTAAATGTGTCTTGATTATAATTCATTTTTATTATTATTCAGCTATAAAGTAACTAAAGTATCTAGATTAGGAAAACACAAATTAGTTAACTCTACTAAATAGGTTTTACTGTGTGATCGATTTTGGCGTACCTACCCTTATTTGTTAAATTATAAAGTTCATTTTGTTCTCCGTCTATCATCGAATTACACAATAAATTTTTATCTCTCAGATTATAAAGCAATTTCAAGACTCCTTTATCCGAGCCAAGGTAAAATGAAAAGTGTAGTAGGTAACTGAGGAGTTTCTGTAATAAAAGACTCTTATTAATCTAAACAAAGTCTGTGAAGGAGAATAATTACAACAGAAGTTACATTTTAAATGCTTAATGAAACAGGTGCTACAAGTAGATTATCTGCTCTCTGACTAAAGATTTTCCTTTTTAAATTGTATACTATAGTTATACATATGTGAAGCCATTTGAGGAGCTCGGTGGCGTAGTGGTTAGTACGCTTTGGCTTTCGATCGAAGACAATGCTACCTTCGCCATGGTCAGGGCGTGGATGGGTGACCAAAACTTTGTGAACTCGAGTTCTTCCGTGCTTCGGAAGGCACGTCAAGGCGTTCCGGTCGCTATTGCGAGCGTTTCTACCCACCAACCCGCATTGGGCCGGCGTGGTGGTGCCACGGCCCATACTCCTCGTTTGTTTCTCCATGAGGAAGGCCTAAGCCCAGCATTGGGACGTATATAGGCTGAGGACGATATAAAGCCATATTTAAATCTAGGATAGAAGAGAGATGTTTTCAGTCGAAACTCGAAAACCATAAGAGTTGGCTAAACAAAGCATATTTCCCCATGGTCTCTTCTTGGATGGGTGGCCAAATCTTTGTGATCTCGAGTTCCTCCCTGATTCGGAAGACACATTAGGGCGTTGGTCCCGGACGGTTTTGCAACCGTTTCTACTCACTAATATGCATTACGTCAGCGTGGTGGTGTTATGGCCCATACTCTTCATGTATATGCCGTGCAGTGTATAGATGCTGGAGATACATATGAGGCTGTAATAGCGCTTGAAGGTGGTTTCATAGGTGGCCTGGCCGCCAGCGCTCGCCACGCGCGCCCGCTTATAATTACAAGGGATACCTAACATCGTTTCACAGCCAAACGCGTTCCATTAAGACGAAACGTATGGAAATCTCGCCGGAGCTGTTGGCTAGTGCTGGCGACCAGCGTAGCTATGAAACCACCCTGAATTTCTTATTTATGAAGCTTACTTTTAAAAACATTAATATGTTTTTAAATAAACTCTTTTTTCAACGTCCATACCCTGTAACACAGTTCACCCAATCTTATTCCAAATTATTTTTTTCCTGGTATTTTCCTGACGATATATTTCACAGGCGGCGAATTCCTGTTTCACTTTTGAAAGTTATCCATGTCTCTTGAGGTTAACCAGCAAACTTTACGAATAATTCTCGGGCCTTGAAGTCTTGAGAACTTAAACTAAAATGAATAGTCAGACTGGAACGGCTACTCGATGAGGCCAACGAATTAACTGCATCAAAACATAGTATGAATATTAGCGACAGTTGTATGTTTATCAAAAAGTAAGTAAGAACTCAATTAAAATATACCTGAAGTATAAATGATTTACCATAATTTATTTGTAATTTGACAAACCATCTCGTCAACGCTTTTATTCATTTAAATGTTCTTTATGTAGATATAATAAATTAGTGTCTCATAAATCTAAATAATTTTCTTAATTGATATTTTAAATTGAAGGAGTAATTGATAATCATTAGCCTCGTCACTCAATAACCTTTATATCATAATAGTCGATCTACTATTCAGGCATTATCAATGCATTAAATTAATGTTGCTCAGACACGCCCTAAATTGTATTGTCAGATCACTGAATTTACGCACTGAAATTTTGACGTAATATAGTAAATAATGTTTTTTGATCATAGATATTTGTCAAAGATTACCATAAGATTTGCCTTATGGACATCTTTAAACTTAAGGATGTATTTACTTACATTACAAATGTAAATGTTAGTTAGTACAGAAGAGCAAGAAGATGATAATATTGTCATGTTATATTATTTCAAAGCCACTAACCAGCTACCATGATCGAATATAAATGTTGCATAAGGCTCCCATACCTCATCTGTCTCAATCAATTAATAATTTTATTGCAAAAACATTATATACATAAGATGGTCAGGATTAAATACAAGATCATTATTGACCGCACCGGAACTTACTATAGAGGAGAAGAGGCATACACTAACTTACTTAATGGAGATCCAACGTGTTACAATTAAACATAATTTATTTAACATTATCATTAAGGTATTCGTTCAAAGACATGCGGAAATGTGGTAGAAAAGACAAAATTTCGATCCATACCTCTTAAGAAGAGAAATTTTACGAGCAACGAAATACATTTATGAATAGTGAAGCAAAGTAACGAAGAACACAATTATTATGAACATTTTGCCCATACTTTCTTTCAACTACTAAATAACACTAAATAACAAAGTCGCAGTGATTATCAGAGCCACACTTTGACGCCAACCACATTTTAATGTTGATGGTATAATTCAACTGGATTCAGTGCTGTAATATTTTCCACGCTATCTTGCATACTTTGTCAACGAACGTAAAGATACCGTAACAATGTTGATACTATTTATATAGGTACACAATTTCACAGGTTCTTGCATTGTGACCTTGCAACAACGTCTGACAATAAGCGAAATTTGCTATTGTCAACCTTGTCTGGAGGTAGACACTTTATCACTCCACCCTTTGTTACCGAACTAATGCCTCAGAATGCGGGGTTCCTAGGAGCTCGGAAATGAACGGGGTCGTTTGCGATTTTTTTATACTGAAGTTCATTAAACTCGACCCTGTTCTATTTTTAGATACACAAATTTCAACTTAAAGGAAAATGAATTTAGTTTGAAATTCATTAAATAATGCTTGTTATATAACAGAATTGTGATGTGAAAGGGACGCGGTGCGGGGAACGGGGGATCACCCAATCAGCTGTTAGCCGCATTAGAGGATCGAAGTACTTTCACTACATCTTTACATTCACTATCAATAGCAAGTCAATCGTATAAGATAATCTGTTTAAAAATACGTCATTTATAAGTAAATCACCAACGAGCTACGAACAGTAAAAAAACTGAAAAAAAAATATATTATAGTAAAATTCCTCCTCCTCTCTTTTTTGAGTGCAATATTTGAGTTTAATATTCACAATTAAAATTATTTTTACAATATCATTGTGTGTTCAACACGCGCAATATTCTTGCGAGTTTTGTAATAACTTTCCCAAAATTATGCTACTTAAAATGCTTCTCTGGCTAAGATGTATTTAACAGCAGTCTTAGTGGAGTACCTGTGGCCAAACTAACGAGAGAAGTCGCTTATGCAACACGAGAAACACTTCCAAATATATCTTAGGACTCGTGAATGTTACTGGCAACGTTTAGACTAGGACATTCCCACGAATATACGTTTTCCAGATAGCTTTTTTTCTTTTCACTGTGTGCCGGCTTGGCGAAGATTTGTATTCGGCTTGCACAGTTTTTGTAATAGGAAGCGCTTCTTTATCTAGAACTGCTTTTTTAAACATTACTTTTCATAGCTGCTTCAATATATTACTTTGTCTTCGGGAATTCTATGCCAAATAGTTAATAGAATATACTGGTAGTAGCATAAGCTACTGCTGTTTAAAAATCGACACGTTTTACTTGAAGATATTATCGGAAAATTTGTCAGTAATAGCAACGTAATAAGGAGTGAGATAGGCCTAATTTATTATTAAATAATAGTAATATCATCATGCCTGATATAGGCATGAAAACACTGTTCCTTTTTTGTAATGTAATTATTTTTTAATTACCCACAAGATACTATACTATACGATACCTTTATATGTATAAACACACATTCTACCTTTATACTAAGAATACCACATCAACTCCTTTCCCAACAACCTGACTGTTGTATCCGGCTACTATTAATTTATCGACACTAAACACGAATTGAAATTTGACTTAAAGTGCACCAGGAACAATAGATTTGAAAATAAATTAAATCACAAACAGTCGACCTAAGATTGGCTTTTGCACCGCAAACCAAATTGGATTGTTAATTGAATCATAACAACGATTTATTAATTTAGCGAAGTAAATTAAAAGCGAAACAGGGTAGATTAAGTAGTTCATTAAATTATCGTATTATAAAAACAATTCTATTCGTGCAACAATCGAGTTTTAATTTGTTTGAGATCTTTTGTGGGTTCAAATCTAGATCTTGTGGTGATTGGGATAACATTTTTACTGCGTTTTTATTAACTCACTTTCTTGTTTGTCTTTTTGTCTTCTTGTGTGTCCGGTTGGATTTTTGTAACTCTATTTTAAGACACTTTCTGACCAGCTATCTACAAACTTTGGGAATAGTTAGAACACGCGCGTGTAGCTGTACAACGATGTTACTATCTCGTGTATAACATGTAAACGCGCGCGCGGGACCGGCGCTGGCGGCCTTCGTAGCTATGAAACAACCCTATCTTTCAAGGGGTAGTCCCAATATGACAACGAACCTGTTGACGTACACCGGGCAGAGTGCGAACTCTTAATAGTGCAAATATGATCTTTAATATACTTCTCCCTCTCCTCCTCCTTCTTCTTCTCTCCTTCTCTTTTAATCTTCTTCTTCTCCTCTTTTCTTTGTTAATCTATCTATCTATCTATACTGTTAGTTTGAGGATATATAACAAACAAACAAACAAACAAAAATAACTTTATTTCATAGGCCAAACCTGGCACTTAAAAACGTCAATATTTTACAGTTTATAAATTGAAAAAAAATTATATATTTAAATAAAATTAATTACCGCGAGCGCTTGCGGCAAGTACAACCACAGAGTATTGACTGTGGTTATAATTGATACAAGTGGCTGGATTCCGAGAGTAAGGCTTTTCATGAGAAGAACCCGGCAAGAAACTCATGAGCCACTTAACATATTATATATTTTTATAACACATTTGCTCGTAAAGGGTCTCTTATTTCACCAATTTCAATATCATAATCTATCACATTACGTACTTGTGCGATAATGTAAAGTAAAACGCACAGTTTATAATGTTCCGTCTAAAAATGAACGATACTTTTTTAAATCTTAGCAAAGAGTTTTTATGTCAGAAAGGTAGTCCACATTTTCTTTATAAAATTACCTTTGGGAGGTGAAATATAATAAATAAACATTTAATTCGTTTACAAATTGTTCAAATTTTTATAACTGCTTTAACAAGAGATTAAAGATTTATTAGTTTAAGAATGTCTGAGTTTTATTTATTTCCTCGCAAATGTGTTATAAAACGTCGTATGACATACGTGCGGTTTGATAATTACAGCCTCTGCCTTCTTTTAGCCCTCACCTACGGCTTGGGCTAGCAATATCGCCTCGGCTGTAATCTTCAACTTACCGCACTTATATCAAAATGTACTATTATTGTATAATTTATTAAGTTTGTTTTTAAAGGTCTATTTCACCTGAAATACAGGGTATCCTTGTTCAGGTATTATTTTTATTTAGCTTTTAGTAATAGATACATAGATTTGAGTAAATATTTGTGGACTAAGCTTGATATGAAGATATTATTGTAAAGAAAGATAATTAATTATACATTGTCCGCGGACGCCGGTATTTGGCTCTCAATGGCTTAAGATATAACTATTTCATATTTTGGCAAGAACATTTTACATTACTTAATCTTATTTTATCTTTTTACGACGCCATGAGTCTTGTTAGAGTGCACTTCGATCCATTAGGATCTTTTATGCCTCGCCGCCGTTTACTCAATATGTTTTACGAAGATAGATGCCACTAAACCTACTATGTTCCTGTGTAAGAAGCCATTTTTGCAACAACTTTTGAAAAGCTGTATAAAATATTTGAGAGAATATGACAATCGACATTTTTACAACTCACAATCATAAAGCTGATTGTAATATCCATTTCATCATGTCACTTCAATTAAAGCTGTAAAGCAATATGATAGTATTGTGCTAAAAGCAAAGCGTAGGTGCCTCTGTCCGGTCAATGAAAAGTTTTTTTGTTAAAAAAAAAAAATAATATTGTAGAAGGTATAAATAATAAATAAATAAATAAATAATAATGATATAAATAATTTATATATCAATGAGATGATGATTTTATCACCTATGCTTACCGCTTCGGGGATATGTTGTTTTCTATGAGGTTTGATGTGTTGTAGGTATCTATAAATAGATTTATAAAAGACATATATGATAGTAAATATTTAGAATTTTGTTTTCTTTTTATTATTATTTTAAACTAATATGTAGAATTATAGGCTAAAAACGCAAGAATAAATAACTATTGCAACATATTTTTAAATATATTTGACGTCTTTTTGTATCGAATTCAAACATATCTTACTACTTAGCTACCCATTTCTATGGAGCAGCTCAAAAAGAAGTTTTCGTTCGATATCAACTTTCCCTTTGACATAATTTTCCTTTCAATAAGTTCACCTCAAGTTTAGACCACACTACTTGGTTGTCACGTCACTTTAAGTTTTATGAGAAGTGTTCCTTGAATTTTGAAGTAACTATTGAAGTCATTAGGGTTATTTTGGTTGCAAACAACTTTGAGAAGGAGTTTGATAAATTGTTTGTTTCATAGCTATTTCAGGCCCCAGAGTTATTTTCATTCATGAATGGATTGCTGAACTTTCACGTACTTAAAGCTAATAATTCTTTATTTCCAAATTGTTGTACATAAAATAACAGTGGCAGGAGCCTACTTTTAAGCATTGTATTGCTTGTGTCAGGAGGCTCCGCTCCTCCTTTATACGTGACTAGAAATACATAAAGCGAGATAAAATTATATTAATAAAAGAGAGAAAAAAGAAAAGAAACAACATTACACTGGCCTACAGATCGCAGAACTTGAAATTTTTAACACTAAAGTAAAGGTTAAATATTGATTTATAATTAACACTGTAATGTTACATTTCAAAATACATAAAACTGTTAAATTGCACCTTATTTCACAAGTAAAAAATCCAAATAAACAAGTATATCTGGTTACCATTAAAAGTGTGTGTGTGTGTGTGTGCGTGTGAGAGAGTGTGGGTGTGTGCGCACGCGTGTACACGGTTGCATGCGTATAAAGCCATTCGGGTATAAAGCTATCGTAGGTACTCTTGATCAAACTTAAATAAATATTAATAACTTCAAAGGGAAGGGTGACGGATATATTCCAAACAATAATGAACTGACTGGAGACAAATTATTGTATTCATTACACAAATATCTGTTCCTAAGGGAACTCAAACACACAGCACCTTAAACCCAGCGCACAAGCAATATATTTTGATAAAAACACCTACTTACATTCTTCAAAACAATATGTTTTAATAACAGTCAGAAAATAAGCTTGGAATATTTTCATTAAGGTGCTTGATGGATACGTCTGCGTAAATCGTCCCCTTGTCTGAATCTCGCGAGTCTCTCACTGATTTAATAGAGTTCTAAAGGGAAGGCTAAGACTGCGCGCATCATTAGGCATGAGTTAATGAGTTCGCCCTCTGTCGCTTTCACTTTATCTTTCAATTTACAAAGGCTGGCAAATGGAAAAAAAATATAGCCAATTAGATTGTTAAGCGAAACTATAGTAGAATAAATAAATAATAAAATATAAAGGTCTGCTTTGTCCAAATCGGAAAGCTTAACACGGTGTTTCAAAACTCACCCCTAACAATCAATTTTAAAGCACCACCTAGTACTAGCTACCAGGAGTAGGAACAGAGTTGAAAATTAAGGAAGTGATTTCTACTGATAAACTTAACTAAACCTTTAATAGAGTAGCGCTTTATTTTCGATAGTTTTAAATTGTTGGCAAAAATAATAAAGTTTTTTGGCAATTAAAAATATCAAGCTACGGTCGTCATATTTTGGCAATGAGTTATGTATAAGGGACCCTACAACCCCCTTTCGGCTTCTTTGTTTTTGAAACACCTCGTATAATTAAATAATAAATAAATATACTTTAAACACGTAACACACTTTACACACTTTGTACCTTGCTGTGTAGAATTGTAAGAACTGTATGAGTGACTCCCCACACAGATAAATCATAATGGTTTTCATGTGGGCAAAAAGAAAAGTTTGCAATGTATTTTAATTTGTATGTGGAAATAAATAAATAAATAATAAATATCTTCAGACATTTACACCTATCAAATAGACCCATTTTAAGCAACTAATGCTGCTTGTGTTACGAATACTGGATGACGTATAAATATTTATATTTAATATATGAATACATTATAATATAAATATCTAGAATTCATACAATACATATAAACATACAAAATTGGAGAACAAATACCTGAAATCACCACATATCAACACAAAGATTTGCCCGCGCCATGAATCGAACTCAGAAACTGAAGAGATGGCGACGCATTGAGACCGGCGGCGTACAGACCACTCGACCACGGAGGTTGGCTTTAGCTCATTCAGTGTGACATTAACAAACATAACAATCGATGGGAAATATTAATTGTTGACAGCGAAACGTAAAACACAGATGAGTATTCCCATCCCACATTAGAGCTAAGTCCTTCCTTGCATACTTCTATGTTTTTTATGTTCTGTATTTTATGTTCTGTATTTTTGTTTATCTGTGCAATAAAGAGCTAATATTGTATTCATCAGATTAATTTAAATCGCATAAAAAGGCAAGAATTTTGTACTTTCTGATAGATGCCAAACTCCCATACAATAGCATGACACAATGTTTTGTCTCGATTATTAGGTGTTCCCTTTTATTCTATCACTTTAATGAATGAGTTTAACATTTCGTAGTAAAGCTTTCTATTACTACTTATGACGTCACACAAAAATACACACAAATTTCTCAAACAAATACTCTCATTTAATATGTGATTTTTGACTCACCTGTGAAATGATAAGGTACATCCAGGATACCACTCACATACACAACATAATACAACGCACGTCATCACCAGTTTCATATTTTTTTATTTAAAATATTGAATCACAAAAATTTGTAACAATTTGCCTAGGCGTCAAAATGGCGTAAAATGTGACAGGTGAGACAGTAACTATGGATAGGAAGAGTGGAAGAGGATATCCCACAGATAGCCTTCATTCATAAATAGTGATAGAATGAGAGGGAACACCTACTGATCGAGACAGGACATTGCCTCATGCTATTGTATGGGAGTTTGGCATCCATATAGAGTACAAAATTATTGGTTACAGGTATCTTTTATCTACTCTTTAGGTTCACAACATGTCCTTCTTCCACACTTCCCTATTAGTCGTTAGTTCAGAATCATTTTTTTATTACATACATAAATTCTCACCTACTCATATATCTCAAAATGCTACGCTCTTTGAATCTATTAATAAAGCGGATATAGTAAGTGCGACAAACCAATGCAGATACGAGTAACCAATTCGGAGTGTAATTGAAGCGCAATTTACTATAGTGCGGAGGAACACATCCGCAACAAGCTAGCACCAATATGAAAATTAGTTACACCATGTGAAAAAGGAATGGAATAAAACATAAATGTATAAGTCTGTAGAGGTCGAATGTCTGTACATAGAAAAAAAATACTTAAAACCAAGTCAGGCATGTAAAAAGAGGTAAAATACCAAAAAATGATTTCTTTTATTGTCTTTTTATACAGGCTAATCTCCGAAACGGCTGGACTGATTTCAATGGAATTTTGCATGGTGATAACTTATATCCCTCACCAACATCTAAAATACTTTTTATTCCGAAAAGTCAAAGGGTTCTCGTGGGATAGTTAAATAACCATAGTAACCGCGGACGAAGTCGCGGGCAACAGCTAGTACATTAATATGAATTTTGGTGATTTACTTCTATAGAAGAACAAAAACTTAAAAATATATAATTAAATTAATGATTACCAAACAATACAGCTCACGCGTAAATCCTCAAAGAGAATCCGCTTATGAGTTTCAAGAGGGATTCCAAATGTTGAATTAACTAAAGTGAAAACAAACAGACAGAGAAACAAAAATTTTTAATATTTTTATTTTCTGTATTTTTCCTTTTTTTTACATCCCCCGACTTGGTTTTTTTAAGCATTATTTTCTATGTACAGACATTCGACCTCTACAGTTTTATTATATTGACTGGCAGAAAACAATTAAAGTCATCAAGTGAGTCATCTGTACTAATTTTGTGGTCAGAAAGTATTACATTTTGTAAATATTTTCATAACTTACATAAAAATATATCTGGTACCCACAAATAAACATTCCCAAAACGAAAAACATATATCAACGAGACATATGAAAAAGGCATCGCGTTCCTAGTTTGAATAATATCATTGCAAACGCAATATTCTTCGATTTTTACGCGTACACTCATAGCGCCACCGCATTTTGTAATTTTCATCCGGCCGTAAAGCGACAATCAAAAACATTGTAGATGTTTTTCAACTGCACTGCTCTGCACAATAAAAGCTCGTAGATTTGTAATGTTACAATCTAACATTATTGAATATGGATATAATATTCCGTTCAAGTAATAAATTTTTATGTAACAGATGCTTTCAATGCTATTTAACTTGATACCTAGCAGTTTAGGCTCGAAGTATAAACGTCTAAAGGTACGTACAAAGTATGTAGCATATTATATAACTTGTGTTTTATAACAAGTACCCATTATGTTACCTTGTTATTCAACATTGCAACATAAAACAATGTCGATATATTAGCGTTTTTGTTATAAATTTTAATTTCCATATTCCAACAGATTTTTTTTTGTTTCAAAAAACTGCATCGGAAATTCGGCTGTCTTTTCGCCATACTAAATCTGTTAAAATTTTGAAGTCCCGCGCCCCCTTTGCGACACCCTAACCATGTTGTATAACGTCTTATATTACACAGTTTGTACGCACCTTAACTGACTAGTCCATTATTACTATGCAATGCCGACGTCGTAGTATGCCAATTTTTATTAGAAGACTGAAAGCTTGTTTGTTTTGCCACTTAACTTGTATACCTATAACAAATGAATATTACACAGCAGTAAAAGTACAGAATGAACACGGTAATAAAATATCTCCACACAAAGATCTCCACACTACTGCCCGCATCCATATCTTCAGTACAGTCACTTGCAAAATATATGTATATATGCATTTGACAATACATGACTCTTAATAAAAAGGAATATGGACCTGTACTAATGTGTAGGTATACATACAATAAAGGTTTATTCAGAAGTCTGTAAAGCCTGTGTAAAATATCCATTGATTTTCATTAAGAACACAGCTGCAGAAAGGAGAAAATTGCCGATCCATCCAACAGTTGCACTAGGACGTTAATTACAGCCCTTTGTTAACTACGATAATATTACTTAAGCTGTAATGCTCCTTATTGTCCCTTACAAAGTAAACTAGGATGCTCCTTGCACACAATACAACTCACTCCATTGTTGAATGTTTAACAACTGCAGTAAAAACGGCTGTACTGAAACTAGAATCAACCAATAAAGTTTCGAAATCAGTTCTTCCGCTTCCCGTTACACTTAATTAAATGTAGATTTAAGTTACGGCTAGAAGCCGGCTTTAATGATCGTCTTTATGCAGATTTCTTTGAATGTTGACTGCTGTTAATTTGCATATAATTTTCTAGTGTATGATGCAATTGTAACCTTATAAGACACTTAAAAACGTCAAGAATAGAAGTCTTCGATTTGATCACGCTAAATTTATTTTCAGTTAGTTCACTTACAGTCATCTTTTATTAGTCGTCATCTCTCTCTCTCTCTTTCAGAGATGAAATAATACTCTTAGCGCTCCTATAGGTACTATTTAATATTCTTTAATATATTTTAATATTCACCAACCTATACCCATACTACCAACCCATCTCTTCCCTTAGGTGTCGTAAAGAGCGACTAATGGACCTGGAACTGCACAACAGCCAATCGCTTATAGCGGCCACGGGCTCACCACCTGTCTCGTTGAGCGCAGTCACAGCTTGGTTAAGCGCGAACCATGCCTTTGCGGTGCTTTTGCCTAGTCTCTGACTAACTAGGGGATAATACTGGTGATTATATGTATATTCATTTTTTTTTTGTGTATTTATTTATTTGTATTGTGTGTATATTTTAATATTCACGTCAGTCCATAAATTAACAACCAACCGTGTCTTCTTGTAACCACCATACCTTTTTATTCAATGTAAATTTCGTATTATTTTAAATTTTTTATGAAAAATTGACTTTACGGAGAGTTTGGCAGCCAATGTATACCATCAGTCTTTGCGGTCCATCAATTTGATGTGGCGGAAAAAACCAACAAACTCGCTTACACGTTTTAATGCCATAAAGGCGCTTATTTCATTAAATCCGCGTGTTGTCGACGTAGGCACTTTTTACACTTGTCCACATACTTTGTAATGTGTAACAGGCATTATAAACGTATTGTTTTAAAAGTTTAAAAAGTAATAGTCTCATGAGAGAAACAAACCTTATTCAGGTTTAGAATCTCTGTCTCAATTGTAAACCTAAAACACCAACGACTTCAGCAAGAATTTACTCGAGATCTAAATTGAACTCCCATCCAAGATGCAACCATGGAAAAGTTGCTTTGTTTTCAATATAGGAACCAAAGGTTAAGTACTAAAGCTTACTTTGTCATTAGAATTACAAGCAATCCATTATAGCATTGAATTTTATTTTTCAAATAAATATTAAATTCCTCGAAATAAATATTAAAGTACAAGTCTTATATATGAATTCATTAAATCCAAAAGATAAGATTGATACTTTTAAGAGACAACTCCTAAATCCGGGCAACATAAATCAGGTCCCTGTCTCAGCCGTCATAATTCGGGAGCTTAAGACTCCGTCAGTCTGCCAAGTTGGAAGTTTTACAAATTCGATGAGCACCCAAAATCCAAACTTGCTCGTAATCCGTATAACGCCCGCTTATCATTCACTTAACATTAATTTTAAAAAATCTTCAGTGTATTTGTAAGTGGCATGAGTCTATGTTCGTATTCTTAAGGTTTTAACTTGAAATATTGATGGATAGGAAGGATTTCACGCGTTTAATCCAGTCGTGTGGTACCGGCAAATCAAAAGGATACCCAAATAATAACCATAAATTACTACTTCAAAAAAATAAACAATTTTTAATTCATGATTAAGCATTATCATGAATTAAAAATAATTTGAACACGCGTAAAATTAGCTCAGCGTAGTCAAAGGATAACCTTGAAAGCTTGGTTAAAATATTATAGGTATTATTTAATCAGTGAACATATTACTTTTCTAACCCTGTAACGTAAGCCAAATATAGCGAGGCACAAGTCAACGTGCTCAATCAGCCGAATGGAAAATCAACACACTTTTTCCACAACATGAACCTTAAAGTGTAAGGGATAAAGAGTAAAATACAACAGAATATACATTTTATCGCGATACAACGAACTGTGGTCACAGTGTGTAATATTGGAACTTATTTATAAATGATTCAATATACTCGTACGGTTGAATCAGATGCTTTTAAAATGATTGTCACGACACGTACTTATGTTTGATTGAAGTCTATTCCGGTGAATACTTTCCTACCAGTAATAAACTTAAAAGCAACAATTCTGCTGTCTTGGTTAAAATACTAACTTAAAAGTTTATTTTATAAAGATACCTATTCCTAAATATTATTGCAAGAAGGCAGTTCATTCCACCAAAAGGAA
Source organism: Parapoynx stratiotata (assembly GCA_910589355.1). NCBI lineage: Eukaryota > Metazoa > Arthropoda > Insecta > Lepidoptera > Crambidae > Parapoynx > Parapoynx stratiotata. The sequence continues at coordinate 6,806,809 of OU342466.1, forward strand.
AACCATCAAAGATCATTAGCCTTCTCCTGTCCACTGCTGGACATGGGCTTTCCCTAATGCACGCCACCGCTCGTTGAATCAAACATCATCATGGCCATCATCTTGGTAATTTATGGCACGGAGTTTCTCTACTCTGATTGAATAAGGAAGAAGGACATCTGAAGCATCCGCAGCTACCAATTTAGCTCGAAGAATTGGAAGCCGTTAAAAGGGCCAATAGTAGCGATCTCTCAGCACTTGGATTGCAAGTATATGTCATGCCCGTAAGAAAGACCGACGGACGGTCTTAACATAGGATCGATTGCTGTGAAACTCCTTAGAAGCAGGTCTTTGACTGGCACTTGGGCTCTCTAAGCTGAAATAATAATTTTGATACACGTGTATCACGTATCACGTGTACAAAACAACAATGATCAAATAACCACTGACGGTATATTATAAAAAATATATTCCAAATGGTATAAGCCCAAATGGGCTTACTCTGACTTAAGCTTACACGCGAATCATTGGTCACGTTTTCTTCCCGTTATCCTTATCTATGTTATTCAGCCTTATCAGGCTTCAGTAGTTTTTTTGTTATTCTCCCTGTCAACCAACGCATTGTTAATTCATTATAATGTTATCATTCATGTTTATTCTCAATTCTGTGTAATTTTATAATGACTAAAATACCAAGTACGTAGAATATCGTCAGTTTTTATTGCATTGAAAATACACTTATTTTAAAATAATACCTAGCTGTTTACAACAGTTTTATTATGTGTAAAATATAACCCTCATATTAATGAAGTCACCAAAAGAGCAACCATAGCATATAAGGCTAGTAGGCTACGGTAACCGCTAACCATCTCATCTTTTCAATACAGACATAGTCTATAATATTTATTATTATCCTTAATAAATTTATACTTTTTTTTTCTGCACTACCTGTAAATAATAAATAAATATCCTCAGACATTCACACCTATCAATTAGTCCCATTTTAAGCAACTAAATGCTGCTTGTGTTACGGATACTAGATGACGGACAAATATATTTAATAGATAAATACATGTAAATATCCTGAATATATATACATATGTATAAACATCCAAGACTGGAGAACAAAATGTCTGAAAATTCATCACCCAAACACTTGCCCCCACCGGGGTTCGAACCCAGGGCCATTCGAGATAGCGACGCCTTGAGACCGGCGTACAGACCACTCGACCACGTATCGTCTGAATATGTCGTCTATGTGTTTTATATATACATATGTATTCTATAGATATATATTATATTTTATCTTTTTTTTTTTACGGTGTATTTGAATTTTAGTTTTTATTCTCTTTCGCACTGGTGTCTCATGCCTTTCAATACTAAATCTCACAAACCTATGATGGGTTAGCTGGTACAGAATGCAAAGGAGGACTTAGTTCTAATAAAGATAAAATATAAAATCAAAATGAAGAATACTTTTATTTCATAGGCTAAATATAGCACTTAAAATAGTCAACATTATACATAGTCACATTCTTATAAAGTAAATTTCAATAATAAAAGTGCCAAAAAATAACTAATAAAACTCACTGCCGCGAGCGCTTGTAGCAAGTACATAGCGGTTGTAAGCGAAGCGGGATATGGTTGTAATCGATACAAGCGAAAAGTGAGGCTTTTCATGAGAGGAACACGGCAAGAAACTCATGATTTTTTAAATAGCCTATCATACAATCTATTTGTCACAGTGTTACAATAATACAATAAAAATTTGATGTTAGTATTAACTATGATTTTACAGTGTTATCTCGTATTAATTATCAAAATAACAATGCCTATGGAATGTTAATGATACAGTCTCACTTTAAAGTGGCAAATTAAACTAAACATTATATTATGAAGACAATGCATTACCTTTGCTCTATTAATACATTGCAAATGTCATAAAAGGTCAGCAGTCAATCAATATTGAATCAATTTATAAACTGAACCCACACTGCAGTGAAATTAATAAATCAAGATAGAACCTCTTTGACGGACAAATACCTGGTATTATAAAATAGTTATATTGATTTATATGATTTGGGCGCGTATGTAAAATATTAAATTATACTTACTTTATTTTAATACTGTTCTTAAAGTCCTCCGCATACGTCCCGCTGCTGGACACAGGTCTTCCTCATGGAGAAACACATGAGGAGTATGGGCCGTAGCACCACCACGCTGGCCCAATGCGGGTTGGTGGTTAGAAACGGTTCAATAGCGAACGGGACCAACAGCTTAACGTGCCTTCCGAAGCACGGAGGATTTCGAGAGCACAAAGTTTTGGTCACCCATCCCAGGCCTGACCATGGCGAAGGTAGTTTTTTTGCGATATCAAAAGTCAAAACGTATTAACCACTACGCCACCGAGCTTCTCAACTACTTTCTTAAACTGGCCAGAATAAACTTATAATCACAATAACGATTTTTTTCGGAATATAAACAACATTGGTGGTTAGCTTATAATCAAGTTTTACGTGAAGTTTTTGTAGCAGAAAATTGCAGAAATCTATCCGCTTCTCTGGTGTAGTGATAGACACTACCGGGTGTTCCGCTAATTAGAGGTAAGATAGCCAGTTCCTCAGTTGTTGAGGATTACAGGTGAAGCTCGCTTCCACCTTATCGTCATTATCGGCCTAATCGTCACTAACAATCAGGTGAGATGAAGGCCAAGAGCTTGCGTGTTACATGTAAAAAAAAATTAAAATGTTTTGCCCCTTCAAAGGGTAAACAAACTGGAGTTAATCTTATTTTACTGCTGTTACAGGGCTACGTTTTCTGTAATAAAATTAGAAATGGTAAATAAAACACGCAAATTTATGTTAAAATATCACTCGGGTTCAAATCCTTCTATAAGAAGGACATTCAAGAAGCTAGTAAATTTGATTCACTGTAAAATTTACATTACCTATTATTGTTTTGTTGACATGTTTTTAAAATGTTACCGATGACGATGGAACATTTCTAAAATTATTGAAATGTTAAATTTTTTTATTGTAATCCTTTATAAATATAATATGAAATTGAAATGATGAATTAAAATGTAATTTCAATAAGTACTTTAATTTTAGAATAATGCCAATTAAAATATAATATTTACTTATTGATAGATCGATAAAACATGCCTGTGCAATGTATCTAGTTTAAGACCTTAAAATTTACCACGTTTTATGCAAATAAATATTCTTATAAGGCGACATCTTACACCACGTCTGGTCAGGTCTGAGGTCTGTATTCTGAACTGAAGGTTAACAAACAAAATATCACAGAATCTCTATACGTGTTTTTACTACATGGCGAATTAAAGCGAGATGGAACGTAGCTTTCCGAATCGAATCGTCGAATTGACAGTTGAGAATAAGCTGAAGAAGACGCCGGCGCCGTTAAGGGAGTTTCATAGTTACGCTACCAGCACTTTCAATGATAACCAAGATAGTAGTTTCACACCACATGCGCGCGTATATGTCAAAACGTATGGAAAACTTGCCGGTCGGCCGCTGGTTGCGCTCTGAAATCACACTAAATGCAAGAAACGCGGAAGACTTTTTACACAGAAATATTCTCTATGCACCGGACCGCCGGACTGATATTTTTTAGTCTGTGATATTGGGGAGATTTTGTGGGTATTGCCAGATGAGACTCTGTAAACGCCGGCAGGTATGGATCCATAAATGGATTTCTCCTTGTCAAAAAAATTACTGTCAGAAATCCTCGTGTAAGGCTTAAATTTAGAAGGCTTTTTTGTAGCGATGATGACGATAAAATGAACATGATTCTTACCAGTTCCATCTTTATATTTATAAACACGAGCCGAATTCATCATAACTGTATATTCCTTCATAAAAGGTTAAAATTTGAATGAAAATTAGCTTTGAGATTTTTTTACTCACCCACGTGTATGCTCTACAATATTTACCGTCTCTAGAGTAAATCTAATTTCCTTTTCGGAACAGGGGCAGCACCTGCGATGGCAGAATACATAAACTTAACTAGACAAGGACAACAAATCCCGCGGTGGGTGTTCGGTATCACTCGGATATACGCGCGAGTCGTTGTTAAATCGCCTTACTACGTGATAATATTGTTATAAAGTCAGGGCTGTCACTTTAAATTGAATTAGAGAAAACCCTTAATTTTGACATATAAGGAAAACTTCAATTATATTCTCTAATTTTGCAGAATGTAAATTCAAAAGGAAAAAATAAGTATCTACATTTATTACTTTAAACGATATAGAAATTACAAAGGATATGAGAAAGTGTACAAGCAATAGAACCTACAATTAATGTAGGCAAGCAAATAATGAGTAAATAAATATCACTCATGCGGCACCCAATTAAAATTAGAGGGGTATCATAAAGTCTGTTCCCCAAATCACAATGCTTCCGCAAGCTATATCCATATACCTACTCCGTCACCAGCCTATATACTACGTGTACCGGGCCAAGAAAGTGGTGTACCCTAAAGTTGAATGAAAACTATTAAATTTTACAAAAATATGTTTCACAGTTTTGAAGTCTTGAGTCTTGGCTTCTTTACTTTTTCCCTTTGTCTCTTTGATTTTAACAACTAGCTGATGCCCGCGACTTCGTCCGCGGTTACTATGGTTTTTAACTATCCCACGGGAAGCTTTAATTTTCTGGAATAAAAAGTATCTACGATGTTGACCCGATATAACGTATCACCATGCAAATTTCATTAAAATCGGTCCAGGCACATTGGAGATTAGCCCGTAGAAAATAAAAAATAAAAAATATGTTTTTTTTCTTGGTTTTTTCTTCTTTTTACATCCCCTTGACTTGGCTTTAAGCATTTTTTTTCTATGTACAGACATTCCACTTGTACAGTTTTATTTTAATATGTCTATATAGATTGTATGTTGGAAAAATTGCATAATAATATTATATATTGATAGCAAAGGTCAAATTCAATTTTTAATAGCAAAAATAATCTAGTATGTCATAATTGCGCCTTTCATTTCTAAAATGGTCCATGAATTCAATCTTTTACTACTTCGCCATTTTACTGACACATTTAACTTTCTCAAAACTGGTATACCATTTTCTTGGCCGACCGTATATGTCTGTAAATTTTAATAACGACTATGACGATTATCACTTCGATAAAGTAATTAGGAAAGACCTTGCTGTTTTAATATAGAATGTGCGTGATTCTTTCACTTAATATGCGATCATAGATAAGAATAATTATTAAGATCTTCGTGAAATATTGGGTCCTTACCTATGAAATTGGTGTTTTGTATGGAGATTTTGGGGATGTCTGCATTTTACATACTAACATTTTATCAGTTTTCTTCACAACGACAAATCCAGAGATAATAATATTTGGCATGTATCATTAGACAAGCTTTAGCAATATGTGTGTGAACACGCTTAATAAAAATTATTCATCGTTTTTATGTTAATGCAAATCAAATGATGTGTTCGGGAGGCAGTTACAAATAATTGTTTTTGTGTCTAATTTTAACACAATTAAAATTACAAAAAATTATCAAATGAAATAAAACGAGCTCAAATATATGGTCTATTTTTAGAAGAGGCAATTATTTTATAAGAATGTTCTGAAACTTAATAGTTACGGACAAATTGCTAAGACAGAATAAAAACACCAATTTCATAGGTAAGGACCCAATATTTATTAAAGCTACTACTAAAGCTTAAGCTTTCCCTCTTTTCATATAAGAAAATAAGACTGAACATGAGTATTAAAGTAATTATTTAACTATCTTTGGTGATATTGTCGTCCTCAGCCTGTATATACGTCCTACTGCTGGGCATAGGCCTTCCAAGACGGATAATCACATGAGGAGTGAGGGCCGTTACAGCAGCACGCTGGCCCAATGTGAGTTTGGTGGGAAAAAAGGGTTGCAAAAGGCTTAACGTGCCTTCCGAAGCACGGAGGAGCTCGAGAACACAAAGTTTCGGTCACCCATCCAAAAAATGACCATGGCGAAACTAGCTTTATTTTCAATATCAAAAGCCAGAGTAGACGAACCACTACGCCACCGAGCTCCTTTGTGGTGGTATACAATGGGTCGTAACACCACAATCTTGCACGCTGGCCCAATGTAGGTTGATGGGTAGAAACGCTTGCAATAGCGACCGGGACCCGTGGCTTACATGCCTGGTATAACCATATACCCGGATTAATCCAGATATGTTCTTCCGTTGTCAGTGTTAACGATAGCAAAGCCCGAAGGAAATCTTATTACGGCTATAACATTTAGCTCCTTGGGACTTATCGTTAAATGTTCGTTTTACAACATAATCATTTTACAGCAAGGTAAGGGTTACTAGATTTGGGAAAGGTGATTCAATTTGTCTAGGCGTTCAACTTTTAGGAGAAAAAATTGTATTATTACCTTTCTCATGAAAGTAGTCTAGAGATAATGAAAATTTATATTTAATAATAAAATATTTTCTTGAATAAAAACTATGCGTTTTTGTAAAAAGTGCTCTATTTTTACTATTTTACAGTCTCGTACGTAAGTAAGTAGATACAGTAGAATTATCATAAAATCGCTTGAAATTCATAAATAATTTAATTTGGTCTTCAAAAATAATGTTTAGTTTCATTCTTGGTAGTTTGTAAGCGATACTAACAAACCTTTACATAATTATTTCTTTGGTAAAAAACTGTCAGCGTTGGCGAGCAGCGCGATCTTGATTAAAATACAATAGAAATTTTATTGTTCTTCAAAATGATATGGTTGTTTTACATTTTATGATGGCGAGTAGCTTCGCTCTTAACGCCTTAAGATAGAGTCTAAAGACGAATGATTTAGTTTGCAATATCCATAATAGATATGAAGTGAAAAGTGCTACTTACTCAAGGGTTATTATTAGCAACATATTAATTATATAAATATGGAAGAAACCGATTTGCGAGGAATGTTTTGGATGCTTAGGTTTCGATATTAAAAATAAAACAACTTTCGCCATGGTTGGACATTAGATGTGACCCAAAACTTTGTGATGTTAAGTTTCTCCGTGCTCCGGAATGTACATAAAACCCATTGGCTAACGCGGTTGACATACAAAGACCATGCTCTTTTTAATATATTTCTCCATGTAAAAAGTCTATCGCTCAGTTGCACAAAGATTTTTTAAAGACGACATTTAGTAATGAGACATTAAAACTTTAAAGTTCATTAAATTTAAAATTGGAACACAAAATAGTTCTAGCTAATGTCTCTTTAGCATTGATTGGGTGCTAATGTCGTTTTGTGCAACGTAAAAACTACGCTAAGGTGTTCTTTTGACACTTCAATAAATAAATTTAATGGAGCATTAGGGATAATGCCGACATTAAATTTTAAAGTTCGTTTCTGCAACTGGGTGTATGCCTAGCTGTGGGACGATCATCGGCTGATGACGACAACTAGTAACAAAAATAAAAAAAACTATAAATATTTTTACCACTACCCAACTCGGCTACCGCTACTCCGAACTCGGCTATCGCCACCCAACTCGGCTACCGCTACTCCCAACTCGGCTTCCGCTACTCCCATCTTGGCTACCGCTACTCAACTCGGCTACCGCTACTCCCAACTCGACTACCGCTACTCCCAACACGGCTACCGCTACTCCCAACTTGGCCACCGCTACACCCATCTCGGCTACCGCTACTCCCAACTCGGCTACCGCTACTCCCAACTCGGCTACCGCTACTTCCAACTCGACTACCGCTACTCCCATCTCGGCTACCGCTACTTTTATTTTATAACATTTATAAAATAAAGCTGATCATGGTATTGAAAGTGACAGCCCTAAGCTACTCTCAGTTAATATTCTCTCCGATGGACTTTAAACTTTCTGCTGACGCGCTAGCCCGAGTCTACCTACTCGTAATTCGATATTTTCACATTGTAAACAAGAGTGAAAGATGCCTGATAATTTCTGTCTACCCTGTTGACAAAATAGCTCACAGATATACATTTACAGAGATAACGCGAGTATAACAATTTGTATTGAAACTTAATCGCTTATTGTCTACTGTGACGTCGGCCGTAATATTCAGAAGGGAGATCCAAACCAATTGAATGTCACCGATGTCGCTGATGCACCTCCGCCAATTATTACATAATGAGGCATTTTTTAGTTTTTGCAGCCGGACGTTCGGACGCGCACAGCTAGGTATGGTCGGGGTTTTTAAACATGCGTAGTATTAGTATTAGTATTGTACTCTTTGCAATTCAAAATTAATTGCAATTCAAAAACAAATACATAAAACAGGTTGTTAACATATGTTTGCAAGGGCGGACATATCCCTAACAGAGATCTCTGCCTGTCAACCCATGAAAGTAAGTTAAGAAAATAGATTATAGGGGATACAAATGCATAAAGAAGACAATATTGAAAAACTTTAATATTAAACATACTTACATAATAATAATCCTACTTAAATACACATATAAAAACAAATACTTAAATAATTACACAAATATATACATAAATATATACATATTAATAATATATACCTTTAAATATATACAAGATACCTAGATGACAAAACTCTGATTAAGCGGTAGTTTGAGTATTTTGAGATATATAATAATGCTTCAGCCTGGTTTTGAAGGAGTGTATAGAAGGACTGTGCTGAATAGAGGCTGGAAGACAGTTCCACATTTGAGCAGCGCGGAACGTGAAAGAGTGTAGAAGAAAAGTGGAGTTACATTTAGGAAGGTCAAGCATCTTAGTGACACATTGACGTTTAGGACGAGAGGGCGGTGGACGTAGCTGGAAGCGGGAACGAAGGTAGGAAGGGCCATTGGGATCATACAGGATTTTGTATAGTGACGAAAGGATGTGCACATTACGACGCATACATTAGTACATGCATTTACGTCATTTATATAAATGTACGTGTGAGATAGCTCAAGATGAGTATGTATACAAAACGATACTTCAGATAAATAACACTTTTTTGGTGCCACAAGTAATGAATATAATACCGCTCTCCTCATGTGTTTCTTCATATAAAGGGGCCTGTGGGAAGCAGTAGGAATGCCCACCAGGAGTCCAGTGTCAAAAAATATCCATCTGTGTACCGGACTCCTGGAGTCCGATGTGACAATCAGCGTATATTAAAAAAGGCTAAAATTGATTTCGAATCAGAATTATTAATTCATTTCAAGAAAAAACTGAATAATTTATTTTGTTAATGATAGGTTGTATGATGACCCAAGTTTTATACGAGTATAAGCTGCCCTTTAAAACTTAATAGATATCGTAATTTTAAAAACACGCACTGTTAACGCGCGGTTAAAGAAGAAGATGCAAGAACAAACGAAAGACAGATACGCCTATCCGCGCAAAATGGCCGCTAGAGTTGAAGAGGTGAGGATACGCGTGGTGTCGGGATGCTTACAGACGCATGACCAGTGACTTGCAAAACGAATAAGAATGTTACGCAAATCATGGTTCATGAAGGTTTACACGTCGATCTTCAGATCTTAAAGTAAATAAAAAATGTCTCTGTAATAATGCTTATAAATCAAGTTGAGAATTGAATGTTTGTACCAATATGTAATTCCAATTTTAATGTTAATGATTAAATTAAATTTATGATGATGGAAAACTTTTCCACAATACTATTTTACCTGCGGTTTGCAGGCAGCGTATCCGTCCACTTGTCAGGAGCACAGAAAATTCATTGTCTTTCTTTTAAATCCTTACAAATAACAGCTCGTCATCTGATGAAAAGTTGTAAGTGAGACCTTGTGCGAGTAGCTGAATAACTAGCGAAAAAAAATATACGAAAGATTTCCTTTCATAACAATTTCGCTACTCCGAAGTTAACACACTTAATGTTCTAATTCGGCATTAATAACATTAGTTTTGTATTTCAGATTGAAACAAAAGCCTTAAAACCATTACGCTTCGGCTCCGCTTCTCAAACGGAAACATTAAATTGTGACTTTCCCAGACTTATTTTAACGTTACTACAAACGAAGGCTTTACACGACTAGACCGTATTTTACATTTCACACACGTCGCAAAGCGAACTTAAATTATTTCCCGAACATACTGCAAAAGAAAATCAAGGGAAAACGTCGGCGAATGTAAACTGGATTCCCGTTCCCGCATATTACCAGCAGCGCTTTCAATAAATTAATTGCCTCGCCATTCGTATCGGAACGTTCGGAATGACAAGATCGATCTCCATCTGCTTCCGATTTAATTTGTTTGTCGACGAAGATAGTTCGAGCTTGAAACTTTGAGAATTTTCATGGACTTCTATGTAAAATTTCGTATGGTAGGTCATTAATTGTATACTACAACCCGTATCTTCCCTGGGGTATCGTAAAAGGCGACTAATGGACTTAGAACTGCACAACCATCCAATAGCTTATAGCGGCGACGGGCTCACCACCTGTCACGCTGAGCACATGTGCAGTCTCCGCTTGATAAAACGCGGACTATGGCACTGCTTTTGCAGTCCTTTTGACTAGTCTCTGACTAACCCTTAGGGGATACTACTACTCGTAATTATATGTATGTAGGTATGTTCTATGTATAAATTACAAAATTAAATATGATTCAAATTGCTCTCAAACCCCTTTACCTATGCATATTGCTCTGTAGAGTGGACTCAAAAAATGGGAAGGTAAATAGGAGACAATACTATAAAAATAAATAAGGATTACAAGGAAGAGCTGCAGTATTGTTGTGGTATTTATGAGGAGGAGGGTTGCTCAGTCAGACGTATAAGGTAAGGATCTCATCCAGTATTTTTTTCAGTATCATATAATTTAATGTTTTAACCACAGATATACATTTACCTAGATAACGCAAGCTTAACGATTTGCAAAAAAACTAAGCGTGTCAACTTTTGAACACCTACTGTGACGTCACAGTCGTTCTTTTGAGGCGGGAGATACAAACTGATTGAAAGATACCGATGCCGCCGATGCCCCTCCGCCAATCATCACGCAATGAGGCATTTGTTTTAGTTTTTGCTGTCATTCGGACGCGCGGAGACCAAGAACTTTTTACTCTATATGGATGCCAAACTCCCATACAATAGCATGAGGCAATGTTCTGTCTCGATCAGTAGGTGTTCTCTCTCATAGAATAGATTTGTCTGCTGACAAACTGCTTCGCAGATGTCATTAATTTTGCAAGTTTCTTCACCTACATTTCAAGTTTACTTCCTTCGTATTTGTCTACGGATCGAGAAACCGGCCGTAACTGACTGAACCAGATATAAAGCCATATAAGTCTCAAATAAGTTAATTCTAGAATCCAGGACAGTTTCTAATCTATTCCGTTTAAACTGCTTTTCGGAGATTAAGTAGTTTCTAAATTAGCGCCAGACCGGGAATCAACTAAACATCCCATAGATTTTCTTCCACATTTAACTTTGCCCCGTCGCTACGATAGCTTGAGATAAATGAACCGTCGAGTAGAAATACGACAAGTTTCGGGCAGTCTTACTAAGGGTGAGTTTTTTGATACGTAATAAGAGTTACCTCAATAGTTAAAATCTAGAACAATATTTAACATCAATGGAAACGCTAAAATGTATGACGTCAGCTTGAAAAATTTGCGTATAAGCTTCAGACCGCCATTTTACTAATCCCAGCATCATGTTGAGGTTAAATTGTCTATGGTTATTTAGTTACATTTCGTCTATTGGATCAGCTGTCATATCATGACACGTTTTTGCCATTGGTCCATATTTTAACCCACTGATCAACCTGACCACGGATTTAAGAACTGACCCTAACACTATCTACTACTTGTTACTTCTGTACTATAGATCGTACAATCTAATAAGAACGTTTTGACACTTCTGACAGATTGATCTGACTTCTGACAGATTGATAATATTAAGCGTATTATGGATGGGGACAAAAATCTTATTTTTGTTTTTCATGTTTATATAATCAGTAACTGTAGAAGAGTTCATTTGCGGTAATACTGAACCACAGAGAAAAGTAATAGGCCTAGCCATCTTTAGGTGACAAGGTGGCTTTTCACGCCTATCTTGAAGGATCCGATGTTTCCAGAATACTTCTTCGTGATTTACTTAATTTCTAATATTTATAAAACGAACTACCCATACATTTAATTTTATGTTTTAGTTGAAATCTGCCAATCAAGATTTTATTTTACAACAAAAACTATCAAAAAACATAAGTAAAAACAATTACCTACTACGTTTTATCAATATTTTCGAAAAAATGCGACAATAATCAAAAAAAATAGTCGACATTGTTTTATTTCCAAGAAAATTCAGTATAAGTCACTGTAGGCTTAAAAATAGAGGAATAGTCGTCACCCTTCGTACACGGGGCACATTCATACAGTAAGTATATTAGACAAACAAGGCGACACATAAACACTTAGGTATATAAACAAGATTAATTCGAAAATTAATTAAAAAAATAAAATCTCAAAAGTGTACGAAAGGTGACAACTTTCCCCTACATTCAATATTATGCAATAAATAATTTGAATTTGAATTTTATAAGGATTTTGCTTTGAAAACTGCCGGTTACGAATACGTTCAAATATTCGAAAATATTCGTTATAAAAGTGAAATCAAAGAGTCGCAACACTACGACAGTTGACCATGATACGTGGCTTTGAGACGAAGCTTAGATTATAAGCCATTTAATACTAACGAGTTACAACGAGTACAGAGTTATTACAGCTTGAAAACCATGAAACGTCAAAACGTTCTTCTTAGTCTGTACGAACTATAGATGATGTATTTCGTAAAAACGGTCGGATATTGCTGGCTTTAATTTATTTATACCTAGCATAATTATTATTAAGACATTAAAAAAAGCTGTATAATATAAGAGGTAATCGATTAGGTTCTGCTCAATTAATATTTTGTACTCAGCTATTAAGTTATTTTTAGCCAGAGTTGAAAAAACCTCCATAATTTAGGGTGGTTTAAATACGTTCAAAATGGCGGATGGGTGGAGTAACGCTTTTGACAGTGCAGGTCAGGTTGTCAGTTCCTGTGTTCATCTCAAAAAAGATTATAAAAAGATAATATTATAGTGAAGAAACATATTAGTGATCTATGATATAGAGCTTTGGTGGGCTTGGTGTGATATACTACGAATGTTCGTTACACAAAAACATATTTACCCTGAGATTTACGGAACCCAATTCTTAGGTTTCTTCCGCTGTCAAATCTTATAACAACATCAAACGAAAGTGATATTCTGACGTCAAATGAAATTATTCTCAAAGAAATTTTGCTAAAACAAACAAAATCTTATTGTGTCTTTTCATTTATTACTTTTCGTCATTCTGACTACAAAGTCATTTGTATACAATTTTTTCCGTAATAATAACTTTGTACATATACAAGAAATGGAAACTTAAAGTGTAATTTTTTGCCTAATATGGTGATGACTACAAGAAGAATGACTACGGTGATGACTACAAAGAAACTGAAATAAATGACCGTTATAAATTAACTTCAACCCTTACTGAACTTTTTGTTAAGTAGGCCTTAGGTACCTTAAAATACAAATTAAAATAGAACATCAGAACTTTGAATAATTAAAATTATACTGGATTAAAATTGGTACCTACTTTTAATTAATTTGTACTTTAGTATAAATTAATGCCAGTTTTATTATAAAACCTACAAGAAAGCTTTCTATTACGTCACACAAAAATAGAATTGCTAATTAAAATAAAATCCATACATTTGATTCAAGCAAGATAAGCATTGTAATTATTTTTATGGCTACGATTTTATGGATACGAGATTAGCAGCTGTCATACTTTTTTGGAGATTTTTTTGAGTATGAAACTAATTTCTTTATAACCCGTTTTGCGCACAGAGCATTACTGCACCCTTGTCAAATCGTGCTAGTTGCTTGTATATAGTATTATTGAAATAAAATAACTAACTCATAAAAAATTTTGAATTACGAGTATCAGAACTACATACATACATAAGACACGCCTTTTTCCACAGGTGTAGGCAGAGATTACATCCTTCCACTTGCTACGATCCCTGCATATTTCTTTCGCTTCATCGACTCTCATTACGGTCCTCATACATACTCATTGATTTCGAGTACTTTTGACCTGGTGCTTCTCAAGAACGTCTTTAATATGAGAGAACTGAGTACAAAAATTAAATGTTTGGGAGATGTTTAATATCCATCTGTACATAATAAAGTGTCATGAATTTATTTATAAAACAATATAATTAGAATATAATTAAGCTTACCCACAGAAAAAAAAAAAATAGCTTGGCTTTTATAAATCTTAAATTCTAAGGTAAATGCTGTGCAGCGACCACAAAGGGACGTCATTAATTTTAAATAGCGCCTGGTAACAAAGTATCCAGGACATTGTTTCACTAAATTCCATATTTCATACGTCTCCTTGTTCCCTGCTTTCATATCTCACATTTTTAAATTTCACAGCGTGGACAAAAGTGGAATGGAATTCTTATGGAATTGGTTTTTAAATTAATTTTGCCTTATGTTTTCGAGAAGCGATTTTCGCGGGTTTTCTTTCGTCGTCATCACCAGCTGTAAACTGTGTCCCACCATATCTGCCTAGAGACCCTTACTGTTGATTAAAGGCCTTCCTCGGGATTCTCCACCACTATCAGTCCAGTACTACCTATATCCACTGACTGTACTGAAAAAGAGCCTACACGCATAAATATATTGGGTCCTTACCTATGAAATTGGTGTTTTTTTTCTCTCTTAGTATTTTGTCTGTAACTATTAAGATTCAGAGTATTCCTAAAAAATAATTACCTCGTCTAAAAATAGACTATATTTTTGAGCTCTTTTGATTAGTTTTGATAATTTGTTGTAAGTTTAATTCTGTTAAAATTGGACACGGAGAGAACTCTTTTTAAGTGCCTCCCGAATACATCATTTTATTTGCATTTTATCATTTTATTTTAAAAACGATAAATAATTTTTATGAAGTGTGATATTACACATATTACTAAAGCTGGTCTTATGATAGATGCCAAATATTATTATCTTTGGATTTGTCGTTGTAAGGAAAACTGAAAAAATTTTAGTATGGAAAATGCAGAATGCCCCAAAATCTCCATACAAAACACCAATTTCATAGGTAAGGACCTAATATAACGAACGAAGAGGTGTGACCATATGTTATATGGTTTTTTTAAAACAAGGTTTATATAAATATTATTTTTATGATAGCATGTAGCAAGGTGCATCTAATCTATGTAATAATATAATGCTATGTCCAGAAATCAGAGAGCCTTGATCAAGATGATGATTATACCACAAATGCAAACGGAATATCAAATATCTAAGTACATGCTAGTTGAAATCCTCCACACATAGAGAAACTAAAATAGAACCACAACATTATCTTTAGCTCCAAATTCAGTCCGTATTAAAAGCAAGTCTATTATGGTAATGCAGTACTAAGTATTACTTAGACGTAATAGAGCAAACGCAAGGGCTTCCCGCACAGTCGGAACACAGAAACGCTATTTGCATTAGTGTTACGAACCGCTTCAGTTCAAGCCTGTTTATAACGCTTTATACTTCCATGGTCACTTACATGAGAG
This sequence comes from Parapoynx stratiotata, assembly GCA_910589355.1. Taxonomy (NCBI): domain Eukaryota; kingdom Metazoa; phylum Arthropoda; class Insecta; order Lepidoptera; family Crambidae; genus Parapoynx; species Parapoynx stratiotata. The sequence goes on from OU342466.1 coordinate 6,822,397, forward strand.
CTTGTATTTTAATTCGAACGCTTTCGTGGTGATATTTACTTGAAGTAAACAGTTCTAAACAAAGCGCTATTGCTTTTTAAATACTTGTAAATAATCAAAGTGCGTTTTAAAATGGGGGTATTATGCGTTATTGAGAAGGGTTTTAAACGTCCACGGATATAACATTTTTGCCAAAAATAAATAATAGTAATGAAAAGACAATAGTGACTTCACAATCATCTCTCTCAAGTGCCAATATGATTTTTTTTTGTAATGGCATTTTCAAATAGATTACAAAATTTTACAAACGTTCTTAAAATTATTACTATTTTGGATTAAGCCCTTAAAGTGAGTTTCCAAATAATTATCTAGAACACAATTTAAAAATATAATGATCCCGTCTTAAGATTAACAGCAAAAAAACTCTAAGCATGAGGTTAGAAAATAAAATTTTCATGTCTTACATTAGACTGGTTAAACTAGCAACACTATTAAAATAACGAGCCGTGAAAATGGAACTAGCTGAAAAATAGCTGTAAGTTCTGTAATTGCCAGTACTAATTAAGTTTACGCAGAAATATTTCACTGTAGGCAACTTATTTAATCTATGACCTTTAAAACTTTTACACGTTCCCTGCCTACAACGGTTGACATAGCACAGCCATTAATTTGTATAATTAAAATACTCAGTAACAATTGCTAAGATTCTAGACAGTTGGCGCCTCACTTCAATTAGTGTTTATAATGTGGAGTTGTGGAGCAGCAATTTAACAATTTTCATAAATTAACGTTTCACGTACAGTTAATCTTAGACTCTATTTGCATAATTTAAAAGATATATTCCTTTACCGTCACAAGAAAATTGTCACGCCATTCTTCAATAGTACCTAGTATTTAGAACACTACTAGAATTATTTTACATATTTGGATGCTGTAGAATTGGTAACATTATGTTAATTGTATAAAAATATCTCCCAAGTTTTTTCCAGGACCACTCATTATTTATTCAATAATTTGTTCAATTTTTTTTTAATATCCATATGTTTCATTTAAATTCGCAGGGCTACAGCTTTCTTCGGTCTCTTCAAAGAGGCATGAAGAAGCAAGTTCGATGATCTGCTGCGATTTTTATTTAAAAAAGTATATTATTATTTTCGCATGTTATCCGAATTTTACAAACATTCAAACAATTGGATTACATCTAAGCAGTTAAAAATCAGCTTCTAATCTGTGCTTCACCTAACGCTGCTGTGGAATGCTCGCTTCGCTCGATTCGCTCGCTCACGTCATAGTTGCAATACCATTGAACATATTAGCCCTTGTTTTAACATGACCAGATGCTTTGTTCTATTTTTAGACGTAACGCAAGTAAGAAAAATTAGGTCGTTCAGATCCAATCACATGCATTTAAAGCCGATAAGTAAATATTACGTAGCCACATACAATATGATTTCTCTCATAATATAGATATAAGTCCTCCCTTGTACAGCTGTGATTTTGTCTGTATTTTTTTTATTTTGGTGCAATAAAACAGTATTTAATAAAAAATAATTCCCTATTAATAACCTTAACAAATCCAATAAAATTATACTACTTCAAATATTTTGTGCAGGAGCAAGTACGATCGCATAAAGAGGTTTAATACGTATGGTAGTTTTGTCGAACTTAATCGAAGACTCGGAATTGACCACGATGAACTTTAATAAAAAAATATGGACCTATAAAACTTTATTGCTTTCCAATAGAAGCATAAGAAGATTTTAGGTTAAAGCCATTTAAAAGAAATTGACTGTATTCTTTAACATGAATGAATATACATTTAGGTGAATATAGGTACTTGAACTCAATTTTGTTTTTATAACGATTATATTTCATCTATTCTCACAAACTATACAAATAGCAATGACATTCTTACATTCCTACATATAATTCCCTTAAGGGTTAGTCAGAGACTAGGCAAAAGCACCGCAAAAGCAATCAACTGCCACCGCAAAAGCAGTCCACGTTTCACCAAGAGGTACACATGTGCTCTGTATGCCAGGTGGTAAACCTGTCGCCGCTATAAGCTATTGGATGGCTGTACAGTTCTAAGGGAAAATATAGGTTGATAGTCTTCTTTTAATGAGCCGCTACCACAAGACTTTATGGCATAAATAAATTACGTTTTCAAATCAAATCAAATAAAAGGAATTGTAACAAAATATTACCCCTGAAACAATAGAAAAGTGTATTCAAAGTTTAAATTACCCAGTACAAAGTATTTGGTAATGCAATGTAGTCTAGAAAGTTCTGAGCTTTATCTAATAAAATATAAGGGACACAGGATACTTTTTACAGTACACTTTTTACGAGACAGCAGAGTGACACTTTGTACCCAACAATATTATTACTAAGTAAGCCAAAAAACACATAAATGGGACAGAAGGTGTATAATATCAGACAGTCTCGTGAAACTAAATGGCAAAAGCTCCGTATTGTTCTTCAGTAAAATACATTATATTATCAAGAGATTTGCATGATTTTGAGGTCGCATAAAGATAACTGAACTAAGTAATTCGTTGTTATGGATTACATCGCACACTTTTTTTAAACATTTTTTTTTACTTATTATACTACAGATTGCGAGTACTTTGCCTTCACTACTCATTAGTGCAAGAGGTAGTTGAGCGGTGTGCGAGGAAAAATAACCAATTGGATTGTTTCGTTTCAAGTCACACGCAGGATGTCGAAATCCTATTGGCCATATTTTTATTCTCGTCCCACCGCTTACCCACCTCACATTTCACTACTAGAAAAGCAACCTTATGATGTATGTACAGACTAGCGAAACGCACGAGCCGGAGAGAAGAAGTCCCCGAAAACAAAATTTCTCATTGCCTCTCGCTTCCGTGCGAACGAAGAAGCGATATGCAATGAGCATTTTTGTCTCCGGGGACTATTTCTCTCCGGCCCGTGCTAGGCCTTCTGAATGTGTTATTTGACACGATCGTCATCAGCCTATATACGTCCCACTGCTGGGACAGGCCTTCCTCATAGAGAAACACATGAGGAGTATGGGCCGTAACACCACCACGATCACTGGAAAGAAAAGCTTTAGACGATAACAAACTCAAGAAAGACCATGGTCAAAGTGTCTTTATTTTCTATGTCGAGCAGTTAGCAGCAGTTAAGCTACTTATGTAGCCTCAATATTAAATTATAGTAATATCATCTGTGAAAGTCCTGGACGATAGCCAGCTTAACAATAACTAGTTTATATGCAGGCAGTCATGATGAGATTCCAACTGAACTCGCCAACTCCCTGAGTGTTTTATAGTAGTTTCTGGTAGTGTGAGCTTAACATTTCCTTTTTAAGTTTGAAAACTTTTTATTAGCTTAGTTACGATTTCGTGATGAGTTTTCAAAATGGGAAATCTTGAGGAGTTTTATTACGAGGTCTAATTAACTTGAGCAGTTTGGTGTCGAGTCGGTGGTGTTGCGAGTAATCGAATACTGATAACAATTTTTAAAGAATATTTAACCACAGTGGGCAAACAAGCCAACTGTTACTGACCTCTGATATTAAGTAAATGGGTACAATCTAGAATACAAACAAATGAGTTACAACTACCTGTAACATCTACAAACAACAGTGTAGTTTGCCAATTGCATATAAAAAAACACATACAATCACGTCTTTTTCTCGATGGGGTAGGTAGAAATTATCTTCCCTCCCACTACTTTATACATGCCGTTAATTTCGAGGTGGACCTGGCCCTTCTTTAGAACGTCTCCGATTTATTTGGTCAAGGTGCATTCGCTAAAGCCGTCCATTTCCTACTTTTACTTTTATATCTGCCTTATAAACCTTTAACTGGTACTTAGCAGCAGAAATACATAAAGTAGAGGTGTCTATATAAACAACTTAATATTAAGTCTCCCTTAACAAAAATATCCTTTGTTCTTTTAAATATTTTATGACATACGCATCTTAGCTTCCATGCCAATATCGCTAAGAACCTATGACTGCTGAGTACAATGCGCTTGAGATAGAGCACTTTGCCAACTTGAGTGCCATCTGAGAGATATGGAGACTAATCGCTCAAGTGGATTCAATGCGCCTCACTGTACGGAACAATGTGGAATGTCTGTCTGGGATTAAATTTCAACCCTTTGACTGTCCCATTTCTTATTGACTTTAAGCCTTTAAGTTTCACATTTAATTTAACTGTCTGTGATCAAAACGAATCCTTTTACACAAATTAATCATGCAAATATGTACTTGGAATTGTAATTAAAAATTAATTCCTTCGTTATGCTTCAATTGCCAATGTCAATTAAATAAGAGAACATATATTGTTCTTCATAATGTGAAGACCCCTTGTTGCTTGTATTTATAATTATAAAATTTTTCCTTGCCTCAAATATTCTTTGCCTCGAGTACTAACTCCTCGCTGACGCTTTCCTCTCAAAACACTGGCACTACAGCCAGAAAAAGAAATAATAAGCTCCACTTGGATGCTTCAAACTTTTGAAAAAGGAACAAATAAAATAATCCCGTAGAGAGCGCTTGTCAGCACAATATCCCCGGCCCTAGTTATAAAAGTGTACTGAGACAAGGAACACAGATGCTACGGAGCACCAGCATATGAGCAAACAACTAATAGTAGTACATATAAAATGCAGGAACAGTATGCTTCGCCAAACTATTGTTCCCAAATATGTTTATGCTCTTAAAGTTTAATTTCGAATAACGTCAATATCGAAACCACTATTACCTTTAAGAGCTCTTAATAAACGGCCTTAAGTGTACCGTAATAACGAATTTGGGCTTAATTGGATGCTTATAGTGTGCAATGTAATTAGAACTAATATTGTTGAACACATTATCAAAACTATAGCATTATCAGTATTGTTATGATCTAAATGATTAACATACCTCCATGGTGCTACCGCGATGTCCCATCATGAGTCCACATCACCTAAGATAGGCAAAATCTGAAATAAAAAAAATATATTATCACGACTATATTATTATGAAACACTAAGTCAGGCCTTGGATGGGTGACCAAAACTTTGTGATCTCGAACTCTTCCGTGCTTCGGAAGGCAAGTTAAGCGGTTGGTCCCGGTCGCTATTACAACCGTTTCTAACCACCAACCAGTATTGGGCCGGCGTGGTGGTGTTACTTCTCATACTCCTCATGAGTTTCTCCATGATGAAGGCCTGTGCCTAGTAGTGGACGTATTAAGGTGTGAAGAATTTAAAAGGTTTTAGAAAAAAATGGCATAAAGGGTGAAAATTCTGGCATGTAATTTAATGCAATTATGTCTTGAATGTATGTCAATAAGTATAATATCAGTATTTAACTGCTGATAAACGACAATTCCGACGTGTTTTGTAGAGTCGATTACTCCTAAAATGGTATAAAATACAGATTTACTGCGTTGATACGTGAGCCAATACACATTACGCACCAATAAACAGATGCCTATCGGTGATTAGGGAAATTGAACCTTGTTGAGACACAGCGATCATGGAGTAACTTGACCACGGTAATCACCAATTTACTTGCCTAAATACAGAGAGCTTATAACAATATTGGTCCGTAATGTCTGTGCTAAAATTATAATTAAACTTATTTTAATAAACTCGAGGACCAGCAAATATTACAGTTGAAAATTGTTACTTTTGGTACTATAACCGGTGTAAAACGATCCTTAACGAAGCCGGAACCCACGTATTGTATCCATGCGTGAGCTCATTTTTTTCTTCTAGGCTATATCTGGGAAATTGATAATACCCCGAGATATAAAAGGTTGAAGTTGAATAATTTTTTTTGAGATTACTATGAAAACAAACTTATAAATTAAATAAATTTGTAAATTTTCGGCCTTATAATATAATAGTAGATTTTTTTTTAAATTATTGATAAAAAAATGACTTTCAAACTACTACGCGCAATGTATCTAATCCGCATGCACACTAATATTCGTTGGTTCGGCACGGGTGCGCGCGATACATTGCGCGGTACATTTTTGTTTATTTTCGAACACTTAAAAATTAAAATCGTTTCCCATCAATTCATTTTTTATATGTGAGTAGATTTGATGGTCTGAATGCGTGGGCGCCGGCTTCGTTACGGGTCTTTTTATAATTCTACAGATCGGTATTAATCCTCAGTAATCGACTGTTCATTTCAAGAATCCTATTATTACAATACCTAAAAATGCTGATTATGTTGAGGAACAGATGAATACTATACAGGGATACAGGTTAAATCGACCTAGATTCCTTGAAGAGGTTATAGTTAGTATCATTCCTGACTGATTTGACGAAGGAATACCCAATATCAAGTTGAACCGTTTTCATGATCGAACATTCGCACACTAGAAAAAAGATAAAAAAAACCCTAAAAAAAGCAACAAACAAAAATAAAACAAATAAAAAAAAAACCTAAAGGGATTGGGTAATCCTTAGGCAAATCGGTCATAAATAATGCCAACACCTCTTCAAGGATCAAGGTCGACTGAACCAGTAACCCTCCTTAAATTTTAGTGAAAATTTTCCAAATCATCTATGAAAATAAACCACATAACATATACCTCTTTCCCCGAAGGGGTAGGCAGTGGTGTTAAACACCAACAATTAAATTGAAAAGAAAAACACTAAAAGGAATTTTAATTCTACAAATTAAAATAGTTACCCTGGCACTGCAAGCACCCAGTCTACCCCTTACTGTCATGTAGATGATTTAAAATAAATATGCTACGAAGGAAATCTAAGGCTTTTCCAAAGAACAAATGAAAAACATGAAATAGTTAGTTATTTTCAAGATTTTTTTTTTATTATTGATCTTTTTTATAATCTAAAACATTGACTTTACTATTTAATAAAGAGTCCTTAAAACCTCTATTGGTCGATCGCGAAGTTCCGTGAGCCTACTTATGGCTGTACAGTCACGAACATATAAACACTTTTGACTGTAGATGACTTCAATTACAAAGGAATAAAGACGTCAATTGTTCAAAAGTGTCAACATGTTCATGCTTCGCGACTGTACGTCTACCCTTTCCTGACACCTTGAGACAAGCAAACAAAATGTTAACATTACGTGTAAAGAGATTTCCTCAAAACAAATTCAAACACATCTGTCCCGTCAGCGCAGTCGGCTAGAAGGCGAAGACAAATTTTATTTGTTTTCGTAGGGCGAATCTGAAAAATTGCTCTCACACACGTGACAATGACAACTGTCAGTCGCGTGGTAAACTACCGGTACACACTCTCAGTTTCTGTAAGAATAAACGGGTTTTATTCAAGGGCCAGGTAATACTACCATTTATTTTATAAATTGACTGATTTGTGCACCAACGCGAAAATGATTATAGCAGAATTTACGTATAGAATAAAATACAGAATACATAATACGAATTAAAGTGATTACCTATGTCAACATATTATTCGTTAGATAATTTTGAATTCAATTAGAAGTTGTGATAACAATAGTATTGGCAAATTCGTAACCCACAAATAATTCTTCTGTATGTAAGAGTGTAGCGGCCGTAGGCTTTACCCCACAAGAGAATTCTTGATGTAAAAATATTGTTTCATTCTATAACGGAGAAAGCTTACACACTAACTTTTAATGACTAATTCATTATTTTTAAAAGGATTATATAATAAATACTTGAAATGAAATTCCTTACCGAATGTAGGACAGAATTACTATCGCTGTCGTTATCTTACCAACCCGTATCGAATAAGATGTAAAGCTAAATGTCATTTCCACAATATAAGGTTATCTCAACAAGAATAGCCCATAGATATTTTATTGATAGGGATGTCTGTATTGCACAGTACCCTGTTGCCTATTTGTGTCTTCCTGACTAATGTGGCAATAGAGAATTTTAAGCAAATCTTCAAGTTAAAATAAACAATAATACTACTTTGTAGAGTGCCTACAAAGTAGTGTGAATTTTACGAGTATTGATTTAAAAATTCACACTACTACACACACATACTACGCTCGTAAGACTTTGTGTCTATAATATGAAACATTAGAGTTTCATATTATAGACACAAAGACATCAAACGGAAAACGGAGCATGTAACGAGAAGAGATATGAATGGATGGTAATGCAGGGAGATGGATAGATTGTGTTAATGAAGACATGGTTAGAATGGGAGTGAATGTTGATATGGCGTGTGATAGGGGAGAGTGGAGGAGAAAGACTCGTTGCGCCGACCCCAAATGAAATTGGGAAAAGGGCAGGATAATGATGATTATATACACAAAGACATTTGTCACCATACTTTATTTGCGCTTGGGCACATCATTCACAAACTACATCTTTTATTTTCAGTCCTTTTAGTGTTCATTCAACCCATAAAATCCCGGATGGCATCTCGAGATGACACGAACAATAGATTAAGCTATTGTGTCTAGTGTCTGGTATCTGACTAGTAACAAAAATAGTTATTTTGATAGTAACTGTTGTAAACAGATTTTTTGATTCTGTTAATATACTTTTTTCCATTTTTATCTTACTAATTACCAAAACACAATTATTGAGGACACTATCTCTAAGAGTTCGGTTAGGGTCTTGCATCCGATGTAAGTAATGGAAGTGGCCTCACCAAACCAGCTCACAGTCACACAGTCTCACAGTGGCTCACAGTCTATAAACCACTTATGTAGAAAGTCACTCGGTAAAGCTTATTTCCATGTGAAGACCTTTGTTTCCCAAACAACCACACACAACACTCTTGAATACAAAGGTAAATAGACGCATTTACTTTGTATGGCAAAATCACTATTTTCGATCTTTTAACACTATCATTTATAAAGATAACCTATTTTGTTTAAAACAATATTTATGCGTAAAAGATGTTCGACAGCGTTTCATTGTCACGTACTTCAAAGGCGCCGTTCGTATCGAAATCTCGCGCTGTAGAGACGCGCTGGCCAACGGCTCGTGCCGCCGGCGTTTCTCTGAAATCACCGTTAGTCTGTGCCTTTGAAAAGTACGATAGACAAATTTGAACTGTAGAGGAAATCTGTTGGTTGGTACGCTGGATAATATTAACAAAATAAAAATAGTGTCTATACGAGTAATATAGCTTCACTAGAACAGATCTCATCATCATCATTCTAGCCTGGGAATGCACGCTGATAGATATAATAGACAAAGGGTTACTATACAGTTCAGGAATATTTGGACGATAAAAATGCGTGGACAGATTGACACGTCTTTATGTTACATATTGTGCTGACTCGTAATGTGGGATGTTGCCAGTCGCTTTTTAATTAATTAGTTTTTATCTTAATTGCATAGCGAATTTCAACATCGTTCATTGTTTCAAGTGCTCATATAATGATTGTAATGCTAAAAATCTATGTTCATAATATCTATGTTCACCCACTTGATTGTACTAACCTAACATTTATAAAAAACAAGAATTGTAAAAAATGTGAAAAAAAGAGCAACCCTCGAGTTTCTGGCTCGCTCTTCTCGGGGATGTCTGCGTTCCGAGCTAGTGGTAGATTCACTTATTCATAAATTGACGTTTTTAAGTGTTTGTATATCAAGCCTATAAAATAAAGATATTTTTGAATAGACATCCAACTAGGAACACATGCTATAACGTCTCTAGTTATCACCTGCATTTCGTCAGATAAGCCCTCCCAGTAGTGAACTGGGTACAAGAATGTAGTGGTATAACCAAATGAATTAATGTGTAATTTTTATTTATTATTTTTTGTACCTATTTTGACTTTGAATTTCAGTTATGATTAAGTCCCCATGTAACAAGGTGCATTGCCTAGTCTCTGACTAACCCTTAAGAGATAATAGTTGTGATTATATGTATATATGTGTAAATACTACTTTAAGTAATATTTTATTGTAAAACCTTTCCAGTGTGTTTTAATGTTGACGTTGAGATATTACTGTCAATATACTCGTACTATTCGTTCAAATGGAGTTCTAGCCGCAAGATAGAAAATCTCCATTTGAACGACATCCAGACCAATTCATCAGACAGGACGCGATAATGTACTACATTCGATTGGTAATATATCAATAGCCTATACAGGCTATATTTTCGTTTTTTTTTTTCAAACGTCTATGTTTATAGTATATGTAACTCAAAGGTGACTGGCTGACATAGTGATCTATCAACGCACAGCCCAAACCACTGGACAAATCGGGCTGTTTGGCATGCAGGTAGATGTTATGACGTAGGTAGGATCCGCTAAGAAAGGATTTTGATTATTTCTACCCCCAAGGCCATAAAATAGGGGATGAAAGTTTGTATGAAACTTTGTCAATTTTAAACCGATCGGGCTGAGACTTTGCATTCATAAAGATACTATGACGTAGGTATCCCCTAAGAAAGGATTTTGATAAATTCCACGAAATTTTTTTCTAAACGCGAGCGAAGCCGCGGGCAAAGGCTAGTATTTTATATACGTTAAAACAGCAAATAGGTCATAACAACCAGATGGTAAACATTGCCTCTTGGGGGCAGGATACAAGCGTGTCTCCTAAGGAACAATGATATTAAAAAATTAAAGTTCCTATAATGTAGTGTTATACATAAAAAGAGAAATCGCGTAGTTCACACATAAAATGACTGCCATTGTATTGACATGACTATCTTAATATCGTTATAAAAAACCTAACTTGTATTAATAAGAATTATTTTACGAGCAATGTCTAAATATTCTATCTACACTTAATATCCTTTAATAAAAACAGCGTAAGAAAACAAAATAATTTCCGGAGCGATCTTTTCACGGCTCATTGGGGAAGTAATAAACGGGGAGAAAAGTAATCGCGGTAAAACGTTTTATATGTAAATGGAAATCAATTCTCACCAGTAAGCCATAAAAAACAAGGCAACAAAGAGTTCGATATCATTAATGTGAGTAGCTGACGCGTGTCAGTCTCTTGGCATTAAGGGAATCAGATCTTTTTTCAGGACCTCCGTAGCCGAGTACGGATGAACGGCACTACTGAGGTTGCCGGATTATCCCCGCTGGGTTTACGTAATAAAATGTACAATTTATTGAATTATGTACAGTTTGTAACGCTTGCCACAACAACACCATTTGCCATTTTAAAACTCAATATTATTACGTAAGCGTGCCCTGTACCGGGCACAATACGTAATAATATTGAGTTTTAAAATTACCACAACAAACCAGGAATATTTTGGAATATTACTAGAAATAAAAATGGATTCTTTAAGCCTAGATTAATGATGCAAAGCTAAAGTAATCAGTATTTCTCTCTAAAACAACTGCGTCATTTGTTCCCAAAAACAACATCAAAATGAGGTTATTTTATATCTAATAATTCAGTTCGCAGCTGCGCCCGCCGCTCTTAATTGACGTAATTGAAAAGTTAAAACCTCACGTTTCCCTCTCACATTTTTAAATGTTTATTTTAGCACCCAATTAGTGTGATGCAAGGAGAATTTACTTTTCGCTTCTTACTAGCAGCGTACACAAGGGCATCCGGTGGTAGAGAGCGTTTGGTTTTAGAAATTTTATCTAATTAATCTTTACATTTATACCTTTAATTTTTAGTTTTTTTAGTACATTTGTTGCTCATGCTCTAATAATAAGGCATTCAATCCATTAAAGACAAAAAAAAACAGTTTTTTTCGTTCAGAACTTTTAGAAATAATCCGTATCGCAGGAAAGGATTCAACAGAAATTTACAGTCAAACGCCTTTGACGTCAAACGGAAAATCCGATACCTCTGACGATTATTGATATTGAATATCACACCTTTTGAAATGTATAGCCTGATTCATCTTAATATAAAGAACTACTTAAATTTCATTTAAAACAAAATAAAACTTGTTTCATGTGTGTGTCATACAAAATCGTTGATACCAAAGTTTTCTGAATCATATCTTTTTCTTCTCCGTGAGTAATAATACAGGTAGAGATAGAGGAACCGCTTGCCTTATCATTAAAAAAACTTAAATTTTCGAACACATACAAGCACAAAAAATCTATGTGTTTATATATTATGTTCTAACGAATAGACATAAACATTACACACACTTCCTACAATAAAAATTTCAATAATCAGCACACAAAAATTTTGTATATTTTTTATTACATATACTTATAAACTAGCTCAGTTATATGACACAGATTAGGTTAATGGATTGACTATTATTTAATGTAGCGCAGACATTGCAGGGTTCCGTACTCAAAGGGTAAAACAGGACCCACAATTCCGCTGTCAATCTGTCGTCTGTCATCAGGCTGTATCTCATCCTGTTCCATACATAAAAAGGTTAATTTACAGGTCAATAATATCAGATAGCAGTATATGAACCCCTTGAATGTGTTTGAAAGCAGGTGTAGATACAATTATATTATCTTCAATTCAAATCATCTTTCCGGGCTAGATAATCAAACAGTTGGTAACAGTCAAATTATGTACGTACTCATATTTACACTATTATTAATACTGATGAAAATTGTAAAAGTAACAAGAATGACATTGTATAGGTAACACCAACCATGAAATACTTCAATCTTAGGTTTTTCATCAACATTTTTTCCTTGGAATGATCTATCTAAGTTCCAATACAGACTTTTTACATACAATAGCCGTTACTTTCATAAAAAGCTTTTCGTGTATACCTATGTATTATGGAGTTTAAGGAGCGGGCCCAATTCCAATGAATAGTTGCGTGTTCGGTATCATTACAACAGTATATGTGAAAATTCACTCGCTCCCTGCCCTTTCTGTAACGCACCTCTAGGGTTGTCACTGCGTTTAATTTTGTATAAAACATAATACAGCAATAACACTACATATTTAACTGTATAACAAAATAATGAATCACAATAACTACAAATATTTTGAAACTGTTTCCAGACTTTTGATTTAAGAACTTCTACCGAGACTGATCTAATATTCAGCGGCAAATAATTCTAAAGAAAATAATTTGACCTACGATTGAGTCAGACATAAGATCGAAATGTCAAGAATGTTCTTGACTTTCACGTTTCACAGGGAGATTAGTCTCGATGATCCGAAATTTCAGTCTTTCTTAATTGAATTTATAATGAAAGATATTGTGTAATAAAATTATGGAAATGATACCTTCTGGATTCCAGCGTTTATCAATATTTTGTAAAAAAATCATGTCTTTATTGCTCCGTTAATTATTTCAGATAGCAGCCCTACCACACGCACTTTACTCCAAGTGTTGCGAAGGATCGCGTGAGGCCGCCCAAATGAAACCATACCATTACAGCGTGATATTATCTAGCCTGGGAAAGAAATAATTAAAATGTATGCAATTGAAATTTTGTATCGCATGTTCAATCATCATCATCGTCAAACTAAACTACTTGTTCACTGCTAAACCACAAAATGTATGCAGGAGTACTACATTCGCCCGAGCAACGCACACATAAACAACGCTCACGCATTTGTGAATATCGAAATTCTCTTGCTTGTTTAAAAAACATCTCGTCTCCGCTCGTTTCGTCTCCAATTTAGTGGAGTCCAGGCCTTATCTAGGAGCAAAGTCGTTGGCTTTAGTTCTTTGTCGGATCACATCGTTAATGATATATTTTTTACATTATTTGTTAAGAATATAGTTTAATCACCAACCGGGAAACATATATGTATAATTGTATATAATCAAATCATTTCCATTCGATTTCCTCAGCTCTGGTGGATCTGATTTTACTACAAACATAGAACCTCTGGCTTTCTACTACTGTGATTTCAGGGTAAAGCGAATTCAGTCATGTGTGCGGCCTCATGATTCCACATAAATGATGGGCAATGCCATAGAAAAGTAAAAGCTCTTTCATAACAATAGAACTTAAATTCCCTTGACGTAATAATTTCAGAAAGCGTTGGAGACATACTTACATACGCTTAGGTTTTCGTCTCCATCCTAAATAGTGATTTATCTATAAACTCATAAAGTGCTTTTTTCTTTATTGCCATTATAAACTAAGAGGCCGCGAGTCTATTTTGTATATTATAATGACAAAACAGCTCGAGTCCCAATGGACATTAAGAAACTTTACAGCCGATTTTATAGGTTCCGGAAAAACGATCGAGTGATTTCAATTAGCATATAAAGCGTTCAGTTGTGACTGGTAATAAGTTTTTGAATGTAATCCGGTGTTAGTATGAAAGAAATGCCTATTTAGGAAATATTCTTACTAAAAATTCGAAGATGCTATTACTCTTTCAAGATGAAGTGTAGGACTTAGCAATTAATTTTGTATTTATACTTTTCAACCTGAAGTTTTTTTCTGGTGCGTTAAGGTAGTACTTAGTTGTTTCCGATTTATGACTGGTCATGTATTATGACAACTTTGTAAAAAAAATAGATGTGTCAGAAATAAAACAATACAAAAAGTACCCGATGAGGGAGTGGTGATATGACGAGTGATCGGAAAGAGTGGAGGAAGCCATGTTGCGCCGACCTCAAATAGAATTAGGAACAGGGCAGGAGAAAGATTAAGGCACAGATTACTAAATAGTCACTACGTATAAGGCAATCCCTGATAAATGAACTCTGTAAACGTTTTGCATAATTACCTATTAGGTCTAGTCGTAGCCTTTCTTCTCCATTTGCCTCTCTCTTAAAACTCATATTAGACTTTATTAAGGAACTGTAAGTCCATGTTCCACGAAAATATTATTTCCGAGTAAACTATTATGATTATATAAAACATTATTAAGGCTGAGGGTAAACAATATAAGGTCAGAACATGGGCCGTCGTAAAACAGTCATGAAAAAATATATTTAGGCAAGAAAATCCCTCTTTCGTCTTCCATCATTCTATTCTTATTGGAACATAATGTAATAGTACCCTAATGCTTACCATTTGGAGCTGTGACGCATTATGATGAGAATCTTTTGTTGGCTGGGTAGGTTTGGGCAACGAACCGAACTGTTGAGTCGAAAGTCTTAGATTTGAATCTCGGCGGGGCCCATGATGTGAAGGATTCAAATATTTTAGTATAAGAGTTGGTCAAATATTAAATTAGTGTACTTGCCATAATATAGGCTGTGATGAATAAAACAGTAAAAAAACAAGAATTTCATCAAATTTTTGCATCACATTAATATTACCTTCCTTAATATTACTAAAACTAGATTAAACAATTTTTAATAGCTTCACACACAGATTCTTTGAATTTTATTTTCACACGTTTTTAACGAGAAACACTGTACAATCGCTTAACATAGGCACTTCCTCACAATTTTCAGCTGTAAATATCAACACTTTGTTGCAAAACTACAAACAAATTATGGACTTTCTGATATAAGACTAGTATAAAACATCGCTGTTGATAATTATTACAATTCAAAAAATCCCTTGGCTGTTATTCAAATACAACCTCATTGGAATATTAAATTATTGACCTTAAAATTAATAAGCGACCGTTAGCACGAATCGCGATGAAATGCGGCATTGCGTAAATCACAGTTCATTATCCCCGACCATTATACCAAATTTTACATTAATGAATACTGTAAACATCTATAAGAATATTAGTCATAGACTAGCTGTTGCCCGCGACTTCGTCCGCGGTTACTGTGGTTTTTTAACTATACCATGGGAACCGGAATAAAAAGTATCTAAGATGTTAACCAGGGATATAAGGTATCACAATGCAAAATTTCATTGAAATCGGTCCAGCCATTTCGGAGATTAACACGTACAAAAAGATATAGAAATAAAAAAAAAAATGTTGGTATTTTCTCTCTTTTTACATCCCCCTGACTTGATTTTAAGCATTTTTTTCTTTGTACAGACATTCGACATCTACAGTTTTATTAGTATATATATCAAGGATTAAATTTTGATTTTTTAATTACTGTGAAAGAAAATTATTTTACTAAATATATGCAATCATGGCAATCATAACAATGTGAGCACTAGATATATGCCTTTATCTCTAAAGGGGTATACACAAAAAGATGTCAATAGTAACATTTTGCCTGATTCGACTTTACTTAGTCCCTATGTAACAGTAGACGAGGATTTTGTATTACACCTGCACGCCACCAATGTACTTTACCCTTGGTAAGCGATAGTCGTGCAGTGTAAGACATATCATTAATCAACATCAACACATGTGGGTATTGAACCGGCGACCTCAAGCAAGAGGCTAATGTTTTTAGAACTAGAGCGTTGTGTGAATATTAGTATTCTGTTAATATTGGGTCCTTACCTATGAAATTGGTGTTTTTTTACTCTCTTAGTATTTTGTCTGTAACTATTAAGATTCCTAAAAAAAGTATTCCAAAAAAATAATTACCTCGTCTAAAAATAGACTATATTTTTGAGCTCTTTTGATTTGTTTTGATAATTTGTTGTAAGTTTAATTGTGTTGGACACGGAGACAACTCTTTTTAAGTGCCTCCCGAATACATCATTTTATTTGCATTCACTTAAAAACGATAAATAATTTTTATGAAGTGTGATATTACACATATTACTAAAGCTTGTCTAATGATAGATGCCAAATATTATTATCTTTGGATTTTTCGTTGTGAAGAAAACTGAAAAAGTTTTAGTATGCAAAATGCAGATTTCCCCAAAAACCTCCATACAAAACACCAATTTTATAGGTTATGACCTAATATTTCTATACAGTTGTAGGTACATATCTGAGCTAATATGGATATGGATACCCTATATTTATAGATATATGAAGTAATTTCTCTGGTGACATGTAATTTCACGCATAACTTACGACAAAAATTCACGGGTGTCAAAATTATCTCTAAGTCAATTTGCTCTTCACTATTTCTTGAAGGATGGGAAGGAAAACGTTTCTAAAGACTTGCTCGAAAATGAAATTTAAGAACTACGCCATAGAGTTGAAGTCCGTGCCTATAATATTGTGTGTAGATATTTCAGGCCACACTGAGGGTGCGAAAGGTCATTCAAGCGCAGAAATATCCCTACTATTTGTTCTGTTTCATTTCAAGAACGTCATTTAGGAGAGTGATAGGGTTGAATTAGGATACGCTTTATTTTAAGTATGTAAGTCGATATTGGAATGTTAGGCACAGACAGATTAAGCCTTTCGCATGGAGAAAAGAAAATATATTCTTAGCGAACATTACTTATTACAAAGACATATTACAAATAACTCTAAACACTCGCTTCAAAGCGAAAGACAATGAGTTATTTTCTCACAGGGCCCGTATTTTTTTGACCGTGGACCTAGCTACAAGATTTAATTCATATTTTGATATACTCTGTGCGTATTCACAAATTCGGGCTTTTAATGAAGTAGTAATCGTGTTCATAACAATAATTTTCACCAATCACCGAAAAAATAATAAAAATTTACGAGTGTTTATTGTTCTAGAATCAATGGTAATAACCACAGGGGGTGCTATAGTCAACGAGTGAATATAATTGCGACCTTCCGATTGCGGCCGGCCCGTTCCGCCGTCGCCGCAATATGGACAACGGACTATTTCTGGCCAGCTTAGCCGATGACAACTGCATCAGAAAATAACTGACAATGTGGAAGTTAATATTTCCAGCCAGTTCACAGTTCTTTGTTCACTCACCTGAGGCCCTAGAATAATTTTTTAAATCTTTGTTTTCGGGAACTCATTTGATCGGTTTTCTCGTTTTCTTTGATTGCATTTGTGTTGGTTTGAAATTGGAATTATTTTATTTACGAACATTTTGTATTCTATGTACCTTAGTAAATCTATAATGTACAATAATTGAAAGCGTAGGTAGTTCGTTGCGAAGTTTCGTGTGATCAAATTAGTACGCCCACGCAAACAAAATTATTAATCTTCGTTGGTTTTTAAAAATAAACTTGAACGTATTTGACAGTAACCGAAATAAGAACTCAGAAATTAGAACTCCTTACAGAGATACAAAACAAATAACTTAAAGTGAATTACAATAAAATTAAAATTATTTTTGTTGGCAAAATTTAGGTTCCTAAAAATACAAAGCAATGAGTTGAACACTAAACAGTTTATGAATTTAAATGAAAATTTTGTATTCTATGAAAATAGAGAAAGGATTTCATAATGATTTTGTTTGTGGTGACTGAAGTTATTCTTTGTTCAAAAGCTCATCAAAACAGCAAAAAAACCCAATGTCGAAACTACTAAACGAAAGTTCATACGTATTTCCCGTTTCGCGCTTCGTGCGGCTTACGGCTACAAAACTCCAAATGAACTGTCATCTTTAATACACGCGTAAATAGGCTTTTTGATGGACTTCAAAAAAAGAAGAAGGTTCTCAATTCGACTGTATTTTTTTATGTGTGTGTAACCACACAGCTCTTAAGTTTATGGACTGATTTTGATCATTCTTTTCTTACTTTAACTAGTTATTCGTTACAGAAAAAAATGTGTTCATTGATCGATCGGTGTGGAGGTTTGCCCTACATATCCTTTGTCTATTTGTCATCCTAAAAGTGGTCGCGGAGGTGATGGATGTTATATATTTTTATCATATTTTTGCATAATTTATGATTCATAATAAAGTTATAATTATAATGAAATTTAAAACGTTTGTCATCGTAGCAGCAGAAGTCAAAAATAAGATCTAATCGCAAGTCTTGGTCTTTTTCGAACTATTATAAAAATTGTTAAATTAATATATTAGAGATATTTTCAGACAAAACTGTATCATTCAAAAGTATTTTATAATCCGATCACTTGGTAAATCCACATGAATCTAAACGTAGATATTACCGCATACAATAACTAGGCCATGTCAAAGTGTGACATGACAATTCAAAACGTGACATCATAAATACGCAAAATTTAACATTTTGTGTAAGTATTATTCACGAAGGTATAAGAGAATTCCTGATACCTTATTCACTGATTCATTAAAACCTTAGCGAAATTAATGGAGCTGAAAACGTGGAATTTGTTTAAAAGCGGCCTTTTACAATGAAAAAGCTTACTCAGGGAGTGGCTCTTAGCAAACTTCAAATTGATCGACGTTTCGCTTCTGCAAATAAGAAAAAAAACTTATGGAATTTTCAAACATCTCAAAACAGCGATGCAATTTCGGATTATCTTGTCATAATTCTTGGTACGACAAAATTCGGAGTGCTTTTCATGAATGTGATTAAGCTTCCATAGATAAATAACATAGAAATAAAATATTCAAGTTCTTTTTAACGGCGGTGCGTGCAAAAATATAATTATAAAGTTTAAAGATAATTCAACCTTAACATTAATAAACTAGGACTATTTTATAAAAGCGAGGCGTCAATGCAGTGTATGTCAGCGATTTTGCGGCGTCCCGAAGTGCCAATACGGCCGACATAGGCAGCGGGAAGCCTACCGCAGATTTTTAACGGGTTGGCCGGCTCTCGGTCCGCAACCCGACATACCAGGCAGGGCAGCGGTAGGAAAAGCTTTATTTAACTTTTAATATGTTTTAAATAGGTTGGAATTTTGTAGCATGAAATTCATGGTTATTTTTGACTTAGTCTTGACATAGTTTTAAGTTTATAACGTACCAATAAATAATAGATAGATGGATGGACATGGTATTGTTTATGCATGGTATATTTATTTTAAATGTGTATGTTATTGTATTTATGTATGGTATGTATTAGTGTGTATAGGTATATAGTGGTGGGTATATATTTAGTGGATATCGCTTATGTCTTCTCTTTTACTATTGATTATCATTTGTGGTCTGCTGTATTAATTTAATTTATTCACTGTACCTTATGGGTTGTCTGGAAGACATCTCTATTAGAGATAAGTCCGCCCATTGCATACATTGTGTTATTTTTATTTTTATGTAACCATGTGTTTTTTGGCAATAAAGAGAATAATAATAAATCTTCAATAAGGCTTCTAAGTTATGTTACTCATTGTAAAACGGGTAAAGAAACACCATATTGTATTTTTTTTTGCAGTACTTGGTCATAAGCATTACATGAACATGAAATGGAACCTGAATGTTCACAACCCACTATATTTGGTATTTACTACCTTGTCACTAAACACAATCAACAATTGTTTTAATTTTGTTGTGATATCTTTCAGCGTGACAACGTTTTTTTATTTAAAATAATACATTTCATTAAACACTAATTTTCTTCTACTGAAGCTATAAAGTGGAAATCAGAGAACAATTAAAACCGCTTCTTTAATAATTTAAGCTAATAATTTAGTATACTTACAGTAATTAAGTTAATTATGATTGCCTTAGTAATGTACTCGCGGTTGTACTGATCATTCTCTTATTTGTATATTTGCTTCTACAAGACAGCATAAGGATTCAGCTGCCCTAAAAAGTCTGTAAAGTTTATGGGACGATAATAATCTTAGAGACGAATTTATCCAAGACGACTATAGTCGGTCACCTACCACGGGGCTGAAACTAATCGGCTTTGACTTCGAGAACTAATTATGTATTCTTTGTAGTCCGGTTGTTATCTTAGCTTAGTAAATATTTTAAGGTGAAAAATATTTTACTTCTGGTTTGAAAATTTTTATTGCGTAAGAGTCATTTTGTGGATTTCGGAGACATGTATCCTATGCTAGCAACATAACGCTATCTCTTGATTTTTATGGAGGAAAAGCGCGTGAGCGTGTTGCAACGAGCATTTAAAGGTTTCGGTAGGTTCTTATTTGCTACCCTTGTCGTAAAACACATCTGCCTTTCCCAATTTTGATATAAGTTTACAGGTTGGCAACCATACTCTGTGACCCGTATAATAGTCGGACGCTGGAGCAATTCTTCGGGGACCATAAAGTTTTCGATTATGATCCTAGGCCTAGGTATCTTAATGTATTCTAGAACCTCAGGGTAAACAGAACTGGAGTAGCCATTAGTCAATTTCTCAAACATTTTTTTCTGCCATTTCTTGCGGGGGGTGAGGTTACCACTACACTCAAAGCCAGCACACATTAACAATAACTTTACCGTTTTTACAAATGCACACATGCATAATTCGACACACAAATTTAAATTTCACGCACACGCTTAAAATAGTTACGTGGGGTGTGCGTTTTGACAACGTCACAGCCGCACTCCCCACGAGACTAGCGTTCGAAATTTGAAATCGTAGAATTCTAAAACATGAAATAATGAAGTAAATAATCATGAAATCTTAAAAATTATAATTACAAATAAAAGGTGACACCATCTTGTAGCATACTCGATGTTTTCTATTTATTTTTACAACAAAAAACACAGGCAGGTATTTTTGCGGGAGCTCTGTTCACCGCAACGTTTACAATGTTATGGCTGTCAAAATGGCGGCTCAACTAGTTTTATTAAACGTGCAAGCATCCGATGCTTGTGCATTTGGCAGAGGGGAATGTTAGACAAAGGCTACTCCAGTTCTGTTTACTCTGAGTCTAGAACCAATATTGTATCAGACCTACCGTTGCATGAAAAAATCTCACGGCTAATCCTTGATACAATTCATTCCCAATATGCGCTGCGGATGTGATTTTAGTTTAAAACGTATGCAACACAATTTAAAGCAGTTTCATGACATTTCCGTGTGGAATAATTGATGCATGTCACGAATTTCATAATATGTTTGCATAATTCAGTCATATTCATTCTAATAGATATTAATCTATTTGAATTCAATGTTACAAACTAAAAATTTTTAATGATGACAACTATGCAGTAATATACAGCCTCCAATTGTAAATTAAAATAGCGCATAAATTTTACTAAAATTATTGCTTAAGGGTCCGGCGAACAGTGATTTTTTCATACAAACGTAATACCAAAATCAGTTTCAATTTGAGAATATCTGGACATATCATCGCTGTTATTCGGATTAAGAAAGTATTTTTCTATGTTTCTGTTAAAAAAAATTGTTCAAATTATTTATAAACTTATAAATATATGCGATTATATTTCGTAAATTTTTCGACGTTTTCGGACATATTTTCCGCTTATTTGTTTCATATTAAAACCGCAATTAATCATTATGTAATTTTAACAGAAACATAGAAAAATACTTTCTTAATCCAAATAACAGCGATGATTTGTCCAGATATTCTCAAATTAAAAATTATTTTGGTATTACGTTTGTATGAAAAATTCACTGTTCGCCGGACCCTTAACCCCTCGAGGGTCAGCGCGAACACCGGTGTTCAGTGTATAATACACCTCTGCTTACTCCTTCGGGGATATAGGCGAGATAATATGAATGTATGTAAATGTCTTACTTTGTACCCTATGCACGGCAACAGACACGTATCTTTAGGCGAAACCTAAACATAAAAAGGGAAATTAATGTTGGTTATGAAATTTTTCCAAAATATTGTTACGAGTATTTTCTCTACAATATTCGTTAATATTTTATTTAAGCACGACCTGCTTTAATACATATCCTCGTATATAGTTCTATCTGGCGCCAAGTTGGCATAACTTGTGTTTTGCTTCGCAGCCCGCGTTTGTGGGTCACTCTGCCTAACAATAGGCTCGTATTGTGACTGACAGTAGCTATTTTAAAGATTAATGTTTTAAATTATTAGGAAATAGGATAATGTGGGGCCAGTTGAAACATGTAGATAGTCATCTATTTGCTTAATGAGAAAAGTCAATACTACCATAAATATCAAAGCTATTTATGTGGTAAATGAACTTGTTTTTCTCCACGGACAGTTAATTTATTAATTCAATTGCCCTATTCTATAAGTTAATTAGATATTTTAATTAAACAACCGTTAGTTCAGAATAAAACACTCTCATGAACTTTATTTTAACATTACTTTAAAAGTATTAATATTGTTCCCGTAAGGGTACAATATTCGACAATGTAGATATCAGTTAGTAAACAGAAACATACCCACAATAAAGAAAAACGTTCCGTTATTGTTGCTTCGATAAAATAATATACAACACTAAGATTACGACCTCCGTGGTCGAGTGCTCTGTACGCTGGTCACAATGCGTCGGTATCTCGAGAGGCTCTGGGTTCAATCCCCAGGACAGATGTTTGTGTGATGAATACACGCATTGTTAACCAGTCTGGGATGTTTATATAAGTATTGTATATTTTCTGAAAAGTTATAAATATGTATATATCTATTAAATATATTTATCCGTCATCTAGTATCCGTAACACAAGCAGCATTAGTTGTTTAAAATAGAGCTAGCTGATAGGTGTGAATGTCTGACGAAATTTATTTTTTAAGGAAATTTATTAAGGAGACTGAAATGAAAACTGAAAATGAAATCCCACAATCTGGACACGTGCTACGAGTCAAATGTGCCCGCGACTGCAAATTTCTAGGTCACAGGGAAGCTTTGTATCAACAATAGGCTGTAATGGAGATTATGGAAGACGACCGAGAGTGCTCAGTACAGTTTTTGCCTTTGCAGTTCTTTCTCGTATCGAAATGATAAAATGCTCCCCGAAGGAATTTTCATTGAACACTAGCATTTGCTCGCGAATGGAAGGAGTGAGGAATGAATATATTGGGGGAAGTCTGAAAGTTGCCCCGATTGCTGATAAACTGAGAGAAAAACGAATTTCTTGGTATGGACATGTAATGAGCAAGGACAATGATCATGTCACCAGGAAAGTTATGGATTTGAAAGTGGATGGGCGTGTGGGGAGAGGAAGACCAGAGAAAAGATGGATGGATTGTGTGAATGATGATACGATGAGGATGGGAGTGAGTGTTGACTTGACGAGTAATAGAGGAGAGTGGAAGAGGAAGACATGTTACGTCGACCCCAAATAGAATTGGGAACAGGGCAGGAAAAAGAAGAAGAAAAAGACTAGCATTTGCTCGCAAGTTGTGGAATTTAGAATCAAGTAGATTAGCAGTGTCTGTTAACACTTCTCTTTGGCACACTAGCTCTTTGGCAATAGGGACATAAGTGGTGGCCTTGGGGTGAGAAAAAGCCTAGAGGAAGATCACAAATGCGATGGAAGGACAACGTCAAGAGATTTGCAGGGACGAAATGGATGGAGGTGAAGAAAAAACTAGAAAAATATAACTACCAGAATAGTTTCTTATCAATACAAAACAAAATGCAAATAATAAATACTACTGAACCAATTTAACCGAAACTTGGTACACAGATAGTCTAGAGCCTGAGATAGGCTACCTTTCATCCCCATATTCCCATGGGAACGGGTGCCATTTGGGTAAAAAAATTTAAATAACGAAAAATGAAGGACAAATTATCGCCACTATGAACTTTGCTTATAATAATAGAGTAGGAGTAAATTTTCAATTCCACTAATCGAGGATACTGTTCCAATTCGAAAAAGTCTTCCAGTGTTGAATAGCTTATTTATTAAGGAAGGCCTAGGCTACATACCATCACACTATCTCAAAGTAACTATTCTATGCGGACGAAGTCGCGAGCAAAAGCTAGTAATTTTTTTTTTAATTTTTGTTGACTTGTGTTCACGGTAGATCAGTCGAGAATCGAGATGCCTTTTGGGCGTCTCGGTATTGAGCTGAGTGAATACCAATTCACAAGTGCTTGTTTAAAATGAGTATATGTATAATCAAAACTATTGTACTACCCTAAAGTGGTGTCAATAAATTTTATTCTATTCTATTCTATGATGTTGTAAATGAAAGTGGCACGGATCTGTATGTGTCGAACTCGTGGGACCTCTCCCTCTCGATTTTCGGCCTTCCAACGTCCCATTAAAGTACATCCCAAACATTAGCTTAAACATACTTTCAAAGCCAACAATCGAGTTACGGAAAACATCATTGAAATACCTCCCGTATGCGGGAAGCTAGGACATGTATAAGGCAACTAGCTTAAGTTTGGTCCGAAACAGTAAGGTCTCACCACAGTGGTTGTTGAACGACAAAGTTTGAAAATGTTTTGGTCTAGTTTTCTGTATCTAGAGAAGCTTCGAACTCTTTTTGGTGTTTTGCTGTCGCGTGGAAGTTTCGAGGGCTATCCTAACACATATGGCGCCACGACCGATAGTTTAGACTTTAGAATATCGAGTTTACTGAACTGGATGTGGACAATATTAAGCAATTTAGAAGTTGAAATAACTCTACGTACTGTATTAGCTACTCGAAATTAGTGTGTATACTTTCCTTGTCCTTCTTTTTAAAAAATAAACCAGAGAACAAATTGGATAAAATTTTATTATTCTTTTTTTAAGGAAAAGCAGGGCAAACGAGCAAACGGAACACCTGATAAATAAATAAATATATTCGTACATTCACACCTAAAAACTAGCCCCATTTTAAGCAACTAATGCTGCATGTGTTACGGATACTAATAAATATATTTAATATATAAATACATATAAATAGTGAGAACATATACGATCCATATATAAACAACCAAGACTGGAGAACAAATACCTGTATTTATTACTCAAACATTTGCCCCCACCAGAGATCGAACCCACATCGAACGCCACGGACGGACGGACGGTCCGCCACGGAGATCGTCAAACCTGATGGTAAGTAATTACCGCCGCTCTTGGGCCCGTATTACAGAACCAAACTCAAGCGTAGATCTCTGCTTGAGCGCAGTTAAAAAGGGCGCTGTGTGGGATCAATAGCGCCATCCCTCTCTTACAGTGCTCAAGCAGAGATCTACGCTGGAGTTTAGTTCCGTAATACGGGCCTTAGACACCTGAAATACCGGAGGGGTTACAAGTGCGTTGCCGGCCTTTTAAGTGGGTGTACAAAAACACATTAAAATAGACATAATTTAATTATTTAAATCAGACATTATGTAGTAGCTAATATATTTACTTATATACTGTGCTTTTTCAGTACACTATTTTGTAATTCATTACTCTTATATCAAACAATCTACCATCGTAGTCCAATATCTCACAGACACCAATAAACTTTGTTGGAAAGTGCTAAATAACATCATTAATGTAACCCATATTCTGGCAAATAAAGAAAAATTAATAGACTTTAAAATTAATTCATCTATAATTCAAAATAATTTAGGAAAAGATTAATACTTCCATTAGTAAACCGAGAAAGATTACTGCCCTAAACAGTTTCGTGAAACATTTGTTAACAATTTGACACTGATAACTTTTACTACTGTGTACTTACATGCATGTTCTACACGTAACTAGACTCGCTTTTGTTATTTAAAACCAGCCAGGCGTTGAACCCTCAACGAAAAGTAAAAATATTAAAGAGGATATTTACAAACCGTAAATAAAAAAAAACATTCGTTACAAAACAAGGGAAAAACAAATAAAGTAGTTCTACTCTACGACGGAGCAATCAAATGTAAATAGCTACAGAAGTGTTAAAAGGAGTCGCGGTAAAAGTTTAGCTCACGCGAACTTAGCACTCGATGGCGTCCCTTGGCGTTATGATGTGGTGCAAGTGACAAAAGAGGGCTTTAGTGCTATTCGAAAAAGCGGCAACGATTGAGAAATCTGGTGATAACAAGGAGATATTAAAGAGGAAAAGTATATTTTCTTAATTTTGAAAAAGCTATGCCCATCTATCAAAAGTCCCATTTCATATTAAATGAAGGTACTACTTACTCTAATCACCAACCCTTACCAACCCGCATTGGGCCAGCGTGGTGGTGTTATGGCCCATACTCCTCATGTGTTGCTCCTAAGGAAAGCCGGGCCCACCAGTGGGACATAGGTATATATGCTGAGGACGGACTCACTCTAATCAATTTCATACACAATTATAAAATCATATTACAATTGAGAAAATAAATCCTTTTGTATTCATTATTTAATTATTTTTATATCTTCAATTACCTATTTACACATTTTTTTAAACAAGAATTGTTGTATTTTGTTTAAATAAAACCTGCCAAGACACGTATACATAAATTAAGATAATATAAATTTTTATCGCTTTTCTTCTGTTACTTGAACCATGGAATAAACGATTCCCGCTTTGCCGAGGAAATCCGCCGCAAATGGGCTCCGGGAGAAATATAAGTATCGGACTTATATTGAAGCGGGAATTATGAAGAACCCTTTAATAAGCGTCCGTCTGATATTTTGTTTGATCATTCCAAATGAGCGTATGCTTCTTTCAATAAAAATATGATTTTTTATTCTCGGAACATATCAGACAATGGTATATAATTTTCGAGCGAACTATCTCTGAACATTTGATATTTTTGAAAATTGTTTAATAGAATGGAAAATTGTTCATTTGGCACCATTATCTACTTATTACTATACTCTGTATTTACTTTTTTTCTTAGCTGTAAGTAAACATCACTCAATTTGAACGACAAGTTTAAATTTCAATGTCTTAACGGTTTTCCTTTAAGAGACGACACACATTGTAAGCATTCACAGCACAGCTGATGGTAAATTTTAATTTTATTGGTTACTTTTTTGGTTGGCCCTTAAATTGACACCTGAATATGGTGGATGAGGGCAGCGCAAGACCGTTCGATAAAGAACGAGCTTTCGACGTCTTTCGACTGGGATGATCATAAAGTAGTTTTACTTGTTTTTCATTTACCAATAAATCATCACGCCTAATATTTATTCGAGATGTTAATACCCGCGTTTCCCAGATATGTTTAAGTCCTTAAGCGACGAGCATATTGGTACACACCGGGCACAGTCTGCGATAAACGATTAATAATCACAATATTCGATCCAACACTTCAATATCCTCCGCAGTGCTTTCAAAGCAGCGTAATTTCCGAAGCACGAAGTTCAGTCCTCTGAACTAGTCACTAATGAAAATGCTAACTAAGTGAGATGTCAAGCACATGATATATTGACATTCGCCGCCTACCGCGCAAGGCTATTATTCGCAAATTGGGAAGTGCGAGTAAATCGCAGCTAAATTGGTTATTTTGTATTCCATTTTTCACTTTACAGTAATCAACACAATTGTTTGTGTCACACGAACGAAATACAGCGAATGGAGATTTTGCGTTGAAGTTGAATTTACAATTAGACGTTGTAATATCTTTTAAAATATAATTCAATTTTGGCGCAACTGGGCAGCTTGTGGAATGGAAATGAAATGTTTTTCGTTTATTCCGTGGGCGTGATTCAGGGCAAGTACTCTGAACTTTGTATGGATTTATGAGTACAAATATTTGTATAATGCTATAATTCTGTAACGTCAACTTGATTTTTTCTTACGCCTAAACAAATGCAATATACTTTCTTTACCTCTTTTCCAGCCAGTATGCAATTCCTGTACGCGAGGTATAGGTTTCCTAGTTCGGGTACTTATTTTATAAAGGACTGTTATTTTTTAAGGCTTATGTAATAAATTATTGTAGTTTTGTAATATGTAAATGGCCAATAAACTATTATTATTATTATTTACTTTACATAAAGGTATAAACATAGTTATAGATTTCCAGAACCTATCAACCAGACAAATTGTTATTTGCCACGTCAACGCTTTTTAAATATTGGGTCCTTACCTATGAAATTGGTGTTTTTTTTCTCTCTTAGTATTTTGTCTGTAACTATTAAGATTCAGAGTATTCCTAAAAAATAATTACCTCGTCTAAAAATAGACTATATTTTTGAGCTCTTTTGATTTGTTTTGATAATTTGTTGTAAGTTTAATTGTGTTAAAATTGGACACGGAGACAACTCTTTTTTAGTGCCTCCCGAATACATCATTTTATTTGCATTCACTTAAAAATGATAAATAATTTTTATGAAGTGTGATATTACACATATTACTAAAGCTTGTCTTATAATAGATGCCAAATATTATTATCTTTGGATTTGTCGTTGTGAAGAAAACTGAAAAAAATTTTGTATGGAAAATGCAGAAATCTCCATACAAAACACCAATTTCATAGGTAAGGACCTAATATTAATAATATGATATATTGGGAAAATATTCATTTCTTAATGTTGTTATAAAAACAACAGGTCAAAACAACACCGAAAATACAATAATGGAATCCGTATCAAGAAGGATGAGTTAAACTAATGAATAACTGCATTCCGCAATGACAATTTTATTGGTAAAATTGTCATTGCGGAATCAAATCATTATCAGGAAATAAAATCATTTATTTATTGTTATTACCTACTTATTTATGGTGATATTAATAATCGTGTTCAGTAATTAACGAAGCATGGAATTTTCAACATAATGGGATCCAAATTATTCTGTTTGCGAGATCAATGAGTAATGCAAACAACTGCAGCGAAATCAGTTGTTTATACTCAAATAAGGTTCCGAGTAATCGCTTTATAGTTTAAAATTTTCGATTGTTTTTAAATTACGTCGAAAATGTGTTTAATATTAAAAAGTATTCAAGACGTAACTATGAGTATCATCAACATCATACATACATATCATCATGCCAGTTTCACCGAAGGAGTAGGCAGAGGTGTGAAACACCCACATTTCGCCACATATGTTAGGTCTCCTTGTAACAGGTGACGAGGCTGTTGCCATGCACTGGGCACAATGTGAGGCAAGCGATATTCACAATGAACTGTACATAAACAAAAAGTATTAATTAAAGCAAAGCTCTAAGTAGAAATAATTAAAATTATCTAAACCAAACAATGTAAAGAAGTAATTTCAAAACAAAAAAGAACATTACTAGAACAACAAAATAGTACATTATTGTAACGGCAGCGAAATAGGCAATTGCAGGTCGAGTATGAGTTTGAAGGCCGAGCCGCAGGCGAGGACTTCAATGATACGAGACAGGCAATTGCCATTTCGGCCGAGGCATATACAGTGCTTTTCTTTAAAAATGCAGGGAAATAAAAAAGTATATATAATAATAAATAATAAATTAAATTTTATTAAAAAAATAACAACGAACTCCGCTTTGCCGCCAATTTTTTTTTTTACAGTTTGTGCCGAAAGTTAAACGCATCAGTGGCTAAACAGCCACGAGAACGCAAAGAATACGATAGATGAAAGAGTTCTAAATTCAAACAGCGCACCGTTTCATACAATATTACCGGCGCGCTCTTCGTTCCAAATTCAAAGAACGCGCCGGGAAGTGATTTTGATTTTTCAATCTACATGATACTTCGCGTGTTCTTTATTCAAAAGTAATGAGAATATTTCCGCGCATGTTTATGAAAAAGAGGTTTACAGAACGTGTTGGTATGGTAATTACCAAACCGCTCCCACAAAAGGACTTGTCGGTATATCAGGGACATTTAGTCGTTGTATCCAGCGCCACCGTGATCAATTGCTCTATAGACATAGGCTTTACCAGTATAGTTATGATTCCATGGGTTCAGGAGTCCTTCAAGAGACGGAAGGTAAGGGTGGCTGAAGCGGTATTTTTTGGCCTACTAACTACAATTGCATTAATATTCTAGACTCCACTCTTCCTTCACCCCTTGAGGGTCAATACGAATACCTTTGTTCGCAAAATATAGATGTTTATGTTGTGTCTGGTTTTCTGACCATTGAGAGGTTAAATCAGATATGTGTATTCGGTCGCATTAAAACAAATTAAAAGCTTATGGCTTTTGATTCGCTTTTGATTTATCTTTTTTAAAAATGGTACAGCAATATAACATACCAAAGACGAATCTGTAAGGATTTTACATTGGAAATAAAACAAATTGCTTGGATTTAGCTCGCGATTACTAAGAGCTGTTACATTAATGTTTAAACCGGTTTCGCCCTACAGCGACCGTGGTCACAGAGAAACTGAAGATGTTCGTTGTATCTATGAAAGTTTTATTGTTCTACCGTCCTCCTTTTTAATATTTTATGTGGTTCGATTTACGAAAACAAAACTTACTGCACCTTTTTGTCTAGTAAAGCCCTGTAGCAAATAATTTCCAATACAACCATTGATTTTACCAGTTGAATATTTTCATTTTTACCATAGGGCTAAAATTTAAATTTCGAAACTAAAAGACGTTTCATACTTTAGTACGGACTCTGAATTTACCACTATACTACTATGGATCTACGCCGGCACATTTTTTCTATATTTAGATTATTCACATCTTGTAGGTATCTATGTATAAGCAGGTTTTCTAATTCTTTTAGCAATAAATTAACAACAACTACAACTTATCATCACACCTTTTCAGGCAGATGTGTTAACACCCACACTTCACAGATATTTGAAGTATCACTATAAATTATCCGGGAACAAACGCCAGAACTTTACCACGAAGTTAAAGAACCGTTACAATTTCCACCACATTATTCGCATACCTTAAAAATAGACTCATTACTTTTGTATAACTGGTATGTATTACTGAAATTGGTTTTGTGTCGAAACTGTTTGGAAACCTGTGCATTGTTCTAATTCCAAATTCTGTAATAACCTGTTACAACATGTATAATAACCTAATACCCTTAATACACAGCAGCGATATCGCCTAATAATAACATCGCAACACTATAAGCGTGCGTCTCGAATTGTAAGCAGTTACGTGGACACCTATAATGGAGATCTAGTTAACTAGTTAGATCCGGATAGGTGTGGATTATATGGTGTAGCAGACTGGAAGCTAGGTTATTAGATTTTCTCCACCAACCAGTATTACTCTCGATTATATAGTTATTAAGAAAGTATTTCGATCAACGATATAACTTCTTATTGGAAAAGCTGAAGTATTTATTAAAGAAAACTCATGTCAAGCTTAACTTCACAATATATTTTTTTATAGATCAAGCATGGGGTCCGCCGAATGATAAGCGGCCACCGTAGCTTGTAGATACTCGTAGCACCAAGTGACTATTGTTCTACGAACGTCTACAGACTACGGAATAAAAGCTCTCACGGGCAATACAGCGTTTTACAGGGTTGTACAGGGGTTATACAGAGTTATACAGTTTTGATAAGCTTACTCCCTGCAGAAGCACAATAGTGTTATTTAGTATCCTATCGATAGAGAATTTCGATTCTGAACCATAGTCCAATCATAGGGATAGATACTTACAATGTTTTCAATACTAAAACTCATTCGCTTGAATCTCTGCGCCATCGCTATGAAATTCATGTTATAATCCCTAAACGTCTTTTAATCTAACACATGCGATCTTTAAATACAGATTACAAAAACTATTCTAGCAAAAGCCAAGAGTAAGCTAAAGATAAAAACTATAGAGTAGATAATTTGGCAAAGCGTGAGACGTGCTAATTGAGAGAGTCTCCTTAACTACTACTGGTAGTTGCAGCGCAGATGATAATTTCGCTCTGCTACTGTTAGCGATATTAAACTCGCTCCATTTGCCCTTAATTGCTTGTGTGTTTTAACCCCGTTGCCGTTAGGTGCTTTAAAAATATAACACTTATCTTTCCCAACCCCTACGAGTGTAGAAATTAATTAGTTTTGAGTATTTGAACGATGAATTTGTCCGTTAATTTCAGAAGTATACCGCGTAATTTCTGCCGAACATTCTTGTGCTAATGTCTTCTCTTACCTTTTTTGTAACTTTTCAAGAAATTAATTGTAAATGTGATTAAAGCAGAAAAGATGAAGACGGTTGATAAGGAAAAACTATAACTCATTTTTAAAATAATTACGTTTTTAGACTCATAATAATAAAAATCAGATTAATTCCCGGCGTACATTATCGGCATCGGCACGGCTTAGGATTTTAGGTGATAAATAGCATCATATATTAACTTCATGGCAATAAAGTAGAAAACTCCATAGTATATGGCCGTAGTAACAAAAATACCGCTTCGGTATGCTTGAGGTTGCTGCATCAGCGGCCTTGAGGTTGCTTCGGGATACTTCGGCATCCTTCAATACGTTGCTGCACGCCACGCCAAGGCAACACTCGGGGGTAGTTTGGACGGTACGACATGCTAAAGGACGCTTCGGCATCCCTAAGGACGCTTCGGCATCCCTAAGGACGTTGCAGCATGCCAATGCATAGTTGCCGACAGTGTGCGCTTGCATGTAGGGATACCGAAAGATTCCCTTCTTTCCCGATGCCGATAATGTGCGCCGGGCCTTATTATCATAGATTCCTCCTCTACAACCAATCATCAAGCTCAATTAAGGCAGTAACCGCTTTGAAATCTACCTCAGCTTAGAAAACTTTTTGGTCAAAGATACGGAAGAAACTGATACTTAATTAAGCGCTATCTCGTCATCCCGTCTCAACGACACCCAGATTTTATGGAGTCGATCTAGCACTAATGTACGCAATTACAATAAAGGACTACCAAAATTCCTTGCAATCCTCTTACGAACCGAAAGAGCTCACAAAAGCAATCAAGTTTTGTTCCACGTCCCACGGAAACAGGGAAAAACGATGACAATCTTATACAAACTTGCAAATTGCTTCTCTTTCAGGTACATCGTAGCTGTTTTCTATTAGCTCCGTGAAACGTGAAACTTTTTTGAAGTGCAGCTACGACGACACAAATTGAGATAAATGTTCAATAACAAACTCGGTGTTTCACATTCAATAATCGTCCATTGGCTTGCAGTGTAAGATGAAGTTCATTGAATTTCTAAAACGTGTCTTTCCACGTTGCACTAGCTCCTTCAAAACGATGACGTATAAGTATAAGATATATATACGTATAAGTATACGTATAAGATACAATTACACTTTAGAATGTGTAACGTATCAACACACAATTTCGGAAAATGTTAATGGTTAATACTCTTTGGCTTTGGACATTGAAAACGAAGCTCCCTTCGCCATGGTCAAGGTGGTGTTACGGCCCATGCTCCCCGTGTGTTTTTCCATAAAAAAGGTCTGTGCCCACCAGTACGTATACAGGCTGAGGACAGATAGTTTTCTTACGTGGAGATAAATAAAATCTCGTGAGATAAATCGTAGTATAATTAATGACAATATAACAGAACCTACTGATAAACAATATAGGTAAAGGGACTAACTGAGTATCAAACCTAGTATTGACCTGGAAGAAAAAGTTCCATGATTTATGAACAACTTCATTTTGCATACAATTTTATTTTGTAATAATTTCTTATAAACAATGCTTGAAGGCATTATAATTTTATTTAAATTTATTTAATGTTGCTACAAGCAATAGTAGCACAACATATAATGTTTTATTTAACAATTTTTTTTTGGGAAAAGTTACGTTACTTCATAATTAATTCAATCTGAGAGCGTGCCAGATGAACATCAAAAGACTGGTTAAAATTGACATCATAATTAATGCACGAAACAACAGCAGTTTCTTATATCAAAACCTCCAGTTTCTTTATTACAACTCTGATAATATACCAACTTAAAAAAAAAACAATTTTATTCCTATGGCCTTTAAATTAGCAAATATAGGAAATATAGCAATATTACACTTAACCTTCATTCGCTATTAAACCACCGAACTACCACTCCACCCTGTGCTCTATACCCTAGTGTAAGTTATCATTGTAAAAACATAACTTTTTCAGTTGCGTTAAGATGTTTAATTTCTATGGAAAACGTAAAAAGTGCCCCTAGCGGAAAGTATTAGAAATCATGTATGTATCTTATCTTACAACGGCATTGAAGTGTTGACAAGGAACTCTGACTTTTGTTAAACTTGTGAGCAAATTCAACTCATATAGATTAATATTACCTACATGCATTGAACGATTACAACGCATGTAGTGATGATGAGGTATGGCAGTATAGTATTAACCAACTACTTTAAATGAATTTGAATCTTTGACAACTTTATCAAGTGTTCAAGCGGTCTTGAAATAATTAAATTAAAAGAAAATATCAACTGACAGTGTTTCTAAATTGACATATTTTTAGACTTTAAGACGATAATTGAACAGTGAATATTCGAAATTCATTATTTTACAATACGCAATTCAATACCAAGAAGAACAACCAAAAAACACGACAATTAATTCTCTCTTATGTAATTCTACATCGCATTGCCATTTTCCTCGGATTCGGCGCAACACAAGAACAAAGCTTTTCTCTTTTCTTAGAGTCGTAACAATTGCGTCGATCATTATTTTCGTCTGCCGTAATCAATCATAAGAGAATCCTTTACCATCCATATCCGCGATCTAGGTAATAAAATATCAAAGTCAACATCAATTTGGAAGCAGCCAAAACGTCAAATCGTAGTAAATACATCAAGACGAACTAGAGGGGAGAATTTTGGAATTACTACAAAATTGCTTCTGAGCAGGATAAAAAGCATCAACTTAGGATTTTTATAGATTTTCCAATCTAACGCTGTTTTTACTGAGATGTGACAGTTTTTGAAACTAAGTACTTTTTTGCGTTTTCCATGAAAGAGATTTTTCTAGTCCATTACCTATCTACTTGGTATTATAATTTTAATACCTTCTTATATATATAAACGATTTTAAATTTTATTTAATAACCAATTTCTCTGCTATCTGCGTTAAAACTGTAAGGTATTATTTAGATGAATATTACAGAAGACAACTATTCAAATGCGGAATTTATTTATCAAATTCAATCTTTTATCCATTTCGACTTACACTGGCTTGATGAATTTCCATGCAATGCTTTAAACAATATATTGTTGCATTTTTCCAACAGTAACGTCATTCACATGGGAATGCGAAACAATTGTCTATCAAAATTCATTAAGAAGATTAACTACAGCGAGCGGGAACAATGGTTATCGCTTGCATCCGACACATATTGCTTTATAAATACGCCGAAGCTAGCACGAGTTGCGTAATGAAGCAGTTCCATTGTGTAAACGATTAATAAATAACGTATGTAAGACACGACAATGCGTAAGCTTAGCTCACCGCTGATGGTAATGTTACCGACCTTACGGTAAATACATAATTATTACTGCCTTTTCTCGGTAGGGAAGGCTGATAGGAAGATTTGTACTTGCACCAATCCTGTAACACGCCATGCTTTCTTAAGGCTTCCCCATATATAACGCAAATGTTAATGGGAAAGTCAAAGGTTTACAGCCTAAACTTTTGTTGTAAAGAAAAAAGTATACATATATTAGGAAATTAATCCTCCAACTAACGTTAAAAAGTATTTATTTCTCGAGTCAAAAAAAAATAGAAAGAAATTAAAAAAAGAAACAAAAGAAAATTCTATACTTTGTTCAATTTCACCAAATATTATTTGAGTGAATTTTCCCCCGCTCTTATAAAACAATATTAATTATGTATGTATAGATGACATAGTTGAAACTTTTCTGCTTCAATACATAAAATATGTGTCACTTTTCTCCATATTTTCAAGGCCAGCTTTATTCGTTACCGAGTTGAATGGATGTGTTCGACAGTCAAAGCTTTTTTGATACTTTTTAAATATTGTTTTAGTCAGTAAACCAAAAAATAATATATTCTCTTCATCGAGCCTAGGACTAACTCAAATCGCTGATAATTTATCAATTTTACTCTCACACCAATAACTGCGAATGTTTTTTGGTTACCTAATAAAAGATAATTAGACTTAATATAAATGAGTCATTGAATAATGATAAAGTGTTTATTACACTACCCATACTCGTAGATAAGTTTTACTTGCCTCACATTATACCAGGGACATGGAAACAGTTCACCCTCTGTTACACGGGGACTTAAATATATCTAGATATAGAGTAAAACCCCTCTTGTATGTCCTAAAGATATGAGTTTTATATTCCAAGCAACAAAATATCATGAATTCACGTTAATATTAGGTAACACGATCTTAAGGGTAAAACAGTAAACCCTTACGATTTTAGATAGGCCAGTTAGCGATCCGAAGGCGAAGGCGTTTGTTTAGGCCTGTGTTCTTAGTACCAGGTCAACACAGGCAACTTATACACGTAAGCAAGAACGTAGGCCGCTCGAATAAATACATCTTAAGAACGTGCCATCGCTTCTAACATGATAAGATTACGCTGCTTTAAGAATATAAATAAATAAAAAATATCTTATTCAATAATTACATATCCCTTCATCTGTGGCGGCCATTTTCCGCGAATAGGTGCATCTGCGTCGCGCTTCTTCTTGGATCTTCTTTAGCCGCGCGTTAACAGCGCGTATTTTCAGAATTACGATATCTCTTAACTTTTCAGCTTCAATAAAACTTGTGTCAGCACACAAGTTAATAGGCAACCAGCTATCATTAATAGAATAATAGTGCAGTTTTGTCTTGTAATGAATAATTAGTACTGATTCGAAATCAGGTTGAGCATCTTTTAAAATATACTCCGATTCGATCGGAGTCCAGTAGTCGTGTACACATATGGGTATTTCTGACATCGGACTCCTGGAGAACGATCAACAGACGAGGGAATAAAGCAGCACTTCCTCACATAAAGCAGGTTATGACGCTTGTGTTGTGGAAACTTATACGTACAAAGTACATGTATACTCATAAATATCATAAAATACTCAATACTTAAATGAACATCCAAGAACAAATGCTTGCAATCATCACACAAACATTGTGCCTACCGCAATGGCGACTACTTCAAACCGGGCGTTCAAACTATTCGGCCGCGGAGTTTGTCGAAACATTTAAGTGCAAACTGTCAATTAGATATTATCATCTTGCGCCTTAAATTATTCAACACAAAATAGAAAATTCTAAACTTCATCTTTCACGTCCTCGATACTATCTTTAAGCTGTTTCCTGTGAGATAGAAAATTAACATGCCATAAATTTAAAGTTCATCCGATGTTCCTGTAACTTCGTCATCGTCCGAGAATTTATCGATTCCTCATTTACATTCACTCGATTAAGGTGCACTCGGAAAATACGCTTCTCGTATTTGTAACACGGAGTATCTGCACATAAGACGTACCGCGGAATTCTTTGTTGTTTAATCTAATGTAGTGGAATATTAAGTGACATATTCCGTCAAAATGTAATAACATTTTGAATTTAATTTCTCGGCATTGTAAAATAATGACACGACTACTGAAATCTACCATGACAACTATTAATCAGATGACACTGACAAGAAATGTTATTTTCATAATTTTAATCTTTAGAGTTTTTAGTTCAACTATTAATAGTCAACATTTTACTAAATAAGAGGTAGGAATGTTATGTAATGCAAAAAAATGCTGTGTTAATTACACCAACAAAATCTTTTTGTCACCTTTTTTCCGGCGCTAAATCAATAGCCACGCGAACGACGTCGCGGGCTCAGCTAGTTGTTTAATATGTATGTAATTCCTACAAAAAGTATACAATTCCGAAGCTATTTAGAAATGTTTAAAATATGGTTTCAGATATTATGTTATACCCAGATATAATATAGGAATCCGTAAGAAATGTCTTGGAACGGAGTTACTCCGTAAAGCATAATAATATGTAAATAAGCACACGTTCGATGTATTTCTGCAAACTATCTAGATAAACTTGTACAAAATCTGTATGCAATGCCTAACACGAACAGGAAACGTACCTTAAATTTCACATTCATTTGATAGTTTTACAAGCAATGCAAAAACCTACCAGGGTGGGTAGTTATATGGATGTTCGTTTATCTGCAATAAGTATAACATTGTTAAATATAATTTGAAAGCGTTCGAAGTTATTTTAGATAAGTTAAAATTTAAAAATAGTACGTTTACTGTTTTAAAGTTTTGGTTACAATAAAAAAAAGTTCTGGTCTAAAGTAAGTTGTTAGGTTTCCGGGTGAACCTTTTATTATGACGTCAGGGAAATTCCAGATATATTGAATATTATCCCTGCAACGTTCACTCATTATGAGACAATTCTAATGTATATTGTTGTAAAAAAATCCTCAAATGCTCCAAAATACCGCTATTTTGGTCGTACGAATATATCCAAACGACATTATTGATATAATAGTAATGGTGTCTGAAAGACCCACGTTGTAAGCGGGAACATTTACAAACGGCCCTCGTAAAAGGTCTAAATGAACTAAAGGTTCAAGCAATATAGGAACAAATAAACGTGTTACGCCGAATCTATATACTTTAGGTGCCCGGGATCAGGTAGCTTGCTGAATATTTTATTAGATTGCATTTCTTTTATTTCCCTTAATTCTTCTTAATTAGTTTTTTGTAATAGGAATAGGTACCTACATACATAACGTACATTAGGTCCCACCTTTTTCGATAGGGGTAGGCAGAGTTATCTTCTTTCCACTCGCTACTATACTAACGTACTTTTTTCACATTATGCAGCCTGGCTAGCTGCAACCGTCTTACCTAAATCTGTCGCCATAATGACAATGTCATATAAACCATTGTTGTGTTCCGGCAATTAGAGGTAAGATAGCCAATTGTTCAGCTGTTGAGGAATACAGTTGAAGCTCGCTTCCACATTCGGCTTTATCGTCACTTACCATTAGGTGAGATGAAGGCCAAGAGTTTGTCTGCCATATGTAAAAAAACTTTCATCACAGACCTTAATATAATTGTAACTTCAAAATGAAACATGAAATTATTTCTTTTTTCTTACGTAAGTTTTACCTATTGTACCTGTAAAATTAATAACACATATATTCTAACGCTTTATAAAGAAAATTACAATGAGCTAATTTCAATTATAATAATGTCGTCATGGAGTCGAGAATTCCACGAGTTCTCACAAATAAATTACGCCGCGATATGAACGTTCACTCGAAATGATTTAAGGACCACTGAACTAGTGGTAATTAGTTGAATGCAGATGACATTTTCTTAAATTAGAAGCAAATCAAAAGCAAATTCGATTATTCTAATTTGTATAGATCATTGGCATTGCATTCTCAAAAGATTTTAAAATAAGAACTTCATCTCTTCTTTTACTGAAATATTAAAATGGGAATAAATTCTCCAGACTTATTGAATTACACACAAAATTATTATTATTATTATATCTTAGTAACATTTTTTACAGATACCTATATTGCAGGCTAAAGGCATTCTTAAAAAATAGATTATATTACTACTCAATTGTTTTGTAAATATCGGCTACAGTTATATTTAGGTATTAGACCAGAATTAGTTAAAAGATTATACTTTAAATAGTGTATTTTATGCTAAGTGTATGATTTCTGTTTTTAGTAATAAGCGAGTGTGAAATGAGGACGTTTTTAGAACCGTGACACATGTGACTATTTATATTTTACAATATCTTGGTTTTCGTCATCAGCCTATATACGTCCCACTGCTGGGACAGGCCTTCCTCATGGAGAAACACATAAGGAGTATGGGCCATAACACCACCACGCTGGCCCAATGCGGGTTGGTGGGTAGAAACGGTCACAAATGCGACTGGGACCAACGGCTTAACGTGCCTTCCGAAGCATGGAGGAGCTCGAGATCACAAAGTCTTGGTCACCCATCCACGGCCTGACCATGACGAAGGTAGCTTTGTTTTAGACCGAAGCCAAAGCGCACTGACCACTACCGACCGCCACCGAGCT
Organism: Parapoynx stratiotata; assembly: GCA_910589355.1. Classification (NCBI taxonomy): domain Eukaryota; kingdom Metazoa; phylum Arthropoda; class Insecta; order Lepidoptera; family Crambidae; genus Parapoynx; species Parapoynx stratiotata. The sequence continues at coordinate 6,862,610 of OU342466.1, forward strand.
CCTCGGTTTGACTAAAACAAACATCTGTATATATAAATATCGACCATGTATGTTAGCTTCCGCAACAAAAGAAATACAGCAGTCATAATCAGGAACAGATATTGTCCTTAGCCTATATACGTCCCACTGCTGGGCAGAGGCCTTCCTCGTGGTAAAACACATAAGTATGGGCCGTAGCACCAACAGAAACATTCGCGATAGCGACTGGGACCAACGGCTTAACGTGCCTTCCGAAGCACGGAGGTGGTACTGGTTAGTATGCTTTGGCTTTCGATTGAAAACAAAACTATCATCGCTATGGTCAGGCCGTAGATGGGTGACCAAAACTTTGTGATCTCGAGCTCCTCTGTACTTCGAACAGATGTTTTGTTGAGGTAAACAACGTGCTGTATAAAATGACGGTAGAAAAGAAAAAGAACACTTGTCGAATTATAATCCAATAACAAGGCATTATCAATATCACACCATAACCAGAATAAAGCCTCGTTACAATGTATCCTGTAATCAAAGCAAAATTGTTACAAAATAAACGTGTGTATTCCGATGCAGACATCGAGTCGATTGCCGAGCGAGGATTCACAATTAGATTTGCGCCTCCGAAGCACGTGCCACCGGTAATCTTGTTTGGGAACCTCTCACAACAATATTACATATTATCATCGCAAAGGAATCGAAGACGTGATCCTTCGGATCTCGGTTCAAATTAAAATGCAACTGAGCGTGTTAGTTATTACAAACTAAAATAACTTATTAATTAATATTTAAAATAATAATGGTATTGAGTGTAAAAAGTAGGTAAATTTACACCTAGATAAATAAATAAATGTCTCCAAACATTCACAACGTGTGTATTCCGATGCAAGCCCATTACATGCAACTAATGCTGCTTGTGTTACTTGTACTAGATGAAAGATAAATAATTTAAAGGATAAATACATATAAATATTCAGAAAATATACAAAACATATAAGTATAAACATCCAAGACTGGAGAACAAATGCCTGTATACATCACGCAAACATTTGCCCCCACCGGGGATCGAACCTTTCGAGATGGCGACTCCTTGAGACCGACGTACGGACCACTCGACCACGGAGGTCGTCAAAAAACCACCACCTAGATTCCATTTTACTATATTCGAAAACCTTAGTAGAAAAAAAATCGTAAAATGTGTTATTTATTCAGACTTTATTTCAGTAGTACGGACTTTGTTACAGACTTTGTTTCTATACCACCGAGAGTGTATCAAACTTATGTACAGTTCGTTGTGAATATGCCTTGCATTGTACCAGGTACATGGCAACAGGCTCACCACCTGTTACATGGGAACCTTAAAATATCTAGCGAAATGTGGGTCTTTAACACCTCTGCCTTCCCCTTCGGGGAAAGAGGTCTATGATAATGTATCTATGTTGCTTGATAATGTGTATGTGTCACTTTTACTCATGTACAAGTGAAAATAATGAATAGAAATTTGAATTAACTTCATAACTATACTTAGGGTGTGTTTTTTGATCCGTAGTAATAGTTACCTCAGTAGTTAAAATCTGGACCTATAGCGTCAATACAAACGCCATAATGTATGACGTCAACTTGACAAATTGTAAAATTTATGATAAAAATTCGAAGCAATATACATCAGCTGTGCCGGCTACCATTTTACTAATCCCAGCATCTTGTTGTGGATAAATTGTCTATGAGTATCTTATCGTCTGTGACATTTGTAGACACAGTAGGAAATCAATCGTGTCTCGGTAATTTTCAGCCACCTAGACGAGGGGATTAACTTTAGTTATATTTATAAACTCGACTAACCACGACATCATACATTTTCGCCATATTGGTCCATATTTTAACCTACTGGTCAACCTGACCATTAATCAAAAAACTCACCCTTAGTTTCTAAGACCATTTTTAATATCCGTTGTTATGAGCTTCGCCCGAAATAAACGATTTTATTTATTTCGCATTTGTTACTTTAATGTACCTATACAATTGTTCTTTGTGGAAAAGACTCAATATCCGCTTAGCTTAATAACTGTAAGTTCAAACTATAAACGATCAAAGGAAAGAAATTCGTTCAAAGAATTCGATGTTTTAATGACACTATCCTGAAATCTAAATGAAACGGTGGCGAGTTTCATGACAAAAATTAGTACAAATTTTTCAGTATGCAATTTGATGCACTCCGCATAAATATTTATCACACACGGAAAAATTGTCTCGAATCACCAGAGAGTTGATAACATGTCACAAATGAACATTTTCTACATGTGAAATATTAAAATTTATTTAAATTGCCACATGTCTATACACTGCAGACATGACTTCATTTATATTCCGAACGGTAACATTCTGGTGCGAGCATCTAAACTTTCAAAACTGAACAATCTATTACGCGAGAGAAACACTAACTTCTTAATAACTAATTTTGATAAGAAATAAAAAAAAACTCAGATTTTAGGGTCATTTTGGAGTACTATGCCTTCTGGTTTGAATAAAGCAGAATTAGTAAGAACTTGTTAAATATTTTACTGCTTATTTTAATAAACAAACAAACCAAGTCACAAAAATATTTCGAGTGTTTTTACTAATAAAGTTAAAAAATGTTATCTAAAGTAAAACCTTTTCTTTTGTAGTACAAAGGTGGAAATAACTAATGGCTTTGAGGGTATTTCACACGAGTGGTTATACGGTCACGAAGGCTTCAGACCGAAACCCATTGATCAGGGAGGGGATCGGCGTCTGTTGTTTTTCCATCGATTACCGACTTTATTACCACCATTGATTGTTCTGTTAAAATATTCTGTTATCGAAGATTTTCTGAAAATCTCGATAAAAATATTTCAGAATTTCATTGAGCACTCAGCATACTTTAGTTTTACAGAAATATAGTTTACTCATGAATAAAAAAATGCGGTAAGTCATAAATAGACCTTTACAAATGAACATTTAACCCCTTTTCTGCTACATGGCTACTTTTCTAACACGATGTATATTTGTATTATGCCATTCGTTACATTTCCTAAGCAAAAAAAGTGTTGACTATTTAGTAATTTTGTCTGTTTTTTCAGACGCAAGAACTACAGTATAAAATTAATTGCAGTTTTAAATTAAATATCACTACTATCAGTCTTCTTTAAACCATTTTCTACTTAATCATAAATTGCACGCAAACGAATTAATGAGTAAAACCACGCAGTGTCGGTGATGTTATAATTCATACTTCTCGTAGAAAGACGAGATTCATCCCCGTTACCTGTACCTAGTAGCAGACGAATGTAACATACTATAACTAGGATACATACAATATAACTACTATTATATAGTATATATTTAATTATTGCAACTAAAATATCATATTTTGGTAGGCAGATTTATTTACACCCACATGCCGAAACCGAATGTAGGTAAGGGAAATGTTGCAAAATTTCAACTATCACAAAAACAAAGGAACTCTAGTATGTTAGTAAGTACTACACTAATTTAAACAAGAGGTAACTTTGACATTATCATAACATCCGAGTCCCTGGAGAAATATCCATCAAACATAAACAACGGTAGCCAAAGTTAGGTTCGATAACGGTCTGATTTGATTACTTACATGTCTGATAACTTACCGCAAAATATAGGAGCCGTAGTTAAAGCCACAGCATTTACATAAACCAATTTGTACTTCCAATAATCAGTCTGAAGAGTTTAACAGACTTTTGTTTCACCGAACGAAAATTGATTTCAGAATTTATTGAATCACTCCGTCAAATTTTAATTGCTTATTTGAAACTTTCCAATGCTTTGTACAACGACACTCGGAACTAAAATAAAGTTCGGACACTGGGTTTGAACCAATTTAAATGTCTAACTCGTTTTGAAAGTAATGAACAAATTTTCGTACGACAAAGGATAACAACGGTTAGACCGTGTGACTGGCCACACTCATCTATGAGCACCAACTCAACCCCGCTTAAGGGTGCCAAATAAAATTTTGACAAGGCTCATACGGATCTAGTAGTCTCACTTACTTGCTCTTTCAGGCCTCAAACAAGAGAGCGTCATCAGAACTGAACAATGAACACTTCACGGACATAAAATACATAAATTATTAATGACGACGAAATTTATTTGACCACCTCCGCGGTCGAGTGGTCTGAACACCGCCGGTGTCAACGCGTCGTCGCCATCTCGAGAGGTTGGAGGCAAATGTTTTGTGATGAATACAGGCATTTGTTCTCCAGTATTGGATATTTATACATATATGTATTGTATATTTTCTGACTATTGGGTCCTTACCTATGAAATTGGTGTCTTTTTTCTCTCTTAGTATTTTGTCTATAACTATTAAGATTCAGAGTATTCCTAAAAAATAATTACCTCGTCTAAAAAAAGACTATATTTGTGAGTTTTTTTGATTTGTTTTGATAATTTGTTGTATGTTTAATTGTGTTAAAATTGGACACGGAGACCACTCTTTTTAAGTGCCTCCCGAATACATCATTTTATTTGCATTCACTTAAAAACGATAAATAATTTTTATGAAGTGTGATATTACACATATTACTAAAGCTTGTCTAATGATAGATGCCAAATATTATTATCTTTGGATTTGTCGTTGTGAAGAAAACTGAAAAAATTTTAGTATGGAAAATGCAGAATTCCCCAAAATCTCCATACAAAACACCAATTTCATAGGTATATAAATATTTATATTTATATGTAATATTTATAATATTTATATGTATTTTTCTTTTAATTTATTACTCCGTCATCTATCATGAACACAAGCAGCATTATTTGCATAAAATGGGGCTAGTTGATAGGTGTGAATGTCTGAAGATTTTTTATTGCAATATTAAAACCGAATATCAGATCTCCTCAACTATTGAACCAGTCATCTTAATCACCAGGAAAATGTGTTCGTGTCCATAGTCGTATAATATACGACCCGGAGAAAAGGTCAAGAATCTGTGTCACAATAACGAGACGGTTGAAGATAACATGGTAATCTTGTAAACAGGGAAGAGGCCACATACAAGGTTACCACAGCGAATAAAGGATACAGGAAAGTAATACTTTTTCCTGTTATTTTCATGTTTCTATAAGTTTCAAATGTTTATATAGTTCTTTTATCGGTCACCTAGAATCAATTTAGGTTGGACTAGTCGATAGGTGTGTAACTCAGGAGATATTTATTTGATATAGAACTAGATAATTATTTCCTAATACACGCGACTCCGATCTACCATGTCGCGAGAACCCGCGAGACAAGATATCTGATTGAACCGAGAAACAACGAATGCGGCGGTAAACATCCACTGTACAAACCATTGTTAAATGTTGATTCGTAATTTGGCCAATAGATGGCGCTGCTCCCAAGGACGGCATTTCTGAATCACGCTATTTAGTTTTTTCATCGAATGTATACAGGCTCCGATTTTTTACATGTAATAAATTATTTTTGTATGGTTTAAAGACATCTTTTATTTAGAACCTTTTCCATTACGCAATTAGGAGCGATCTGTTGTACCCAAGGTTATACATCCACTATTGGAAAAGCACGTTAATCCAGGAATATTGTAATGCCTTTTCATTAAAAATATTACTTGCGTTGCATTAAAAATATTAATGCTTTTTGAAGACTTCAACGCGTCACTTATTTCGCGAAAAATAATACTCATTCCATTGAAACAACGACGCTTCTAATTAAATAAACTTAATTGTATTGTATTCATTGAGTTGGTTTTGTCATTCCATTATTCCACTAATTAGTGTTCATATCATGAGCTCTGTATTTCGAGATCATACGTTATTTTAATAATTCATTTATGTGAATTATGTTTTCTTCATTTTTTGAGGTAGCTTTTTCGTTACATTTCATTTTAATGTTTTTTTTCTGGTATAGTGGACTTAGTAGTATAGTAATAATTGTATGTCATTTCCCGTTGATATCACCAATGATTATATTTTCAAGGTAGACAACGACATCTGTATAAAAATTTAACTGTACTGAAATCGAAGCACCGCATCGTAATAAAGAGTGAAAGTCTAACCTAAATAAGATCAGTGATCCAAACAATTTCTATACGCCACGATTACCACAAAATATCAGCAAGATAAAATTCTTCCTTGTATATACTAGGTACCTATAATTAGAGTTTGTATGTACCAATTTCTCTTGCGATCTTGTTATGCCATCTTCATATCGACATTTATTGAATTGGCAACGGATAGCCCAATATTCTGTATATGATATATTAAATGTAATAAAAGAGTTACAAAAATAATACGAAAGAGGTTCGCTACTGAAGAAACCTTATAAAAACATGTGAAATTATAAGCGACACGCTCATTACGTTTTCGCTTCCACATGAATGACCCGATATCAGACGCTATATCATTTTCCACCTAAATAAATCAGCTAATGTAAATTTTCAATTTGTTAAAGTAACATTGACACGACGGGGCGCGTATGCGGAAGTGTGCTTTAATAGCAATTTAGAATCCATTAATAATATTTCGTGTCAGACCACGGTTTCGAAGCGTTGTAGGTTAATTCGAAACCGCTGCTTTCATAGATCGCCCAAAGTTATACAAACTACCTCAGAGTCAGCAGCTCTTCCTGAATATTTGGTGAAGCACTTAATGAAAGTTATCTACTTCAGATGGATCGGCCCACGAGCAGTGACATTTGCCCGTTACAAAAACCAAACACCGTCCAAACTGTGACAATCAGTACGTACAATGTTTGGCGAACTTATGAATTGAAATATTTTGCATGCGAGTTTGAGACGAAAAACCTGACCGTAACATTTGTATGCGTAACAAATGCCGTCCACACTGTCGGTATCTACACGCGTACTTGTCATGCTTACGGTAATGTGAACGGCCATAAAAGTACGCTCGCACACGATTCTATAAATAAAGATGAAATTTAAGTTGTTTAGACAGACATTAAAATTTAAACTTTCTAGCTTAGCACCTCTGCCTACTACCCCTTCGGAGAAAGAGGCGGATGAATTGTTATGTTATGTTATTTATATTCAACTCAAATTACTTGCTACTTTGATTTATGAAGACAATTATTTGTGTAAAATTTTGCCATTTTTTATAATAGCTAAAATTACAAGCATACGTCGACGTTGAAGAGTGATCGATTCCCTCGCAATTATGTTAAAAACTTTTAACACATCCTTTACGATATGTAAACCATTTATGGGGGTTAATCTCTTGAGCGGAAGCCTTATGAAGGAAGTTTCAATGGAAATTAGGTGGATATTACTGAAAAGTTTGTATTGAACATGATTGAAGCCACTGAGTTTCGCATTCAAGTCAGGCCGCTGCTCTGTTTGCTACTTGTATGTTCAAATAGACAAATAAGTACTATTTATATGTTTGAATTTAGAGGCGTAGTCACGTGGTGGTACACTTTAGCTTTCGATACCGAAAACAAAGCCGTGCTTCGTAAGACACATTAAGCCGTTAGTCCCGGTCGTTATTGCAACCATTTCTACCCAACAACCCGCATTGGGCCAGCGTGGTCGTATAGCCGCCCGTACTTCTAATGTGTTTTTCCATGAGGAAGGCCTGTGCCTTATAAGCTTAGATTCTGTGACAACACTACTATTCTGTGTATCGAAAAAGGTGACTAAATCATTCGACTTTAGTCTCTATCTTAAGGCGTTAAGAGCGAAGCTACTCGCCATCATAAAATGCAACAACTATAGGAATGCAATGTCACGTATCTGACCTTAGTTCATTTCAATAGTACTAACGCTTTATTGTAAATTGAAAGCATGAAAGTTTAGATTCCAGAATATTCCTACGCGCGTTTTTGCATTTCGGTCTGAACATTGTCCAATACAATTAAATACCAAACAGTCGTTAGTTATTTGAACAAAAAAGTGTTTTTAGTATCCGGATTGTCTGTAGTTACGTACGTTGAAGTTTTGATGACAAACCATCGCCATGGATGGGTGACTATTATATTCTGCTCAACAATATTCATTTTAGAGGAGCTCGGTGTGGTTTTGGTATTGACACCCTTGGTCCTTACCGTGGTGTTGCGCCTTCTCTATCTAGGAAGGCATGTACGCACCAGTAGGATTTATTTCGGATAGTGTGAAACGAATATTAATTTCAATTTAAATTCAAATATTATATTAGATCATAACAGGAGCTATATTATTTGACGACCTCCGTGGTTGAGTCTGTACGCCGGTCTCAAGGCGTCCCCATCTTCTGAGTTCGATCCCTACATGGGGATGGCAAATATAGGCAAATATAGGCATTAAATTTGTTCTCCAGTCTTCGATGTTTATTGTATATATTCTGTATATTTGTATGGATTTATCCGTAACACAACCAGCATTAGTTGCTTAAAATGGGGCTAGTTGATAGGTTTGAAGATATTATTATTATTATAAACAAGCACATCCACTAAGCAGAATAAACAGACCGAGTTAAATTCTATAAAAGTGACAAATCATAGTATTTCTTAAGATACGACCATTTCATCGAAACCCTACTTAATTGGACTCTGTTACAATAGATATTTCCAATACATTAAGCTAAGCATTATATCATCAAGTAACTAATCTAAGAACGCAATCCAGTTGCTTTGGACTAATTGATAAGTATGGGTGTTAAAAAATAATAAATTTTTTTAAACATTTACTCAGATCTTGATAGGACATTGCAATTTATATACTGCTACAGAAAGTATAAAGTAGAGAACAGTGTGAAACAATCCCAGCAGGATAAACCGTAGTTTGCGCTTGGGAAGTTGCCGTGATACGAGAACAATTGATACGCGTCACTCCGCCGTTGTTCAGAACAAACTTCCATTCCATGTTTGAACTCGATACAACTACGATATGTGCTGTGCTATTTCTACACATTTCTAGTATTACAAGCATGGATTACAAGGAAGATCTAAAACTGCTGTATACTACTTTACAATTCCATTTTTCAAACATTTGTTTTCAATTTCCGAACGGAAGCAATTAAATTGCTTCCGTGGTTTGTGTTTCAATTTACAGGACTATGAAACGGTTTCGATTTGGGTTGTATTATAATACAATTGAAGTTTTAAACATTTATCGGTCTTTTTACAGCTATATTTACAGCCTATATTTACATCTCAATATTTCATGTTTCGCAATATTAACACCTCAAGCTAGTTTTATTTTTTAATTATTGTAAATTATTTATATTTATTTACTCTGGTACGAAAAATTTATTCAAATTCTTAATTACTACTAATAGAAAAAAAAATGTACACCAAGATGGCTTTATGAAATAAAAATTTGATAACGTTACGTAAAAAATAGTGTGATAACGAAATAGAAAATAACAAAACTGCACATACCTACTTACATATTACCAGGCAAACACGAACAAGAGAAGTTGTACCAATCAAGGTGTAACTCGCACGACATCACGTGAATCCACTTTGAGTAATTGGCAGGTAGCCGACATTCCCAACTTCTCTATGAGCTCACTTTATAAGCAACGTTTCGGTAATGCGAAGAAAAGCATCGCCGTTCCTAATCGGCTATAGAACAACTTAAAATAATGCTTACGAGCTACTAGGAGGTTAGTTTATGATGTACAGCATCGCAATATGTTTGGCGTAGTTTTAAAGTGTGGTAGTTTATTATGAAGTTTTCGTAATGCAAAACTGAAAGCGGGGCTAGTTTCTAAACCTTAGAAGAATATTCTGGTAAATTGGAATTTCTGCCAAACTTGCAGACATATGCACTCATATCGGAATCACATATATTCTTCGGGTGTTTTTCCACAAGATCTATGATATGTGGATATGCTGTGTGCGAGGAAAGATGGAGCAATAAAATTACGGTTCCCTATCTGTTAGCATAAAATTTTCGAGTATGTTGTTATGGAAATCTGCAACTGATATTCAAAATATATTTATACTGCCAAAAAGAGCCATACGAGCTGTTTATAAACTAAAACCCTGAAACTCACTTAGACAACTTTTTCAGGAAATTTATATATTAACTATTTCATCCCAGTAAGACGATTATGTAAAACTTAATGACTACCATAATATAACACACGTAATAAAAATAAACTTGCAGTTTACAAAAAGAAGAAAAATGAAGAGAAAATGAAAGAAGAAAATGTAGAGGTGATCAAGTAGAATTATAATTTGTTTCTTTTTTTGTATTGTTACCTAAATGATTCAATAAAAAAATATTTTTTTTATTTTTGCCCCTTGACTAGTTTAAATAATTTTTACCTTCTGTATTGATTTATAACCAAAAATACAATCAAAATGTATAAAAAAAATTATAAGATTTAGATTGGCTACTACACAAAAAAATATCTTAAAACTATATATAAAAACAGAATAGCGATATCATATGTTATTGTGTCTGCAGATTACAAAATACGTTGAAAAAACGTCATAAGAAACACCACAAACGCTGTTAATTATGGCTCAATTGGTGTTGCTCGACTCATTGTCGAACAAACCGAAGCCAAACAAGATTGTTTAAACGCAATCAACGTTGCAACGTAGCCCGGCCCTGTACATAACTACCGAGAGAGCTTATAGCTGAGTAAGTAATTAATTTAATTCTGAAGAGAAAGCCCTTTAGCAGGACTGAAATCTTCCTTTTGGATTTAAGTGGAGAATTTATGCATTTTCAGTTAAACTTTACTAAAACATAATAAATATATCACTAATATAACATAATAAATATAACTCCGTGCTTTGTAAGGCATGTTGAGCCGTTTGTCCCGGTCGCATAATAAATATATAATATATCACGAATATAAACATAATAAATATATCACTAATACACATAATAAATATATCTCCGTGCTTCCGAAGGCACGTTAAGCCGTTGGTCCCGGTCGCATTTGTGACCGTTTCTACCCATCAACCCGCATTGGGCCAGCGTGGTGGTGTTACGGCCCATACTCCTCATGTGTTTCTTCATGAGGAAGGCCTGTCCCAGCAGTGGGACGTATATAGACTGATGACGAATAAATATATCACTATTCAAATATATTGACGTTCAAATGATTTTAAAGCGGCTCCCCTACCAAAATCCTTCAGGAAGCTGTTAGAGCAGCTTTTTAATACTTATCTTTTTGTTACCTATTGAATGCTAAATTAAAGAAAACGTTCTTATTTCTTTACAATTTGCCTTTACATTACACGTTTTAAATTTACTATTATTATTTTAATAACTACTAAAACCACGGATATACATTTACATAGATGCCGAAAATACATGTACTGCGCGTGTCCGAAAACCCCGACCAATCGTCGGGGTTGGCCGCAGCTAACTATAATGGCAGAGAGGCATCAGCGGCATCGGTATCTTTCAATCAGTTTGTATCTCCCGTCTCAAAATTACGGCTGTGACGTCACAGTAGGCGTTCAAAAGTTGACACGATTGGTTTCTATGCGAATCGTTAAGCTTGCGTTATCTATGTTAATGTATATCTGTGACTAAAACCTTCTAAAGAAGAACAACTACAACTAATAAATATTTACGATTTTTTGTATTTACTTTAAGTAGTACATACATACATACATCACGCCTTTTTCTCACAGGAGTAGGCAGAGATTACATCCTTCCACTTGCTACGATCCGATCGATCTTAAGTAGTAGTCCTATAAAATTCTCGTTAAGATTAATCCAAACACAAAAAACTCAGAGATTCCTCGTAAAAAATAATGTGAAATACCATTTTGCTCGTTGGCTAGGAGAGCTGTCTTTAGAATTTCCACTCTCATCTGGTCCTGTGTTTGACCGGAACACAAAAAGAATGTACCAACTGCTTTTCTTGCCGAGCATGTCGTAAAAGGCGACTAAGGGCGTATTGGGTACTGGGTCTGTGATTGTGTAGGCGATAAGCTAGCCACTTGTTACTACTCTTTCACGATTTTTTCATCTTACCATCCCTATTTTTTTTGTATTCTTAAATATGACCATAAAATTAAAAACGCAGAAAAACATGACAAATTTTCGCTATCCGAAACATTAGCGAACTCGATACAACGGCCACAAAATTGCCAATTTTTAGGCCATTCGGTAGACCCTCATAGGAATTAAACTGTTAGGTTTTTTGTTTTATGCTTCAACAATAAACGATATGTAAAAATGTTATTTTGGGACGATATTTCATTGTTTGTAACACAGCTTTGCGGCAAAAAATCATAAACGTACGTGTATAGAATGTATTTAAATTCGCATGCAAAATAATTTTGTAACATACATATTTATAAGTATGTACTATTCACGGTAGAACGGTAAAAGAACGGTAAAAGAAAAGTGAATTTTCTAGCCGTTTACAATTAAAATAATAATTTTCAGGTTTCCAATTTTATCAAACAAAATTGTCACACAAAATAGCAAACAGTAAAATCGTTCGATTTATGCAGTCATTTCGAATCCCCATGTGACTGATTCATTCGTAGAGAATGTCTTGTCTAAGAATATAATTAATTAGATCATTTGTGTAATACCGGCACGTGCCTCGTCTCATTATAGACGTGTCAGTGAATAATTTAATATCAAGTAATCGAATCTACAAAGATTATATCGTTTACAGGTTTCATGTTCCTGATTAGTTCGTTTATTGATTGGGGATGATGGAAATGTAATTTGGAGAGCTTAAAGATAATCTGGTCATCGTTGTCATTAATATCGAAATTAATGATTTTAAGGTTCACGGCGAACTAATATTATCGAAGTTTTGCGGTGTACTATTACTTCGTTCTGCCAGTTAAAATCACAAGGATTATTTCCATTATGTTTAATATTAATTAATGGTAAAACATTATGAAAATTTTATTTATCTGCTATTTTGACTTTCATTTTAATATAATCTGCTGTAACTTTTGTGGATCCCAATTAAAATAGAAATATTTTGTACTTGTTATTACTTTTACGTTATTTCGCACATGATTCAGTTAAAACGATATTTAATCTTTAACCAAACGATGTTAAAACGATATTTTTTATTTTAATAATGATGAACCTTAAAAGAATTCGTATTCTAGTTAAAAATAAAAATCCTTAAAAAAATATCAACACATTCTCATTACGTATAGTGGATGTGGCTCTACGCGTAGAAAAAGTTTCATCGTAATCACTCGCTGAAACACTAGACAAGTCTCTAAATTAAAGAGTCGGTAAAATTTATACGCTGCTTGTTTTACAAGAAGGCTAAAAAGTGTGTGTTAAAAAGTAGATTTAAGAAGTAAAATCAATCTAAATGGGTCAGTGGGGAAAAATCCGAAACTATGAGAGATAGGAAACTTATTACTTGGCACCATGATTTTGGATAAATTTATAATGGCATTAGTATTTTTTTTTACTGTGATACCTCACCGAGAAGCGTACCAGGTCAAATATTCAAAATAAAATTATCCTTGTTTTTGTGAAAACTGTGAAAATTATTTTAGGAACTCAAAATATTTTTTAAACTAGGAAACGGACACAAAACGAGACACAATAGAAATGTCTATTATTCGCGTACACCAGTGTTCGCGGTGCCCGCCAGTGGTTAACAAAGTGAATTTTTAAAATTGGAGCCATTTTCTTTGATGCATAGATTAATTGTTTTGTTGCTCATCTTAATATTTTAAAGTTCCTATAAAACAAGGGCCAAGCCTGACCTTATAGTTATAATAAATGTATTAACATAGAACCATAAAAATAAGACCAATTCATCATTCTCCTACTATTCGAACAACTCAAATTCAATTCCATCGTAACATATCATTGGCGATTTAGAGGTTACAAGCAAAGCGGCGTCTCTACAGCTGCAGCATGATACGTGACATATAGTAACGTACTTTTGTAACGTAGTCCGTACTTATTTTCAATAGATTCAAAAAGAGTTTATATTAGGTCCTTACATATAAAATTGGTGTTTTGTATGGAGATTTTGGGGAATTCTGCATTTTCCATACTAAATTTTTTTCAGTTTTCTTAACAACGACAAATCGAAAGATAATAATATTTGGCATCTATCATAAGACAAGCTTTAGTAATATGTGTAATATCACACTTCATAAAAATTATTTATCGTTTTTAAGTGAATGCAAATAAAATGATGTATTCGGGAGGCACTTAAAAAGAGTTGTCTCCGTGTCCAATTTTAACACAATTAAACTTACAACAAATTATCAAAACAAATCAAAAGAGCTCAAAAGAGCTCAAAAATATAGTCTATTTTTAGACGAGGTAATTATTTTTTTGGGAATACTCTGAATCTTAATAGTTACAGACAAAATACTAAGAGAGAAAAAGAACACCAATTTCATAGGTAAGGACCCAATATTTGTAGCTTATAACATCTCCAAATTAATATTGTATGGAATAATATATGGAGATGGAGTTTCTTACCCGTTGTTCTCCTTACCCAAGTCCTCCCGGAAGCTAATGAACGGTTGGCATAGTTTTTAATTTTGTACTGTAATTAGACTAAATCAAAGTCAACGACCTGTGCGGTCGAGTGGTCTGTACGCCGGTCTCAAGGCGCCACCAACTCGAGGTCTCTTCTGGATTCGATCCCCGGTGGGGCCAAATGATTGTGTTATGAATACAGGTATTTCTCCAGTGTTAGATTTTTATATTATGTATTATATATTTTCGGAATATTTATGTGTATTTAACTATTAAATATATTTATCCGTCATCTAGTATCCGTAACACAAGCAGCATTAGTTGCAGTGGATAGGTGTGAATGATTAGATTAGATAAGATTTATTTATTTCATTTTCACACAATTAAGTACATGATAAGTAATTTTTAAATGCAATTAGTAAAAAAAATCGTCAAATGGACAATGAATAATGATCTATACATATTTAATTTAATCAATGTATATAATAAAATAAAATTGATAAAAATATAAATAATGTCGAATATAGATGGTATAATAGATTTCAACGAATTGTCATAATAGAATAAAAATTTAAAAGGACCCGATATAAATTATACAATATTACTTAGTGTAAAGTCAAGAAATAAAATATTTAATTAATTATAATAAATTAAATAAATAATAATATCATTATGTCAATGTCTGAAGATATTTATTTATTTAATTATTTGACTTCACCACTTTACCGCTAGCCCAGTGCGGGAGTTGTGATAACTTTTCTCCAGGAACTTACGTTCTCATTTCAAAAGTGAAAGGGCAAAGTCCTACCTGTGCTGGTCTTCGACCCTTATTAGTTTTCAAATGAAATTAGATGCTATCACTAATTGTTTTTATATTCCATTTCCATTAGCAGAGCAGGCTGACATAGTAATCTTGGCTGACATTGTTATGCACCACTATCCTTGAATCCACCACTCATAGTAAAATCCAGTGAGTAAAAATATGTAACAGATTTTCTATTACAAAAGTTTTTACTTTATGGGATTACTTTTATTAAGAAAAAGTAACTATAATTCAAGTAAAATTTACATAAAATAAGTTATGATGTTGATGGAGTAATTTATCAAAAGTTTGACGTTTGATAACGAAATTGTTGTTTTTGGAACATAATGCTTTTATAGCTATTAAAGTTATTTAATGTTACATTAAATACACCACTAACATTACGTCATCAATCACCCTTGTCGTGTTTTTTTTGCAAATAAATCTCATAATTATCCAAAGCTAACAAAAGGGAATAAAAATGTATTGACGTGGTGTTATCTTTGTAAATGACATATTGTCAATATACTGTGATTCACCAATATTTTACATCAATTGAGTGGCATATTTTTAGTCTAGTATAAACTCGAGAACGGCAGGACCGATTTAACTTAATATCGGATTTAAAATGTTGGTCGCATATTGAAAATTGACACAATACTAAGGATATGTCACGGCCAAGGGAGATTTGAAACATACTAAAAAACTGTTAGTATACCTGCCAAACAAAAATCAAATAACCCGGACATTTGTTACATTTTCTAATTTTGAGGCAGTGCGAAGTTCATCATCTTCTGGATCGTCTAGTAGGTATAAAGTATTAAATTTCTAATAGATATAATTTGTATTAAATCTTCTTGCTGTTCTTTTACCACCTTAAAGTGTTTCTTTCAGATAGTTTTAACAATATTTTTCCATTCTCCTCTGCCACTTAAATAATTTCCAAATTATGTAATAAATCGTAATTTACAATAAAACATCTTCCTTCCACTCTCTTCTAGCACACGTCTGTCTATTCTCTTCAGTCCCTGACATACATACATAACATCACGACCATTATCCCCTAAGAGTTAGTCAGGGTCTAGGCAGAAGCATCGCAAAAGCAGTCCATTGCCATATCCGTGATTCACCAAACAGTGACTGCACTCAGCGTGACAGGTGGTGAGACCGTCGCCGCTATAAGCTATTGTATAGTTGGGCAGGCACTCGTCAGCTCAAAATCCGTTCTTAATAAATTACAAATAAGCGTGATAAATACTGCAAGTACACATACGATATTATTACAAGTGAATATTTTCAACTAAGGAAGACCGTGGACGGGAATTTCCGTAACAGACACTAGTGCCACGCACGCGCGGCTTTACTTTATAACTTCATAATTAGTTCTGCAATTCCTTAGACATAGTTTAATTAATGCACATTAACACTATGCGCCTTCATACTATGGCTGTTTGTGCCAAACAAAGATTGTTTGATAGAGTTGGAATTGTATACACGTTGAATTTTGTAATAAACCTTACACCAACAAAAAGGAACTACAAATCAGTTTTCTTGTGTAGATATATTTTTACAAACTTGTTTCAAAATTAAAAAATTCTTACATTGACGATATGCTATTTAGTTGTTTTAAGATTTTAAATTGTACACTTTTATTTTTAACATCTTTCTAGTATACATTTTATTTCACAGTCAATAGTATTCATAGTTTAACATAATATAGAAAATATTAATTTACATATTTCTACAGTCATGTGCTTTAATTTAAAAACAAGCCACACGTAAAAACGTAATAAACCTGTTAGGAAAAAATAGCTTTAGCCATTAAAATCTACATTCGATATACCAAGGAACATGCATAACAAAAGCTGTAACATCACAATGTGTTTAGATAGACGCTCATTCTTGTTATGGAGTCGGTTATTTTGCACGTCTACATACATTGTCGCCGACACTCACTTGATTTGTGATAATATTGTGTTGCTTGCACTTACTGAACGGTTAATGTTATGTTACTTGGGTAAGCACGGTATTTTCTAATTCGATGTAGTTGTAAGAGTAACAACGTAGAAAGAGTACTACAAGCATTAAGCACTTTGTCGCAATACAAAGAGTTTGAGCCGTATCGTAAAAAGTGACTTGCGCTGTCTTTTATTCTCATCGTCCTCAGTCTATAAATGTTCCACTGCTGGCCTCAAGGCTTCCTCATGGAGAAACACAAGAGGAGTATGGGCTGCGGGTTGGTGGGTAAAAACAGTTGCAATAGAGACCGGGACATACAATGTATCTTCCGAAGCACGGATAAGTTCACAAGTTTTGGTCACCCTTCCAAGTTTTGACCATATCAAAGGTAGCTTTTTTTCTTAATCGAAAGCCAAAGCGTACTAATCAGTACGCCACCGAGCTCATCTTATAAAAAAATTATTATTAACAATAGCATAAACACGTTTCACATTTTATTCAAGTATTTTGCTTCAGAAAACGAATTGTGAAGATTGTATTCAAATGTTACTTTGATAAGCTCATATTTTATTAATGTTTACCTGTGTTTTTTATTATTAATACTCGTATGAATAGTAGCTCATTTTCCTTCAGAATTCACCTGTACTTTTGTTATACTCATATATTATGCTTTAATAAAAAGTTGTAATATGAGAAAGTCAATTCTCAGAACCTTATTTTTATTGCAGCAACCTCCCTTACCTACGTTGAACCTTTTTTTTATTGAAGGCAGCGGTGGCCGAGTTGGGACGGACGGGGCACTACTCGTTCGAGGGGCCACGGGAAACGCGGGTTCGAACCCACCGCCTGCACCACTGAGTTTGATAAAACTTATGAACAGACACAGACACTTATGACTTACAGTTCATTGTGAATATCGTTTGATTCACATTGTGCCCGGTGCATGGCAACAGGCTCGCCACCTGTTACACGGGGACCTAACATGTCTGGCGAAATGTGGGTGTTTAACACCTCTGCGTACCGCTTCGGGGAAAGAAGCATGATGATATATTATTATATTATTATTTTTATTGGCTCTCAAGGTGACTGACCGGTGACTGACCGGTAATTATATTTAAAAGTTCCGTACGTACTTATATCTACCCTATGTCCAAAAAGGTAGCAGGTATCATCTATATTTAAGCAAACCATCCGTCTACCGGTTTTGGCCTACTTTCGGGGCCTATTGAAACAGACCCAGGTCGTTAAAAATAAATAATTACTTATTTTTGCCCAAATACACGGTCATTCTTTTGATGTACCGATGTTGTTCTTCTCATGATTTATACACGAAATAAATTCAATTTTATTCTCTCAAAAATAAAAGGTAGTTATACATTGTAAGAGTATTTTATTTATTCAGATTTGTTTCAGGTGGACGTAAAAATATCAATTGTGACACAAATCTAGGAAGTGGCTAGTTTTTTTTGGCTCCCAAATGATTGACTGTTACCAATCACCATAAAAAATAATAGATTTTTTTTGAGCCCAATAATACAACAAATTTTAAATTACGTTTTTGCTTAACTGTCAAAAACGCCTTCGACCATGATGATCTATTAATTATCTGTGCCGTAAGGTCACGATTTTGGTAAACAATTCAATACGCATGCGTGACATATGCTGACACAGCCGACAGACATGCTTGATTGGCTGCGACTGTCGTTTAAAAAGCCGACTGTCGTTTAAAGCGGGTGTACCTGGCTAGGGCCAGGTACACCCGCTTTATTCAATCATTAATTCAATATTGCATCACCTCGTGGGGCGGTGCGCTAAAAACTCTTTTAATGCCACTTGAAAGAGCACAGAGAGCGATCATAAAAGTGGCCCACTCTCTTCTTTTCCTCTTCCCTGCGCACTTATTATATGAAAATTGTAAGGTTTTGACAGTACGACAACTTTTTATTTTGCATATTACATTAAAACAGCATAGAATAATACCATATAACCCTAATTTCACTAAACGGCGAAAAGATATTGTCTGCATTCACCACTTGACCTCGAAGTATGCTTTTACACATAGATTTTTTAAGTTTTTGGGTCCATTATTATACATCAGGTTAAAAGCAAAACTTGATATATGCGAGTTAAAATATAGTTCTTATAAATTTTTAGCAATTAGTTATTTAAGGGCGAATTCAACTAAATTGAGATTAGTAACACGGGAATAGTAATACCAAACTGAGCTGAAACGATCGGTCGAATCTGCCCTGTGTCAAACGAGACATTGACGCATTAGTGCGCGAAAAACTGGGTACTCCGTTAAAATAATATTACTCGCGTGTAGCCAAACATGAAAAAACTAGGATAGCTAATCGGCTCCGCCCTCAATCGTTTCAGCTCAGTTTGGCATTACTATTCCCGTGTTACTTATCTCAATTTGGTCGAATTCGCCCTTAATAGTTTAACCTATGCTGATACGGAGGAATTAATTAGTATCTGGAAATAAATACCAACTTTATAGGCCTGATAATTATTATAAACTTCTTTTTAACTCCTATTTAATTTTTAGCTCATAGTACACAGAACTGCTAATCTGGCAATTCTTGAAAAGCTATTATAAAGATATAAAACATAGATATTGTAATAATGCTATTGTCGGTTATTTGCTATGTAATGTTTTTGTATTGTAACTAGTTATGTCAGCACCTTTTCTTCACCTAAGATACAGGTTGTTATGTCAACCTTGTTTAGGTATTTATTTATTTATTGCATCATAATGTACATACAATAGGTCTTATCAGGTAAATTTTGACAACATTATGAACCCTGTCGGGCACTGCAAAATTGACAAATGAAATGAGAGGAGGATACTTTCAATTGATAATACTATTTTAACATTTATAATTGGTAGGACTAAATAGACTTTGCATTGATATTTATTATTTGTACATTCATATTATTTAATTATTTAAACTTACTATCTTTAAGTAGAATAATAATATTAATTTTGTATTACTTTTATGTTTTGTCACGATGTAGGTATTATTATGTCAATGACAATAGGTGGGTATAATTAAAATTAAAATTATAAGTAGATGTCAGTATTTTTATTTTATATATTTTGGTATACATTTAGTTTTTGTTCTATAGTTAAATATAAGTATTAATTGTATGTTGTATTGCACAATTTGAAACAATAAATTATTATTTTTATTATAGAGTACAAAATTCTTTATTTATACCATACTTAGTAATTATTTACAAGTCGCGTTACTTTTCTAATTTCACGAACATGGTGGATAGCGTTTTTGGCAGATAAAAAAAAGGAAAAAAAAAAGTTTAAATTGAATTTATACAGCAATCCTTCATTTATATTTATTGAACTTGGTATATTTCGGATCCTTGTACTAAATACTACGTGAATTAAATATTATTTTCATTACTTTTAATATCGTCAACTAGCCTATAAGCATAAATTTTAAAATAACTTTCATTAGCACTTGACAACTAATTATCATAATCGGTCCTTTTTGAACTACATTTATTTTTATCAGTTTTTGTGAACTGATAAAAAATAAATCATTTTTATGATGCTCTTAATGACAATGAGATACCTACAACGAACGTCAAGTTTTGAGAAATAGTATTTAATAAAATACAAAGACAATAAATTAAAACAAATTTTAATTATACAAGCCTTTATATGGTTCAATTAAGAACTTCAAAAGGGATTCCCGGGAAAGAATTTACTGTATATAAAAGCAGCCTTTCGGCACGATCTCCAAAGAAAAAGCTGATTTTATTTCAAGTTTTTAACGGAAACAGAATATACTTCGTTTTCTTATGTAATGATGATGCTTAATTAAAAAGAAACCCTTCTTAAATTGTTCGTGCAACAATCTGTGGAATTCACATCGATCTAAACTTCACTTGGGACCTAATAAATAAGAAACACGAGCTATAAATTCCATAATTATGAAATCAATTAAGTCGCTCGCTGCTTACTACAAAACTTGTTTCAGTAACTAGCTCGTAATAAATTATGATTACATTAAAACTACTGCAAAGTCAACGAAGTATTTCCATGATATTCTAATTAATTATGAAAGCATATTCAAACACTATTCGATGAAGGATGTTAACCTTACTTAGAGCTGAATTGTTTTAATATGACAATAATTGCAATTTTAGTCTCAAAAGAGTTACTGTCACGAAAGTACTACCAGTAATTTTTTTAAAGGAACCTCCTTGATGTGTTACAGCTAAAAAGCCCTTTTTATTAGTCAAAGTCCTTGACTAAACCGAACACAAACATAGCCAGTCCCTACCCTAATCAGAAATTCGCTCAAACATATATGGCAACTTCAAATGAAAATGGGCACTTGGGCAGCACAATCATAAGTATCCAATCTCGCCTATGCATTAGTGGCATTGATAATTGGTTACAATGTTGTTACGTACTAGATGGTATGGTTATTTTCATACGTTTGATAGTTTATATTATGCAGTGAAATTGATGTGTATTAAAACAGAATTTTGTTTTGTTGACAACGTACTCTGGTTACTGTAAAAGCAGCCAAGCGTTTGCTGTAAGTATCCTTAGGGACTGACACTGGTTTGTCGTCTGTGTTGAATTTGCGTGATTTTTATTGAAAATCAGATTACCTCAACGGTTTGTATGTATGTCGGTTTTTAAAGGGGTGACAAGTTTAAAGGTATACGATTTCAAACCTATTTATTTATTTATTTTATTTATTAACCAAATATTTGTATGACGTATACGGCATTTGGCAAGTGTTAAAAAACTCTTCTCTGTAATTGTTCTTGAATATTTATTTATAAAATATCAAATTAAACCAAATGATAATTAGATCGTCCCGCACATAAATTCAACCAAAAACAAGGAAAATAAATATCATTCCAAATTAATTACTTCGGTAATGTCCTCGTAATCAAATTAACGTCTTGTTTAAATCGGGAAAGCGACCCATTTAAATTCATTTGTTCACATCAATACCTTCCCTAAAAGGCTCAAGACGGAAGCATTTCATTTACTTCAGTCTCCAACAAGCCAACAATTTAATTTTGTTAACATGTAATCTTTGCCTTTGATCTCTATTTAATACAATCTCAAACTGAGGTAACTATCAATAATACATTTAAGGTTGTATAGCATTTACGAAGTTATTAATATTAGTTATACCTGCAGCATATTAATCTAACAAATATTACTTATTCATTAATCTCGTGCAGGAAAGAATCTGGCAGACTTCTAAAGAGTTCTGGACTCAAACAAAAAAGTATATGGAACTTACCCTCTCAAAGTTGGGGTTAAATAGGTATAGGAAAAATCATTTCAATATTGAGGTTAGGTTACATTAACCTTTATTTTGTCTAATTAACAGTATGGAATGGACTGTGTATTCAAAACTAGCTTGCTCCGTTTCATCTGATAAGCGATGTCGTCTTAATCGATCTACCCGTGAACTACAGTTTACACATCTTACACTAATTTTGTCGAAACCCAATCGCGGTCAAAATCGTAATTCCTAGAAACAAATGCCGAGGTCTACTAAAATGCTTGAATCGTCAGTCCAGGAAATACGCTAAGTCGTCAAATAAATCAATATTATAACACCAAGAAATTTAGGCGAATACAAGAAAAAACTCCAATTTACCGATGTATTATTTGACATAGACTCACATAGCTTGACGTTTGATCGTTCCATTATTGGCATTCATTTTTTTTCTCCTGACTTTCGTCTTGGTCTTTTAGACAACTTTTCGGTATTATTCAAAACTGACCATTTTTCTATTCTTTACATTGCGCGGATTTCTCGTTTTCGGAAAACAGGAAAACCGAGCAACACAGCAAAAAATATTACATTTAAAATCAATAAGACGCTTGTGTGTATATTGGAACTATTTATACAGATAATTTACGCATTTGGTTGTCGTGGGTCAGTTTATTCTAACTATGGGTTTTCTCATCCATTAAAACGTTTTGTTTTTAATCATTTAGATATTTTTTTAAATATTTTAATTTTCGTTTGCCTCCTTTATAAATTAGGAGTTTATCATAATAAAAGTCTGTCAATCACATAAAAGTAAAGATTACACTATGTACGGTCGTCAAAAATGTTGAGTCGATTTTCGCCCATCTTCTTTTAAGCTCGATTCAACTTATTAGTTATAAAATATCAATTAGATTAAAACTGGATTTTTGTTTAACATTTTAGCCATACTAGAATTGTACAAAAATTACTACATCTAGTTTTAAATCTAGATTAAAATTTCCTGCAAGTGGACCTTAAGATACCAAAGAATATACAAGTGTGTCAAACTTAACTGACTATAAAAAAACAGTTTAAAAAACAACATAACATATCATCACGCCACTTTCCCCGAAGGGGTAGACAGAGGTGTTAAACACCCACTTCTCGCCAGGTATCTTAGGTCGAGAATAGTATGAGCACAGTATGACGTAAACGGTATTCACAAACTGTACTTAAGTTTGAATCAAAATCAGTTTACGGTTTCAAGAGCCCGGTGGCGTAGTAGCTAGTAGGTACGCTTTCGCTTTCGATATCGAAAACAAAGCTACCTTCGCCATGGTCCTTGCCTTGGATGGGTGACCAAAACTTAGAAGATCCGAACTCCTCCGTGCTTTGGAAGGCACATTCAACCGTTGGTCTCGGTCGCTATTGCAACCGCATCTACCCACCAACCCGCATTGGGCCAGTGTGGTGGCGGTACGGCCATACTCCTCATGGGACAGAATGTGACAGGGATCGATCCTGCGACCCCTTCCATGAATTGTGCCGACATTTCCAACACCGCTATAACAGCATTTTAAATTAAGTTTATAGTGAACAGTTAGAACTTTTTAATGGGTGTTATTAAAACGGTCAACAAAATATTCAAGTTTTGGTCAGCAAAAAAAAAACAATTGATCAGCTGAAATAACTAATTGGTCAACAACTTTAATGTTTTCTCTGCTGCCAAATTATTTTTTTGGGTCATAAAAAAAATAACCTTAACCTACTATCTATCAGAATACATTTCCTAGGAATTGATCCTTTTGCTAGATTTTATACATTTCCGATAAAGTACATATTGCAACCCAAATAATTATCTTGACCAAATAATTATCCTGCTGACCAACTATTTATTTTGCTGCCCAAATAATTATTTCAGCTGACCTTTTTGATGCTGACTGAATCAAAAGACTGAATAATTACTTGACCTTTCACATTATTAAGTAACAAACATTGTTCAGTGGAAATGATTAGTACGGCACGTGAGTTTGCGACTGAGTTTGTTTATAACAAATTGCGACTGAGTTTGTTTATTCAAAGTTTTAATTCTTAAGTTATTGTGTATTGTTATTTACTCCAGCTTAGATTGCGTCTCCGAGCGTGAATATTTGAATTCTCAATTTACTGTCACGAGACTTTTGATTCAAATTGCTGCTTTTGTTTTGATTTAAATTAAACATAATATAGAGGACTGAATCCATGACTGAATTGGCATAATATACTTGCGCATAATTGATTTTGGCATAAATTTTATGCATAATTATTTACACATAATTACAAATGACATAATCATCTTAACGCATAATTTACTATTCGCATAATTTTAAGAATAAATATCAAATAAATAGCGCTTCACTGGCCGCTTACGCGGCACGCTCTCTTTGCTCGCTCGGCTCGCACGTTGGGGGCGCAGTTCTACCTAACTAATCGACTTTATATAATACCGTAAACCATTATGCGGAATTATATTATGGATAATAACATTAATCTCAATTATAATTATGCGAAATAAATATTGTGCCAAAAGAAAATTATGCTTAAGTTATATTATGTCAAACGACATTATACCAAATTCATTCGCCAAAGTATATTATGAGTATAAACTTTATGCCAAAGGATCCCGTGAAAGAGGACGTAGTGACAAAAATAGAGAACGGGATTCGAGTTGAGACAGTTGGTTTGAGCATGTTGAGAGGATGAATGAAAGTAGACTCACGACGCAGATATACAAGGGAACCGTGAATGGGAAAGTGGGAGGTGGACGGCTAAGGCGAACGTACATTGATCAAATTGGAGACGTACTGTGATGGTGAAGCCGGGGAGAAGAAAATACAGTTGGGTCGTCACTTAGGTATGGTATATTTTATATTGAAGAATTAAGGCACAACTGAAACAATTATATAAAAAAGGTAAATTACACTGAACACAAAACAATTTCACATTTATCACTAAATATATTATAAAAAGGATAGGGCTACTTACAATAGTGCCTTAGAGAAACTTATAGTCTTTGTTATTTATTAGGAACTGATCATGTGGTTTGTTGTAACTTTTTGTTTAAGTTTATAAAAATTGATCATACCTTTATATAAATATATTACAATTATTGTAAGAAGGGAGTCAACCGCTCTACGCGCTAACTCTCGTAAGAATGAACTTCGAGAACAAAACAAATAAAAAGAGACAGACAGCAAATTAAAAACGGAAACCAAGAGAAAAGTGGCCAGAGAAGAGCGCAATGACAGCAACGAGGCGCTAATATAGCTATGGCGCCTCGTTACAGTACTAAGGAAGGGCCAGGTCAAATCCACCTCAAACCGAAAAGCATGTATGAGGAAAGTAATGAGAGTAGAAGAAGCGAGCGTGTGTGCCAGGATCGCAGCAAGGGTAAATCTGTAATCTCTGCCTACCCCACCGGGAAATAGGCGTGATTTTATGTATGTATGTTCGACGACCTCCGTGGTCGAGTGGTCCGTATGCCGGTCTCAAGGCGTCGCCATCTCGAGAGGTTCTGGGTTCGATCCCCAGTGGGGGTAAATGTTTGGGTGATGAATTTTCAGGCATTTGTTCTCCAGTCTTGGATGTTTATATATATTTCTATATATTCTGGTTATTTATATGTATTTATCTATTAAATATATTTATCCGTCATCTAGTGTCCGTAACACAAGCAGCATTAGTTCCTTAAAATGGGGCTACTTGATAGGTGTGAATGTCTGAAGATATTATTATATTATTATTATTATTATTATTATTATGTATAATATAGAGAACAATTCCAATAAAGAAATGTGTAATATACTGTTTACTTTTTACCAAATATACGAAGCCTTTGCCAACAAAACTTACGGCTTCATAAAATGCAATAGCGAAAAGGTTTACCTGTTTCGAAATTTACATGAAAATGTGACAAGATACACAGGCCATAAACAAAAACCATCGTAGTGCGGTCGAAATTATTCATGTCTTCCAAGCCGGCGTACACACAAAAAAGTTGACGAAACCAAGATATGAAATTATTCATAGCTCAAAAACGACAAGCAGCTAGTTTAGTGGCAATAACTGGTAAATATGAACTAAATATAGCCTGTCACATAAAAAAATATCATACTTTTGATATGTGGCACTTAAAATTTAGTTACGAGTTTCAATAAAAAGTAATGGCTGAGTAATTAAAAAAAAATTCTAGGACTAAATATAGAGTCATTACTCACCTCCGTTTTATACCGAAGCATTTAAGTAGGTTACCGTGTGCACTATTCAGTCACTGCCCTCCCCTAATGTCACAGAACATTATTGCATTAAGAATTCACATTTCTTACTTTCTACTTGCCTACCGTAAAACGCTGCTAAAGAATTATCTTACATTTTCATTTACAGAGAAGTTTATCTACGTAAAAGTTAACCAACAAGTAGCGAACCGTAGCGGAGCGGCTACGAGCCGTCGTAGACGAGTGCTCCGTCGTAGCGACCGCGGCGCACTGAATGGTTGGACGACCTAACCATTAGTAGGCTTTTTGAGCACTTAAGATTTTCCTTTCGGTCTCGTAATGAAGGTAGAGAAATGAATTTTTCCAGTGGAAAATTAGTAAGAATTTGTTTAGCAAGGGTTGCTTTACTTTAGCAAATTTAATTGTAGCGACAGGAGGAACGTGTTTTAATATTCCTTTTTTTACTTGGATGTGATATTTTATTATGCTAGAAAGGTCTTGACTCGATAGGTGAGTTCTTCGTAGTGTTACGTTCTCATTTGTTTTAATAGATTGTCTATATAAAATGTTTTATTACATATTTATTTAGCAAGGGTTATTTTCCTCTTAGTTTGATTTTACCGAATAAAATGAAATGAAATTCTTTATTTAATCATTAAGGTAACAATTAGTTACACTTATGACGCGTCAAAACAATAAAAGTTTACAAACAAATTATACACTTCTACTTATATACCTTATTTTTTTTTGTGAAAAATATACGCTGACATCTGAATTTAGTAGCATAACGTAAAATGCTTCCAATTTGTAATGTGCGATGATGTGGTAAGAACGTTTTACTAGGACGTTGTTCTAATTTTGGTCGGATAACACATTTCGTAACAGTAACTGTTAATGTCGAAAACAAATTCGCGTTAATTTGTTTACATTTTGTTTACATACATTTCTCAACCGATGAGAAGCGAATTCTTTCGAAATTAGTGCCAAAATACCGTGATGGTATTAAAAATAAACGCACTGACTCCACCACAAATTCCAAAAAGCTAAATTTTGGTAACACTTTTAATGTCAATATGTAGTAAATGTAAGTAAAACGGAGGTTAAACGTTGCTGTCAAGCTCGGTAAAGTTGATCGGTTGTTTAAGAGCTGTAATCGATGGTTAACATGTGGTTATCACAAAAACTAATTTAAACAGCTGTTTATCTTATAATCAGTGGTTTTAAATGTTGGTGAACTCGGGCCTAACTAGCTCACATTTAATAACCCATTAAAGTCATATGTTCATGTTTTTTGCGCTGTATGTATTACACTTAAATTTACATAAAATTGCTGAGTTGCGTCGTAAATTAAAAATATGTTATATTTCCGTGCTTCCAAACCATCATAGGGTAATTTTGATAATTTGTGGAGCTCGAACCAACATGAGGTCAACGCTGTAAAACAATCGACAATACAGTATGAATATAGCTTTTACGCATGATCTTAAGTGGTGATCATAATATCATATTTTTTATATTCATCACCATTATCAAATTAATTTATTTTCATACAAACTAACATATCATCACGCTTCTAGCGCTGAGGGGACAAACCGAGGTGTTTATAAAAATAATAATAAACACAACATAAATTATAACACACAAGGACCAGACTACTTGGTATATCCAAATATTGTTATTAGTATTATATTGAATTGTTGTTTCGTTAACTTTATAGTTAAACATAAAATTTTAAAACGATGCTCTTGAACGAACTCAATTTTCGACCAATTGAAACTCGAATTGAATTCGAACTTGAATTCGAATGATCACTAAGCTTAAGTTCTTTTGTTTCAACCTTAGTTTCACAATTTGATGGAAATAAATATATTTTTCTTTTTACCTGATGATGGAAAGTAAAACCGAGACGCAATTTTGTATTTTATTTAGACCCACTGATCTGTAGTAGTACTCGCTGGACTGGTGATCAGTACCAATTTATTGTGCCTAATTGAAAATCGCCATATTAGCGCTGACAGCAGTAGTGAGTGTACTTGAAACTAATTCTAGTATGGACCAATGATTATAGAGATATGTCTAAAGAGCCATTTGCAAACTAATTAGTTCTCGGTCCACTCACGGTGGTGCTTCAAATCGGCGCAAAAATTTGCTGTCTTTTTCTATGGAATAGCCAGTCCAGCGTTTATAAATAGAGGTCAGTGTTTAGACCGCAATAAAGCAATTCAGTTCGATCATGAAGCAAAGACTTATTTTGTTAATCCTAGATTAATTCATAGCTTATTGAGATAAAGAGAGGAAATAAAACCTGTCGATCTAAATATAAAATCCATTTTCTCCGCATACCATTGCTTTTCTTTTCCATAGATATAAATTTCATCGATATTTAATCCTACAACTTGATGCTCAGTCTGGCCAGGGCAATCGCATAGACTTCATTTTTCAATTTAAAACACAAAGAGTTGTACAAACAGATATTTCATTATAAGTTTCATATCAGACGCTAAGGAAGTTCTTTCTGTTTGTTCCTGTCACAAGCAAAACATCGACGTAGAGAGATGATAAAATACTATCTTTCCGTGTGTAATTTTTATAAAGAAAATATGAGATGGTTAATGAAAATGGTCACAATATTCTGGTGTAATTTTACTTGGGCTTACTTTGAGCCTATTATAAAAGGGGTTGGTCACGAAAAGCGCTTTTATTAACAGCCTATTAAGCGGGTAAGCATACAACTTATGCTGTTTTTATTGTAATATTTATGTGGGATAACAAAGGCGTTCCTGTAAGACACTTGCATTAAAGAAAAATGAGGCAGGAAAATGTAGTTTTTAAATACTATAGAACTGTATTACATTTATCAATCATTACAGTTTCATATAAACGTCCTTTTATAAAAATAAATGTAAATTATTATAAGGCGAGACCACGCACTCCATTCACAATAGCAGGAACTTGCGTCGAAAGCCCGATTGCTCATTCACGATGACCCCTTAAATCTTTGTGCACACCGACTCTGTGGTCATACCCTGTCTCCAACCATTCATCTCAATAAGTACCACATCCTTTTCTAATTAAGGTACATATTCATTTGTTCATATAACACACACAGTTCCGCATAAAAGGAAAAGTACTCACCGTAAGTAGAACCGTACCTTGTAAAATCAATGGATAAACTTTACAATACATTTTTTTTATTCTGAATTTCGATGTATTGTAAATTATGAAGTCTCCAATGAATCGAAATATCAGTCCACGCAAACAACAGTCGTGGACTATAAATCTCTCAATATCTGCGTACGTTAATTACAAACGTCAAACAATATGGAAGGTAAAAGCCCCGAAGGTGAGATAAATATTAAACAGAAATACTTTTTATCTGGAAACAAAATATTTATTTTTTAGCATTCTTAGTTACAATTCCGACAGAACAGGTGGTTATTTTTTAGAAAAATTCATATTTGTGCACAAAAGAGAAAAGGAACTTATGTCCTTTCTTACAGCGAGAAAATTTCTTTTTATGTCTGAATGAGAACAGATTGGACTTTTGTAGGTTGCTTTAAAGATACAGTAAAGTAAAAGAATGGCTGTTGTGTTAATATAAAGTTCCTAGGTAGTCTACAGCCATCAACAACCAAGCAGAGCGATGACCAAACGCTGAAAACTAACAGTTGCGATTTTGTTAAACATCCTACATCGTTTTCACTGGACGTTGCTTCGGTAAGATTCTATCTCGTAATTCTAAGTAAAGAAATCGATTACAGCTGGTTGTAGAATTTATTTATCAGCCAATTGTCGTCCACTGCTGGACACAGGCCTCCGCAAACCTGTCCTCTGCAAATCCTCCCTCAGGATGCAATAGTTCTGCTAACCTCTATCATCAACTTCGTCAGCAGACTCTTACATCCCGCTTGTAGAATAAATATTTTAAAACATTATCGAATGTTTGTAGTCATTCATGAATGATTCATACTATCAGGGGAGCAGTGGGTATGTCAATTTTCTGTGCAGTATTTTTAAATCTACATAAAACTTTTTACATACATACATACATAAAATCTCGCCTTCAATCCCCGAAGGGGAAGGCAAAGTCCAAGGAGCACTGTGTTCTTTAAGATCACATTTAGCCAAACAAAAATGGGTTTGGTGAGATGAAAAATCGTGGAAGAGTAGTAACAAGTGGCTAGCTCATCGCCTACACAATCACAGACACAGTACCCAATACGCCCTTAGTCGCCTTTCACGACATGCTAGGCAAGCAAAGCAGTTGGTACATTCTTTTTGTGTCCTGGACCAACACGGGGCAACTTTTTAGTCAACGTGAATTCAGTCTTCAATATTTCATTTCATTTACCTACTCATATTAAATGTTGCCTCCCAAATAGTCAAACTATACTACACCTAGGTATTAATTTCTTCCGTAAAAACAACATTATGTTTCATTCGCGTGACTGATGAAAACAGAACAGAAACGGACTAAGGGCAAAGCAATGGTTTAACAATAAAACACGGTAAGATTAGCTTTATAATAATAATAATAATATCCTCAGACATTCACATCTATCAACTAGCCCCATTTTAAGCAACTAATGCTGCTTGTGTTACGGACACTAGATGACGGATAAATATATTTAATAGATAAATACATATAAATAACCTGAATATATAGAAATATATACAAACATCCAAGACTGGAGAACAAATGCCTGAAAATTCATCACCCAAACATTTGCCCCCACTGGGGATCGAACCCAGAACCTCTTGAGATGGCGACGCCTTGATACCGGCATACAGACCACTCGACCACGGAGGTCGTCGATACTAATTGATATTATTTTTACATGACTTTAAAGGTACACTAATGCTTTTCGTTGTGCTAGAAATTATATAATTATCATGTATAATATCTAGATGATGACTACGATCCTCAGTCATGACGACCGAATTCAGACAGTGATCATTCTTAAATAAATATATCCCAATGGTTCGGTTTAAAACGCAATTTTGCTAATATGAATGCATCCACATGCAAAAATATTCCCATGAATAAATATTATAGCTGATGGTAGCGGAAAATCATAATGTCAATTGTAAGTTTTAATTCCACCATGAAAGCGAACGGACGACTTTGAATAAAAATTTTGCTCCAAGTGATACCTACTCGTAGATACGTGACAGTAAGACCTGACAGCACTCAGCACAATCAAGGAAAATCATCAGCAAATCATTTGTTCGTGCAAACAATAGAAAGACCATACCTATACCAGACCAAAAATCTCCGAACCTGCGAGCGGTAAGTCGTATAACCTATTCTGCCTTGCACAATAGGTAATTATTTTAAAATATTGCAAAAGTGTATACACACTATTAATCTAAAATTATTGAAATGTTATTTAACGTCAGTGATTTTGAATTACCTAAGGTTAATTCAGCTATTATTGTTTAAATCTAAAATAAAATCCATTTTTATAATATTCAAAGTGAAATGTTTAGGTTGAAATACGTGCATCACTTGTTGATGGAATGAGTCAATAATCAGACAGACAGGCATTGATGATACAATTAAAGTTTAAGCCCAATGACATTGGTGTGATACAGCAGATATTGGCAGAGCCAACGTCTGATGCGGCTACCTTGATCTGCCGAATGGTTCAAAATTACGTCGTCAATACATTATTTAGGATTGTATTTGTTTTTTTTTGTTATCAGTAGGGTACGAAGGGACTGACATGTCTAAAAGTTAAAATCCCTAAATAAAATAGAAAAACAAAAAAAATCATTCAGCCATGCAAACAAAAAAAATCATTTAGCCATTCATACTGTCAAATCACTTTGACTAATAAAAAAATTAACTATAGAATCAGTCCACACCTGTTCGTGTACTTGGGTTCAGGTCATTGTTCGGACCATGTTGATATTTTATTTTCATGTTCCGTTTGTCACGCACTCCATAGCTCCACTAATTAATATAATATTAGTTTCCCAAACAACTGGATCCAAAATGGAAATATAACATTATATTTTTTCATTTAAGCATTGTATTATGTCTAGTTACATTTGACTTATATGCATATCATTTCGAGCGACTATTTATTGAAATTAAATCGTAACAAGCGGACAGGAAGAAAGTTAATTACAAATAAAAAACGATTTTTTTTAAATTAATATATTTACTATACACAGAAGAAGGCCTTTAGTTCGGCTTTTTAAAGTATAATTTATTTTAAGCTCAGTCTGATAGTCTCTATTATTTATGCAAATCGCAATTTAAATGCGGTGCAGTCTGCACAGTATCGAGTTAAGAAATATAAGTGTATTAAATATGACATAAAACATTACTAGCATTGATAGCACCTCTAGCTCATTGAAAGGGCGAGTAGGGCAGCTCGTCTCCAATAAGTATGTATGCTGTTGTTATGTTAGTTGTGGATTATGTATGTTGTTTAGTATTTATGTGTTCTGTATTGTTCTGTGTACAATAAACTGTTAAATAATAAATAAATAAATAAGTTTAGGATGGCGTTGAGTAGCGCCCAGTCGCCGTTTCAACTATTTCTACTCACCAATTCGCAGAGGACCAGAGTAGTGGTGGAGTCGAACTCCTCAAGTAGTTCTTTGCAGGTGTGCCCAGCATTGGGAAGTATAGAGCTCATGACGACTACGACTACGACTAAGGTAGTCGCTTACCATCAGACACGCCCTTCGCTTACTTGTCACCTAAAATGTGAGCTATTGTATCCCCGTTGGTATAAAAAATTATTAATGCCTACCTGCCAAAACTTCCAAGAAAAACATTGTAACAGCTATAAAGAGCTCATGAGGCTAAGACAGCAAACTCGGTACTGTTATATATAAAGTAATTTATAAAGGCAACGGTTCTTGTTCATTTTGCGAAGTGTGTAGGTACACGCTCAAGCGCCATTCCATTGTCTGTCCAGTTTATTGACGTTGGCTCTTACTATTGGTGTGCCTATGATTCAAAATCTTAAAAGATTTATTACCTACGATATAAAAAAGCTGCGGTAGGTAAAGCTTGCAACATCAAACCTTGAAACCTTTCTTGTCCTCAGCCTATATACGTCCCACTGCTGGCCACAGGCCTTTCTCGTGGAGAAACACATGAGGAGAACCTTTCTGCATCTTTAAGATGGATAACATTTTATAACCAGTTTCCTCCGGCTTCAAAACACACGTTTCATAAGATTTTGGTATTTCTTAACATTTATAATATCTTACACTTAATATGAGTCAAATAGCCAAATGCAAACGGCTGACGCCCTTGTGTTATGGATACTACGAATATAGTGTCCATGGTTATAAATTTACATAAAACCTGAGTACAGACATATAAACATTAATGACTGCATTACGAATGTATGTACAACTGCCACCAACGGGACTCAAACCCAGGATCTCTAAGTGTCCGTTCACACAGACCGGCTCGGAGAGGAGTTTTTTATCACGTTTAAAAAGAGTATTTTGAATAATTGCAATAGGGTTCACTTTTACGTTTCACGTTCTTTTGTAATTGGGAACGCTCGAGAGGAGATCCGAAGATAGTGTGAAATAACAGTAAGCTGATCGGCTACTTATGACTTGAATTCGGCGATCAGACAGCATCTCGCACAATCCGCTCCGGTCGGTGTGAAAAGAAAAGTGTACTCCCATCCTCTCCACGCCGGTGTGTGTAATCGGAGACTAATTATTATTGCCTAACTCACAGTCTACTGAATCAATCGGACCGTCAAAGTTTAAGTCCAGCCATTAATCCCAATTGCAACTCATTCACTAATCCGCTCTGGGCTAGAGTGGTAGAGTCATAGCCCTGTAACGAGGCGCTATATCATTATTAGCGACTTTTTGCTGTTATTCCGCTCTTCTCTGGCCATTATCTCTTTGTTTCAGTTTTTAAACTAACCATCTGTCTCTTTTTTCATTGTTTTCGGTCTCCAATTTCATTCCTATCAAAGTCAGCGTCTGGAGCGGTTCTCTCGACGCCAATAAATTATAAGTGACGATATCTCCGGGTTTTTTTAAACGTCTCCACCCACCACGTCACAGCCCTTAGTCTCTGTAGTACTCTTTAGTGTGGTTTCAGAGCTACACTAGCGGGCGTCCGCCGTGAGATTCCCATACATTTTGACGTATAGACGCGCGCGTGTGGCCGTGAAACGATGTTATTATCTCGTGTAATTGTAATGCCGCGTGATCGGCGCTGACGGCCAGCGTAGCTATGAAACGTCCCTTGTCTTTCGTGTACATATCTTAACCTATGTCAGCAGATATAGGCTAGTGATGATTATAAGAAAGGTGGCAATTATATGGCCATCTACACTTTATTCGGGGATATAGACGATAATGACAATTTTCTGAATATTTTTTTTCGTGTGTATCTGCTTGCAAGTTTTACAGGGATTTACCAAGTAATTATCGCGACGTAGTATGTCGAGTATATCATTTTCCACCTCTTTAAATTACAAGAAAAATGTTGAACTATCTGTCAAAAAGATTCCAAGTCTGGGGACGTTTAAAAATATGTGATAGAAAAATTGTGATGATAAAAACCCAGTTGTAATCTAGTTTCCGTGGTAGCGGCAATTGTTCATGAGTTACTACCAGTCCTATGGGCGTGCTTACCTGCATTGCTACCGGCAGCTCTCAGCAAGACAACCATTTAGCAGTACCGCATTTCTTCCAGCACGGTCTTGAGCTAGAATGTCCATAGAATCAAAGCAATTACTTTTACAACATAAAAACGTTTTTAACGCGTCATCGTCTCGTTTAACGTACTGCATTTTATTCTAAACTGTTTAAAGTACTGCATATTATTCAAAAAATACAGACTGCGGACAGTAGTTAGTCAAAATAGCAAGAGAAAATCATGAGTAAGTAAAACCACATAAAACGTAAATAATATGATATTAAGACAGTGATCTATCTATTTATCTATCAGCCAATTGTCGTCCACTGCTGGACATAGGCCTCCCTCAATGATCGCCACACCTCGCGGTCCTGAGCCGCCTGCATCCAGCGACTTCCTGCGACCTTCGTCAGATCGTGGGTCCACCTTGTTGGGGGCCTCCCTTCGTTGCGCCTCCCAGTACGTGGTCGCCACTCGAGAACCTTTCCGCCCCAACGGCCGTCAGTTCTACGAACAATGTGCCCTGCCCACCGCCACTTAAGTGGTCCGTCAAGTCCGCAATTCTGTGGGCTATGTCGGTGACCTTGGTTCTCCTACGAATCTCCTCATTTCTGATTTGATCACGCAGAGAAACTCCAAGCATAGCCCTCTCCATTGCCCTTTGAGTAACCTTGAGCCTTCTTATTAGACCCATTGTATGCGGCCACGTCTCAGTACCGTAAGTCATCACTGGCAACACGCACGAGTTGAAGACAGTGATCTAGCTACATTTAATTTTATACGTAACTAGTCAGTGGGCACAAAACGAGATACAAAAGAAATATTTATTGTTCGCGAATACCGGTGTACGCGGTGCCCGCCAAGGGGTTAATAATTTTATTGCAAACCATAATGTACGATGAGGTGGTAAAAAATTATACAAGATCATTACGGACCCCGTCGGGCACGCAATTTGCTGTAAAAGAGAAAAGGACGCATTTGTTATGATACTCGTTACAATGAACCCATTACAAATTTTAGCCAAAGGTGCAGAATAAAGATAGAACTTTACTTATGCTTAATCTAGACTTTACAACAAAATAATTCAATGATATATGCATTGGTCGATACTTCACACAATTTCGTTATAAAATTACATTCGCCTTGTAAGTCTTCAAAAGGTGTAATTTTTTTACCGAATACTCAATAATTGTTTAATTTTCATTTAGAAATGAATAAAAGCTCATTATGTTGTAGTTTTCATTCTTGTTACGCATTCCCTCAATGTATTTTAGTTACAAATCTATAAATATAATAAAATAGTAGAGGTCAAATGTCTGTACATAGAAAAAAAATGCTTAAAACCAAGTCAAGGGGAATGTAAAAAAGGGTGAAAATACCAAATATTTTTTTTTACTTTTTGTTGAAACAAGAAGTAAAAAAAGCAACAACAAACCAATTTCCTTATATCCCTTAGATGATATCCCTTAGATCCCTTAGTTCCTTAGATACCTTATATCCCTGGTCAACATCTTCGATACTTTTTATTCAGGAAAATTTAAGGGTTCCCGTGGGATAGTTAAAAAACCATAGTAACCGAAGACGAAGTCGCGGGCAACAGCTTGTACTTCAATAAATCTTTGAAATAGGTTATCTCCATTAAGATTTAAATACATACATTGTTAAATATCTCTTTTATTTACTCCTCCCAAAGGGCCATTGTTCCCTATTAATTCGACCCTAAATGAGCGGTCCCATCTCTAATAAGGATTTAACCCTCGCACAAGTCACGTTACCTTGCAAAATGTTCCAAAGGAACTCATTTCAACCCTTCCATGATAAAGCATTTTGGATTGATGAGAGATTATACTAAAGAAACTGTAGAGTGCTTCAAGTGAAACTACGCCAGACGTTTCATTGAAATAAAAGTCTAAAAACATATCTGGCGAAACGTGGGTGTTAACGTTTCGGCCTACCCCTTCGGGAAAATGAGATTAATTCATTAATATTACATATGTACATTATACCTCCGTAGTCGAGTGGTCTGTACACCGGTCTCAAGGCGTCGCTATCTCGAAGGGTTCTCGGTTCGAGCTTCGATATAATATGTGATGAATACAGTCATTTATTCTCCAGTCGTAGATGTTATATAAATTAAATGTTCTTGATATTTTATGTATCTATCTATTAAATATATTTATCCGTCATTTAGTATCCGTAACACAAGCAGCATAAGTTGCTCAAACATTTTAATAATTACGCGTTTTTTCTTGTGGAGTATGTAGATATTACAGATCTCCGACTGCTACGAACTAGCACGCATCCTTTGCTTCTTTGATTCAGATTACATGCTTCATACACTTCATACGAAGAAACCGAATATTAAGCCAGCATTAAAAAAACATCTAATTCTAAAACCACTACCGCTTTATTAATAAACTAGGAATAACTTTATGCCCAGTTTTACCAAAAATACGGCTAAGCAATATAATACCTTATGACGTTGGGTTTTAGGTGTAATATTGCTAAGCAGTCTTTTAGAGCAGTTAAGTTTTCGGGATTTACCATTAACCTCATTATAATCAATAACGGATTTTTTGTATATTTTTACATACATTCATATAATCACGACTATTATCTCCTAATTAGTCAGAGACGAGGCAAAAGCACCGCAAAAGCATTCCATTGCCATAGTCCGCGCTTCGCCAAGCAGTGACTGCACTCAGCGTGACTGGTTGTGAGCCCTTCGCCGCTATAAGCTATTGGATGCTTGTGCAGTAAGAACATGAACATGTTGTATATTTTTTATTACAAAAATCATATCACACGTCTCGCAAACACCAGGTTTGAGAATTACACTTAGTCCGTTCGCCAACGAAAAGTAAATACAGACAGATTTAGTCCGAAAACTGCAACTTCACTATTGCATATTTAAGCAGGTTCCGAATATCGTGTGTAACAAAGCGAATTCAGTTGGACCGGTACCCTTTACAAAGCTTAAATTTAAACGAATTACGGACACTTCCTATCCAGGCGCGGAGCCAGGGTGATTGTTCATAACCAATGTACATACGAAGCAATATTTGTTAAGGTCGTCTGAGTGTGGTACCTCTGTTAAAGACTGTATGTTGTTGTGGTTTGGTGTTAATATTTATCATAGATTTAGGATTTTTTCGCTACGAAAAAAAGATACCCACATGAACGAGGGAACGAGAAATCATAATCAAGTTCAAACCGCCCGAGAAAAAAAGAGAAAGCGAGAAGAGCGAAAGAGAAAGTAGTAATGGGCCGTAGCGTCGCCGTTTGTTCTACGAGACGAGCGAATTTGATATTTACCAGCAAATAACACTTAATTTATTTGGTCATGTCTCCAAGCCGCTTAATTGTATCTTGTTACAGATATCCTAAATCTATGATATTTATATGGCAAATTTAAAAGGCTGATGTGAACGGGAAACTTGTAGATGAGGCATTATCAAGAAGAGCCAGGTCAAAAGCACTTTATCTAGACGATATCTTAAAATTTACGTAACAATTAATATGTTAGAGCCCTTGTCCCGACATCAATAGTTCGGGGACTAATATCTACTTATCATCTGTCGAAAAAAAAAACAGATTTTCAACACTATAGGGCACATCTTAAACATAGCTTAACGTATTTTTGAAGTTGGCCCACTTGCAGAAAATTTTAATCGAGATTTAAAACTAGATTTAGTAATTTTTTGACAATTTTGCTATGGCTCTTTATGAAAAAAATTGACAAAATCGAGATTTAAACTAGGTTTAAAATTTCCTGCAAGAGGCCCTTAAAACTTAAATAGCGTTTATGAATAAGGGTGAAAAGTTTCATTCTACTATATTCTACTGTGCTCAAAAGCCGTAAGTCTAATTAAACACGACCAATTCAAGTTTATAGTAATTCGTTTTCCTTGAAACAGCCTAATACACTCTAAGAGCAGTTACAACTCGAGAAGCAAGATGGTAAAGTTAGTACATCGTCAAACGCGAGTTAAATTTATGTTACCTAACACAATTTCATTGGTGTCTCAATGTGAACACATTACTAGGTCGTAACAAAGTACTTGGTAACATTCTACTCAATATTGTGAGTATTGATTTCCTTACCACTGAGGTAGCAATCAAGCATTCGGCCGCAGTGCATACCTATCGTTAGGGCACTTCGGAAACTGCATACAGACAAAAGCTCAAAGCCTTCAAAATTCGTTCGAACGAATTTCGAGTGTGCATATGATATGAGTCATCCTGCTTCAAACCTTAACAATTTCTATAGAATTTCTGTAAATAATTGCTAAAGCATTACGGTGTGATAAGAAATTTTATAACCTCAAATAAAAAACACATGGCCAATGAAGTGAATCACTTTAAAAAAACGTCATGTGTATGTCTCGGAATCTACAGAGTTTCCAATTATAATTCTTATGTGTATAAATAGTAAATAGTTGTTAGAAGCCCCGAACAATTACGCGATTCACTAGCAGGAGTTGTTCCAATGTTATTACGATTTATATGGATCCCTCATTACGCATGCTTGTCAGATGAACGATCATCAAAATCTTAACAATTGAACAACTTGTTTTGAATTATGAATAAACATCCAAGGGAATTTGCAGAAGAAAAAGAGTGACAAAACTCAAAAACTAAAAAAATATATTAACCATTTTAATGTGCTACTATATTCATATGCCATTTTAATATACACAACGTTTTCTTAACTTAATTGGCCATATCTTGTTTATTTGAGGCTTAACGAATTTCTTACTACACTTGTAATGCTCTAGCAATTATTAACACAAATTCTGTTGTACTATTGTTAAGGTGGAAGCAGGATCACACATACCACATGCACATAATTTCGAACAACGCATGAATTTTGACATATAGATATTATGTGCGAAGAATATTAGAAAAATAGAAGTGGACGCTGAGCTGGCAATTGTCAGAGGAGAATGGAAGAAGACATGTTATCCTGACCCCACTTAGAGTGGAAAAGAACAAGAAGTATAAACTTTGACATTAATTCGAACAGCAGACTATGAGTCGCTACAGTCACGTAGAATACATGTAACTTATATGAGAATTGCATCTACTGTGTATCATATATTGCCAATCTGTGTCACAAGATCTAAAATCACAGTACCCAGTAATATTGCCTACTTTACCCTTACACTGGAACAAAGTATTGGAACTCCTTCTTCGCGGCAAAAAAAGGTAAAACAATCGATTTTACTTTACCTTCTTACTGCTCTACGAGTACTATATGCTGTGATACAGTCTAACTTATTGTAAGTGAATAACGTAAGGACTTTAGCAACCGGCATAATACCCGCTACGCCGACCCTTCAAAACACATTTACGCGCCTTTCTTGAAGAACTTCATACGGTAATCTC
The DNA here is from genome assembly GCA_910589355.1 of Parapoynx stratiotata. Classification (NCBI taxonomy): domain Eukaryota; kingdom Metazoa; phylum Arthropoda; class Insecta; order Lepidoptera; family Crambidae; genus Parapoynx; species Parapoynx stratiotata. The sequence continues at coordinate 6,903,298 of OU342466.1, forward strand.
TTGGAAAAACCTCGGAAATACTGTGCTGTTTTTGACGCAACTATTTGATTTGCGTCATTCTCGTTTAAGTGCTGGGTGCATATTTTTGACCATTTAAATTGGTATAAAGTAGTTGTAGAAAAAAATAACTTTGTTAATAAAATCATTTAAATAATCTGTTACAGTTTTATCAAAATGTACAGGATTGACATTATACTTTTCACTGCAAATATACGAAACACTCAACGAAAGTATAGTTTCACGACTTCCGTGGTCGAGTGATCTGAACGCCGGTCTCAAGGCGACACCATCTCGAGAGATTCTGTATTCGATCCCCGGTGGTGAAAATGAATGAAGGACTTCTTCTGTCACTCTCTTTAAATACTGTAAAATAATGACTTTACTTGTTATGACGACTAGAAGCTAAAGATGAAGAACAGCGCAAAAATAACAAAATCCGACACGTTGCTCTAGTTTTAAAAATAGGCTTCGGAAGTTTTTATAATTTAGGGCATCTTTGAATTAGTACCTAGGACCGCCCTTTGAAGAATGTCTAGTGTAGAATAGCGTGAGAATGGGAATTAGTGCGAAATAATTACAGTGCACGAAGTCATGAGTTTGGCCCATTTATTTAGCGGTAAGTTAGAAACACTTGTAAGTTGTTTAAACAGGGAGGGTTTTTATTTTTTACTCAAGAACTTAAAAGGGGTATTATTATTTTTTTATCATCTCAGTGGATCAAACACTTTGGTTTTGAAATAAAATCAATGGAATTTTCGCTTTGGATATAATTATATTTTGGTAAGGGCAGTCAACGAAATCGTGAAAAACTAAGTAACATTTTCACAGAGTTTGGATTATTGTGATAATTTATCTGTTGGCTAGACTTGTGGCTTCAACGAAGAAGCTTAGGAGAATTATTATCATCAGCCTATTTTCGTCCACTGCTGGACTCTCCATAAGTCATAGGTCTCTCCTAATGCACGCCACCACTCTCGATCTTCGGCCGTTCTCACCCAGCCCACACCCAGCTTACGAATATCATCATCCCATCTTGTCACAGGGCGTCCCTCACTACATTTAGAAGGACATGAGTTTTAACCGCCTCTCTGGTCTAGTGCTCCACACCACCGGGTGTTGATCGGGAGGTCCGGGTTCGATTCCCCATGGAGGCAGAAGTTTTTCTGCTCGGTTTGGTGGTGGCTAGCTACCACCGTCTTACCTAAATTTTGTCACTATAATAACGATGTTTTAAACATTTTTGTGTTCCGGCAATCAGAGGTAAGATAGCCAGTTCCAGTTGTTGAGGATTACAGGTGAAGCTCGCTTCTACCCTCGGCTTTATCGTTAGGTGAGATGTAGGCCAAAAGCTTACCTGTGATATGTAAAAAAAAAACAAAGTATTGCAATACACGCAACTGTAAAGTTTGCGCAAAAATATACTTCATCAAAGCAGTAAGTTTAGTGTATTCTCAAAAAACGTACGTTATTTAATAAAATTCACAGTGAACAAAAACGTGTTAGCTGTCGGGTCCGAGTTCTGACACACAAATGCCCTTTGAATTTTTGCCAAGCACAATGTTATTTTGGACACAAGTAACAAAATGTTATTTTGCGACGCCCTTTGCGACACAATTCCACTGTTACATGCCGGGTGAGGCAAACATTTCGCGGAGAATATTCTGAATGGGTCCTCATTTTGTTCCGCGATTCGCAAATCGCAACTGCGTTAGTATTCTAATGAGTTTTGCTGTTAACAATATATAGAAATAACTACTGAAAATTTTGCATGATTTGTGGTTTAATACGAGCAATGTATTTTAAACTCGAATATAAACACACTAAATGTAAACATAAAAAGAATATATATTTTATTAATGAATATTGGGTCCTTACCTATGAAATTGGTGTTTTTTTTCTCTCTTAGTATTTTGTCTGTAACTATTAAGATTCAGAGTATTCCTAAAAAATAATTACCTCGTCTAAAAAAAGACTATATTTTTGAGCTCTTTTGAATTGTTTTGATAATTTGTTGTAAGTTTAATTGTCTTAAAATTTAACACGGAGACAACTCATTTTAAGTGCCTCCCGAATACATCATTTTATTTGCATTCACTTAAAAACGATAAATAATTTTTATGAAGTGTGATATTACACATATTACTAAAGCCTGTCTAATGATAGATGCCAATAATCTTTGTATTTGTCGTTGTGAAGAAAACTGAAAACAATTTTGTATGGAAAATGCAGAATTCCCCAAAATCTCCATACAAAACACCAATGTCATAGGTAATTTCATATATATATACCTAATATTTTATTAGAGCTTGCCTGTCATGAAATAAAAATTTTACGTATTTGCGACTTGTTGTGTTATTAAAAAATATTTTTTTAGTATTTGAAAGTTTCACGACATCGTAAAGGAAACCCGAGAAAATCGCAAACTATTTACATAAATACATAAAACTTCTAATAAAAATAAATACGTAAACGGTAAACAATGGATAAACACATACGTCACGTTAGTTGCCTCAATATAAATTTTGAACAGACTTGACAGGCCTCAAAATGGGCCTCAAGAACTAAGAACTTGTAACGAGGCGCTATATCAGTATTAGCGACTCTTTGCTGTTATTGCGCTCTTCTTTGGCCATTTTCTCTTTGTTTCTGTTTTTAAACTAACCGTCTGTCTCTTTTTTCGTCTTTTTTCGTTGTTTTATTCCTATCAGATTCAGCGTGTGGAGCGGTTGGCTCGACGCAGATTATTACAATAAATATTAAATACAATAATAATGTAATACGAGTAATGATCTTAAGTTTGAATAAGTTTATCAAAGGCACTATTTGTGCATTAGTTTTTATGAATAAATTTCCAAAAATAGTTGTCGCCAAGAAGTTCTTTTATTTTTTCTGCGGCATCCACCACGTCACAAACTTAAGCATTCTTGTTCTTAGCTGAATATTATGCAGTGTCAAAAGTCATGTGTCCTTTGCATGTGTTCGAACCAATAAAATAGCAATTCCATTTCTACGAAGCGTCTCAGAGCGAGAAATACTTTAACAAAATGCAGTCGTAAGTCCTAGGTTATATTACCAATAAAGTAGCGTTGGTACCTACCTGGCTATGCAAATTTCATACAGTCCAAATTTGCACTAAAGAGCGGTTTATATTCATGCAGCGAACTTACATGCGATTTTGCTAGACAGGTGCGAAGTGATCTATGAATGTTACATCGAACCGATTTTATCCAAAATATTATTGCTTATAAGCTGTTGCCCGCGACTTCGTCTGCGGTTACTGGTTTTTTAAATATCCCACGGGAAATCTTTAATTTTCCGGAAAAGTAGTTTCCAGCCATTTCGGAGATCAGGCCGTACAAACAGACAGAGTAACAAAAATTAAAAAAAAACTATCATCCCTCTTTTTATATCCCCCTGACTTCATTTGAAGCATTTTTTTCTATGTACAGACATTGGACTTCTACAGTTTTATTTTATGTATAGATATATATAGATTTTGGACTCCTAAGTCAAGAATTATTAAGGTAATTCATATATTTTCAACATGAGCATAAAATCGTCGCCTTCATCCTATTTACCTCTCAGCTGGACCTAAGTGCTATATGGTTATACATTCTTTATTGTAAAAGTTTTTATAACAAAGCTTCAGGAGCTTATCAGTCATCAAAAGTGATAGTTAAACTTTATTCATTAGTTTCCTTTATAGATTTTAGAATAAGAGTAGTAGAGCATATTAAAATTTGTTCAGTATAAGCAACCATTTTGGCATGAAAGGTAAACCAACAGAGAAACACGCTCAGAGCACAATTTGCTTCGTTACCTCTTTTATATCTAAGACTTACTAAAACTACTTGAGATTCTTCTACATATTGACATAAAAGACCACACAAATACTCATTTAAATAATTTTTATATCATCCTGCAGTAAAACTCGACATTTGAAACTATGGGACCATTTGTTTTCCTAAATCTTTGATTAATAAATTACAAGTGGCACGCAACGCAATGGGCCCATGTAATACAATTCTCACGTATTCTATAATTGTAAATTTTTATATTAGGTCCTTACCTATGAAATTGGTGTTTTGTATGGAGATTTTGGGGAATTCTGCATTTTCCATACTAAATTTTTTTCAGTTTTCTTCACAACGACAAATCCAAAGATAATAATATTTAGCATCTATCATTAGACAAGCTTTTGTAATATGTGTAATATCACACTTCATAAAAATTATTTATCGTTTTTAAGTGAATGCAAATAAAATGATGTATTCGGGAGGCACTTAAAAAGAGTTGTCTCCGTGTTCAATTTTAACACAATTAAACTCACAACAAATTATCAAAACAAATCAAAAGAGCTCAAAAATATAGTCTATTTCTATTTTGACGAGGTAATTATTTTTTAGGAATACTCTGAATCTTAATAGTTACAGACAGAATAAAAACACCAATTTCATAGGTAAGGACCCAATATTATCTTACTCGTGTTTGTAAAAAACATTGCTTAACGGCCGCGGTTACTTTGGTTCTTGAATCCCACGGGAACCCTATAATTTTCTGGTATAAAAAGTATCTAAGATGTTGACCAGGGATATAATGTATCACCATGCAAAAATTCATTCAAATCGGTCTAGCCATTTCGGAGATTAGCCTGTACAAACAAACAGGGAAACAAAAAATAACAAAAAAACATTTTTGGTATTTTCTACATGGTTTTAAGCATTTTTTCTATGTACAGACATTTGACCTCTACAATTTTATGTACGTATACAGATTTGTTTGATTTCTATCAATGACAAATGTTCCAAATTCAAATCTCATTCCCGCCAGCAAAAAAGTTCCTAAGCTATTTTCCTGCCACATATAGAGGAACAAAACGACACTTTTCACCCACAAGCATTTGAAAGTTGTGGTTAATTAATTTAGTTTCTAACCACTTACGATGAGGAAACAGCATACCTCAAGGGTAACCAAGGCCGGACACACGTATGTGCCATAAGAATATAGCTTGTAACTCCTCGGTGGCAACGGTCCAGTGTAATCGCCGCTAGCAGCTGGCGCGTCACGCGGCCGGATATTGTGCCAGTTAGCCCCCACTCGCCCGTCCAACTAGCAACACATAATGGGCACATGCGGGAACTTAATCTTGCCGTAACCGCTGAATTGTCTTTAATTTAATTGAGCTCCATAATTGATATTTGACGACCTCTAACTCCGAGTGGTTTGTCCAAAGTATCGCCATCTCTGGCTCTGGGTTTGATTTCCTGTGGGGTCAATTCTTTTATGAATACTGGCCATTTCGCATACTGCATATTTCAGCAATGGTCGTATCTATACATATACATACTTAAACATCTATACATATAATAAAACTGTAGAGGTCGAATGTCTGTACATAGAAAAAAATGCTTAAAATCAATTCGGGGGGATGCAATTTTTCGTTGTCGTTTGTGTGTCTGTTATATCCCTGGTCCCTGGTCCATCTTAGATACTTTTTATTCCGGAAAATTTTATGGTTCCTGTGGGATAGTTACTAAACCATAGTAACCGCGAACGAAGTCGCGGGCAAAAGCTAGTTACATATTCGGTTATTTAATTAATTTATGTCTTTAAACAAAAAAAGTCCGCAGAACATTTTTTTAGGAAACGCTATTTAAGAAAAAATATAGCGTTCTATTTACAATTTCTTATACGCGGGTAAATTATGAAAATCTGTTTTATCTATAGCTGCGTTCGGCAGCGTTCAGCGGTTCCACAAACACCCCGTATGTTTCCATCTTATGAACGGCGGGTAAATCGCACCGCGAATGTCCACGGTACACTCCGCGATATGCAGTCGGTTCGGTCCTGATGGGCATGTTCCGCAAATATTGGCTCGTTTCATATTGCTGTCGGTTGTCGCACTAAATGAAACTTGTCTCGCCTAGCAGTAAGGTTAATTTCTCAATTTTTCATCATCCGTTACACAGCATAAACATATCATCACGCTCTTATTCCCAAAGGGGTAGACAGAGGAGTTAACAGCCAAATTTGACTTAATATATGAAGTCCCTGTAGGGTCCCTGGAGGGCGAGCCTGTTACCGGCACAGTGTGAGGCTAGTTATAATCACAACATACTGAAAATTCATTTAATTTTCACTTAAGCGGCGGCAGAATCCGGCGACCGGCAGCAATTGAACAAAAAATTTAATATAGATCAGCAGATAGGCACAAAATTATTTACGCCACCGTAATAATGAATTTCGCCATAATTCCTTAGATAATTTATTAATAAACAATAACTATTATTTACTATCCATTATTTATTAAACAAAAACACAGTCTACCAGCTGCCCTACCCTCTAGCACAATTTCAATGATATGAATTGGATTTCTGTCATCACTTTTTTTTTAAATCAATTCAATTTATTCATTGCATAAACATGTGGTTTACAAGGCTGTTAAATATATAATACACATGAACCCTGCAAGTGCATAGCAGTCTTGTTTTTTAATTTACAATAAACTTTGGTTTTTAAGACCAACGGAGACTATATTATCCTTACAATAAGAATGACTAATGTAATCTATAATCTAAGAAATTATCAAAGGATATGACATTTGACGTTGCATGATTTGTCAACATTACGTTACGGTTTAGTCCACAGATACCCTAGTCGCAAATTCATAACATTAGCGCACGTGGGTTTGCTAAAAAATCGGCTACATGGATCATCATAAACCAAAAAAAAAAAATGTACTTTTTTCCGGGAACCAAGAATTGAATTTGGAAAAAAATTCTGTAAACATTTCAAACTAACAACAACGAAAAAAGTTACCGGTTCTCGGTTTTTTTTTGTTTTAATACTCAGTATGAATTACGATCAGGGGATCCTGGTGAACTTCATGTACGTTACAGAGTAAGGCAGCTGAGCAGAAGCGGTCGCCGCCGTAACTAAAAATTGCATTTTCCTTCAACTCCTACAAAGATCACAGTGTAGGTTTACCCACCTGCAATAAAAAGTATACGCTTGTGTTATTTTTCTGATGCAATATGGTTCAAATTTGAATGAGATTGTATACATATTAGTGCATGTGAACATTTCTTGTGACTTAAGAAATAAACTAGAGACCTGATTGATAATGTGCTTTATTGATTTTTCCACTAAATTAAAAGCAAAAGCGATGCGACATCCTGAATGTACGGTCACGCATCTTTATTTGAAAAAGTGCATCTATACTGTGCGACATACTATGCATGTTCGAAATCCCATTTATTATAAAATACTGCTACAAATCATACTCCAGCACCCAATAGTCTGCTGCGCTTCCTGTAAAACAAGTAAAAGCTAAAACCATCTTCGTATTTGTCTAACGAATTGTTTATTAAAAATGAATCGTTTCAATGATAATGAGATTTATTAACCACATAAGCTTTGTAGGTCTATCAATAATATGTAAAGAAATGGCAAGGTAAGATAATGGCATTGTTCTGTAAAGTCGTAATTGAGATATATTTTATTTGCACTGCCAACTCCCAACCATCTTCTAGCCTTGGCTAAATATTAAAATAAACTGCGTGCATAATATGGTGATTTATTTCTGTTTAAATTAAATTAAAAATCATTAACTACAATCAAATAAGTTTCGCAAGAGTAATACTGACCGTAAATCTTAATTGCTAGTCCATAAACTTAACTCCCAATCTCTTACTTCTGTGGACTAGAATAAAATTAAACTTATTTACTTCAATACAAACTGAACCTCCGAAAGAGTAGGAGTCATAGGAGAGAGAGTTATTTCAAACGTATGCCAATAAATATACTACACATATTACATTAAACCTATATGTTTTAAGAGGAGCCGTCACAAGCTGTTGTTTCTAGGACAAAAAATCTGCCACACAAATAAGGCCCTTCGCACACAAGAGGTGTCGCTGCAACAACGCATCGTGTGGAGACTTGTTTGATATCATATTGCTCTCGCTCATATTGCTCTCGATGGACGCTCGTTATACGGTACGCCTACGCATATGCCTCGTGTGCGAAGGGTCTAAAATTGACGCGAGAGGAAACGCCTGATGACGTCTCCTGTTAGTTAATTACTCAGAGGTACAAGCTATTGCCAATACAATTCAAACTAACACTTTTCCAAAAAGCTTTATTGTTCAATCGCGAACTTCTTTGACTGTAACTTTCCTGTGGCTACCATCCAATAATATCATCGTTAAAAGTCAAAATATTTTCTATACATTTTATGGTGGCTTTCACAATTAACTCTCTGAATTTGAGATATGTCATTTAAATTTAACCATTTTTGGGAAAAAATTACAAGATCAATATGGCACTCTATCTATATTAAATATCTATATTAAATACATCACGGCTTATTAAGGAAGCCAAAAAAAAGAGTCAAGTCTTTCCATGTAAACTTTTAGCTGAGTTCGCTAAAATAATTAAGTCGATGATTTTCACTTTTGTATACTTTCTTTATACTTTACTCGAGAGAATTTTGTTAAAAATACCAATAAAATTTCAGAGATCACTTATGTTACTCAGAACACAATTGCTATACTCGGAACTAAAAAAAATACTCACACAAATTTCCGATACGATTCTTGTATACTCTTGATTTTTCTTTGAGGAAGGGGCGGGTAGGGGTAGAAAGTTGGCACGCACGATTCGTATTTTAAATCGTATAACATAGAATTAATGGCCTCTTTTAAATTTTTCGGTCTCGGGTACAGCGTGGCCACCTCTAGAAGGTAATACAAAAAAGTATATAAAAATTGAGCAGATCTGTGGCGTAGTGGTCAGTACGCTTTGGCTTTCGATATCAAAAACACTTCGCCATGGTCAGACCTTGGATGGATGACCAAAAATATTGTGATCTCGATTTCCTCCGTGCTTCGCTAAAGCAACCGTTTCTACCCACCAACCGGCATACCCAACGTGGTGGTGTTACGGCCTATACTCCTCATGTGTTTCTCCATGAGGAAGGCCTGTGCCCAGCAGTGGGACGTATATAGGCTAAGGAACAAAATAAAATTCCTTTAATACATTTCATAAGACACGCATTCACAATAAAAATACTAATAATAATAATAATAATAATTTATTTATTTGTAAGACAAAGGTTTGTAGTTGTTACATAGATATTGTGTCCAGCTTTGCTTACCTTTTGAAGGTGTACAAATTTTTTTTTTCTTTTTAATCACATTTATCAATTAAAATTATCATGCACATTGTCGCAACAATTACAATTTTAACATTTAACGACTTGTATTTCCTAGGTATGTTTATCACATAAAAAATCTTGGATCCTGTAATATGCTTTTCCAATTAAGTAGCTATGGACTTTTTTCTTAAAAGAATGTACTTCCGCAATGTCTCTAATACTGCTCGGGAGAGTATTGAAAATTACTGAACTCATGCCTACTACGTTTTTGCACATTAAGGCACTATTTGATGGGAAAGCAGAGATCTTACAAACATGTCTTTTTGAATTAAGCGTGGTAAACATTTCCATGTTACTTTTTACAAAAAGTGCCATCTCATAAATATATAATGACGGCAAGGTGAGTATCTTTATTTCAACAAAATACGGTTTACAACTTTCTGGTACGCGTACATTGCACATAGCTCGTACACATCTCTTCTGTGCCCTGAATGCTATATCTCTATCTGTGGAATTTCCCCAGAATAAAATACCGTATTTTAATGTCGATGTTACATATGCATGATAAGCCGTCAACACAGCCTAACGGTTTACAACTTTTGTTAATTTACCTAATGCAAATGAGAATTGATTTAATTTCTTGCATATAATGTCAATATGAAATTTCCATGTCAATGAACTATCTATATGAATACCTAAAAATTTTGTATTGTCAACTTCATTTATTTTATGTTTATTATAGTGTATGTCAAAATTTTTTATACTATTGATTTTATGTCCAAAATTAATTATATTAGTTTTGTCAAAATTTATTACTAGATTATTATTAGTCAACCAATTTACTAATTTACTAAACAACCCAGTAATATATCGTATCAAATGTGATACGTTAACAGAATCGACGATGAAATCATAATGATACCTACATTTTATAGGTTCTTAATTTACCCATTTAATATATCACTATTATTTATGATAAAGTCGCTCTACTCGTTCAAGAGGCAGCGTGTTCGATCCTACCGCCTGTACCACAGAGCTTTATTCAAAACATAAGTACGTTTATAGTAAATACCGCTTGTCTTAAATTGTGTCCGGTGCATGGCAACAGGCTCGCCACCTGTCACATGTGAACTTAACATATCAGGTGAAATGTGGGTGTTTCCCACCTCTGCCTAGCCCTTCGGGGATAGAGGCGTGATGATATAATGATATGTTATGTTACACAAACATTTGCACCCACGGGGTAGCGGCGCCTTGAAACCGGCGTACAAGCCATTCCACCACAGGGTTCATTCATGTGTCATAAACCTAATTCTATATATTTTTTAAACATACTCTCTTTATACGTCATCTCCGCGACGTCATTTGCTATTACCAAAGACACTTCCCTCAATTGCTTCAGACACGGATATATACGACCTTTTTCCAAATCGCTCTCAGACACAAAGTTCGCTAGAGACTGAAAAGAATGCAATATTTTTTTACTAATAACATTATACTATGGTGCTTCTTTTTTTGAAACTGACCTTTTTCTTAAAAATTATTTAATATAAAGTTCATACCTTAGCAGCTTCCAAGAATATAGATTGCGGTATATGATGTGCTGATGTCACTATGGCACCTAGACCAATACCAGGGAATATGTATGCGTTGTTTCCTTGGCCAGTAACGTACTCTTTGCCATTGTACTTGACTGGAGGGAATGGGGAGCCTGAGGCATACACGCAACGACCCTAAAAATATAAAATAAATGTTGTTTCCAAATTAAAATAAAATAGGCAAAGAAATATTAAAAAATAAAAGTTTACCATTTCTTACCTCAGTATGATCATACGCATCCTGAGCACTACATTCAGCGTTACTCGTGGGATTTGAAAGTGCAAATATAATGGGTCTTTCAGTATTTTTGGCCATTTGTTGCAAAATTTTAGGTGTAAATGCACCACCAACAGTAGAACATCCTAAAATACATAATCTTTCAGAAAATTCTTTTTTCGTCTTGAATTTAAACCTTCAACAGAGGCCAAAAAGGTCTATGAAAATTTTTAATGATACAATTTTGGGATTCGTTTCTTTATTTTCCTTCAATATGGGTAACAATTCGTAAATTTTATGAGGTTCATTAACAGTTCCTCGAATACCATCGATATTTATGTTATATTTATTATATTTCGTTAATTTTTACAAATAGTTACCAATGAGGGCCGTTGGCTTGAATTTCGCCACGCAGTTCTCGAAACTTTTGTCGGGCTCTACATCTTTAGCAAATCGTTTGACGTTCTCTAATACCCCTCCATCTCGTTTGTTCGTGACTAAACCATTAATGTCGAACATATAAACTCTGTTTCTGGCCTCTTTTATTTCCATACCTTCGCTTACCATTGCATCAACCACCAAATCGGCGATTCCCGTTCCTGCCTAAAAATTAAATAACATTAACTTTGAACTCAGCGTTCATAGTTTTAAATTCAAATAATCAAATTACAACTGCAATTTTTTGTAGTTACTCAAATAGACTCACAGATCCAGCTCCAAAGAACATATAAATGTTTTCTGTTACTTTTTTCTTAGTAATTCTTGTAGCTGCAAGCAGCCCGGCAACTGCCACGCTGGCCGTTCCTTGTATGTCGTCATTAAATGTACAATAATCATTTCTATACTTATCTAACAGACGCTGAGCATTTGTCATAGCGAAGTCTTCAAACTGCAATATAAATACATTAATAAAAACGGGCGAAGGACGATGGCCGGCAAATATTCGGACTAGTTAAATTACTTCATACCTGTATGAGAACATTTGCTCCATATCTCCTAGCGCAAGATTTTATAAGCTCATCAATCAATGCATCATATTTTTCTCCTCGTACTCTATTATGTCGTAAGCCGATATACAATGGGTCATCCAGGAGGCTCTAAAATTATTCAAATATTGGGTCCTTACCTATGAAATTGGTGTTTTTTTTCTCTCTTAGTATTTTGTCTCTAACTATTAAGATACAGAGTATTCCTAAAAAATAATTACCTCGTCTAAAAATAGACTATATTTTTGAGCTCTATTGATTTGATTTGATAATTTGTTGTAAGTTTAATTATGTTAAAATTGGACACGGAGACAACTCTGTTTAAGTGCCTCACGAATACATCATTTTATTTGCATTCACTTAAAAACGATAAATAACTTTTATGAAGTGTGATATACATAAACATATAAAGCTTGTCTAATGATAGATGCCAAATATTATTATCTTTGGATTTGTCGTTGTGAAGAAAACTGAAAAAATTTTAGTGTGGAAAATGCAGAACTCCCCAAAATCTCCATACAAGACACCAATTTCATAGGTAAGGACCTAATATATTAAAGCAAATTGGAAAATTTATTTAATTGCGGCAAAAATTGTAAATCAAATACTTCACGAATTACCTTAGCTTCCTTTAAGGCTGAGGAAATTCGTGAAGACGTAAGAAAAAACTAATTTATTACTATTATAAAGTCGGCAAAAAGTGTAAATGTACTACGGTAACTACTTATCATCAGGTGGGTTTACCTTAAAAGAATAAAAAAAAAGTTATTATGTTTTCATTTGGGTGCGTTCGACCGCAATCTCGCCTGATGGAAAGCGACAATGTGTTCTAAGGTAGGTATAGTTTTGTTATTTGTGCAAGCGAGCTTCACCTGAATTACAAACTGATGAACTGGCTATCCTACCTCTGATTACTGCAACACTGCAATGCTATTAAATTGTTATTATGGCGACACCTTTAGGTAAGACGGAGGTAGCCAGGCAGGCATAGAACCCTATAGAACTATAGAACCTATCAAACAGAGCAGAAAAACTCCTGTCCCCGTTGGCAATCGAAACCTGGGCCTCCCGATGAACACCCGGTGGTGTCAACGAGGCAGTCAAAAATATTTAGGCACTAAAGAAAAATTCTCACCTCATTATCGGTCCCCACATCCACGGTTATAGGCAGGCACTGGTGAGGTTGTATACTAGCCAACGCAGTGTATAAGGCTAACTTTCCCACGGGAATACCCATTCCATAAGCCCCCAGATCTCCCAAGCCCAAAATTCTCTCACCATCAGTGAAAACTATTACTTTAACATCTGTTTCAGGCCTATGAAGAGAAATAAAAAACGCAATAACAAATTATAAATTATCATTTCATCATCTGCATTAGCCTGTCCCTTTCCCGATTTCATTTGGGGTAGGTGCAACGAGTCTTTCTCCTCCACTCTCCCCTATCACACGCCATATCAACATTCACTCCCATTCTGGCCATGTCTACATTCATACAATTTATCTATGTCTTCTTTGGTCTTCCTCTCCTTGCATTACCATCCACTCTCATATTCATAACTCTTCTCGTTAAATGCTCATTTTCCCTTCTCAAAATATGTCCATACCACGATAGCCGCTTTTCTCTCAACTTCTCTATCACTGGAACAACTTTCAGGCATCCCTTGATATACTCATTCTTCACTCTATCAATCTTCGCCACTCCACACATCCATCTTAACACATGCAATCTATTTTCATCCATCTTTTCAATAACTCAATAATTATTATAGTTAACGCTACATTCAAACAATTGCTTTTGATTTCCTGGTAAGTTAGGCAGAGATTACAGCGCTCTTATTACTAACTTCATTCGTGCCCTTAGTTTGGGACAAAATTTCGTAAAAGAAATAAGATATTTATCATTGTCATTAAAGTATCACGATACATTTCGATTGTTGTAATAGTTTTTCGTAGTGGATCTTGGGGTATATAATGTGTAATTTAGGTGAAAAATATAATCAAATATAAACTCACCAATTTCTAATCACACGGTATACATTTCCAAGGTCATTAATAGTGACAAAGAGTCCCCGAGCTCTCCTGTAGATCAGTCCGAATCGTTGACACGCCAGCCCCACCGTAGGCGTGTACACTATAGGCAAATATTTCTCAACATCGTTTGAAAGGAGGTTAAAAAATAATGTCTCGTTGGTCTCCTGAAAAATGTTATTTCTTACGTTAAAATAACTTACAAACATAACTAATCACAATAGCCCCGCTTATATTTTGTCAAGCAACATAATTTTACTTAGAACATTTTTGCAACCCGTTTGTTCCTCAAAAATTCCTACGCTGTTTTTTTACATACAGGTAAGCTCTTGGCATCTCACCTGATGGTAATATCGATAAGGCTGAAGGTGTAAGCGAGCTTCCCCTGTATTCCTCCACAACTGAGGAACTGGCTATCTTGATTCTGTCTTGAGCATGATTGCCGGAACACAACAATGCTTATAAGTATTTTGACATTGTTATTGTGGCGACAAATTATAAATAATTTCATTCAATCACGTCGCCGTGTCTGAGGGACGTGAATTTGGTGCCCTTGCCACCAGTTCCCGCCATGCATTCCTATCCTGTGCTAGCGCTATCGATGCCTGCAGGGTAGTTCCAGTAGCGTCCTGCGTCAGTGGACGCTCTCGACGCAGGACGCTACTGGACGCGTTTTCGCTATAAAATATCGTAATTGAAGTCTAAGAAATATGAGAAAAAATGTGAGGAAAGAAATAAGGGTATGACTTAAGAATTCTGGCCTTAAAATTATAATTTTTACCTGTAACTCTACTAGATAAATGTATTTGTTCAGATTGTTATTGTATCTATCTATGGAGATCCGGCAAATTTCCAACTGCTCTTCTTGAGTTCTAAAGCTTGGAGCCAGAAGACCGTGTATGCCAAGTGCTTGACGCTCTTCTAAAGAAAAACCAAGACCCTAGAAGTAATTATAACAAGTAAATGGAAAAAATATAGTTGATAGGTCAATAACTAAAGTAGGTCACTGACAGTATTTCAACGGTATTTAATAATATCTTCTTCGATTTCTAGGTATATGGTGTGAGTGATGTATCGCTCCTAGTGAGGAGTCTGCGTGTATACGAGCGACGCGCGGTGCTACGAGTAAGTACTATTTATGGCGGTAATCCGACCTAAGTGTACCTAAATCGGACGACTTTAAGCTTATTGGTGGAATAATATGGAATGCCTATTTACTATGCGGAAGCGGTTTGTATATAAATGTGCTTCGAGTGCTACAAACTTAAAACAGTCCCTACGCACCGTCTCTACGGAATCGTGCCAACCGCAGGGGTGTGATTTGGGTCTCCAGTTTCCTGCACATACGCTAAGGTTTTGGAATAAGCTACCCTCCGAGGTTTTCCCTATGGGGTTCTTCGGGAAAGGTGTGAAAAAGTTTCTATAGGGTCCGCAACGCGCGAGTGATACCCCTGTTATTGCAAGCGTCCATAGGCTTCGGTAACTACTTCCCATCAGCCCCCTTATTCTAAACTGTCGAAAACTAAACGAATCACGGAATCTCTATTCCTGTCACCTTTTATTGCGGTGAATTAGAGCGAGACGGGACGTGACTTTCCGAATCGAATCCGAGAACCGACAGTTTAGAATAAAGGACCTGCCCCTTGATTCTAAACTGTCGGCTCACGGATTCGATTCGGAAAGTCACGGCCGTATGCTTGATTTCTACTTTAGTGTTAAAAAAACACACTGATGATCCAGGAGGTGAAGCCTACGTACGTACCTACCTATGAAAGACGTCTGTGAATGGAGCCAAGAAGGAGAAATAATATCTATCTATTTATTATAAACAAGCTGTGAATACCTAAGCGCAGGCAGGTTCAGACGTAGGCTTATATGTGTTTGGCTTATGTATGTTCCTTAATTATCATAGTCGAACTCAGAGTCAAAAAGAAAAGCAAATTCGTAACCTCTGAACATCCTTTTTAAATCATTCAATGTTTACCTTATTTAGCCGCGAATGCTTAAGAAAATCCATCCCCTTCAGCGAATTTGGACATAGATCGCTTGTACCTATATAAAATCGTTCTTGGACCAAAGTAGGAATCACTGGATACTTGACGACCACATTCAATGGACCTTTACAGTTTTTTGATCTAAAAGTAAATAAAACAATTATGAGACAAAGAAATCTCTCTGACAAGGAATACCAAGGCGGAGAAGATACTTACAGAAGAGTTCTATACACACTTGAGAACATTTCGAGCTAATTATTAAAATTTTTAGGCCGACATCAATCACTCAAATTAATCTTTATGAATCTGACAGCTATTCAAAGAGTTTTTGTTTACCCAAGATTATCCTTAACCACGTAAGCGACTGAAACGCAGAAACGTTTTCTAAAGTACAGTCGAGTTCACTAATATGTACTTACAATTTTTAGGCTTCAAAAAAATATATTAAAAAGCGTTTAAAAAGCTCAAAATATTGTGATAACTTTAAGCATCATTAAATTGTGGCCAATATTTAGATTCATTAATATGTGACTGTTTTTTCACAATAAAATGTATACAGCAAAAGGCACATTACTATAAAGAACATCTTTAAGATCATATATGAACACTGTAGAAATCAATGAACGCATGATTACAAAAATATCTGACATGTTTGTGTGGTAGGTATTTAAATTTCAACTTAATTACTGAGAGAAAAACATCTTAAAATTGCATGTTTAAAGAGTTTGTTATTCGTTGATTTTAAACCTATCTCTGTCTAGATTACCTACGTTTTTTTAAAGCTGTAAATGACGTACAATTCTAGTCATTCAACATTTTTTTTTAATATGACAAGTAAGCTCTTGGACCTGATGGTAAGTGACGATAAGACGGTGGAGGAAGCGACCCTCACCTGTTATTCTCTACAACTGAGGAACTGGCTATCTTACCACCTCTGATTGCCGGAACACAACAATGCTTATAACATTGTTATTATGGCAATCAAAACAGAAGTAATAATTAGCTTCATCAAAATTATACTTAAATATTTGGATGTAATGGAAACTGCTGTTATTTCTTCAACAATGTAAACAATTGATCTTATTGTTCGAGTTTATAATTTGACTTTCCCATGCATGTAGAGATAATTGAGGAGGTTTAGCCTGCTCACCTAATATAGAGCTTAAATATTTTTGTTAAAAAGGGTGACCACAAATTATTGCATAATGCACAGCACATACTATTGGTTTTTTCACATGAGGTCATATTATTGATCAATAGATTGCGCAGAGTTGTCCATCGCTCATATTTTGAATCATTGACAGTGCAAATATATTAATGAACTCGACTGTACAGTCGAGTAACGTATGACGAAGAGTCATTTTCGTCTTTTTTTTTATGCCATTCAAGACAATCTAATTATGCTAAGTGTACCTTCTTTAATAATTAATTAACGTGGGTGTTTTATTGATGATAATCGGTAGATTAACTAACGTGGAGATGTTATTTCTTTTCCATTATTTTTGATTTAACTAATTTATGACATAAAAGTACAATGGCCTATATTAGTTTTTGGTATATAAATCAAACAACATTAAATGTTCCGAACATGTTTAATTATTGTAACATCTATATTTTGTAACAATTGAACTAACTAAACATACATCAACGTTATGTTTTAAAAGCTGGTTTTAGAAGAAACAATTGACGTAAATGGTAAAAGTAACACCCCGAATATTCAAGGCAACATATTACAGAATAATTGACAAATAACATTAATTATATAGGATATGGACAGCCAAAATCATAGTTTTGTTTAGATTTAGTATGTTTACTAATAATTTATTAATTATACATGGTCACAGCAACATAATCACTTCGTATCGACAGATACCTCACAATAATAAATAAAGATCAGCTGAATCACATAAACAAACTTCATCTTTCGCTCAGCGAAATAATTGTCTCACTATAAAAATGTTAACCGAAAACTAAAACAATAACAAATTCAAGTCAGATATAGATAGGTCAATATCAATGTTTATTAAATCATTGATAAAAAAAAATAATAACTTGTTCAACTACAGGATAACAGAAAAAAAATATTTTAAAAAGGTTTTTTTTATTATTGTCTTTCAAATCAAATCCCCCGCCCACTTTATCATTTAGTTTATTTAGTTATTCCCTGTTACTAAATTATAACATTAAAACTCCAACCATTATAATATTTGAATGTCCTACCGGGCTTTCACTGTAGTTAAACAAATTAGTAATTTAAAAATCTCCGCAATATTTGAAGGATCTAGTATACCTTAGTTTATTTCTATATAAATGATTACTTCATTAATAACTTTCCATCGCGTCGTCTTCATTTTTCAAAATGCTTTAATACAGATGCTAACTTTGATTATGAAATATATCATAAATTTTAATGCTGCAGTGACTAGAGTTTTACATATGCGTAAACGCAATATACTGTCATTATTATTTATTACATAATTCTCACAACGTTAAGTAGGTACGAATGTTTTAACATTTATCGCTTAAGAATAAATTACAAAATAATATAGACACAAATTAACTGCACAAAAATACATACAGACATGATTTTATGAAACAAAATAAATACAATACAATAATCGCGTACGCATTTCATTATTACGGTGATAATGTTGGCAAATATACATTTTAAGAATGTTAACGCGCAAATAAATATTATTTGACATAATATATCACACAATACAATATCATAGTTTTTGTAAGTTTATATAGATTCAATAAAACATTTACACCATTATTCATAAACGCTATGTAAGTTTTAAAAACTGTTGCTTAAAATTTTTATATTGTTTATGAATAAGAAGGTTAGTGAAAAGCTAAAACAAACGTGTTTCTCCAAAGGCCACTAAATATTATTAACTTTTAATCATGCAACTTTGAACTTATTGACGCTAACATTAAGACTACTTTCTATTCGTACAATGACGTGCCACTCTACGGGTAACGTGTATATACTTGATGATCTTATTACTATATATTATATATATTCAACATGTCAAAGACAGATTTCTACATGTTTTGATAAAATGGTGACTGAAAATGTCTCATTACAAATAAATATAAAAAACTGAATTAAAAAAAATAAAATAAAAATAATAAAATCCTTTAAATAAGATATATTAATAAATTCGACAATATGTTTTTAAAACGAATAAAAAAGAAATACTTTACGCTTTTAAAGCCATGAGGAAATAAAATCAGTTTTAACTAAATAATAGTAAATAGCTGCAAGGGTATTAGGATTTATGAAACTTACGTCCAACTCTAGGTTTATTTTCATGATAATAAAAAATAAACCTTTGGTGGTGCAACCAAGGTTTACTTTCTATTAGCACATCAGGATATAACTCTTAAATATAACTTTAAAATTTCAGATGGTATGAATATAAATAGGGGCGTGAATATACTAAGGCGTATTTGAGCGACAAATATGTGACTCATACCTGTATGTTTAGTATTAAAATTAGCAACCATTTCTTAGATGCCCACGAGATATTCAATAAGATTTACAACACACTAAATATTAAGTTAGTTTAATTTGATCTACACTAAACAGTACTCAAAAGAAAAACTTCGACGAACGTATACGTGACACCAATACTGACTACCAGACTGCGGTAACGTGAAATGGAAATGGACAATATTTTAGTTTTAACAAATTTAAAAATTGGAAAGACACGCTGGATCAAACGGCTAATAGGCTATATGCACACTTACACAATTTTAAAAAATAAAATCGTATTGCTTATTTAATGCTGAATATGACGAAAACTGACAATTTATAACATAAATTAATAGTTTTCGCTCGTAGAAGAAATTAACTAGATTTTTGCCAATTTTGTATCTTCTTACAATAAAATCACGCCATTTTTTCGTGTTTCAATTTACCGCAGCCAGAAGATTGGGGAAAAATATCGTGACACTTAAAAATAAATTGTAATTAGGTAGTAATACTGAATTTAGATATTCTTAGGTACTGGCTGGATGGGTCTTACGTTGAACTTTTCTTCGGGTTTCCAGTCCCAGACCACGGGCATCGCACTCTCGTAGTGGAAGTTGTACATTTGATTCATGACGTGCTTCGCAAGGTCCTTTGGCTCGGGGTATACTGATGCCAACCCTACACAACACCAAAATATTCAAATTAGAAGTTACACTCTGGTGCCAAAGAAATACTTATTCACACCAATAAATTAACTGATTGAATCCAATTCTTTTAACAGAGTAAGTATCGGTTTCTTCATCTGTAGCTAACCCAATGGTTTAAATACTTTAAAAATAAATATATAAATATAAAATACTTTTAATGGCTTTTATACACACTAGGTCTTGAGATCAGGGGTATCAGGCTAATTATTTTCATAATTGAAGTTATATATAATACTCTTAATATGACATTCGAAGTTGGCCCTAGAAGGATACAGGCCCTAACCCTACTAAAGAAGTTAACATTATAGGTTTTTTTTCACTATAAATATAATTTTATAGGTTGTATAATACTAAAACAACAAACCATTTTAAGTCTTGTTATATATCTCTGATACCTGTTCAATATGAAATAATAATGAATTAATATTTTAAAAAGTTAAATCAAATTCAAGCTACTACAAAAAACAATACTTCACCTAACATAACAAGGAAAAAAGGAGTACAGGCAAATAATTTTGGATCGGTAAACGTAAAGATTCTGCGACAACTATCTGTGTAATTCTTACGATATGTTTTTTCATGAAATGGATATAACAGACTTACCTTCATCATATGCCATTTTCGCGACCTCAATGGCGATGGCGACTGAAACGTCTTTGACCTCTGACAGCGATGGGTAGATGCGGCCAATTGATAGATCCGACTGGCTTACGTAGTTTGCAAGTGTCTGGAAATAATAAAAATAAATAATTGAATAACTTCTGAAAATCACATTTATTAACTAGCCCAATTTAAGAATCTGAAAATCCGGGACTCGAACCTGGAGTTTCAGAGAAGGCGTCAACATAAAACCAAACGTACAAGCTGCACGACGTTTCATGCCATAGAATGTAGTAACGTTATTAACAAAAAAAGAGACGTTATCTCAATTACTGTTTACAGACAAAAATGCTGAAATTTACTGGGGCTGCAATAGTATCAGAATAATAGTCAACTTCAATATGACAGTTGCCTTTACAAAATAAAGACATACACATACATGTTAAAAAAATTATAATAGATAAAATTTGTATTCAAAATAACTTTTTTACAATCATTACAAGAACTGCTCTCATATAATC
This sequence comes from Parapoynx stratiotata, assembly GCA_910589355.1. Taxonomy (NCBI): domain Eukaryota; kingdom Metazoa; phylum Arthropoda; class Insecta; order Lepidoptera; family Crambidae; genus Parapoynx; species Parapoynx stratiotata. Next base: position 6,924,588 of record OU342466.1, read on the forward strand.
TTATCACTAAAACCACTCAATAAGACAGTAAGGACATGTACGAATTCGCATAGCTAACATCACATGACTAGACACATGGAGGCACATCATTACACGACAAATAACTTGTTATTGATAACAAGTGAATAGTATTATAAATATTAAAATTACACAATTTAAATAACCGTGACATTAGAACAAGTATTCATTATACAAGTGTTTGGATTTTCAAGACAATACTGAGTAGGCACTTTTTTAGTTTGTGCTTTTCACTTAAGGTGAGTTCGGTAACTGATTGTGTGAAAGTTATGTCTTATCCATAGATGTAGATACACATTAGCGGCTTAAAGGCATGACAAACAAATTTAAGTCATTGTGTCGGTAAATCTCAAATTTGTTGGTCTCGTAGAACAAACGGGGACGCTATGGCCTCTTACTACTCGGGAAAACATAACACAAGTCATTCATTTGCTTTCTCTTTTTCTCTCGAGCGGTTAGTACTCGATTAGGATATCTCGCTCCCACGTTTCATGTATCTGTTTGGCGTAGCGAAAAAAATCCTTAATCTATGGTTTCATGTTAGAAAGAGACTGACATAAAATTTATAAGAATATGACAGTTGTCACCGAACTCATTGTGTGAAAATTGTTTGTCTTACCCGTGCGGCAGTCAAGAACATAGTCTCCGGTATATGATGGGTGGCCGTGGCGATGACTCCAAGGGCTATTCCCGGGAATATGTAGGAGTTGTTGCCCTGGCCCGTGAAGTACTCCTTGCCGTTGTACTGGACTGGGGGGAACGGGGACCCTGACGCGAATACACAACGGCCCTGGAAATACAAACAATAGCATGTCAAAACGAATGTGTGTTACTTTTAAAGTAATAACTTTTCCATTCTAATTTTATTAATAAATAATTATTTTTTCCGTTCGCACCAATTTGGATAGGCCAGACACCAATTTGGAGATGACGAAACCTTGTATCACGTGTACAGAGACGAGCATTAACATGTATATGTTACAGGAAATGTATAAAATCTTGGAGTAGTATAGACTTCCTAGGAAATGAATCTGATAGAAAATAAGTTTTTTATGTTCTTAAAAACAATATGTATGTCATAATTACTTTATCTAAAATGAGTAGCCATTATAAATACTGTTTGCAACTCAATGTGCAACTCAATATACCTTCGGTCCGAAGGAATTAGTCTGAAAAAATAAATCTGACTGAGATATAGAATCGCACCTCGGTATTATCATACGCAGCTTGCGCCGTACACTCGGCCTTGCTCGTGGGGTTGGACAGCGCGAATATAACGGGCCTCTCTGTATTCTTAGCCATTTGCTGTAGAACGTTCGGGGTGAAAGCACCGCCGACAGTCGAACAACCTGTTAAAAGCATCATGTTTGCTTTAGTTCGTAATAAAAATGCGTCTTTAAACAAGTCTACATATTTAAAGTAATATTATATATCATCTCTCATCAAGTTTTTATATTCTCGAAGAGGTAGGCAAGAAGTACCTTTATGTTGAATCCCATTGTAATAATATCACTGGCCGATACAACAAATCATAACACTAACAATAAAAACACTTATCTATTAGTAGAATCGCATTTCAGATAGAATATTTACGGCAAATGGGTTAGGTACACTTTTAAGGATTCTCTACGTAGGAAAACGATCAATCCTAATCATCACCAATAACACAAATAAAATGTGAGATGGGGCGGCGGCGTACCAAAACAAGATAAGAGTATACTGTTTCCAATTGGTAAAAACGTTAAATATTATCCAAGGTAATAATAAAAACTTTTATAAGTTGCATCAAAATATGCTCACTTATGAAGCATTTAAATTAAGCATCATCTTGCAGAGATTCTGTTTACCGGTATGAAAGTGAGGGGTAAAGTGGGTTATTTAACATCTCTGCCTCCCCCTTCGGGGAAAGAGGCGTGGTGATATCTTATGTTATGTGTTGTGTAGCAGCTGTCCTGGCTATTAGGAATTTTGGTTTGAATTGTACAGAGTGGCAATGGTTTTATTTAGTGCCGGTAATGGTATAGCCCCATATTACATGGAATCAACGAAGTTACTGGCAAGGGGTGTGTAATGTACTTCTGCCTACACCTTCGGCGATATAGGAAGGATTAATGTACGTATGTTATTTATATATACATACATAAGTCACGCCTTTTTCCCACAGGGGTAGGCAGAGATTACATCCTTCCACTTGCTACGATCCTTGCATATTTCTTTCGCTTCATCAACTCTCATTACAGTCCTCATGTATGCTCGGGGATTTCGGGTACTTTTGACCTGGCCCTTCTACGTCTTTAATTTGGTCGAGAAATGTTCGCCTAGTATGTAATTTATACGCACCAATAAGACAGCTAGGCTTAATCTTGGCAACGCAGGCCTCAAAATCCTTCTCAGGTTCAATGTCCTTGCCAAAGTTCTTAGCGTGCTCAGGGACTCCCCCTTCGCGACGCGTCGACAGTAGACCGTCTATGTCAAACATGTACACTCTCTCTCGCGCCTGACGCTCTGATAGACCTTCGCCTACCATGGCAGCCACTGTGAGATTCGCTATTCCATTTGAGGCCTGCAAACAAGTTTTGAAAACTAAGCTTTCTCAGGATCTACGTAAAGAAAAAGAACAAAATTCAATATGCGGGTTTCCACAGTTTATATAGGAAAAAATTGCATGCTAGGGGTGATAAACATAAAATACAGGCGCCCATTTGTAGTGCAAATAAACATTTCCTTTTCAATTAACACAGTTGACAGATGGCAGACTGCCCACGTGCTGGTATGTGGCTAAAGTCATCTAAAATACACGTGATATCTACGAGTTGCATATGCCTGCAACTCTTACAGGGGTAACAGTGTATCAGGGACTTTTTATAGTCCATACTGTGGCAAAAGAAGTTCAAAAATGTCAAACATTTAAGACCTTAAAAATTTTGTATATTTAGCTTCATAACTTTCCACGTGTAAGTGAATTTGGTGAGTGTGAGCTTACAAAAAATGAAAATTGTTGTTTAACAAAAATATGATACATTAAATCATGCTTCAAGTCAATTACTCACAGAACCAGCACCAAGGAACAGGTAAATATTCTCACTGAGCTTCCGCTTGGTCACCCTGACGGCAGCCATGAGTCCTGCGACCGCCACGCTCGCCGTGCCTTGGATATCATCGTTAAACGTACAGTACCTGTTCCTGTATTTATTGAGCAAACGACCCGCGTTCGCTAAGGCGAAGTCTTCAAACTGGAATTGGAAAATTTGTTAGATCAAGAGGGATATACTACTTTCGTTACTTCCGATACTTTAGATACTTTCGTTCTTTAAGCATATTATAATGCGTCTACTGTACATCCATAGATTCAATTGCCATTTAAATGAGCACTGCATGATTTAATTTAATTTGATTCTCTTACATTACTAAAGATACTGTGGCCACATTAGATGGACAGGGACAAATGCCGTTTCCATTTTTTAAATATTTTAAATAGTTTTTATATTTTTGTCATATTATTATGACAATTTTATTTTATGACAATTCTATCGAGCGCGATGTAAGCAAAAGAAATAGAAAATATTTCCAAAAACCAATAGATTCGCTGTAAACACCTGTTAATTATTCAACATATTCTCATTAACCTGTGACCACCTAGCCACTAATTAAAATTAATGATAGAATAGGCAAACAGTACCGGTTTTAGAATCAGTACGCAAAAACCGTCAACTGAATATAAATTCTTAAAAATAGCGCGTTCTTCATTTCCTCGTACTATAGTAACAATAACAAAACAGAACAGTATTATCCATTCAGGTAACACGGTTCATTGTTAAGTTACGTAACGAATATGTGACAGTGACTTTGGAATACATCCTAATACATTGTCATAAAGTCAATATTGTTCTGGCATATTTGGTTTGATTTTTATAAATTGTGCGAGCGTTATGCTAACAAAACGACATAGTCTCCAATTTCACACCTGGCAATTTACGTCAGCGCAAATAAATATAGTAACCACTGATTTCCTATGCTAACAAATATTGCGACGATCATGTAGAATTGCTGATATGGTAAAGGCACGACAATATTAGACATCTATAGAACATACTAAGATAATGTTAAAGACGTAAATATTTTTAAAATTAGAAAATGTGCTCTTTGTTTCTTAGCCAAATTATTATATTAAGACTTGAATGTTCTTGACACTGGTTTTGAATGTAGCCACACATTAGGCCAAGTTTAGCATTCAACTAAGAAAACTAATATAGTACAATAAGAGTCATTATTGGCGTAACACAATTATTATTGTGTACATAAGTAATAGTATTACTTCTTTTAGCTCATAATCTTTAAACGAAACAATAAGTTGTAAACGACCGAGTCAAACTCTTATGAGTAAAACTATAATAAAGAACCATAATACTAAAAAAGGTACATTGCCAATTACTGTTATTGGTGCATTCTAGTGTAAAAGTCAATGTCTCATTTAAATTTACGACTTGCGATCTGAATATGTGTTGAATAATAAACGATTAGCCGCATTATTACATAGCTTACATAATCATATTAAAAGACTTTTCGTCTTATTTGTATGCACTTTAGATTTATAAAATATAACATAAAATAAAATATCATCACGCTTCTTTCCCGGAAGGGGTAGATAGAGATGTTAAACGCCCACTTTTCCCCAGAAATGTTAGCCCATGTAACCAGGTGGCGAGCCTGTTGCCATGTACCGGACAAAATGTGAGACAAGCGATTTTCTCAATGAACTGTACTTAAGTTTTATTCAAACTCAGTGGTACAGGCGGTGGGATCGAACCCGCATTTCCCGCGGCCTCTCGAGTAGTGCCCCGTCCGTCCCAACTCGGCTACCGCTGCCAACTATAAAATAGAACCTGATGTAGAAGTAAGAATTTCAATTTGTTTGTTATTGACATGCCCCGTGATTCATTTTCTACATGATAATAAGTAAAATACATTTTCCGCTTCACCACGTTAGACCTATTTTAGTGTAACACTTGCTGAAACATAACCCTTCTAAAATAAAATGACACATCCTTACGTAAAAGGGAATTTGCATTTCTCCACATGAAATACCTCCAAAAAAGTCACACAGAAAAATGTATAACACTTACCTGTAGCAAAGTATTTTGTCCGTATCTCATCACACATGCTTCCATGAATTCGTCAATAAACTCGTCATACTCTTTCCCTCGTACCCTCTTTTGTCGCAATCCTATGTAAAGGGGATCCTCTAAAAGATCCTACGGCAGAAATAAATTAGTTTTAAATATAACATAATAATATATACTTTTGAATAAAAATGCCAATACTGTTAATAAGTACAAATAGATCTACGCGACACTGAGGATATACTGAATTAAATGCATTACAAATGCATCCGTGAAGAGCTATGACAAATCATATCAATTATATTATTTATACTATAACACTAGGAGCAATAAAATTTTATAGTATTACCCAAAATGGGCATATTCCAATGTAGTGGGCGAAAGCTTTTAGGTAAAAAAAAGATATTAAATAAAACCAATTTATCAGACAAACTTCAAGACTCCAATTAGAACAAATTGATAAAGATCTCTACTCACACAAAGGGCAGAAAAACGACAGAAAGATGGGAGCATTCTAATCAATTAAGGATAAATAATCTAACCTCGTTATCGGTGCCCACGTCCAGCGTAATCGGTAAACATTGGTGTGGCTTTATTCCTGCTAACGCAGTGTAGAGAGACAGTTTTCCTACAGGAATGCCCATGCCATAAGCGCCCAAGTCGCCAAGACCTAAAATTCTTTCGCCGTCCGTAAAAACGATTGCACGCACATCGGGTTCTGGCCTATAAAGGATGCAAAAGTGATATGTTTATTTAAAATGAATAATTAATTTCTTATATGTGATATTATCAAATTAAATTTAAGCACAAAAACCAGACAAATCATCAAAAACAAAAATTGATTTACCATAATCGCATGCACTTACCAATTCTTTAGAATGTTAAATAAATGCCCTTTATCGTTTATGGTAATGAAAAGACCTCTAGGCCTCCTGTAAATGAGACCAAATCTTTGGCAGGCCAATCCCACGGTCGGTGTGTACACAATTGGCAGGTACTTCTCAATATTCTCGGACAGAAGTCTGAAGAACAACTTCTCATTTCTGTCCTGAAATAATTTTACATTGATAAAATCTATGAAAGCCTGAAGTCATTGATATATTTGTGGCATTCCAAATGTCTTGCAGGAAACTTAAAATCTACTTTAAAACTCGATTTTGTAATATTTTGACATTTTAGCCATAGTATAAATGTCAAAAAGTCAATAAGGGTCAGTTTTTTGATCCGTGGTCAGGTTGAACAGTAGGTTAAAATATATGGACCAATAGCGAAAACGTATGATGTAGTGATAATATGACAGCTTGTCCAATAGTAGAATTTTTAAATATAAAATATAATCATAGACAATTTAACCACAACACGATGCTGGGACTACTTAGTAAAATGGCGGCTGGGTTGATGTATATTGCTTAAACAGTTGATGTATATTGCTTCGAATTTTCATAGCAAATTAAATAATTTGTCAAGCATATGACATACATTTTGGCGATTCCATTCACATTTATGGTCTAGATTTTAACTATTGAGGTAACTATTACTACAGATAAAAAAACTCACCCTAAATCTAGCTTCAATCTAGATTTAAATTTCCTGCATGTAGGCTTAAAGTCGATAGTTAGAAATTAATAATTATAAAATTATTTACTTTTATTTTAATTACGATTCGAGATGAATAATTATAGTTTATTAATTTATTTCAATTAACCAGAAAAATATGGATATCTAGACAACATTATGAATCGTGACAGATTATAATCGCCTGATTATCAAAAGTAATCAAAACACGTATGAAGTTAATGTTCACGTTTATATAACGTGCAGGGCTATGCAATTTATTATATTGGTGCCTAAAGATTATTTATGTCGCTGACATGACGCTTTTTTTTTAATTGTTTTTTTTTTAATTATTCGAACAGAAGTTCAAGACTTTAAAAATCCGACGAATATATTGTTCAACAAACCCAAACAGATTAGTGCTTAAAACGGCGCCTAGAACCACTTTATACATGAGAAACTGTCTAAATATGTGTATTAAAATTTACAATAAGGTTCCAAATGTATTACAGGATCTAAATACTCAACTTTTTTACAGGAAATTACACAAGTGGCTCCTTGAAAAGAACTTTTATAATGTAAATGAGCTTGTTAGTTAATTGGATGTAATTAATTATTGTACCTAATTATTTGCTGCTGCTTGTATGCTGCTGTCATTAATAAATTAATTTATTACTTTGCCATAGATTTGGCGAAACATGTAGATCTGATTAATGACAATATAGCTAATATCACCATCATTTTATGTACCGTGTTTCATGTAAATAAACTATTATTATTATTATTTTGATTTCTTTTTTTTTCCTCGGCACTTGCCGGTTTACTAATGTACACGGGCCTAAGCCAAGTGAACATCAGGTTCAGGATTTGTGTGTCTGTGTGTTTTGTACAGGTGTTAAATCTTGCTCGTTTTTCAGAAATTTTCTAACTATTCTACATGTATTGAGTATAACCGCTTTCTGTAATAATTTGTAGGAATGAGCTGGTAGGTCTAGTGAATTCAGGGATTGGTGAAGCTGTTTAGGGATTACTCCGGTGGCAGAAAGAACGATCGGGACAATAAATTACAATAAGATGCCAGATACGGGTTATTTCATCCTTTAGCTCGGTGTATTTTGAAAGTTTCTCAGCTATTGTGGACTGCAGATTATGGGTGTTAGGTATGAGAAATCCGGTTTTGTTCATTTTGTTTATCAAGGTGATATCTGGTCTATTGCAATGAACTGTATTATTATTATTACTTATTGCATTTTTAAAGGCTGTACAATCTATCTTATTTATATTTGTATTAAATCGTTTCTATGGTGTCAAATTTTCCGACAGTCTTAGCTTAACTTTAAATAATATTCTCGTCTCCACGTGAAATGGTTCAATAAAAAAGTTCAATTTTAGTGACACGTGGCAAATTGCCAAAGATCAAGAGTTAGTTTTGTCCCGTCAGTGCTGTTAGTTTTGCAAACAAAACAACACACATTATTAAAATAATACAAACATCAACATGTATTTATCTGTTTATGAATCGTAACTTTACATGGAAATAAGTGTCTGATCCATTAGGAAAACACCACTCAATTATAGCACTTTTACACATAACCTTGGACTTCAATAGACAGTATTAGTTTAATGGACTGTAACCAATAACACCCAGTTCCTCTGTTAATCATGCTATTAGAGCTTAAATTACGGTTGATAATCTAAAGTATATTCAGCCAATTAACTATGTTCCAGTAAAATGACCCCCTCAACGCCAGCATAACCAAAATTTTACCATTGCAGTAAACCCAAATCAAGTTAGCAATAAATTCACAGAATGCGTTGTACCTTCGCTCTGTCTAGTCACCTGTAACTCGACGAGATAGAGATATTTGTTCAGATTTTCTTCGTATCGGTCCACCGATATCCGGCAAATTTCCAGTTGTTCTTCCTGCGTTTTGAACTTGGCAGCCAAAAGACCGTGGATGCCGAGAGCTTGACGTTCTTCCAACGTGAAAGCAAGGCCCTGGATAAGATAAAAAACTTGAATAATAAGAATTCTGTATTTTTTTTATTGAATTATTTTGTTTCATTAGAATGGGAGCATATCCTACGATTAAAAAAATCAAGCGTGAAAATAACACCCTTTTAAATATATTTTACGGATTAACTAAAATGTATTAAATACATGACGCTTAAGAAAACTTAAACCTCAAGATCCCTTATGTGGTTATTAGGTACCAACATTGCGGTTGTCAGCAATCATATTATAAGGTCATCGATATACAAGTCAAGAAGACTATAGATAATCATAGATAAAAGAAATTATTATTTTGTCTAAGTATTTACCTTGTTTAATCGAGGATCCCTCAAGTGGTCGATGCCACGGACTACATTAGGACAAATGATATTGCCAGTAACTTCATGATATTCCCGACAGGGCGTTGAAAACGGCTCGAACGACGGACATTTTGCTAAGGCTAACGCGAACGCCCGTTTAGGGACTATAGCATTAGAGCAACATCTGAAATAATGAAAAAGCCTTGGTCTACTTTTTGTGCTTCCGCGTTATTATGACAACAAAAAATATAGCTATCTATGTTTGGAGTTTACGTAACAGCTCACAATCTGATTAGCATGTATTTTTGTCGTGTTATATTTGTTATCATCATTGATACAGTTACAGTAACAGATCCAACAATGATAAATTAAGATACTAGATACGATTACATTTCATATAACATCTGTAACACCTGTATCGTCACACCACACATTTTTTAAGCAAACATGCCATATCAGATATAATAATAAAAGTATCATAATAATTGCACCAATTCTAATTACATATTGAAATAATGAGAGAAAGGCAAACTGCGGCGAAATTTGTGTATAAAATAATAAAAAAAAAAAACAAAATGTAAGGAATGTGAGTAGCAAAGAAATAAAGAAGAGACAAATATGCCTTCGGATTGGAAATAGGGCAGAAAAAGACATACTATTTCTAAAAGAAAAGTAAGAACGTAAGCATATGAGAGGTTTGTGCGACTCCGAGAGATAATATATGAAAGCATTGTCTCAAGGTGTTAGTAGGTTTTATCAGACAACAATCAGTTTCTGCGTATCTGCAATGTAATATGTCCGCCCCCGGCCATGTTAATTAACGATCGAAAAAATTAATTCTCGAATTAAAAAGTGTTTGATTCGATTTTCATTTCGGTTCTATTCGACACCTACATCGGTCAGATTTTATCGTTACAGCGAACATGACTTTATAACTAGTAAAATAATTACATCATCATGACGTCATAAATACCGAAATAGCTCATGTAGTAACCACGTCCACGAAAAATGGCATCTAATAAAGTAAACTTTCTGTTTCGTTGAGTTTCATTCATCAAAGAAACAGAGACTTAGCCATTGCGTTGGATATCAATGAATTTTATGACGAGCATTCTGACATACACACAGACTCAGATACAGAATAACTAAAAGTCCAAAATGTTCTATGTCACAGAACATTCAGTCGGGAATCACGTTTTCGTTCAAAATGCGAACCGATACGTTTTCTAACAACGAGTAAAATTTTAACCTAAAATCAATGAGCGGTATAGTCACTTTACTAAAACAATAAATTAAGATGAACATCAAGTATTAATTACAAGTTAAATAAACAACTTGCAATGTATGTATAGTATTATATGTTCGGGTGAAATCTTGCAACTCAATTTTGTAGCAGATATCTTTAACTGATTGAGCTAAAATTTTGCATGCATGTGTAAATCGGATGACAATGCAATATAATTATCACTTGGAGCTGATCTGATGATGCAGCTGGAAGGTGGCCATAGGAGCTCAGTAATTAAACATGACAATGCCATCATGTTTGAATCGTCTTAACGAGTACGTACTTAGACTTAGACAAATAAAATAAGAATAATAATAAAAATATTATTAAATTAATAAAATTTATTACTTTTTTTAAATAAAAGCGTTACGTTATGATGGATCATTGAGGAACTTCTTTTGCAATCACAATATAACACGCTTATATTTAGCAAAGTAGGTAATAAAAGCTTGTTTTTTTTTAAAGTTTTTTTTATTATTCATAATAATCTCATTTCTTTTCATTTACAACGGTATGGGTATGCCTCAAGGTAAGTTCACTCCGGTAAAAAACGTAAGAGCCATTAGATCTCAATTTAATTCTATTCTAATTTTGTTTTTCTGCGTGTTGTATATTTTAACAAAAAAATAAGTTTTAAAGTCGTAATCTGGATCAGATTTATGACGTAAGGTTTCTGAATAACATAGACAAACAAACCAGACAAACAGAGTTGTATTTACACACGAGTGATTTAGACACGAACAAGTGGTAAAATGTTTGCTATTTACTTGTCAATGATATTAAAACTAAATAAAGAGTAGGTAAATAAAAATCTTTACGTAATGTATTTACTCAAAAAAATACGTTTAGATAAATTAAGATTGTTTTTTAATTATTGTGTTTTTCACCTCTGCCTACCCTTTAAGGGAAAGAAGCTAAGCGTGATGATGTTATGAATTATGTTCAACGTGTATTATTATCTACGTGGTAACGGGTATATTCTAATCTAGAGAATGAATCTGATTTCATGTTCCTAATATGGTCTGATCATTTCGATCCATCGTCAAATTGTGAAGGATGGAGTTGAGCTGTCGAAAGTGGGGAGAATAGAACAGAAAAACATGATTATAAAATCGAATAAGAAATGTTGGAGAATCAAATATAATAAGATGGTTTCATAAACAGAACGGGCGTTGGTATGGCTGTAGGGTGTGCGAGTTGTCGTGAAATGGAGATCCACCATCCACGTTTAATACATAAAGATTTTTTAGGATTGACATAAGCATGAAAGATTTAAAATAGAATTACTTGAAAAAAATATATTGACTGGAATCGAATTTTCAGATTTTGGGCAGATGTTCACCAGACGGGAATTGATCGACATCGCACCTGCGACATCTGCAGCAATCGCAAATACGTGATATACTTTTGAGAAAGCAGTTTCAGTAGTAGCACGCTTTTTCTGTCAAACTTTTTACATCGTGAAATCCAAACCCGTGAAGATCCAGAATACGGCTAACGACGTTAGATCCACAAATTAGGTATACGTCGGGGTCTTGAATTTGTAATTTTGAGTCGTACTCTTGTAACATTATGTATCCAGATAGGTACTTAAAACGTAGTTTTAATCAGAACGACAATAGGATTAAGTACAATAGAAACAAATACTTGGCATGATAATATTCAATGTCAATGCGTTCAAGTAACAGTTTTAGACGCACCAATGGAATAAATGCCGCTTATCTCAGCTAAGCTGGTTAAATCGATTGAATGATAGGCAATGAAATTGGAAATAGCGATGTTAAATGATAATCAAGTTAATGCTTACATATTAGGTATGTAGATAATTTTTGAAGGCAAATCACAGCTGTTCACACAGTTCTTTGTAATGTGACTGTAGTTGACTAATTTGTATAATTTATTAATAAATCCTATATTTTTTTAATGTTTATACTTAGAACAATATTTACATGCAACACATATTTTAAATCTAATTCTGCACTCTTACTGCACCAAATAAATTAAATATTGAAAAACACTATAATATTGGAAAAATGCTCATAATAAAATTTTTATCCTACAAAATAATTTTAGTTATTTCGTGAAACTGGACACTTGAATAATATATTGTACCTACTAGTGATAGTGGCTTCCCGCGGTTTTATCCGCACGGAACACGGAACCCACCCAAACTACATACCCACAGGATAAATAGTAGCATTTATGTCCTTTCTAGGCTCTAGTCTAGACTATCTGTGCACCAAATTTTTATTAAATTGGGTCTGTAGTTTTTATGTGAAAGTAAGACTGATAGAGCTACTTTCCCATTTATAATGATATAGTATACCTAGTATGGAATCTATAAATTACGGAAAACGTTGGCCCACCTCTATGGGGATATAAGCATGATTACATGTAGTATGTATAAGTCTATAAAAGATTACAGATTTCCACTTGCAACAATCCTAATGCAAATGCGACTAGCATGCGTTAATAGTGATGCTGTGCACCAGCATGGCTACAAAAATCACAATAGGCGATCACTCTAAAATACAATACAATTCTTTAATCCAATTAGAAATTTAATCCTATGGTATCTTTCAATCAAAATTGTCCAAAAAAAAGGGTAAACAAAACAAAGGTAGTGTTTTGTGATCACAGGACAGGTAAGTGAAATCGTTAATTATATGTATGTGCCAATGTCTATGTAAAAAGTGTGATTATTGAATAACCAATTCAGAGAGTCTGCTTTATTGTTTACCTTTTGGCAACTTTGATTAAAAGATAGTATAAAATATAAGCTGCAGATACTGCACCTTTATCAAACTAAAGATTCTACTGCTGGGCACAAACCTTTCTACATGGTAGGAACACTGAAGGTTGGTGGATAATTGCATTATTGTTGCCAAGAACATATCCAGACATGACAAACTAAAAATAACCAACTTATAGAAGTTATGCACTAGCATTATGCAAGTGTTATAAATGTGGTGATGTAAATTTTATTTTAAAGTAATTTTACAACAATTAAATTATTTTAAAAATTGTGTGTTACTTCCAAACATTGTAACTCTACACAACAAAATATTTTTAGCTCTTTTTCACAAATATGTATAAATAAATACAATAATTAAATTTAAACTTATTTGCTTGGAGTATTTATTTTTTTTAAACTACCAAAAATAGGGTCTTATTTTACAAAACATTTTTCTACCTATTTAATTTAGTAATTATTACATACTTATTAAAAAGATATTTATCATAAATATGATGTACCTATATATAGATTCAGACAGGTGAACTGTTAATGTTCTTCTACTCTTAACATATTTTGGTTTGGAAAAGAATATATTGGAATATTGCTAAGTTTTATTAATAAGTTAAAGTTGGTTAAATTAATGGTTGGAAAATCGTAATAAATGATTCAATTTTTATCTACATTCATGTATTAAAAGGACTTCTTAAAATAAATAAGAGTGATGAATTTAAAACAATTGTTTTAATTGCCCACTTAATATGTAATGGAACCAAGAACGAAAGAATATTTTCAAGAAAAGTATTGAATTTATTGCGCTGTTCTGTCAGCAAATAGTTGCTGTTCAACGTTCCCAGCTCACTGATGGTAAAACTTGTAGAATTTGTGCAGGTAACGAATACCTTCTACTACAATCAAATCTAGCAGTTCAATAAAATATTGATCAGTATTTATTTTTTTGAATTGCTTACAATTTGTTTATTTATAGATGGAACTAAAAACAGCTGTCACGTTATGTAAACTCCAAAAATAATAGGAATGTTACTTACATCAAGGTCCTGGGCACGGTGGAAAACATTTTGATAAGTATATCTCATCTACAAAGCTAAACTATTTCGAACAATCTCGTTTACGCGTAAATCCGCTTGTAAAATCTTATTGATAAATTAGTGCTAAAGTAACGCCCTCCATCCAGGTGGCAGCGATGTGACTGACAAAGAACCATAGACATCGCATAGATTATAAAAGAAGAATGAATGACGGATATAGATTTTTGTAGCGTCAAGTGGTGAAAAACGAAAAGTTTCGTGGTAATCCACCTCATCGAAGTAACACCACAGAGTGTTTGCCATTGTTCGTTTAACGCCAAACCACAGACTAAGAAGAGCTCCCAAGATGCATTAAAATGCATTACACTAGGATTTCAATGTAAATTACTATAGACATAATTACGAAAGACATGGCTGTTATGTGCCCTTTGCCATCCGTTTTATAGGAAGAATTTTACCAAAAAAGAATGGAATTTTTTGGCGCCATTCAACTACAGCGGACGTGATATTTTTTCAGTGATTGTAATATTGTTTTGGAGTTGATCTTGTTGCGTATAAAATCAGTGTAGTTTTGAGTAGTAAGTGTCAATAATGATGAGCAATGTGGAGGATCTTTGATATAAGCGTCAAGTGGTGTGAAAAACGATAGTATTCTTATCGTGGTAATCCACCTCAGCGAAGTAGCACCACAGTGTCTGCCATCGATCGTTTGACGCCAAACTCTCCTAAGATGCATTTAAATGTATTACACTTGCATTTCAATGCAAATACTGCAGACAAAAATACTGAAGATATGGGCTTTGTTCCCCTTTGCCTTCCCTACGAGAATTTTACAACATTAAATTTTATAAGGGGCCTATTCCGTTGTCATAAACTAGACTTAACTAAATTGTGTATCTATCCTTCTCTAACTTTAAATAGAAGAGAAGGCTACACTATTTGAATTAGGTTGTGACTTGTGACCAAGAATTTTGTACTCTATATGGATTCCGTGGGATTCCGTAACCGTAAGCACAAACTAAACTAAACTATAAGCATCTTTTTCCTGTCTGGGGTAAACCCGCGGCGGACTTTTTATTCGCGGAGCGTACTTTTTTCTCCGCCGCGGAGAAAAGACCTTGGTCTGCGCAAGCCATTATCGAAGAAAAAGACGTGAACTGAACTAAAAAAAATTTTTTGTTTATTGCTTACGGAATCGGCCTCTGTATGTCAGCTGTCAAGTGAGAGAAGAAATCGGTTTCAAAAAGGGAAACTTATTTACTATCGGTTCTTATTGGAAGTAATTTTTCTCATAGTGTCTTAATAAAATTATATTATTATTCAATGATTCGAGAAGATGACCCTCAGTTTCGCATCACGCCATTTCAACAAATGGCATCTGCATGTACTGGGGCTCTTATAACCTCGTTGTTTAGTAAGTATCTAGTTTTAGTTTATTTTATGTGGTTTTGTAGATTTAACCAAAATACTTTTACGGTCTTATTTACGGTTTCAGTGACGCCCTTAGATGTTGTTAAAATTCGACTACAGGCTCAACAAAAGGCTTTGCTATCAAATAAATGTTACTTGTATTGCAATGGACTTATGGAACATCTCTGTCCCTGCGGAGAAACAGCATGGATACCCCGAAGAGTACACTTTCATGGAACTATGGTAAGTGATACTGTTCAAGATTCATATACTTAATCTTTAGGAGCCAATATAACATTTTATTTTTCTTTTACAGGATGCTTTCTATAAAATAGCAAAAATTGAAGGAGTTCCAGCTTTATGGTCGGGATTAAGTCCTACATTAGTATTGGCCCTACCATGTACTGTCATATATTTTGTATCTTATGAACAACTTCGATATAAGATGAAAACTACATACAATAGTTTGTCTGGTGATTGTAAGTAAAATTTTTTCAAAGTATGATGGTTGGTACTCAACAAAATAATAATGACAAAAGTGTCTATTATCCTATTTATAAAATCTTTATATCTTACAAGATTTAAAAAAGACAAGACAGAAGCTAGATTTTTATAATTTTAGCAATTGATCAGTTTAACTTTTCTTTCTTTAACATAGATAATCACAGCAAATAATATCTTTCTGTAATAATTAATTATTGTAATTGCTTGTTTTTAGTAACACAACCTATGTGGATACCATTAATAGCTGGAGCCACTGCCAGAATGACTGCTGTAACTATAGTCAGCCCACTAGAATTAATAAGAACCAAAATGCAATCAAAAAAGTTAACTTATGGAGGTAATTATTTATTGCTTTGTTTTAATGAATCTCTTATACATATTTTTACATTCATTCATTGTACAGACTCATATTTTGACATCCCTTTAATTTTTTTTTTAATTTAAAGATTTATTATGGTTTTTTTAATCTTGTCCAGTTTCTGAGCATAGTTTTATTATAACTATGATTGAATTCACTATGAAAACTTGTTGTAGAAAAATCAAATTAATGACAATCTAGAATATGTAGCATAAATCCATTTACTTCATAAAATGTTATGTTTTTGTTTCAGAAATGAATGCAGCTTTACGTCAAGTTATAAAATTTGAAGGATACAAAGGTTTGTTCCGTGGTTTGGGTTCTACACTTTTACGAGATGTGCCATTCTCAGGTAAATTTATGCCCATTTAATTTTTTGTTTTGCTATTTAAATATATATATTAATTACTTATTTGTATTTTTAGGTATATACTGGACAACGTTTGAAACTACCAAAAGAATATTTAACAAACCTGACTCTGAAAAGAATTCATTTCTATTTAATTTTTTCTGTGGTTCTGTTGCAGGCAGTGTAAGTGTAACATTTAAAAAGATTTTATTTTACATTAAAATATGAACATGTTTTGATTGCTTTCAAAATTATTACAGATTGCTGCACTTGTTACATTACCCTTTGATGTTGTAAAAACGCATCAACAAATTGAACTTGGTGAAAAAGAAATTTACTCAGGTAATAATTACTTTCAAAAACCCTTTTTTTCTAATATTTAAAAGTTTTGTCACCTAGCCACGACCTGAGTATGGCGATGGTAGCTTTGTTTTCAACTGAAAGCCAATCATACTAACCACTACACCACCAAACTCCTCAATGCCTAAGATACTCAATTATTGTTTTAAACACTTGCAGATGGAAAGATTCGGCAAAGAGCAGCAAGTACAAAAGACATTGCTAAAAATATATATCGAAATCATGGATTCAGAGGATTATTCATAGGGTTGTTGCCAAGAATATTTAAAGTGGCTCCTGCTTGTGCCATTATGATATCTACATTTGAGTATGGAAAACAATTTTTCCAAAAGTACAACACACAAAAATATAAGGAACAAATGCAAAGGTAGGGTACTAGGATTGCTTTATCTTATAATTTTCGTTTTTGTGTCTGCATATTGCATAGATGTCAAGTATTTGTTTTAACACCCTTTTTTACTCTCCGTGTCACGTATATGCTTATTTTTTTTTAATACATTTATTTTTTCTCACTTAGGTATATACTTTGATTTTATGTTTTGCTTTTAAATTCTATTTCAGACAGGGAATAGAAATAGAAATAATAAAAAGTGAACAGTAGCATGAGCATGCTCCCACTAAGGTATTTCACTATAATAAAATCAATACAATGTCACACTTTATGTAGTTCTAGTTTTGCATGCATTTTGTCAATTTGATTTGACTTTTAAATTTATTGTCACCCATGCTACTAAATAGTTAGATGAGGTCAATATATAATAATATTGTGTTAATAATAATTATTTGCAAAACATATTACTTTCAATTTCAACTTAAGTGTCATGAAATGTTATACAAAATTGTATGCTGTAAGGCTGATTTCATTGTCACGCTGGTGGCCGGCGCCTTTGGCCAGCGCCAATTTCGATCACAAAGGGCGCGTTTTGAACTACATGACAAAAAAACGTCGTCGTCGTCGTGTTCCTTACATTTACACGCCGGCGTAACAATGAAACCATCCTAAGAATTGTTGCAAAATTTGTAAAATTTTACATTTTTCAGGCATCAAGATATAATTGTGTTAAGCAAGTCTAGCGAGTTTTCTTGATCTGCAGGATCTCGATGGAAATAAACCAATGAGAAACAGTTGTGATACTTAGATATTATTTTATTAGAATATATTAGAGAGCAGAATATAATTACTCTACAAATTTTGCAGCTAATACTATTTGTTAAATATTCAAAGAACAACGCTATAACAATATGTTGTGATGTATGAACAAAAGAGAAGTGTTTTTTGTGTATTGTGTAGACAAATAATATGTTCCTAATATTTTGACAGAGAGGTGTAAAATTGCACTCTACATTGACAATATAATATTATTCATGGTGAAGGTATTACTGTAAAATATACTGAACTCTGAAGATATTTTATGAGAAATATGTTTCCATATGAGTTAGTCCCGGTTGCTATTGCAACCATCAACCCACATTGGGCCAGCATGGTAGTGTTATGGCACATGTGTGTTTCTCCATGAGAGGCCTGTGCCCAGCAGTGGGATGTCTATAGGCTGAAGACGATGATATGAGTTACCAGATTTTACATTTATGAATTATAATCATTAAGATTTTTTTAATGCTATTCAATGTAAATGCATTCTGAAAATTTTATACTTATGTACCTAATGCACAGTATAAAAAATAAACTATGAAGTTTTTATGAAAAATTGCTATATAATATAGGTATCTAATTATCCAATATTAAATGAGAATTCAACCAAATATATTATTTTGAATGGGACATATAACATACTATGTTGTTTAGACAATCGTTTCAGGTCACATAAATGTAAGAAACTAAATGATTCTTACTAATTTGGAGTGAGAATATGTTGGTAAATACTATTGATAGATATTAGTCCCTCTTTAGTGTAGGTTTAGACATAGACATCTTCCCTAGAGGCAATTTCTATTTTTTTTTGTTTTGAATAAATACAATGATATATATTATCTAATGTAAATATAACACTTTGGCTGCCTGTATAATTTTAATTTTTCCATCAATATAATAATAAATATATCATTATTAAATAAATATTGAAAATTGTTGTATATAAATATGATAGTGTATTTTATTTGTAAATAGAATGGAATAAACATTTATTCATGGACTGCTGTTTGTTTATTGAATTAAATAGAACATAAATTACAATAGTTTATATTGTTTTACTATATTTAGAATCAATTATAATACATTAATAACGATCTATGTGAGTGATGGTTGTGTTACAAAAAGAAGTCATTACAAAAGGCAAATGTACAAGAAAAATCAGATATTTGAAAAACTTAATTTATTTACATTACTCCTTACAATAATATTATCAGTGCACTATAGGTCCTAAAGGTTCTGCCTTTATATTTCCCAAATCAAGTCTGCTATCAATAGATTCGTCTATTTGCCCAACAACAGCAATATTGTCTCCTCGTATTATATGAAGTCCAAGCACTACTTGAGCCACTCCTGTGGATGACGAGAACACCCTTTCATGGGATTCATCTAATATTATATTTATTGTCTGATCAAAACCTTTCAGCGTTCCAATGAAATTGCGTCCATCTGATGTTATTACAGACACCGTTTGATTTACATAGTTTTCTAAGCCTGAAGCCATTTCTTTACAATTTTTTTAAATATCTTGTAACGTTTATTAAATTTTAAATTATCCTTGCAAATTTGTTGATATAAATACTATGCTTCGGATTTCACCGCTTTGAGGTTCTGAAATCAAAAATTGACACTGACAGTACTGACACGATTTTTTAATGCTGAAGGCAAAAGAAACCAAAGCCCACAGTTTAAGATTTTTTACTTTTTTTTTTTTGTAATTTTCTCTTATTTAATATTCAATTTTACGACTCTGGTTTCAGGACCTTATGAGCCACACGTTAATAGTAGAATACGTTTCTTCAGTAGTTTGCATTGAAATGCTAGTGTAATGCATTTCAATGCATCTTGGGAGAGTTTGGCGTCAAACGATCGTTGGCAGACACTGTGGTGCTACTTGGATGAGGTGGATTACCACGATAAAAAACTCATCACTTTTCACACCACTTGACGCTTATTTCGATAATCCTCAACATTGCACATCATCACAGACACTTATTACACAAAACTACACTGATTTTACGTAACAATATCCACTCCGTACAATATTACAATTATCGAAATAAAAATCACGTCCGCCATAGTTGAATGCCGCCAAAAACCTTTTACTTTTACTTGTATTACGATTCAACTAATTTTAGTTTGACAGGGACAGGACAAAACAAAATTTTTAAAAGAAAAGAAGGATCTGAAAGCACCTAACCATTCAGTTTAGTTGATGTTTAGGGCTTCGATCTCATTGCTCTAATTGCTGAAATCAAATGAGTTTTTGCTCCTAATAACTGTTCAGACAATAAATATCCCATCATCTTACTATTATACTGATTAATATTAATTTAGCCCCAAACTTCCAGATTGCATTGAAATGCTATGCCACGTCCACACGTTTGCCATTCTTGCCCAAACCCTCTACAAGCCGTAGCAAATTCAGACTTGTGGCTAGAGTATTCGGCTTGGTTTGTGTGGGTTTGCAAGCGCTTGTTGCCAGCTTTTGAATAAACATTCACATTTCAGTGTAAATGCCACATAAGAATGTACTAAATAAAGACATTTGTTAATATACTCTCCTTGCCATAAAAATTAAAAAAAAAAAATAGTTTTTGACAATGACACGTGCATGCATGTTGCATGGGAGTTTTTGGCGGCATTCAACTATGGCGGACGTGATTTTTATTTCGATAATTGTAATATTGTACGGAGTGGATATTGTTACGTAAAATCTGTGTAGTTTTGTGTAATAAGTGTTCGTGATAATGTGCAATGTGGAGGATTATCGAAATAAGCGTCAAGTGGTGTGAAAAGTGATGAGTTTTTTATCGTGGTAATCCACCTCATCCAAGTAGCACCACAGTGTCTGCCATCGATCGTTTGACGCCAAACTCTCCCAAGATGCATTGAAATGCATTACACTAGCATTTCAATGCAAACTACTGAAGATATATATATTGCAGACATGGCTGTATGGGCTTCGTTCCCTTTGCCTTCCCTACGGGAGAATATTACAAAAAAAAAAAAAAAAAAAAAAAAAGCATGTTGCATGACATTGACGACATTGAGTAAATTGCGATGAATTGATGCTTAGACTTGATGTAACTTTTTATGTTTTACAAAAAAATAATTTTACTTAAGCAGAAATTGGTACATTTTATGCATTGTTTCTGTTAAAACCAACAGTTCTAATTAAGTCAAATCAAAAAACAATTTTTTTTGCGTACATACACATAGGTACAATAAATTTTGCCTGTAAGATAAAATGTCGAATACACTAGTTCAATATGTTTTACTTAGAAGTGATTTACTGAAGGAATTAGGATGGTCTATTGGAGCTGTAGTAGCTCAAGCATGCCATGCATCAACGGCTGTTATACATTTGTACAAAGAGGACGAACATACAATTAAATACTTAAGCGATCTAGACAACATGCATAAAGTAGTTTTAGAAGTAAGTTTTATGTTTCAAAAGCAAAATAATACTATTTATGTTTCACTCATAAAATATTTGGCGTACCATTTTGTCATGTCTTTCAATCATAGAAAATATTATAGTCCAAGCTTTATACTGCTTTAGTTCAGAATTTTTATATTTTCTGTAATTTTTGGCCATATAATAATAAATAACTATTATTTTTAGGTACCAAACGAAGAATCACTCAAGAAAGTTTCAACCAAATTAGAAGAAAATTCTATTGCCCACAAGCTTTGGATTGAACAACCAGAGAATATTCCAACATGCTTAGCCCTTAAACCTTATCCTAAAGATGAAGTTAAAAAATATGTTGGCAAATTTAAATTGTACAAAGCTACATTAAATAGTCAATAAAATTAATAAAATGTTTTGTTATGTATTCATTTATCAAATCTACCTATAACCTTTTTGGGTACATTTTTTAATTTGGAATACCATATGCTTACCTACTTACTTCTAGTTTAAAAAGTGGGATGTCCTCAATTCTTTTTTTGAGTTCAAGATAATATTAGGTACCTACCTACTGTATTTGTACAGTTATGCGCAAAAATATGTGTACTGTGGACAGAACTGCTCTTATTTAGAAACAAATAGACTATTACCTGCTAAATGTGTATACATATTTTTGCAGGTGACTGTACATACAAAGTACTTATTTATTTTACGTAAAAGTACCTAAGTAGATTACTCTTTTACATATTTTAAAACTGTAAATCGTCTCTTATAATCCAAATAATAAAGTGTGAAGTTTTCCCTATCCATAAGAAGCTTTCATAGGTTGGTAGATAAGTACATATTTTATGAATTTCACATACTCAGAAATAAAACGTGCGTCACGGAAACTCAAAACGTGCAGGTACTATGACTACTGGAAGTCGCGCCACGTAGGTATTCTAAGGACAAAATATAATGTCTTCTTTGTTTAAACAAAGAAAATTTTTAAATAAAAAAACGTGATCCGACAAAAGAGATGTGACAAAAATATATCAGGAATCGCTTACGGCAACGGCACAAAAGTAACCATAAAATTCCGAAAGAGGCGCCACTGTTGCTTGATTTTATTTGCTGATATAAAACCATTATAAAACAAACAACGCTGCCAAGACATTTTTTCATTTTATTTTTCAGTGTTCTTAGGATTATTAATTAGTAATTAAAAATCATAGGTTCCTTTTCTATCCTTCTAGGCTCCTATGTACACGAACGTATTTAATTTATATTCTATAATAAATCAAAAATGTTAGCAACTTTTGTTTTTTTTTCGTATGAAGAAGAATTTTTCAGGAGTAGGTCATAGATATTCAGTTTGATAATTGCTACAGTTGTTTTAGAAAATAGTTGACCAGTTTTTTTGACCTGTAAATTTTGTTTTAAAAGAATTCTACACAATCTCATATTAACTAAGCAAATGTGTCGTGTCATAACTATCTATATCGTAGGTATATTTACTACACGACATACCTACTTTTTGTCTAGTTAATCTACATGTCAACTTTAGTGAGGGAAGGTTTCTATATTGCGAATTTTACTATGTACTACAAAAAACATTGACACAAAATGCAACCAGTTTTTAATAACAACACCAATCGCATAATAATATCTACTTTGTCAGAAGTAGGTAACGTAATAGTTACACATCAACCTCCCACTGAAGCAGCGGTGTTCTTGATTTTTAATTAGTGAACTCAAACTCTAAAACCAGTTATTTGTTGAGTTTCATTTTAAATAAAGTGGTGTCGTTTGTGTGCGCGCGCGTTCTGAAAACATGGATAAAGTCGATTTATTAATTCTTGGAGCTACGGGTTTTACAGGAAAACATACTGTGAAAAATCTAGTGCGAATCATTAAGAACTCAACGGAACTGCAACACGTGACTTGGGGTATATCGGCTCGTTCCAAAGACAAAATTCAAAATCTTCTGTCACAGCTCGAGGATGTTGGTCAGTGACTTTTTTTTAAATTATAAAACATTGGTAAAAAATTTTACATTTTCTATTTTTACTGATCCTGTTTTGAGCGTGACAATTCATTTCCTATTGTGTCTACAAACGTATGAGATGATGAGTTAGATAGTCTTTTCATGATTTTGAGTTAAATATTTGCTGTTGCGTGCGGCACTAAGCACTAAACATTATTTACGTCAGAACGATATAATAGGTACTAAAAAGTTGACATATTTTTGCTCGTGACTATACCTAATTATGCAAAGATTATTTACATTTATTTTTGTTACAAAATTTCAAAATAAGTGTTCACCTTATCAAAAACATTGGATTGGTTTGAATTGCCATACAAATTAACATTAATTAGAACAAGAAACGTTATTTTTTGACAAGAATTTAGTACTCAATGATCATTATTTTAAGGCGAAGAAAAGAGCAAAATTACAATTTTGGAATGTGACGTCCAAAAAGATGATTTAAGAGAAGTTACCAAAAGGACAAGAGTACTAATAAATTGTACGGGACCCAATACGGTCCTCAGCGAACCCATAGTAAAAGCGTGTTTGGAGACAAGAACTCACTACGTGGATATATCGGCAGAATTATATGTAAGTCGGCATTCTTTATTTTATTTTTTTAGTTTATTGATTTTTATTATGACGGCATTTAAATTTTATTTTTCGTTTTTTAAATTATTCCATGGTTGTTTCAAATTCTCAAAAGTTTTTACAATCAATAGATTAATACTTAGTTAAATCGGGAATGGTTTCAAAATCCTCTTCAAAATTCAAAATTATTGTGTATATGTCTTGGTCTTGACTTGCCCCTGACCTACAAGTACTTGACTTTCAGTTTCATTAAAATGCATTACACATTATTCTGTCAATCACGTATCATATTATTAAGTTGTTAAATAATATTGTACAAGTACAAAATATCTACAGGTTGCTAACTAATTTCTAATAGACAGGTGTGAATATTGCATCAATATAATTTTTTTTAAATTTTATAAGTTATATCGCAATGAAAATAATTAAACTAAAGAAATCGAAGTACCTAATTATTTTGCTGTTGGTAAGCACGTGACTGCGTGCAAAAACATGTGGAAATGACTGAAATTACTAAAAGTATCAGGTACCAGTCATCAACATCTGCTAATGCTATGGGATTGTATAAAAGTCCTTTGAAATTCGAATTTAGAATTATTTTTAATTTTATCGCGTGTTTGCAACCTTTTTTATTGTTCTGTGGCCATCGACCACATTTATTTCCAGTGACTAATGTCAGTATTTTTATACATAATCAAATTTAATTAACGAGCCGTGATTGCTTACACAGAGCAAAGAAAAACTCACGCAAAGATCCTCAGTCACGAAGATTCACATAAATGAGAATGTCATTGAGAATGCAATCGATGTCTTTAGAGGATTTGAAATTAAATTACCTAATTCATAAGGATTCTAAATAGGAGGAGAGAGTGGTCCAAATATAATAAATAGTTAAGTAGGCCAGTGCTATGTGTTTGCCAAATTTTGTCTCCTCATTAGCATGTCAACTCATGTCCTACTTATCTAATTAACATGCAGCTTCCCGTATATAGGTACAAAGTCACAGTTAATTAGTTTTAATATACATTTCTTATCTTTTAAAAATAAATAAAGGTTTCACGCAAAAACTCTACGATAATTTTTTATCGGACTTCTTGATTGTTGGGTAGAGTCGTTAATATAAATCAATAAAAACATTTTAGATAAATCTTATAAGTAGGGATTTAAGTCATTAGTTTCTCTACTAGAGTTTGCTACATTATTCATCAACAATTTTTTTTTTGGAAAGTATTGTATATATATATAAGCAACTACACACAATGTGCTATGGTTTGTACCGTTGTACGTAAACAAATACAAAGTAAATATATATTTATTCCAGCATATGCTCAACCTTTATCGGAGCCACAACCAAGCTGCCGAAGAGGCCAATGTTATCATTGTACCAGCATGTGGGTTTGCAGTTGTACCTGCTATTGCAGGTTTGATGTATTTAGAGAAACAATTTAAAGGTAATAAACAAATTCTTTACACGGATTATCTAAAAAATTAAGGCTATTAAATTGAGCCTTGATTCAAATATATTGCTCAATATTCTATGTATAGATAATATAAAAAAAACATACGTACGAAAAAATAATAAAGTGCCGGTTTCTCCACCTCCTGATAGTCACTAAGCATAAGTAATAAAAAAAAGCAACAGAATTAATTTGGAAAAATGTGACAGTTAATATAATATAATAATATAAGGTACTTATCCGGAGGTAGTGAAACCGCCAATAAGGCCCAATTGCACGATCGGGAGTTAGCGCCTAACCCAGGGTTTGCCTCGTGCTAACTCTCGAACGCGCAATTGGGCCTGAATTTTTTAAAAATCATATAGAATTACCTTCCTTCATCTAAGTACCTAATTTTGCCTTCTATTTTTGCCAGAACAAGGTACTCTGTTATACCTATATTGTATAATATATTAATTTTAAATTCAAATGATCTCTGTTTTTGGGTATAAGTATTTTAAACGCAACCAGTTAAAAGACTCGCTTGGAATTCATAATAACGATTAGGACATAGTGAAATTTTATTCGAGGTCAGAAAAGCCGTAAAAGTTAAAATTAAGTATACCTACCCAAGAAATCGTAATTTAAAACATACTTAATAGGGTATCAAAGTTTTTTTTCTTCAAATACCATTTGTTTAATACCCCGTTAGTTTAAGTTCCGTTAGGAAATTCTTTAGATCTCACCTCATGGACCACTTTCTAAGATAAAATGAAAAAAAAAAGCCTTTTTAATATTTAATTATGAATGGTCAATACATGTTGGATTATTGAAGTTTACACAGTAATCAGTGGCTATGAATGCGATTTATGTTTACCAGTCATACTCATATAGCTAGGAGTACTGTTGGAAATGAGTTAAATTAAAGTGTGTATGTTTTAATATGGCTGCAAGGTAAAGCACACCATTTGTGACAGATCAACCTTAGGGAGCTTTTCCACCAGAGCTAGGCGTGGTAGCTAAGCGGTTTGCGCAGGAAAAAATACCAATAGGATTGCGCCATATTCAAAGTCACTACTTAAAAACGAAGCAATCCAATTGATGGATCTTTTCTCGCATACCGCATATCTAGAGGACAGCTCCTTATGCTGGCCATTGACATTTATTTAGTAGACTGGTCATATTAGTTCTGGTAAATATTGCGGGATTCCGTTGAATGCGAGCTGTATATAACCAATGGCTGTGGAGACCTTTGAGTCTGTGGAGATCTTTATTTGCAGCAGTGGTCTTCTCTCTTAGAAATAACAACGATAATTTATAATTGGTTTTAACATTCTTTTGAGCTTTATCTATTGTGTGAGAAATGCCCAAGCTTTTTCTTACCTTGTATAGGCCGCGGCCTAATGGTAAGCGGTTACCGATCGCATATACAGTCAGGCGGGCCAAGTTGGTTCATTAGTTTATCACCCTTGAAATTCTTAAAAATTACAAAAAAATACAGGATGGTATTTTTTATTCATATAAAATTAGAGATGGTTTAAAAAAAGAGCGAAAAATTGACATATTTACGATCGCATTACAGGTTCCAATTATAATTTGGATTATTTTCAGGTTCCTTAAACACTGTAGAGTCTTACACCCAAGTGTTGATTCCTAGAAGAGCTTATTTTCCCGGTCCCAATAAATGCCTAGTGCACTATGGAACTTGGGCATCATTGGTCCATGAGCTGCAAAACTTACAAACCTATCGTCGCTTAAAACTGGAAACATTCCCAACGAATATTTACGGACAGCCACCACCGGAATTTAAAAGGTAGGTTTTTTCTTCTAGCTTTCTCAGCATAAGTAGTCGAGCCTGATTATAACATATCTTCCTATTATCATCGTAATAATTAATAAGGAACCCAGAAATGCTTAAAACTGTTATTTACCGAAATTTTTACAAAGTTGCTATAATATTAACATATAAATACTTTCAGAAAACAATTTTTCTAGGTCATTTTTCCATAGAAACAAAGGACATGTATGGTTTCCATATCCAGGTCCAGATGAAGATCTTGTCGAGATGTCCCAAAGATATTTGTACGAGAAGAAAGGAAAAAAGCCTTACCATTACAAAATGTACACTACTACGCCAATGTTCTTTCATATGCTATTTATTGTGCCAGTTATGTTTTTGTATTACTATCTGTGCCATCTGAAATGCTTTAGGAATTTATTGTGGAAGTATCCAAGGCTATTTACCTTGGGTTATATGTCACATAAAGGGCCAACAGAGAAAATGGCAAAGGATACGAAGTTTGAGATGTTATTTACAGGAAAAGGCGTGGATCCAAATCTAAAAGAACAATCATTGACCATAAAGGTGGGTATTCTTTACTACTTTTCCTGATTTCACTAGCTAATTTCAATAT